>CM008260.1:0-1200000 GCA_002287475.2 Pyrrhoderma noxium
TGCAAGACTTAGTGTTTTCCTTAACAATTACAAGAACCCACAAAAATTAACTTCTCGACAATAACAATGGCATCTCTTTCTATCACAGTTTAATATCCATATTATGCATGTTCCAGAAACAAAAATGATATAGTCAGATGCTCTATCACAATGGCTAGGGTATAATCAAACAGAGGAGGAGGAAAGAATCACCATGCTATCAGAAAACACCTTTGGTCATGATCTAGACCCCGACTATCTAATAGGAGATAACTATGGATACTTAAATGATGGAGACATCATTCAAATCTCTGTAATAGATACTGAACTACAACAAAAGATTAAAAAGGGCCTAGAGGAAGATTAAATAGCGCAACAGGTCATTAAAAGGCTTACAGAGAAGGAGTTAACCCCACTAAAACAAGAGCTAGCAGGATGGAAATACAATGACGAACTACTATCATTTAAAAATCGAACATATATACTAGCAAATCTCGAACTAAAGCAAGAACTACTTAAACTTTACTATGACTTACTATTGCAAGGTCATCTAGGAATCTTTGGAACTATGGCAAATATACAAAGATATTTCTGGTGGCCAGGAATACACACTTTTGTCAAGAGTTATGTACAGGGATGTGCACTATGTCAACAAATGAAAGTCAACACATATCCATCAGCACCTCCTCTTGCACCTATTAAAGCCAATCCTCACACATATCCATTTTCAACGGTTACCATGGACTTCATTACTGATTTACCAGAATCAAACGGATATAATGCACTATATGTAGTGGTGGACCACGACTTAACAAAGGCAATAGTTCTCATCCCATGCACAAAAACAATTGATGCAATTAGTACAGCAAGACTCTATCATGATAATATATATCGAAGGTTTGGACTTCCTAACAGAATAATATCGGATAGAGGACCACAATTCTCATCACAAGTGTTCCAAGAAATGAACAAACAATTAGGAGTCACATCGTCTATGTTAACAGCCTTTCATCCACAGACAGATGGACAAACGGAGAGGACAAACCAGGAAATCGAAGCCTATCTACGAATCTATTGTTCTAATCACCCTGAAACTTGGACAGAGCACTTACCATTAATGGAATTCTCACACAACAATCGAGTTCACTCAGTAACAAAATAGACTCCATTCGCATTGTTACTTGGATATCAACCACGAGCAATACCACATATAATAGAAGACACCAATATTCCCTCCTTATTAGAACGATTGAAACAGCTGAATCAGCAAAGAAGCGAAGCACTGGCAGCACATGAACTAGCTCATGCACTAATGGCACAAAGAATTCAGTCAAAGTTCAAACCATTCAAAGAAGGAGATCTAGTCTGGCTCGAAGCAAAGAACATCAACTTAGAGGTATTACATCAGAAACTAAAGCCAAAACGAGAAGGACCATTTCCCATTACTAAGGTGATATCTCCATGGGCTTATAAATTACAGTTACCAGAACAATGGAAAATTTTCCCTGTTTTCCACATTTGCCTTCTATCTCCATATAAAGCCACCGAAGCACATGGTCCCAGCTATTCAGAACCCCCACCTGATATTATAGAAGGGGAGGAAGAATATGAAATAGAAGCTATTGTGGGACACAGCCCAAAGAATGCCCGAAAACCCCGAAAATTCTTAGTAAAATGGTTGGGATACCCGTTATCAGAAAACACATGGTACAAACCAGAGGAGCTATCACATGCAAATGAGATTCTAGATGAATATAAAAGGACTCATAATTTACTGTAAAACCCTAGCAAACAAGACAACTACTGCTAAAACAAACATGCCTGCTATCCGCTACCTAGACACTATTACCCAGAGAGGCCAAAGAACTGAACGATCCTACCCACATTCTACCCCTTCTCAATCCCCAACCTCTACAGACTCTTTACTTCCAACCTTAGACCCAGGCGACCCCCCTTACTTTGACAGTAAAGCCACACTACAAATGAAACAACAACTAGCTGCTATCCTTTGTACCCCAGACCGACTCACTATTACTCGTAACCAATAAAAAGAATTTTACCGAATCCTTCGAAGACCCACACATGCACCTCTTAACTACTGGTTAGATGACTTTGAAAGATCTCGAGACCAGGGTAGAATCATGCAAGATGTATTTGACGAACTCGAGCACCAGACAACCAAACTAAGAAAAGACATAGAGCATCACAAGAAAAGGGCAGCTAAGAGTATGCAAGCAGCCTTTACTTTAGGACGAGCTAGCCATGTCTTAGGGAAGTTTATTATGGACGATGCACTGTTTCCACCTGATCGAAAGGACACAGTCTATGACGAAGGTGACTTATTGCTTATATACATGCATAGAAAAGGAACTCGAGAGGACCCCTGTTACTTTGACAAGGAACTACCTAGTGAAGATAATGTTAATGACGAAGAAATGGAGGTTAACAAGATAGACGAAGAAAACAAAGAAAACATACCTGACAATAAACCATCTAAAGTACAGTTTAGTGATGAAGTAGTCCAAACCTCGCCCGCACAAGAAGAAGAAGAATACAGCTGGACTAGCGACAGTGATAAGTGCCGAGTAGCTATCATGAACCATATATAGAGCTGTGAGGGAGAAGACCACAAGATATTCGATTGCCCTCATTATACATGCAGTGAATGTGGTAAACAAGCCCCAGGACATGGAATGGTTGAGTGCGAAAAGTACTTCTACAAAATGTGCCAAGAACCAGCTCCAGGACACAATTGGTGGAGTTGTGGTGAGGAGGGCTCTGACAAACAAGGACCAGTTTCAGGAATTGCCTAAAAGAAGGTATCGATCTATAAAGTTTAAACCTCACTCAATTACTTCGTCTTTCATTTTTCTTAATTAAATTTTCTTATTTATGCCCATGATTCTGGCAAGGGAAGCACTTGTATATTATAATTCATTACTGTAAAGGAAAGTGATTCCTCACTAATTTGCTTTAAAGCTCTTAGTGTTGATAACCCTATTTATTTATCTATTGGGCATTCCTTTTCTTTTTCTTTTATTCCACCCCCCCTATCCACTTTCTCAACTATCAACTTCAAGCAATACATGCTTGGATGATTTTATTTAAATTGCAGTTGAGGACAACTGCGCTTAAAGAGGGGGTAATGTTACAAACCTAGGCACGTATGTGGGACCCCTATTCTTTTCCCCACATGACTCATTTCTATTCATTCTTCCTTTTATATCTACTCGGACTCCCACACTTAACTACCCCTGTCTCACAAACACATGCTTACTGATACACAAGGTGGCATTATGTCATTATGACTCTACATGACTCGTTCATAACAAATATGTGATAGTTATATTGCTGCACAGTAGTAGAGTATTTATACAGGGCCTGTAGCTAACTTAGCCCCTCAGCTTGACCTCTTGTTTCTTAATTGAACTAAAGTTGTTCACAACAGTCTTGCTCAATTCTGATTGATACCTCAGGACAGAGGGCTTAAGCGCATCTGCTAGTGATAGCACAAGAGGATCTTGTTGCTAACATCCTGACTAAGACAGTGTTGAGTCTTACTCAGTGATCGACAACTTCTAAACTCGAACGACAAATTGCAAGACTTAGTGTTTTCCTTAACACCTACCCCTGTTTTATAAATATATACTTACTAATACATAAGGTAACATTATATCATTATGACTCCACATAACTCATTCATAATAATCATGTGATAGTTATATTATTGCGCAGTAATAGAGTATTTATATAGGGCTTGTAGCTAACTTAGCCCTTCAGCTTGACCTCTTATTTCTTAATCAAACTAAAGTTGTTTATAATAGTCTTGCTCAATTCTGATTGATACCTCAGGACAGAGAACTTAAGCACATCTGCTAGTAATAGCATAAGAGGATCTTGTTGCTAATATTCTGACTAAGACAGTGTTGAGTCTTACTCAGTGATTAACAACTTCTGAACTTGAACAATGAATTGCAAAACTTAGTGTTTTTTTTAACAATTTGAATCTACAGTTATGTTTTTTAGTCTTATAAACTCTTTAGCCACTTTTCAGAGATTTATGAACTTAATTCTAAAAGATCTTATAGATGATATACTTATTTATATTATAGATCTTAAAAAGCATGATTAACTAGTAAGGCAAGTTTTACAAGTTTTAAGACAGAACTAGCTATACTTACAATATAAGAAATATACCTTTACTTAAAACACTATTGAGTATTTAGGATTTATTATAGGCAATGGAGAAATTTATATAGATCCAAAGAAAGTTAAAGCTATTTAAGTATAGCCTGAACCCAAGAATCTCACTAATGTTCAATTATTCTTAGGTTTCTACAATTTTTATTAACAATTTATAAAGGATTTTAGCAAAATATATAAAAGAAAATAATTAGCTTATGATAAGTCCAATGCTAATAGCAAAATATATAAAGTTTGAAAAAGCACTTAATATACTAAATAAAAAAAGACTTAAAAGTGATAAATAAATAAAAGGGTTTAAATAAGTATAAGTGTTATAATAAAATATAAAATATATTATATTTATTATAAAAAATAGACATAGTATTAAAAAACATTGATAATATAGTAAAATAGAGTTAGTTAATAAATAAGATATTGAAGAAACAATAATATTTTATAGTTATATTAGCTAAATATAAAAAAAGAGACTAATAGAATTTTAATAAAATAGGCCTTTTTAGAGTATAAGTAATTTTTATTTTTAATTAAATTAAATCTCTAAAATAAAATAAAAAGTGCTATACCAAGTAGAGAATTAGTAATAAAAAAGATAGCTAGCAAAAAAATCAATAAATTTTAACTTATATTAGAATTTGCTTATAATACCAATAGTAGTAAGATATTACTAATATTTTTTATTGGAAAATTAAAGTAACCTTAATATTTTAGAAAGAAAACAACTGAACAGTTAGAGTTTTATTATTATAATAATAATACTGCATAGATGATATTAAAAATTTTCAATAAATAAGTTTTTAAAAAAAAATAAAAAAAATAAAGACTAACTATAAATATTAGATAGATTATTTATTAAGACTGTTATTTTTGTTAATAAAATTGAAAAATTATATTTTTAGTCAATAATTTTAATAGTTATAAGTTAACTTATACTTTGATAAATATTTATTTTGAATTTCTTGCTACAAATATAATGTTTTTTATTCAACTATTAGACATAGGAATAATTTGATATTTCAAAGCTTTTTATTATAAAGCTTTTTATTTAAGAGCTATTAAAAGAGACAAAGCTAGTATTTAAGATATCTATGCTATTAAACAATTTAAAATAATATTATTAGTAAAAGAAGCTTGGAAATAAGTTATTTTAGAAATATATCAAAATTGTTAGAATTATACTTAAATAAATAATTATAAAACTAAGTAAGTAAAAACTAATATTTAAATATATAAACTTATCTTATATTTTAATTAATCTCAATCTAATAATAACCAGCCTTAATTCAATAATATTGAGTGATTTCATATAGTATAGAAAATTATGCTTGACTCTGTAAAATAAAAAATATATTAATACCTATAATAGAGAAAAGCTTACAAAATATTCTTTAAAATTAGTATAAATATAAAAAATGGAAACCAGTCTTTAATATAATATTTGAAGCTAAAGATAATCTTAACCTTATATTTTAATTAATACAAAAGTTATTTGAAAAATATTTAGTAAAATAAATATAATTAATATATAAAAGAAATATAAACTTATATAAAAAAGACTAATCTTAGCACTGTTCCACACAACTAATAATACTTACCACCAAAGTTATGAAAACTATTAATAAATTACAAACTTAATAAAAAATAGTTAGTCATATCAACCTTTTACCACCATCTACTTGTGCTTACTCTAAAATTCTCATGCTTGGTCTGCCCACCTTTTTCTCATCAATTGCTATATCCTTGGAGATTGCATTTAATCTGACCTATTCTTTGTAACCTGGTATTTAAAGTAGTGTTTGATAGTTAAGAAAATTGATAAAAAAATTTAAGGCTTACTTATCTTTATATTTGTTTTTTTTTTTTCTTCTCCTTCTCTTTCTCCTTTATTTTCTTTTATCTTTCACTCTTTTTCTACTAGTTTATGTTTACCTTTTCCTCTTTTTTATCCAAACACCCTCACTCTCCTTCTACTACCTCTAAGAAAAAAACAAAATCTTTTACAGAGTTTCAAAATTAGGGAATTATCCTTTTTTCATAGATAAAAGTAGATATTTCTGAAAATCATTCACTATCCTCCCTATCCCACTCTTCTTCTTCTGAACCCCAATATCCCTCTTCGAGTTATAACCTTTCTAGTGGCTCCCTAGAGGAATTTACTCATGAATGGAGTAATGTTCTAAAAAACATTACTATTATTTCTTTTAATTGAGTTATAGATCCCGCATCAATTATGAGCCAAATGGTTTTCATTTTTATGAGAATCTCTAACTTTATTTTTGCAACCACTTCCTTCTCTATCCTCATTGTTGAGTTTGAAGGCTGTCATTTGGCCAAAAAACTTTTCTATTTCACATCAGAGAACTATGCTTAAATTGATAGAGTATTTTCTCTTATTAATAAGAAAAAACTTTCTCACTCTATTACTCAAATTATTGATGATTCAAATGTAGATATTACTAATAAACTGGAAAATTTATCCACTCAGTTTATTTCCCTTCAGAAATCCCTTATTAATTTGTCATTTAAAGTTTCTAATTTTAATCATTCTTTAAATATTGTTTCTACACCACCTAAAAAAAATATTCTAAATTTTTCTCCTTCTAAAAATTCTTTACCTAACGATGCTTCTAGAAATATTACTTCTAAATCTTCTTACACTTTAGTTATAAAAAAGAAACCAAATGTCCCTTCTGGCTATATTGAAGAACTCTCTATTTCTATTCTTGAAGTCCCTTTCCAAACTGTTTCTTATAAGAAACAAGTTAATAGTAATAAGTCTCGCACCTCTCCCATATCAAGTGTCTTCTCTAAATACACTCAAATTTATGTTTTTCCTATTGTTAAACTAACTAGAGGAATAAACAATATTTTGTCCAAAGTCACTACAATTAACAAGTGCCTTCCTTTGGACAAAGTTCTCAAAAATTTCTATTGTGTAATGGGTCATATCATATTTTAGGGCAATATAGTTTTCTGTTTCTCTTTTTCTTTCTTTTTCGAACTTATCCTAGATTTTAAGAATATTATTTTTAACACTCTTACTCTCTTATCTTTAACTATTATTTCCCTGGTCACTATAGAATAAGAATATTATATCTCTGGTATTCCTTTTAACTATCTGGAAACTAGCCTAGTTTTATTTGAATCAGCCCTTTTGAATGAACTTAAAATTAATTACCTGGATGTTCCATTTATTAAAGTCAACATTCTCCTCTCTTCTAAAAATCCTAAATTTACTAGTTCACAACTTAGTTCTGCAAATATATTCGTATCATCTTAGAATGTTGCTGAAGCAAATGATATCATTTTCAATAATCTTTCATTCATAGTTTTTCATTCTTGATGCCACATCATGCACAAATAAGAAAAGAAGAACTTTATTTTTTACTCTTATTATTATAAAATTGGAACTTATAAGACTTCTAAATATTGTCTCAAATCTGCTCTTTATAAATTCTATACTAACCTTTCTAGTTCTTCTTCTCAATATAATTCACACTGTCTCTCTTATATTCTAGAGAGCAATTTAGGTACTTAGTGTATTCATCCTTCTACTTGCTACAATTGTCTTAGTTCTCATAAATCTGACTCTTTGCTCTGTCTTAAGTGGAGTAAATATAAATTATATGGTATTTATTTTATTAGATACTAAGCCACTATACATAGACAACAAATTGATAATTAATTTACACATTGGTCAAATCAACATTGCTAAATTTAATATTAGACAACATGTTATTTTTAATTCATTATCTTATTATAATTTCTAAATTATCTGCATTCAAGACTGTTAGATGAGAAAAATTTGTCTCTCTATTTCTTATGATAATTCTTCTCTCCCCACTATTGGGATTGTTTCTCATCCCTTGTGGGAATACTTTCATCTCCCTCCTTTACTCTCTATATTGCCAAGAGTATGCATATATGTTAGAAAAAACATTGCCAAACTCTTCTTGTTCTCCCCCATATATTTTTAATCACCTTATTTATTTCTTCTCAAGTTCATTTCTTATTCCACTTTTCCATCCTTTAATATCTTTAATATTTATTTACTTCCCAAAGCTGGGGAAAACTCTTGCTTTCAAAAGTTAACACATTTTGATATCCTAGTCTCTCCTACTTTAGTTGTAGGAGATTTCAATCTTCAACACCCTTTTTAGGGTTTTTTTATCTTAAAAATTACTTTGAAATCTGAAGATCTCTGCCTATATTTTGCTGGCCAGGACCTTTTTTGTGTTAATGTCCTTAGTATTAAAACTTGTATCTCTCCAAATTTATCTAGTGCCTCCTCTATTATTGACTTATCTTTGATTAACAATTCTTTATCTGAGTTACTTTTATCTTTTAACTAGAAAGCACACACTGATTTTGGTCTTAATTCTTCTAATCATTTATTTATTGAAATTAATTTTTCATTTCCTTCTCAAAGTTTACTATCTAATTCTTCTCCTCCTTATAACTGTTTTTCTTTTAATTTTGTGGACAAAAATCTTTAGATGGAACATTTTGACCAATTCTTATTATTGCTTATTTTTATATCCCTTTCCTCTACTGCAAATATTGATTCACTTTCCCTTTTACTTCATAATTGTTTTCTTAAAACCTTCTCCTCTATTTAAATCTTTATTTTAAATAAAAAGAATAATAAAAACTTTGCATCTTTCTTCTTTTCTTTTTATTTCAAAAAAAATGATTGGTGGAATGAGAAGCTTCAACAGGCTCATTTAAATCTTTCTTTACTTCCTTCTGATAATCCTCTTTATCCTTCTCATTGGTTTACTTATAAACAACTGGTGATTAAAACTAAAAAAGAATATTTTAAAAAAATTATAGAAAAATACACTGAAGATGATATTTAGTCTCTTTGTTCTTGGTGCATCAAACTTAGAAAAAATAATTCTCTCCTCTTTATTAATTTTTCAACAGGACCTATAGTTCTCCCTAACAAGATAGCACAAGGCTTTGTTAATGAATTCTTTTCTCCTTCTAATATCTTTTCTATTTACTCTTCCCTTTTTTTAGACTCCCTACCTCTAAATCCTAGAGATTTTTCTCCAATCACTATCCACGAACTTAAAAATACTCTTAAAACCACTTTTAATTCTTCAGCCTCTAGATGTTCTCAAAATTCTTACAAATTCATTAAATTTTCACTTCCTTCCATTTCATTATTCCTCTTAGCCCTTTTTAATTCTATTTTAGAATTTTCTTATCATCTCTTATTATGGTGACAAGCTCTAAGTGGTTATTATTCCTAAACCAAATAAAAATGACTATCTTTTCCCTCACTTCTATTGCCTTATTTTCCTCTTAGAATGCTTTTCTAAACTTCTGGAAAAAATTATTGCCAATCATCTCTCCTTTGACTCAATTCATTTTCCGATTATTCTTACTAATCAATTCAGAGAGAAACCATTCTCCTCAATGGCTAATACTGGTATATCTTTAATATCATCTATAGACAAGTTAAAAAAGAAGCACCCCTCATACAACTTTTCTATTCTTATTATAGACATTAAAGGGTTTTTTGACTCTCTTTCTTACACTCAATTAACTTATCTCTTCTATCATTTTGGGTTCCTATCCAAGATCTGCAGATAGGTCAAATCTTTCCTCTCTCAATGATCTGTCTTCTTTGTTATTAATAGGGTCACTATGAAATCTTTCCAATTATCGGAAATTGAAATTCCTCAAAGCTCCCCTATTTCCCCTATCCTTTTAGTTATCTACACAACTTTCACAATTTCTGCATTTAAAATCCCAAATGCTGTTGTTTTTTTTTATATCAATAATATAGCTGTTCTCTGCCATTATTTATCCCTAATTCAAGCAAAAAAAATTATATATGACTCATTTTATTATTTCAAAGATCAACTTCATTTTCAGAGTTTATTTCTTGATTTTTCCAAAACTGAAATTTTATATTTCTTCAAAAAATATTCTCCTTCTCATACTCCTACCTCACCATTCTCCTTCAGTAATTATGATTCACTCCCATTTCATGTTATTACTCATTCAACTATCAGATAGCTCAGGTTTTATTTTCTTTATAGCAAATTCTTTAAACTTTATGCTACATTTATGGCTTGCAAAGCTTTATCTGCCTTCTTTTCACTTCACATATTTCTTTCCTCTCTTATTAGTCTTTTCCCTCATCATCTCAGACATATTTATATTTCCTGCATTGTTCTCATTCTTTTATATAGGTTTCAACTTTGGTATAAACTATCTTTGCCCCCAAAAACTATTATATCCATACTACAAAAAGTTCAAAACAAATGCCTAGTTAAAATAGCTGGTGCATTCAAAACTACTTTTACTCCTTTTCTTCATAACTTTTTATCTGTTCCCTATATTTTGTCAGTGACTAGAAGGACCTCACACCTGATAAGTACTAAGTAGGAGCCATAAAGTGAGGGAAACAAGTATATAGAGGCACTAGGATAAGATAAGAACAAAGCTAAATTATATATAAACTACTAGATAACCTTATATACTGTTAGAGTGCAAGAATAATAGTACATATGAGGAGGTCACATGCATAGCTTATATAAGTCATGTGACCGACAAATGTCTAAGAAAGGAAAGATTGGCCTTTAGCCTTAAATAGTAAGAATAGAGAAAAGTAAAAGATATAAAAGGAAATTGATAGTCATTACTGTCCACTTATAATATTACCCCCCTCTTAGATGAAATATTTTTATTTCCTTATCCTTCTCCTTAAGTTGTGGGCCAGGTAGGCTTGGAGGTATTAGAGTCTATAATTCGAAGTCAACGAGATACATTAGAGTGATTTTTATAGAACTTCTTGACAATGTCCAGTGCATTCTTTAGATCCTTCTTAGATATCTATTTATTCCACTTGTCACTATAGCCTTTTCATTTGACTAAGAACTATACTCCTCCTCTAGTGGTTGTTTTAGCCTCCTTGATACACTCAACTTCTTACTCTTTTTGTCTATTGATGATCTTAGGTAGGGGAAGTAAGAGTTATTGCTGTGACTCAAACTATGGGGGGTGATAAGGGGAAAGCAGCACTTCATTGAATATGTCATGAATTTTCCATTGACTAAATAGCTTAAGACAATAGGCTGACTTTCTAACTTTCTCTAAGATCTCAAAAGGCTTTAAACATTTGTTGTCAAGTTTCTTCATAGGACATTTAGTTGTAACATTAGTTGCCTTGAGCCAGACTTTATCACCTTTCTTATATTGGATGGATTCCCCTTTAGTTTAATCATAGAACTGTTTCATAGTTTCTGCTGCCATCTTCAAACTAGCTTCCACCTCTTCCTAAACTTTGCTCATATGTTCTCCAAATTGTTGGGCAGACTCATTTCAAACCTCAGTACAAAGGTTGGATCCTTTAAAAGGGTGATGACTATAGTTAACAAAGAATGGAGAGTGACCTATAAATGTCTGTACTTTATCATTATATGAGAACTCTGCTATGGATAACCACTCTGACTAGTTGTTTTATCTAAAGTTAACATAGACCTTTAAGTACTGTTCGATCTCTTGATTAATGCATTCCATTTGTCCATCTATTTGGGGGTAGTAAGCTATGGAAAGATTGCCTTCAATGCTCAAGAGTTGATATAAGTCTTTTATAAATCGAGACTCAAATTGAGGTCCTCAATCATTGATAACTTTTCGTGGGATACCATGTAACTTGAATACATTGTCTCGATAGATCTTAGCCATCCCTTCTGAGATTAGCTCAGTGTTGGTAGGGATTGCATGTATTTGTTTACTAAAACAGTCAACAATTACACATATGGCATTGAATCCTTGAGATATAGGTAGCTCCTTAATAAAGTTAATTGAGATAATCTCCCAAGGGGCTAAGAGTATCTCATTTGGGTTTAATGGAGTGTGTTTCCTTTCATGATGAGCCTTGGTCCTTTGGCAAGCATTATATCCCATTATATAGGTTCGTATCTGTTTAGCAATGCAAGACCACTAGTAGTTATAATTGATTAACTCTAGTGTCTTGTGGCACTCAGGGTGTCTAGCTAAGATGTCATCATAGTGTATTTTGATGATATCTTCCTTGAGTTTATTGCTTTGAGGTACATATAACCTATGCTGCTAATAAATCAACCTATCCGCTTCCTACCTCCACTCTTTATTCCCAGCATCCAATGCCTTTTTGACTGACTTATCTATATAATTAGCATTGTCTTTGATCCTTTAAACTAGCTCTAGATCTGGAGAATTTATGGTTATATCTCAAACAAACTATTCAGGCTTCAATAAGGTAACATTTTTATTGTCATTCTCCCCTCTCTCATGATCTGCTCATCTCGAGAGAATATCAGCCTTTTTTATCTCTTTGCCAGCCTTTAGAACAATTTTCAAGTCATAGTCTTCAAGTTCAGTGACCTATCGAGCTTGCCTTCGATTGAGATCTTAAGGAGCTTTGAAATAAGATAGATTTTTATGATCTGTCCAAATTTCAACTTGGTGCTTAGCTCCTAGCAGATACTATTGCCATTCTCATAATACTAGCATAATTGCAAGCATTTCTTTATCATAGATAGTATAGTTGCATTCTGCTTGTGATATAGACTGAGAAAAGTAGGCAACAGGGCGCCATTTGCCTTCTTGTTTCTGAGACAAAATGGCTCCTACTACAAAATCCAAGGCATCACTTTCAACTCGAAAAGGATCATCATTTATGGGTACCACAAGCACTAGGAAGCTTTTCACTGCCTGTTTTAGCTCCTCAAAAGCACCTCTCTCTTCCTCCTCCCATTTCTAGTCTATGTTCCCAGTTAGTTAATTTAATAGCCTAGCTATCTTGCTAAAATCCTTTATGAATCGTCAATAAAAGTTACAGAAACCCAAGAATGACTAAACATTAATAAGATTCTTGGGTTCAGGCTATACTTAAATAGCTTTGACTTTCTTTGGATCCATATGGATTTCTCTATTGCCTATGATAAATCCTAAATACTCAATAGTGTTTTGAGTAAAGGTATATTTCTTGTATTGCAAGTATAGCCAGTTCTGTCTTAAAACCTGTAAAACTCGCCTCACCAGTTGATTATGCTCTTTAAGATCTATAGTATAGATAAGTATATCATCTAAATAGACAATAACATGGTCTTCATCTATAAAATCTTTTAGAATTGAGTTTATGAATCCCTGAAAAGTGGCTAGAGAGTTTGTAAGGCCAAAAAACATGACTGTGGGTTTAAATAGCCCTCAATTGGTCCTAAAGGCTGCCTTTTATTCATCTCCTTCTTTAATTCAAATATTATTGTATTCTTAACAAACGTCTAGCTTAGTAAAGTACCTGGCTTGCTTGGTCTTGTCAATAAGCTCTTGAATTAAGGGTAAAGGATACTTATTCTTTATTATCCCTTGGTTCAGTTTATGATAATTTTGCACTAGATATAGCTTGCCATCTTTTTTCTTTACAAGGAAGAATGGAGATGCCATAGATGACTTAGAAGGGTAAATATGACCATTTCAAAGGTTTTCAGCTAGAAACTCATTTAGGACTTGTTGTTCTTCATGGTTGAGTGGGTAGATCTTGCAATTAGCTGGGGTAAACCTAGGAGTTAGCTCAATTGCATAGTCCCAAGGGCATCTTTTGGGTAAGTGATCAAATTTTTCTTCACTAAAAACTTCGGGGAACTCTTTAGTATAGTCTGAGACTGTCTCTGGTTTAAACAACCAATTGACTTGACAAGTCTTTTCTACATAGCTATCCTAGTTGAAGAAGAAGATTTAGTCCTCTTTGCCCCACTCATAGTCCATATCTTGGTTAAGTTCATCAAGTTCTGAGCTATCTCGATATCCACAAGTTTCTAAGCAGTGATTAAAAGATAGGATTACATTTACCCAGTTAATTAAGGGGTTGTGAATCTTTAACCAATCATGTCCTAAAAACAAGTCCATGTCTCCTAACTCTGTGACAACAAGGTCGATGCGCTCATAGTAGTCATTAATTGCTAATTGTAATGTAACAAATTCTTTAATGGACCTATTTTTATTGAAAGTACTATCTGTATTATAGACCAGTATTGCAAAAGGCATCCATTTGGTGGGAATCTTATGATTAATGACAAACTGTTGGTTAATACAAGATCCAGTGCATTCACTATCTATAAGCACTCGTGTGTCTGTCCGAGAGTTATTGTCTAGCCTTATAACTGTAACTGGAAGTGTTAACTACTTCTCTCTACCTCCCTTAACAAAGCAAATTAGTTCCTTTAAGGTTTTAACTGCTACCTCCACATCCTCCACACTTAGTTGATGTATAAACTCAACAAGTTCATCTATCACTTCCTTTCTTCTCTCCTCACACACTAAAGAGAGCAACACTGGTCGTATTTGGTTATTGGAATCTTTCTTGATTCTCCTAACTACCCAAGGGTTAGAGAAAGGGACTAATAAATCCTATCAATGTGTTTTTGATTTTATGAGTTTTGATGACTTAACTAAAGATTTAAAAGAATAAATAATTTCATTTAACGAAAAAAAGAAAAATTGTTAAAAACTTTTATAGGATTAGAAGTACAACAATTTTTTATGGAGGTTTTTATATTTTGTGATTTTATATTAGTGTTTTTATCTATTTTTTCAGAAATTGGCCATAAAAAAGAAAAAGCTGAGTTATTGCCTTTGCATACTGTGTTCATGCTTGGGCTTCTATAAAATCCTCTCCAAGTGGCACCTCCTCAGTAGGCTACTCCTCTTCAACACTGCTCTCATCTAACTCTCTCACTTTATCTGCCCATACTTGTCTTTCTTCACCAGTTATAGCACGAAGAACTACTCTAATCTGTGCTTTCTGGTTAGGACACTTGCATACAAAGTGCCCAGTTTTGCCACATAAGTAGCATGCTCCTCTATGACGAGCTTGTCTAATAGAGACATCCATAGGCTGTCCAGCACCTATATAAGTAATCCCTGTACCATCTCATCTAATGTTTGTGTCTGCTTTAACAGGGTTAGAGTAGGGTAGAGACTAGTTCTAAGAGTTACAAGGTTTAGAGCTAAAGGCTGAGAAAAAGTAGTGAATAGCCTTTTTCTCTAGCTCTATCTCCTCATATGTCAGGACTTGTGCTTTCTAAGCTTCATAAATAACTGGCTTAGGACACAAGCTTAAGATGTGTGTAATAGCCTCTAAGGGTAAGGCTATTTTTAGGAGTGAGACTAAGTAGGTCTAGTGAGTCTGGGAGTTATATCTAGCTTTTTGTGCATGAATTTCAAACTGCTAAAAGAACTCATTATATGATTTCTTACCTAGTCATAGATTACTAAGCTCACGTTGTGCATTTGCTACCCAGTTAAGGTCTATAAAGGCTTTGTCAAGCCTGTCTATGAACTCATTAAATGAGTGAGCAAAGGTTCAATGCTCTCAATCAATATAGTTGGTCTAATAGTTTTGAGCCCAGATGCCTGCATGTCCTCCTTTCATATTTAAGAGGATAAACAAGATCTGATCTTGTTCTACAGCAAAGTCTTGACAAGCTGCTAATAGATAAAATTCTATCACTCATTTAAAGGTATCATAGTCATTACCATCAAAATCAGGAAATTTAGTAACATAGATTTTAGGAGGTCTGAGTGTAGGGGTAGGAGCAGAGGTAGGAGCTGGAGTAGAGACAGAGTTCTGAGCAGCTGCAGTAGCTTGCTAGTTCTGCAAGTTAGCAATCATAGTAGCTTATTGCTTGAGTAGCCGCTATAAGTCATTTATACAAGTAAGCAAGTCAATTATCTGTAGTTCTTGCTTGCTTGCTACAAACTATGGGGGTTGGGGTTATTCCATCGTTACCAAGCAGGGGTAGCCCTCTGGTTATCGATGATAAGGTTGATAGAGAAAGAGGTGCCTTCAAACCAAATATAGATATTAGGGGTGGCATTGATCAACAAAAGTTCAAGGGAGTATATAATAGTGTAGTAAAAGTAGATATGTAAGTAAAGAGCCAGCTTAGATAATAGAAACCCTAAATAACCACAAAGTGGTGTACTGATACTTAGGTATTAGATAAGCAGAGTGTGACTCGAGGTGACATAATAAGATATGACAGGGTAGAGGGTTTGTGAAGTGTGAGAAAGTTTTTATGGAGTAGTGAAAAAGATAGCTCCCTCCCCTTATAGTGAGAAGAAGATGAAAAGTTTGTGTTATGATAGAAAATGAGCACAAGACAAGGGGGAGCTTTGTTTTAATATCAGTGACTAAAAGGACCTCACACCTGATAAGTACTAAGTAGGAGCCACAAAGTGAGAGAAACAAGTATATAGAGACACTAGAATAAAACAAGAACAAAGCTAAGTTGTATATAAGCTACTAGATGACTTTATATACTGTTAGAGCACGAGAATAATAGTACATATGAGGAGGTCACATGCATAGCTTGTATAAGTCATATGACTAATGAATGTCCAAGAAAGGAAAGATTGGCCTTTAGCCTTAAATAGTAAGAATAGAGAAAAGTAAAAGATATAAAAGGAAATTGATAGTTATTACTGTCCACTCATAACATATTTCAGATTTACTAAAACAAAGATATCTTAAATATTCTCATTCCACATTCACTTCTCACCCTTCTTTATTTTGGCCTGACACAATTCTTAATTTTTTTTCTAATTCAGTTTATTTTTCTCTGACACCTTTTTATTCTGATTATTCTACATTCTTCACTAAAGTATCTATTGGTGAACCTCCTCCATTTTCTTCTCCCCTCACACATTCTTTCTCTTTAAAGTTCCATTTATTTAATAAAATAGGGATCAAAGACAAGGATCAAGATCAGCTAATTCAGGAAATTAATGAGTCTATCCATCACTCACTTGATACTCTTTTTTTTTTCACTGATGGCTCAGCTACTCTCACTTCCACTGTTGTCACTTAAAATAATAAATCTTTCTAACAATATAGGAACATCACTAGTAGTGCTGTGGTTATGTATCACTATGGTAAATCTATTGCCTCTAGATACAATCACCACTCTATATTATCAACTGCTTTCAATGCAGAAATTTTTGCTATTATTAAGACTTTGCAAATGCTTCAAGCTCCTCTACTTTCCAATAAAGATGCTAGCACAACTTGTTTTCATAAAGTTATACTCTTTACCAATTCTTCCTCCTTTCTTAAACTCCTCTCCAAAAACCCTTCACAATTTTTGCATCACTCTATATATATGCAAATATTTAAGCTAGTTTTAGATATTCTAGAAATATACCTGTTTCTTTCATTAACCCTAAATTGGTGCCTAGCTCACAAAGGAGTTATGAGCAATGAGGAAGTGGATTATCTTGCTGGTAAAGCTGCTATAAGCCCCATTCCCAACAGTACCCCAATTATAGCATCCTTCTGCTCTCTTATCTCTACTAAAGACCTCTTTAAAGAGTGCATGTATTATTGGGAATTATACAAGAATAGACCAGACAATTTTTCCCTTGGGTTTATCACACTAGGATACCCCTCACTTAAAGTCAAGTTGATGTATAAAAAGTTACTCAGTAATTGATCTCTCTATTCTCACTTTGTTTGTATTGCATCATATTATTACTTTTGTGAGTGCTACTATAAACATTTTAATATTAATGAACCTTTTAAATGTTCTTGCAAGGAAATCCTTATTCAAGATGTTGATCACTTGTTATTTCATTGTCCTCTTATTTCCCCTCATTTAACCCCTATTAAATGGTCTCCCTCTTTAACTTTATGAGTTGATCCTCTTTTCTATACTAAATTTGGTATTAAGTTAATTATCCCCTTTCTTAACTCCAATCATATTAGATTAAAACCCCCAGTTTATTTATAGAGGTCTGGCTCACCTCTCATTTTTTTTTTATCTCACTTTTTATTTTAGAACAATATATATGTTTTATGATGCTTAGGTATTATAGCTAGTTTGTTTTTATTTCTTTTATTTTTCTTCTACCCTACCTTTTTCTATATAGTTACTATGTAATTATGTAGTTAGTGATCACTCTAGTCTAAGCAAGTCCTTAGTATGCTACTTGGTTCAGTTGCAGGATCTTAATAGATTAAAAAAAAAAAAAAAAAAAAATAATTAGTATTAAACCTATTTTAGAAAATTTACTCAATTCTGTTGAAAAAACTAAAATAGGAGACTCACTATATAAGTTTTCTAGTAAAGATTAAGAAATTTTTATAATAGTATTATAAAATCTTAAAGCAAAAGTAAAAACTAATAATATTAGTATTTTGACTAGTATTATTAGTCTTGCTAATATTAATAATAATATAGCTCTTAAAAATAACACTTTTACAGCTTTAGAAAGTATAAAAATATATGATAAAGTTGAGAAGCTAAGTCTTGAGTATCTAGATATAGAGAATGTATCAATATTAGAGCTTAATCAATAATTAAAATGACTTTATACTAACTTATATTAGGTAGAAAATAATTTTTTAAAACAGAAAACTCTTGACAACTTTTTCTTAAAATAGTTATATCACAATTTGTCATACTTTTATATTATATATAATATTGCATATAATATCTTAATATATACAAATTTTTAAGAATTAATTTATATATTTCAAGAACTTCTACTATATCTTTTTATATATTAATAAATATATAATTATAAAACAAAAGTAGATATATGTGGAAATTTAAGTTAATATAAAAAAAAAGATGAATAAAATAAGTTATATAAAAAAAAATAAAAGTTTTATATTTATATTTAAGTTTATAATAATTATAACCTTATATATTTTAAATATTTTCTTATATTCTAAAATCTAAGCTATTTATTATAAGTCTAAACTTAGAAAAAACAAATAAAATGAGTCAGTATACTAAAATATAGTTATATAATATTACTATAAGAAGACTTTGACTTTTTTTTATTATTCAAAATATTAAAAAAAAAAAATACTAAGAACTTTAAACTACTTTAGCTTTAATACAAATAAAAAAGTTAAACTTTAGAGCCTTTAAAATAAATCTAGACAAAAGAATTATTTTTAGATAAGATTCTATATAAAATCTATATTTTATCTAACTATAGTTAGATAATCTATATCTCTTATAGCTATTTAAAATTCTCTTTTAAGTGAAATACCACCCTTTTAGAAATAACAACTAATCTTATAGTCTTTCCTACCTAGTACAATAGCTAGCTTTTTAAGATTATAGTTAACTAGAGTAATTCATATAGTCTTATTTTAATCTAAGTATTACAAAAAAAAAACCTTTTTATTATTTTTGTCAAATTGTTTATAATTTATAAAAAAATATTTTTAAAATAATTTTTATTAAATATACTTAATTATCTATAATAAAAAATAGGAATATATTTATAATATAAGATATATAAGAATCTCAAAGTAAAAACTATTTTATAAAAATTAAAATAGCTTAGATTTTAAAATATAAAAAAATACTTGAAATATATAAAGTTATAATAGGACTATCACTAGTAACTATTATAGTTATTATATTAACTAATATCTTAAAATATTAGAATTTATATAATTATAAAGTACTTTAAATTAGGATATTTTATATTAAAGAATTAAAAACTTATCTTAAACTCTATAGCTATATTATCTAAGTTATAAAAAATTATACTATTAAGAGAGCTCTATATTATATAGCTTTTCAAGTAGTTAAATAGCTAATAGATAAGAAAAAAAAGTATAATTTATCTCAAGAAATAAATCTAGAGATTTAATTAAAATTTAACTTTTTATTT
The DNA here is from genome assembly GCA_002287475.2 of Pyrrhoderma noxium. NCBI lineage: Eukaryota > Fungi > Basidiomycota > Agaricomycetes > Hymenochaetales > Hymenochaetaceae > Pyrrhoderma > Pyrrhoderma noxium. The sequence goes on from CM008260.1 coordinate 19,879, forward strand.
TTTAATATATAAATTAAAAAATTAAAATATAAAGATAGCAGCATTAAATAAAGTGAAACTTTAATAAGAACTAGTTAAATAACACTTAGAAATAAAAGGCTTGTAAAAATATATAAAAACTTTTACTAAAAAATATTAGATAAAAAATAAATTAAAAAAAAATCAAATACCCAAAATACTCATACTAGAAACTTAGATAATATAATAAATAAAAATAATGAAGATTAGTATTATAAAGCCACCTGCTTAAAGAGAATAATCTCAAAATATTTTACAATTTATAATACTATTTAACTATTATTAAATATAATATAGATTTTAATTCTTAAAATCTTTAAAATAGATCTAAATAAAAAGATTATTTTTAAACAAAATTTTATAATAGAATTAACTCTTTTATTTATATTAAAACTAAAATAGTTAAAAGCTTTCTAGTATTATTATTTTTTAATATTTTAAATAATAAGAAAAAATTAAAGTCTTTTTATAATAATATTAAATATAGCTATATTTTAATATATTAGCTTATCTGTTAAAGAAAATACTAAGTCTTATAATTTATTATTCAAGTATAAAAGTCATCAATCATTAAGTAGGACTCAACACTATTTTAGTTAGAATATTAGCAACAAGATCCTTTTGTACTATTATTAACAGATATACCTAAGCTCTTTATTCTAAGGTATTAATCAGAATTAAGCAAGACTATTGTAAATAACTTAGTTTAATTAAGAAATAAGAGGTTAAGCTAAGAGGCTAAGTTAGCTATAGACTCTATATAAATACTTGACTACTATACAGTAATATAACTATTATATAATTGTTATAGATGAGCTATGTAGAGTCATAATAATATAATGTCTCTTTATGTATTGATAAGCATATGTTTATAAAAACAAAGATAAATAAGTGTGGGAGTTTAAATAGATATAAAAGGAAAGATAAATGAAATAAGTTATATAGAAAAAAGAATAGAGATCCTATATATATGCTTAGGTTTGTAATATTACCCTCTCTTTAAGCATAGTTGTTTTTAACTACTATTTAAATAAAATTATTTAAATATATATTATTTAAAATTAATAGTTGAGAAAATAAGTAGGGGAGTAGAATAGGAAAAAAAAAGAATGCCTAATAAATAAATAAATAGGGTTATAAACACTAAAAGCTTTAAAGTAGATTAGTAAGAAATTACTTTTCTTTACAGCAATAAATTATAATATACAAGTGCTTTCTTTGCTGGAGTCATAGGTATAAATAAGAAAATTTAATCAAAATAAAGAAATAAACAATTAAGTGGAGAGTTTAACTTATAAATCAAATACCTTTTTAGGCAATTCCTAAAGTTAGTCCTTATTTATTAGAGCTATTTTTATTGCAACTTCACTAATTATGTTCTAAAGCCAGTTCTTAATATACTTTATAAAAATACTCTTTACACTTAAACATTCTATATCCTGGGGCTTGTTTACTATAGCTACTATATATATAGTGGAGGTAGTCAAATATAAAGTGGTCTTCAGCCTCATAGCTCTATAAATGGTTTATAATAGCTATTTAATACTTATCAATATTACTAATCTAGTTATATTTCTTTTTTTAATATATAGGTGAAGTTTAGACCACTTTATTACTGAACTATATTATATATAATTCATTATCAGGTATATTTTCTTTGTTTTCTTTATCTACCTTATTGTCCTTTATTTTTTCATTATTATTATCTTTTTTGCTAGGTAGTTCCTCATCAAAATAGCAAGAGTCCTCTCAAGTTCCCTTTCTATATATATAAATAGGTAATAGGTCACCTTCATTATAGACTGCATCCTTTTATTCAGATAGGAAAAGTGAGTTATTCATAATAAACTTTTTTAAGATATGGCTAGCTTGTCCTAGAGTAAAGGCTACTTGTATATTTTTGGCTGCCCTTTTTTTATGGTACTATATATTCTTTTTTAGCTTTTCAATTTATTATTTAAGTCTATTGAGTACTCTTTATATAATTTTTCCTTGGTCTTAAGACCTTTTAAAGTTATCTAGCCAATAGTTAAGTAGTGTATATATAGGTTTTTAAAGGATTTAATAAAATTCCTTTTATTAACAATGAGTAATAGTAAGTCATTCTAAAATATAAAAAATATTGGCTAATTAATATTTTATTTATAGTATATCTTTACTATCAAAGTAAGATAAGTTATCTGAGTCTAATATTAGGAGTAAAAAGTTTGTAGAGTCTGAAAATTATAAAGGGGTAAAGTATAGATATAATCTTTTGGTTCTTTAAACTCTTTGAGTAATAGTGTCTAAGTAGTAGATAATAGACTTATTTATTTTTAACAGTAGTTGATAATTTGCTAGGTTTTATAATAAATTATAGGTCCTTTTATATTTATCTAGAATTTTATTTATATGTGATAGTTTCTCTAATTTATACTATATGTTTTCTAATAATGGGTATCCTAACTATTTTACTAAGAATTTTAAGGGTTTTCAGATATTTTTTAGGCTATGTCTTATAATAGTTTCTATTTTATATTCTTTCTCTTCTTCTATAATGTTTAGTAGGGATTCTAAATAACTAGGTCTATATGTTTTAGTGGTTTTATATGAAAATAGAAGGCAAGTATAAAAAACAGAGAAATTTTTTCATTGTTCTAATAACTGTAATTTATAAGCCTATAAAGATATCATCTTAGTAATAAGAAATAGTCCTTCTTGTTTTAGCTTTAGTTTCTAATATAATACCTCTAAATTGATATTCTTTACTTTAAGCTAGACTAAATTTTCTTCTTTAAATAGTTTAAACTTTAATTGAATTTTTTATATTATTAATATATAAGCTAGTTCATATATTGCCAGTACTTTACTTCTCTACTAATTTAGCTGTTTCAATTATTCTAATAAAAAGAAAATATTAGTGTCTTCTATTATATGTGGTATTGTTTATAGTTAATATTCCAATAATAATGAGAATAGTGTTTATTTTATCACTGAGTGAACATAATTATTATGTAAAAACTCTATTAATGGTAAATGTTCTGTCTAAGTTTTAAAATAGTTAAAGTAATAGATTCATAAGTAGGCTTTAATTTTCTAATTTATTCTTTCTGTTTATTTATCTATCTATGGATGAAAAGCTATTAATATAGATAATATGACTTTTAATCATTTGTTTATCTTTTGGAATACTTATAATAAGAATTGTGGTCACTAATCTAATATTATTTTATTAGAGAGTTCAAATCTTCAATATATATTATCATAATAAAGTCTTGCTATACTAATTGTATTAATTGTCTTTGTGCATAGAATAAGAACTATTACTTTTGTTAAATTGTGGTCTACTATTATGTATAATACATTATATCTATTTGACTCTAGTAGGTCAGTAATAAAATCTATAATAACTATTAAGAATAGGTATACATAAGAGTCAGCTTTAATTAATACAAGAAAAAATATATATATTGACTTTTATTTATTGATATAGTGTGCATCCTTATATATAACTTTTGACAAATATATGCATTTTTAACTACTAAAAGTATCTTTGTATATTTGCCATAGTTCTAAAAATCTCTGGATATCCTTATAATAATAATTTATAGTATAATTTAAGTAGTTCTTATTTTAGTTTGAGATTTGCTAGTATATATGTTCAATTTTTAAATAATAGTAGTCTATTATTATATTTTTACTCTACTAGTTCTTGTTTTAGTAGTGTTAACTCCTTTTCTGTAAGCCTTTTAATAACTTATTGCACTATTTAATCTTCTTCTAGACCCTTTTTAATTTTTTATTATAGTTCAGTATCTATTATAAAGATTTGAATAATGTCCTTATTATTTGAGTACTTATAGTTGTCTTCTATTAGATAGTCTAGGTTTAGATATTTATTATAATCAAAGGTATTTTCTAGTAGTATAATAATTCTTTTCTTCTCTTTTGTTTGATTATACTCTAACTATTATAATAAGGTATTGGACTATATCATTTTTATTCTTAAAACATGTATAATATGAATATTAAATTATAATAGGAAAAGATATTATTGTCATTATTATAGAGTTAACTTCTATGGGTTCTTATAGTAAGTTAGATTTTAATAATTATATTATATTGTAACAAGGTGTGGGGTGTCTAATAAGTGATATCTCTAGGTTTTAAAAGCTTATACAATTACTAGTAGCTTCTAATTATATATTTAATAGTTTCTTTTAGCTAGGTTAAAAGCTTTTAATAAGTAAGAGTATACTTTGAGTTTTCTATTGTGGTTATATTGTCTTAATATTACTTCCTATATTTTGATAGATATATTAGTTTTTAGTATAAAAGGCTTTATTTTATTAGATACTAGTAGCATTGATAAGTTCAAAAAATATTTTTTTAATGTGTCAAATACTTGTTATACTTTTTTACTCTATTCCTATATTGTTTTAACTTATTTAAGTTTTTCTAATAGCCATATAATTTGAGAATATTCTTGTATAAATTTTCTATAGAATCTATAGAATCCTAAGAATCAATGTATATCTTTAGGTTTCTTAAGTAATAGTCATTTGAGTATTCTTTTAAGTTTAGTAAGGTCTGTTACAATATAGTTTGATTTAATTATAAGTTCTAGATATTTAACTTTCTATTTATAAAATATGTATTTTTCAATTTTTATTGATAACTTATAGTTTTGATAAACTTGTAAGATTTCTTTTATTTGCTCCTATAGTTCTATAATTGTTTGACCTATAATAAGCAAATCATTCATATAGATAAGTAATCTTTCTTTTTATTTTTGTTTATGAAAGACATTATTTATAAAGGCTTGAAATATAACTAGTGAGTTATATAGTTTAAAGTATATAATTATGGGTTTATATAGTTCTCTAGCTATTTTAAATACTGCTTTTTATTGGTCTCTATCTTTAATTTATATATTATTATAATTATTTTGTAAATTCAGTTTTATAAAAAACTTATATCTTTTTATTTAGTCTAGTAAATTATTAACTAATGATAATAAATATGTGTTTTTGATTGTTGTTTTATTTAGTAGTCTATAATCTTGTATAGGCTATAATATTCTGTCTTTCTTTTTAATAAAGAAGAATGAGAAGGCTTGTAATAATGTTGATAGTCGAATAAATCCTTTTTTCAAGTTTTTTTATAAGAATATATTCAGTATTTTCTTCTTTTTTAGTATTAATAGATATATCTTATAAATTTTTAGTACAAAATCCAGTTTGAGTTCTATTGCATAATCATAGCTTTAAGAGAGTAGTAGTTGATTTGTTTATGTTTTGTTAAATATATTAAAACTACTATAAACTCTCTAACTAGTTGAAAAATATCTAGTATAAGTGTGCAAGATGTAAGAGCTATAATTAACTGCTGTAAAACCTAAAACAAGGCCTGTAGCCTCAGAAAATAATAGTAGTAGTAGTAGTAGTAATGAAAATAAAGATGTTACAATCAGTGTATTTATGAATAGTAATGCTATTTGCAATGTAGGAAGTTTGTAAGATATTGAAAAAGGTGCATAAAACATTATAAAAGAAAAGAGAAGTTATTCATATAAATAAAAATATGTAATAAAGCTGTAGTAAATTCACTGAGATGCTATAAACAGCATACAGGTCTATTTATATACAAGTATACTATGGTAATTTGCTGACAGTCTATAATCCTCTCTGCTCATCTCCTGTCCTTCCTATGCTTTAAAAGATATATTGGTTTCTAATATAAAGAGTTTTATTTTATTAAACATAGTATTAATATAAAAAGCAATAAATAAAAACTAACTATAAATCACACTTATTAAAATATAGTATTTAACTTTGTAAAAAGTAGACTAGCACTAAATATAGAGTATAGTATCAGTAATATAAGAGCAGAATAGTTGTCTCTTCATTACTAACTATATCAGTTTATATATCTACAACTAACTAACTAATTGTTGAAATAAGTGCTCTAGCAGTGCTATAACAAGTCTAGAATTAACTTAAATCTTTATGGAATATTCTAATTGTTCTGATTCTTTCTTATCTTTTTTATTATTTATTATTCTTATTAATTATTTGTTTATTTAACTTATCCCTTAATATTAAGTTTTATTTTTATCAATTAGAGTACTTTTAGCTACAACTAACTTTATATATACTTATCTCCTTTTAAATTAATTAGTTAGTTGTAGATATATAAACTAATATAGTTAGTGATGGAGAGGCAACTGTCTTGCTCTCACATCACTGACACTGTACTCTATACTTAGTGTTAGTTTGCTTCTTGCAAGTTCAATACTATGTCTTAACAAGTATAATTCACAGTTTGCTTTTATTCACTGCCTTTCACAGGTTATAAGCCTTGCGCTTTAATAAATCACACTTTAAGTAGCATTTCTAGATAGTTCACTTCTCAACTTGCAACCCAACAAAAGCTCTTTTTGACAAATTATTGTAGTTTTAGTATGTAAGCACTATTGGAGTGTTATCTAATTCTTATCACTCAAATCAGTAAATCTTCGATCTTTTGATCATTTCTTCATTGATCTATGCTCGCCACACTTTATTTACTTTGTCTTGAGTTACCCAACTCACACATTCAACACACTCCGTAATCTAATCACTTATTTTTGAGATATCTATCATTTTTTTTTGAAGATCTTAAATCTCTCTAATCTAACTTCAAAATCATTTTACTCTATATTTCGGGTCTTTCTAATTTAATTTACACCAAACTTCTACACACTCTTAAGACACCTGTCACCTCAATCTCTCCTAAGTTCAATTTGATTCTGTGAACCAGTTCCTCTTCTATCATATGCTTTGTAAATACCAGCTCTAGTGTCTATATTGTAAATCCACTATATATCATTATTATTTGTTAGATTAGAAAAAACCTACAAAATATGAAGCTTAGCCTGTCTAGTCTTAGTTTACTAGTTGTACTATCTAGAAACTATGAGAGGCAGTGAACAAAAGCAAACTGTGAATTATACTTGTTAAGACATAGTATTGAACTTGCAAGAAGCAAACTAATACTAAGTATAGAGTACAGTGTCAGTGATGTGAGGGCAAGACAGTTGCCTCTTCATCACCAACTATATCAGTTTATATATCTATAACTAACTAACTAATCTAAAAGGAGATAAGTTCATATAAAGTTAGTTATAGCTAAAAGTACTCTGATTGATAAGAACAAGACTTGGCATTAAGGGATGAGTTAAATAAGCGAATGATTAATGGGAATGATAAGTGATAAGAAAGATAAGAAAGATAAGAATGAATCAGAATAATCAGAACATTCTACAAGTGTCTAAGTCGATTCTAGACTTGTTGTAGCACTGCTAGGGCACTTATCTCAACACTCTCACTTGATTCTAGCAGTCTCTAACTCTAATCATCTTTGTAAACCCTTTGACTTTGATTTTTCCAAGTGTTTTAGTTATTAAGTCAGCTGACATATCATCTGTTTTTAGCAACTTGAACCGCTGAATTATTGTCTAAGAAGAGTGTAGAAGGTCCAGTAAACTTGTAACCAAATTTTATAAGTAAATAGCGCAGCTAGATCACTTCTTGACCTGTAGTAACAGCTACAACATATTCTGCTTTAGTTATAGACAATGTTACAATTCCTTACAACTTGCTAGACCAACTAACAGCACCAGTTCCGACTTTAATAACCATTCCACTAGTGGATCTCCTTGTTGACCCGTCTTCTGCAAAGTCTGCATCTATGTAACTTGTAAACAGTTTAGTTTGAGAAGAATCAGGAGTATAAGTCAATTTGTAGTTCTTAGTATCTTGTAAATAACGCAATAAGTGTTGTGCAGCTTTCCAGTATGCTATTCCTGGGTTAGAACTGAATTGACCAAGTTTCCTAACTGTAAATAAGATATCTAGATGTGTACAAATTGCCAAATACATTAGAGAGCCTACAAGTTGAGCATAAGGGTAGTCATACATCTTAATTCGCTCTTTTTCATTTGTAGGACACTGTTTTTTAGAAAGCTGATGATTTGGATCAATAGGAGTGTCTACAGGCTTGCAATCCGACATATGATAGTGTTTAAGCAAGTCTACAATATATTGATGCTGGGACAGTGATAATAAGTGTTTAAAGCGATCCCTTTCTACTTGTACACTAAGAATAAAAGAGGTGAGTCCAAGATCTCTGAGTTTAAAGTGAGAACTGAGCTGAGAAAGTGTCTTTTGTGTATCTGAATGTTTTTTAGTGGCTATTATTAAGTCATCTATATAAGTAGGCACAATAATGCAAATATCTCCTTATTTAAACACCTAAATAGCATGGTCTACTTTGATTCTGTTAAAACCCATAGAAGAAAAAGTAGAATCCAGCTTTTTGTACTATTGTCTACTAGCCTGTTTAAGCCCATATAGCGCTTTTAACAGTTTGAGTACATAGCCAGCACCTAGTTTATTGAGTCCTAAAATATTAGAACCTTCAGGTATATCCATATACACTTCATGGTCGATTTCACCATTTAGAAATGTATTAGAGATATCAGCTGAGATGAGTTCTAAGTCCTCTATTGCAACAAGGGCCATGATAGTTCTCAAAGCAGCCTACTTTGCAGTTAGAGAGAATGTCTCATCAAAGTCAAAACCAGAGCGTTGAGAGAAGCCTTTAGCTACTAATCTAACTTTGTAGCGCTCAATTGACCCATCTGGCTTTTTTTTTAGCTTAAAAACCCATCTATTGCCTACAGCCTTCAACTCTTGAGGTAACTCCTCTGCTGTCCAAGTTCCATTCTGTAGCAGTGCTTGGATCTCTTCATGTGCAGTTTGAATCCATTGAGCTGTATCTGGCTGCTTTAGCATCTCTTTCTAAGTTTTGGGTTCAGGTCCATATTTCAAGCGCTCCTCCTGAGTCAATGACTGTTTGAATCCACTAGTAGCATTATAAACATGCTCATATGCTTCTTCAAACGTTAGAAACTCAGTCCTACAAGCTGCACTGAGTGCGAAGTGTTCAACACTAGTATAAATGAGTTGTGCAATTTCTGCTTCACTTAATCCACTACTCTCTGTTTCAGCAAATTCAGCATCTTGCTCATCACTAGCCTGTTCATCTTGTGGCGACTCAGGCAGTGGTTGTGGAGTATGCTCTCTAGATCTCAAATTCTGTCTATATTCAATTTATTGCTGAATATCCCAGAATGGTACTGGAGTTGTTTTAGCTCTTGTAGATCTTCTGAGAGGCAATTGATGTGTGGGAGGAGCAGGAGTAGATGGTAATTGAAGAGGAGTGACAGGTGTTTGAGGTGTAGTAGGGCGCTGAGGAGGAAAGGAGTGAGGAGACTGATTTGGAGTAGAAGGTGCAGATTGAATATTTTGAATTTGAGGCGCATCTTGAGGATTTTAAGAGGTTTGAGAAATAACAGGTAACTCTGGCAGATACAATTCATTAGACTCTCCCACCGAATCAGCAGATTCTGTTAATTCTGGGACATGGAGATCAATATTTGTTTTAAAAGACTCAGAATGTGCTCTTTCATCAAATACAGCAGAGTTGCTAATAACTTCTTTTCTAGTGTCTGGATTGAAGAAGCGCCATCCTTTAAAGTTAGATGGGTATCCAATAAACACACACTTATGTGTATGCGACTCTAGCTACTTTTTCTGATCAGATTTGATATGTACATAGGCTGTACATCCAAAAACTCGAAAATGAGACACATCTGGCTTCTTTTTGAACCACAGCTCGTAGAGAGTGCTGTTTTATAGTGCAGAAGTGGGAGATCTATTGTGAATATGTGTAAAAGTGGATACAGCTTCTCACCAAAAAGAAGGAGGCAAACCAGCCTCATTGAGCATAGTAGTGATTCCCTCTTTAATAGTCCTGTTTGCACGCTCAGCAACTCCATTTTGATGTGGTTCAGCTCTCAAAGTATACATTCTCTTAATTCCAGAAGTAGTGCATAGTTCCTCCTATTCTTTAGACATGTATTCTCCACCCTTATCATCATGCAATGCTTTGATTCTGGCGTTTAACTGGTTTTCTGCAAGTGCTTTGAATGCTTTGAAAGCAGCAAATGCATCTGATTTGTGTTTTAGAGGTGCCACAGTCCAATACCTGCTTGCATCGTCAATGAAGGTGATCCAGTAGTGGTATGCACCTATTCTGGTTTGTACAGGTAGAGGACCATGCAAATCAGAATGAATTAACTCCAGTAAGCCAGAACGTCGAGAATTGACAGATTTAGGGACATTTGCTCGAGTTTGCTTGCCTGCAAGGCAGGGTTCACAAATTGGATCAGGGAGAGTGTCAGAATTGAGTTTTGCACCCAAAACAAGCTGTTGCTTGAAAATGCTTTTGATGTCCTGCAAGTTTAAATGGCCAAAACGACGATGCCACAGTGCATAGTCTAATGGTACAGTGTGTGCCAGATTAGCATATTGGGTCATTGGTACAACTGCACTATCCAAAATGCCAGAAATCTTGCATTTACAGTTGCAGTGAATAGTGTTTTATTGTGTCTCCTGAATAGTATCTTGTCTTTTGTGATAGTAACAATGTATTCTTTGTTTTTAGTTAAATACAATACAGATAGTAGGTTGTTCTTAAGTTCAGGGACATGCAGAACACGATGAAATTCAAGTAGACATCCTCTTTTCCCATTTACAACAGCCTGAAACTTCACAGAGCCAATTCCAACAGAATAAATAGTTGTATCATTTGCCAGCTTCACTAAGGTTCGCTGAGGCGTGTATATAGCAAACCAGTGGCGATGTGGGGTGATGTGGCAAGTGGCACCTGTGTCTGTGATCCAGTCAGCTGAAGCACTAAGCAGGAGAGGTGAATGGGGATTTGTGAAATCAGAGGTACTTGCATTTCCAGCAAATTCAGCAGTAGCATCTTCAACAGCTTTAGCTTCTTCTTGTTTCCCTTTCCCTTTATTGTTCTTCAACTCTTCTTTCCTCTTTTTGCTTGCATTCTTCATGTCAAAGCATTGACTCAACTCATGACCATTTCTACCACAAAAGGTACACTGTTTAGACGCTTTAGAGGTCTTTGCACTAATGGGTTTAGCAAAGGCTCTCTGTGCAAGGTCAGAAGCAGATTGGTTTGTGTTTGCTTCTTCAAGTGCAAGAGCTTGTACCAGGTCAGACATTGAGAGTTTAGTGGTCATAAGAAGTGAGGTTCAAAGATTTGAGTATTTCTCAGTAGGGAGACCCTTTAGCAACGCCATAGAAGCTAGTTCATCATCTAAAGACTCAAGAGTGAATCCAGAGTCTCTAAGAGCTTGAATATCAATCAAAGAAGCCTTAATATGACCTGCAAACTGGGTGAAAGACTCATCATCAGTTTTCTGTATAGAGAACAGCTTCTCATATGCATTAAAACGCTGGGCAGGCTTCTTTTGTCTATGAGCATTCTCTAGAGCAGTCCACATAGTAGAAGGTTGTTCTTTAGAGAGTTCAGTAGTAAAATGAATTCTCTGCTCATTCTCAACTGTGAGCTCAAGAAGTGCAATAGCTTGGTCTTTTCTGAGTTGATAGTTGTTGTAACCAGCTAGATCTGCTACTTTGTCTAGGGTGGACTCTTTGCCATCAAGAATGCGCCATAGATTCATGAATCTAGCAGTAGCAATAGTGTTACTTCTCTATGTTGCATAATTGCTAGAATTCAGTTTATCATGATTGGGCAGTTTAGGAAAAGATGACATTGTGAGGGACTGAGTAGATGAAATTGAGTGAAACTCGAAGGGCTAATAGATGACTAGTGCAACTGAATGTATGCATGACTACAAGTCAATCCAATATCTGTGAGAGCAGTAAAACCAGGAAACGCCCGAGATAGGCTTGTAAATACAGATTAAAATGAATGTACTATAATGCAGTGACCAAGTACCCTTTATTGCTGCAGTATATATAGAAAAACCGCAAGACAGTGCTGGTCTCTTGGACTACTAAGTCTCCGGAGGCACTATTGACTGAGAGAGGCTTATTAGTTTAAGTACTACTTTAATTCCTGATAGTACAACCAGCGAACTAAGGCTGGGCAGGCTAAGCTTCATAGTCTGTAGGTTTTTTCTGATCCAACAAATAATAATGGTACATAGTGGGCTTATAATACAGAAACACCAGAGCTGGTATTTACAAAGTGCATGATAGGAGGAAAACTGGTTCACAGAATCGGATCGAACTTGAGAGGGATCGAGATGACAGGTGCCTCGAGGGTGTGTAGAAGTTTAGTGTAAATTGAGTTAGAGAGACCTGAAATACAGGGTAAAACGATTTTGAAGTTGAATTGGAGAGATTTAAGATTTCCAAAAGAAAATGATGGATATTTCAGGAATGAGTGATCGGATCACAGAATATGTTGGATGTGTGAGTCGGGTAACTCAAGACAAGACGAACAAGGTGTAGTGAGCACGGATCAACAAAAAAATGATCGAGGAATTGAAGATTTACTGATTTGAGTGATAAGAATTAGATAATACACTAATAGTGTTTACATACTAAAACTGCAATAACTCGTTGAAAAGAGCTCCTGTTGGCTTGCAACTCGAGGAGTGAACTGTCTAGAGGTGCTACTTGAAGTGTGCTTTGTTAAAGTGTAAGGCTTATACCCTGTGAAAGGCAGTGAATAAAAGCAAACTGTGAATCACACTTGTTGAGACACAGTATTAAACTTTTAAGAAGCAAACTGTGTTGAGATAAGTGCCCTAGCAGTGTTACAACAAGTCTAGAATCGACTTAGACTCTTGTGGAATGTTCTGATTGTTCTGATTCCTTCTTATCTTTCTTATCTTTCTTATCACTTATTATTCCCATCAATCATTCGCTTATTTAACTCATCTCTTGATACCAAGTCTTGTTCTTATCAATTAAAGTACTTTTAGCTATAACTAACTTTATATGGACTTATCTCCTTTTAGATTAGTTAGTTAGTTGTAGATATATAAACTGATGTAGTTAGTGATGGAGAGGCAACTGTCTTGCCCTCACATCACTGACACTGTACTCTGTACTTAGTGCCAGTCTGCTTCTTGCAAGTTCAATACTGTGTCTCAACAAGTATGATTCACAGTTTGCTTTTGTTCACTGCCTTTCACAAACTGGCACTAAGTACAGAGTACAGTGTCAGTGATGTGAGGGCAAGACAGTTGCCTCTCTATCACCAACTATATCAGTTTATATATCTATAACTAACTAACTAATCTAAAAGGAGATAAGTCTATATAAAATTAGTTATAGCTAAAAGTACTTTAATTGATAAGAACAAGACTTGGTATCAAGAGATGAGTTAAATAAGCAAATAATTGATGGGAATGATAAGTGATAAGAAAGATAAGAAAGATAAGAATGAATTAGAACAATCAAAATATTCTATAAAGGTTTAAGTCGATTTTAGACTTATTGTAGCACTGCTAGGGCACTTATCTCAACAAAAAGCTATCTACTATTCTTTCTTAACTTTTAGCTCCAAACCTTATAACTCTCAGAACCAGCCCTCACCCCACTTTAACCCTATTAAAATAGATACAGGTGTTAGATGAGATAGTATAAAAGTTATATTTATAGGTATTAGATAGTTTATAGATGTCTTTATTAGATAAGCTTATTGTAAAAAAGTATGCTACTTATATGGCAAAACTAAACACTTTACATATAAGTATTTTAACTAGAAAGTATAGATTAAAGTAGTTCTTTGTACTATAACTAGTGAGAAAAGACAAGTATAGATAGATAAGATAAGAGAGTTAGATAAGAACAGTGTTGAAGAGGAGTAGCCTACTAAGGAGGCTTTATTTGAAAAGAATTTTGTAGAAGCCCAAGTATAAATATGGTATATAAAAGTAATAACTCAGTTTTTTTCTTTTTTATGACCAATTTCTAAAAAAAAAGATAAAAACACTAATATAAAATTATAAAATATAAAAACCTCTATAAAAAATTATTGTACTTTTAACTCTATAAAAGTTTTTAACAACTCTTTTTCTTCTATATCAAATGAAATTATTTATTCTTCTAAATTTTTGGCTGAGTTATCAAAACCTGTGAAATCAAAAATATATTAACAGAATCTATTAATTCCCTTCTCTAACTCCTAGATAGTTAAAAAAATCAGAGAGAATTCCAATAACTAGATATAACTAGTGTTACTCTTTTTAGTATGTGAAAAGAGAAAAAAGGAGATGATAGACAAACTTATAGAGTTCATATATCAACTAAGTATAGAGAATGCAGAAGTAATAGTTAGAATTTTAAAAAAACTAATTCACTTTATTAAGGAAAATAGAGAAAAGTAGTTAATACTTCTAGTTATAATTATAAGGCTAAACAATAACTTTTAAATAAATACACAAGCATTTGTAGATAGTGGATGCACTGAATCTTATATTAACTAATAGTTTATTGTTAATTATAAAATCTCTACAAAAAGTATCCTTTTTGTAATACTAGTTTATAATACAAATGGCACTCTCAATAAAAATGAGTTTATTAAAGAATTTGCTATATTATAATTAGCAATTAATGACCACTATGAGTGTATTAACCTTATTATTATAGAGTTAGAAGACACAGACTTGTTTCTAGGACATAATTAGTTAAAGATCTATAACCTCTCAATTAATTAGATAAATGTAATTCTATCCTTTGATTACTGTTTAAAAACTTGTAAATATTAAAATAGCTTAGAACTTGATAAACTTAATTAAGATATAGACTACAAATAGAGCAAAAAGGATTAAATTTTCTTTTTTAACTAGAATAACTATATAAAAAAGACTTGTCAAGTCAATTAGTTATTCAGGCTAAAGACAGTCTTAGACTATACTAAAGAGTTCCCTGAAGTTTTTAGTAAAGAGGAGTTTAATCATTTACTTGAAAGACACCTTTAGGATTATATAATTAAGCTAACTCCTAGGTTTACCCTAGCTGATTGCAAGATCTATCCACTCAACTGTGAAGAACAACAAGTCCTAAATGAGTTTCTAAGTGAAAACCTTTGAAATGGTTGTATTTGCCTTTCTAAGTCACCTATGGCATCTCCATTCTTCTTTATAAAGAAAAAAAATGGTAAGCTATATCTAATGCAAGATTATTATAAGCTGAACTAAGGGACAATAAAGAACAAGTATCCATTGCCCTTGATTCAAAAGCTTATTGACAAGACTAAGCAAGCCAAGTACTTTACTAAACTAGATGTTTATTGGGGATACAACAATATTCAAATCAAAGAAGGAGATGAATAGAAGGCAGCCTTTAGGACCAATCAAGGGCTATTTAAACCCACAGTCATGTCCTTTGGCCTTACAAACTCTCTAGCCACTTTTTAGGGATTCATAAACTTAATTTTAAAAGATCTTATAAACAAAGGTCATATTATTATTTATTTAAATGATATACTCATTTATACTATAGATCTTAAAGAGTATAATCAACTAGTGAGATAAGTTTTATGAGTCTTAAGACAAAACTAACTATATTTATAATATAAAAAATACACTTTTACTCAAAACACTATTAAGTATTTAGGATTTATTGTAGATAATAGAAAAATCTATATGGATCTAAAGAAAGTTAAAGAAATTCAAGTATGGCTTAAGCCTAAGAACTTTATTAATGTTTAGTTATTCTTGAGTTTTTGTAACTTTTATTAATAATTTATAAAGGATTTTAGTAAAATAGCTAGACCATTAAATCAACTAACTAAGAATATAGACTAGAAATATGAAAAGAAAAAGAGAGGTGTTTTTGAGAAGCTGAAATAGGCAGTAAAGCACTTTTTAGTACTTATAGTACTCATAGATAATAACTCCTTTCAAGTTAAAAGTGATACTTTAGATTTTATAGTAAATGCTATTTTGTCTCAGAAATAAAAAAGCAAATAATACTCTGTTGCCTACTTTTCTCAGTCCATATCTTAAGTAAAATGTAATTATATTATTTATGATAAGAAAATACTTATAATTATATTAGCATTATAAGAATGACAATAGTATTTATTAAAAACTAAGTATTAAGTTAAAATTTAAATAGACTATAAAAACTTATCCTATTTTAAAGCTCTTTAAGATTTTAACCAAAAACAAGCTTAATGAGTTATTAAACTTAAAGACTATAACTTAAAAATTATTCTAAAAGCTAATAAAGAGATAAAAAAGACTAACATTCTCTTAATATAAGTAAAATATAAGAGGAGAGAGAATAATAATAAAAATATCATCTTATTAAAGCTTGAATGGTTTGTTTGAGATATAACTATAAATTCTCCTAATTTAGAGCTAGTTCAAAGGATTAAAAATAATACCAGTCATATAAATAAGTTAGTCAAAAAGCACTGGATATTGGGAATAAAGAGTAAAGATAGAAAGCAGATGAGTTAATTTATTGGCAGTATAAGTTATATATATTTCAAAGTAATAAACTCAGAGAAAATATTATTAAAATACATTATAATAACATTTTAGCTATATACTTTGAGCACTATAAGACACTAAAGTTAATCAATTATAACTATTGGTGGCCTTATATTACTAAATAGATATAAACTTATATAATAGGATATGATACTCATTAAAGGACTAAGGCTTATTGAGAAAGGAAATATACTTCACTAAACCCAAATAAGATACTTTTAGTCTCTTAGGAAATTATCTTAGTTAATCTTATCAAAGAACTACCTATATCTTAAAGATTCAATATTATATATATAATTATTGACCACTTTAGTAAATAAATATATACAATCTCTATCAATACCAAGTTAACTTAAGAGAGAATAGCTAAAATCTATCAAGACAATATATTCAAGTTATATGGTATTTTATAAAAAGTTATTAGTGATCAAGAATTTTAGTTTAAGTCTTAGTTTATAAAAGACTTATATTAATTCTTAGGTATTGAAGGTAATCTTTCCACAACTTATCACCCCTAAATAAATGAATAGATAAGACATATTAATTAAGAGATCAAATAGTATTTAAAAGTCTATATTAACTTTAGGTAAAATAACTGGTTAGAATAGCTATTTATAGTAGAGTTTTTATACAATGATAAAGTATAAACATCTATAAGCTACTTTTTATTCTTTGTTAACTATAGTCATTACCTTTTTAAAGAATCTAATCTTTATACTAAAGTTTAAAGTGAGTCTATTTAATAATTTAGAGAATATATAAATAAAGTCTGGGAAAAGGTAAAAGCTAGTTTGAAGATAACAATAAAAACTATAAAATAATTCTATAATTGAATTAAAGAGGAATCTATTTAGTATAAGAAAAGTGATAAGGTCTGGAGTAAGGTAACTAATATTATAATTAAATACTCTATAAAAAAACTTGACAATAAACACTTGAGGCTTTTTGAGATCTTAAAGAAAGTTAGGAAGTTAGTCTGCTATTTTAAGTTACCTAGTCAATAGAAGATTTATAACATATTCAACAAAGTGCCACTTTCTCCTTATTATCCCTTATAGTTCAAATTATAGCAATAATTCTTATCTCTTTTATTTAAAATTATTGATAGATAAAAAAAGTGAGAAGTCAAGTATATTAAAGAAGCTAAAACAACTATTAAAAGAGAAGTATAGTTCCTAGTCAAATAAAAAGACTATAGTGATAAGTAGAATGAATAGATGTCTGAAAAAAATCTAAAGAATGTATTAGACATTATCAAGAAGTTCTATAAAGACTACTCTAATACACTTTATTAGCCCCTCTCCAAACTAGCTTATATAATATAAGACTAGCCTTAAACCTAGTATAATAGATCACCTTCTTTATATCTAATTGGAAAGTGTGCATAGTCTTTGATAGATACATGCACACTAGTCTTAATAAACTGAACTAAGATGTCTCTTAGGGCTCCCCCATCTCTTCTATCCTTATAGAGCTATTTGCAGTCTCTATTCTATTACTTTTCTCAAGTGACTACCTAGTTTATTTATATGCATATATAGATAACTATACACTCTCTACTATCTCTCTATTTTTCAAAGAGAATAAGGCCTGCCTAACTGATATATACTATATACTAGAAACTTATCTGATCTTTCTAGGTTTTGTTCTAGAAGCTAAAAAAACAGAACTCATACATTTTTATACAAAGCTCTCTATCCAACACCTAGCTAACTTTGACTTGAACAAGGCAAATAGCTACTTATTCAAATTACCATTATTAGATAGTATAATCATAATGATAACTCTGGTACCCACACTCTACTAGCTAAGCATCTTTTTTGATCCTACTCTCATATTTATAGCCTATATCAAATAGATAGCCACTAAAGCTAAATCCATATTGGCTACCCTCTTGATTGTTAACAACACTATGCAAAAATTATCCCTCTTTTTATATAACAGCTATATATTAGAGTAGTACTCCCTGTTTTACTTTAAGGAGTAGAAATCTAGTATTGAGGACTAAGAAAAAAGTCTCAATATTTAAATCTATTCACTACCAAAGTATCTGCTTTATCCTTAGAGCTTATAAAAGCTCTCCTATCCTCTCTATAACACTTCTCTCAGGTATACTTCTTTTAGACCAACTTCTTAACTTACAAATAGCAAATGTCTAGCTAAAGACTCTCACAACTCTCTAAAGACTAGATTCCTTTTTATATAAAAGGCTTAGATCTAAGAATCTCTTTGCCTATAAGTAGATATATTAGGCCCTTCTAAAGAAAACAAAATAGATTCTCTCCTTCCTTTTTTTCTCTCCAAGTTATATTTTTAACTTCCCCCAAACCTTATTATTCAGTCTCTACCTTTAAAGACACTTGAAGATAGAGCTTAATATAGATGAGAGCTAGAAAATACTATCTAGTAACAATAATTTATTCTTTTTATAGCCGGATAGTCACTGATTATGTAACTTACTGACCACTTAATATAAGTGGGTACCACTTAGATAGTATATATAAGGACACACAAGTATATGTCTTAACTTTTCTCTCTCCTCCTAAGGTAAGACTCTACCAGCTATTTATTATATACTATAATAGACCTTGTCTAAAATTTTCTATTAGGCAGACTCTATCTAGAGCTCTCTTAAAACCACTAATATATATATTTACTATGTAGTAACTAAGAGGTATTAGATCTTATTAATGACTCATAACTTAAATCAGGCTTTACTATAATATGGCAAGTATGAACCACTCTCATAGCATGCACTTAAATATATCCTAATATATATCTATGTCTAGTCTAGGGCTAGGGCTTTGAGCATCTTGTCTTTATAACAGATATAATAGAATTAGCTCAAAACTGCCCCAATACTCTCTCTACTTATAAGGTATCCCCTACCTTGCACTTTCTTAAAGTAGACACTAAGCTCAAAGCTGGCTCTGTATAGTAACAACTTCTCTAATGTTACTATAATAACTACCCTCATTTCTCAACTACTCAAGCTATATTAAGCTAGTCCTCATACCTTAAATCTTTCTTTTTAAAGAAACTTGGTAAAAACTGCAGCCCTTATAGCTTAAACAATCCTGGGCAAAGGACTATTTCCTACTTACCTAATAGATATTCACAACACTAAGATGGACCCCCAGTGCTTATATGGTGCCACTAAAATCTGTGAGTATACACTAGTTGACTACCTTTTCACTCTCCCTTACTATGCTGCTACATAGTACAATACTCTGCCTAATTGGGAATAAGACTAGTTCTATCCCTATACTCTTGGGGCTTTAATTTATCTAGTCTCCTATCTACCCTTTTATGACTAATCAGGGCTCTGATATCTCTCTACTAGTTAGGACTGCCCCCCAGATAGATAATAACTTTTCTTTTATCTCATAAGCTGGGTATGACCCTAGGCTCAATATTTTACCCTTTTTACCATAAAGTGGCTAGTCAAGGACTTTTCTTTTTTTAGCTAATATGAAACTTATATCCATTGTCACAACTCTCTAGATAATGTTTTCAATTTTTTATTTTCCTCTCTCCTTTTTATAGACTATGAATACACAGAATAGTAATATACTTATATTTTACTATACAGAGCTCTACCTTTGTGCTCCCACATTATGCAAACTTATGTACTTTGTATAATACATCTCTTATTTCTCCTCCCACTTCTCTTCTACACTCTCCCTTTTTTATCTTTTTGTTTCTTTAAGTAAATAGCTCAGTATTTAGTGCCATTGTATTTGTATATATACTAAGATATAGTTTTACTTAGTAAACTAATAAATGCACAATAATAATAATAATACATTTTATTAACTTTAAACTATAAATGCTAATACTTTAATATCTGAACTATTATTTGACCTACAATCTAAAGAGAGAGATAAAGAAATAAGGATATTTTATCTAGGAAAGAGGTAATGTTATGAGTAGACAATAATATATATCAATTTTCTTTTATATCTTTTATTTTTCTCTATTTTTACTATTTATATTAAAGAAATTACTAAGTTTTGCAATTTATTATTTATATATAGAAGTCATCAATCACTAAATAAGACTCAACACTGTCTTAGTCAGGATGTTAGTAATAAGATCCTCTTGTATTATTATTAGCAGATACATTTAAGCTCTTTGTTCTGAGGTATTAATTAAAATTGAGCAAAACTATTATGAACAACTTTAGTTTGATTAAGAAATAAGAGATTAAACTGAGAGGCTAAGTTAGTTACAGACTCTGTATAAATATTTTACTACTGTGTAGCAATATAACTGTCATATAATTATTATAAACAAGTTATATAGAGTTATAATAACACAATGCTTTCTCATATATTAATAAGTATATATTTGTGAAATAGGGGTAGATAAATATGGGAGTCTAAGTAGATATAAAAGAGAAGGTAAATAGAAATAAGTTATATAAAGAAAAGAATAGAGATCTTATATATATACTTAGATTTGTAATATTACCCCCTCTTTAAGTGCAGTTGTCCTTAATTATAATTTAAATAAAATCATTCAAATATGTATTACTCAAAGTTATTAGTTGAGAAAGTGAGTAAAAGAGTGAAATAGAAAGAAAAAAATGTTTAATAGATAAATAAATAGAGTTATAAATACTAAGAGCTTTAAAGTAAATTAGTGAGGAATCACTTTTCTTTACAATAATGAATTATAATGTACAAATGCTTTTTTTGCTAAAGTTATAAGTATAAATGAAAAAATTAATTAAAAATAGAAGAATGAACAATTGAGTGAGGGTTTAACTTATAGATTAGTATCTTTCTTAGACAATCCCTAAAGTTAGTCCTGTTTTGTCTAACTCATACTTATTATAGCTCTATTCATTATATCTTAGAGCCAACATTCAGCATATTAGACAAAAATAGTTATCATAGTTAAGTTGTTTATATTTTGGGGCTTACTTTTTATAGTATTTGTAGGTATAGTAAGGACAGTCAAAAATCAAGTGTCTAGTATTATAACTCTATATATAGTTTGTAAAAGCCCATTTATAATTATCTGCTAGATTCAATAAAGTTTTAGTTCTAGATACTAGTGAAGTTTGGACTATCTCATTCTTAACTAGTACTATATATATTTTGTTATTAGTGTTACAAACCTAGGCATGTATGCGGAACCCCTATTCTTTTCTCCACATGACTCACTCTATTCATCTTTCCTTTTATATCTATTTGGACTCTCACACTTATCTGCCCCTGTTTCACAAACACATGCTTATTGATACACAAGGTGGCATTGTGTCATTATGACTCCACATGACTCATTTATAACAATCATGTGATAGTTGTATTGCTGCGCAGTAGTAGAGTATTTATACAGGGCTTGTAGCTAACTTAGCCCCTCAGCTTGACCTCTTGTTTCTTAATCGAACTAAAGTTGTTCATAACAGTCTTGCTCAATTCTGATTAATACCTCAGGACAGAGGGCTTAAGCGTATCTGCTAGTGATAGCACAAGAGGATCTTGTTGCTAACATCCTGACTAAGACAGTGTTGAGTCTTACTCAGTGATCGACGACCTTTGAACTTGAACGACGAATTGCAAGACTTAGTGTTTTCCTTAACATTAGGTCAAGCTCTACATTTTGCTGACTTACCAAGTCTAAGCATAACAAAATTTCGAAACACATCAAGTTACCACCAGCAGGGACTAGGTGGGAGGAAGGGCTCTTTTGGCTTGATACTAGAGCACTATACTTCAATAGGGCAACCAACCGTTGGGAACCTATTCCTGAAAACGAAGAATGAGAATACTTTCATCAAGAGAACCCAGACTGGGAAAGAATATACAAAGAATTTGCTAGGGTACTTCCAGACAGGATAGTAAAAGCAAATAAAGCAGAAAAGAGACCCAGAAGCGACTCTAACCAAATAGAAACACCTGAACCGAAACAAACCAACCAAGGAAACAGTATGAGCGGAAATCCAGGAAGCGCTACACTTCCAGCCCCACCCCCAGTTCCACCCCCAGGCCCACCCCCAGGTCTACCTCCAGTCCTACCCACTGGCCCTCAACAGAACCCTCAGATCTACATAAAGGAGATAAGCATCAACAAACCTCCTATCTTTACAGGAGCAACAAACAGAGCTAGAAAATGGCTAGCTGATGTACGAGCATACTTGATGCTTAATCAAGCAGTCTATAACAATGATGAAAAAAGGATTCTATTTGCACTATCCTATATGCGATCCACAGACTACAACTCAGGATTGTCTGAAACAGAGAAATGGGCTGATTTATGGATGGAACAACACTGGAATAATCTTGGACTGTGGGCTGACTTCGAGCAAGCATTCAAGGACAGATTCATCACCTCTGATGAGGCAGGAGAAGCGATTCGAGAGCTTAATAAGCTGAAAGTCAAGAACCAGAAGTACAACGAGTACATAAATACGTTCCAGATGCTGGCTAGACAGGCAAAAATTACTGAATATAATGCCTTGATGCCATACTTCTTACAAGGTTTACCCACAAAACTAGTCGAATCTGCATACAACAGTATACAACTACCAGATACCATGGATAAATGGTACGACTATATACGAAAGATTGGAATACAGTGGAACAACATGAATCAACTACTTCAGGGAAGAGAAATAACTGTAAAGTCACCTACAGTGAAAGATCCTGATGCGATGGATGTAGACCGAGTTCAACTGTCGAAGAATCAAAGAATAGAGTACCTAAAGGAAGGGAAATGTTTTAATTATGGAAGGAAAGGACATATCAGTCGAAACTGTAATACAGAAAGGAACTCAAATGGAACCTGGAGACCGAGAAACAATAACAACTGGAACAATAACCAGAATAACCAGAATAACCAGGGATCGAGTAATCCAAGGCCTAGTGGTTTCTTTAAACAGAGACAGGTCAGACAGACTGAAACAGAAGAACAGCCGGAGGCACCAGCACCACAAATGATGGAATATGGTCTATCAAGCAAAGCTCGTGCAGTGCATATAGCAACACTCTTAGAAAGAATAACTGAAGAAGAACGAAACAGTATCTTTAGCAAACTCAATGAACAGGGTTTTTAATAGGGAGACATAGTTCGATGTTACGATCTCCTGATGTACAAGTTTCTCGTGTAATTGTTTGTGATCCAAATACAAGTGCTCTTACTATTCCTATAACAATAAACACAAAAGACAAAAGCATCGAAACCACAGCCCTCATAGATTGTGGAGCAGAAGGAACCTTTATTCATAAAGAACTAGTAAAATAACACTAACTGCCAACCTATGCGCTGAATAGACCTATCATAGCTCGAAATGTGGACAATACAATCAATAAGGAAGGTGTTATCACTAGATACACCAAGTTAAACCTAGGACTTAACACAACAGACGAACAGCTTTTAATAACAAACACAGGCAAATCCCCAATCATACTAGGACTACCATGGTTAAAACAAGTAAATCCTCAGATAGATTGGGCAAATGGAAGCATTGAATTACCGGAACACATACTGCGATCTTTGGCTATATCTAAAGTAACCTTTGCAACAACTCTGGCTCAAAATGTAAAAGACAATGAACCTCATACTATACCACTAAAGTACAAGGACTTTAGAGACGTATTTGATAAGGCACAAACAAACCAACTACCACCCTCTCGAAGCTATGATCATGCAATAGAGCTCAAATCGGACTTTATACCAAAGAATTGCAAAGTGTATCCACTAACATTAAAAGAGGAGGAAGCACTGGACACATTCTTACAGGAAAACTTGGAAAAAGGATTTATTCGACTATCAACATTGCCACAAGCCTCCCCATTCTTCTTTGTTGGAAAGAAAGATGGAACACTATGGCCTATACAGGATTACAGACTACTAAATGAAGCAACAATCAAGAATATATATTCATTGCCACTGGTTAGTGATCTACTAGACCAAATAAAAGGATATAAATTCTTTACAAAACTGGACTTATGAAATGGCTACAATAACATACGAATCAAGGATGGAGACCAATGGAAAGCAGCATTTAAAACAGCTAGAGGACTATACGAACCGATGGTCATGTACTTTGGACTTTGCAATTCACCAGCCACATTTTAAGCCTTTATGGATAATGTCTTTCATGAACAAAAACAGAAAGGAGGACTACTTATCTATATGGACGATTTGCTTATCATGGGCCAAACAATTGTGGAACTGCAAGAATGAACAAAAGAGATCTTACAAGTTTGTCGAAACCACAGACTGTCAATAAAGATCGAGAAATGCGTGTTTCACAGGCAGGAGGTTGAATACTTAGGGCTTATAATCAAACCAAATCATATTGCAACAGACTCTACTAAACTTAAAGGAATACTCGAGTGGCCATTACCTAAGAAACCCAAAAATATACACCGATTCTTAGGATTCTGTGGATTCTATAGGAAATTTATACAGGGATACTCTCAGATTACATGACCATTGGAAAAGCTTAAACAAGTTAAAGTAGTATGGGAGTGGAGTAAAGAAGCACAACAAGCATTTGACACATTAAAAGAACGTTTCTCGAACCCATCAATGCTACTAGTACCCGATAAAACAAAGCCTTTTATACTAGAAACTGATGCATCTCTCGAAGCATGGGGAGCAGTATTAAGACAATATGATCATAATGGAGAACTCAAAGCATGCTCTTATTTGTCAAAAGCCTTTAACCCAGCTGAAAGAAACTATCAAATATATGATCGAGAGTTATTAGCAATTGTACGAGCTCTTGAAACCTGGAGACATTACTTGTTAGGCACACCACATCCTGTTACAATATGGTGTGATCATCAAAATTTAACCTATTACAAGAACCCACAAAAATTAACTCCTCGACAACGACAATGGCACCTCTTCCTATCACAGTTTAATATCCATATTATGCACGTTCCAGGAACAAAAATGATACAGTCAGACGCTCTATCATGATGGCCAGGGTATAATCAAACAGAAGAGGAGAAAAGAATCACTATGTTACCAGAAAACACTTTTGGTCATGATCTAGACCCCGACTATCTAATAGGAGATAACTATGGGTACTCGAATGATAGAGACATCATTCAAATCTCTATAATAGATATCGAACTACAACAAAAGATTAAAAAGGGCCTAAAAGAAGATTAAATAGTGCAATAGGTCATTAAAGGACTCACAGAGAAGGAGTTAACTCCACTAAAACAAGAACTAGCAGGATGGAAATACAATGATGAACTACTATTATTCAAAAATCAAATATATATACCAGCAAATCTCGAACTAAAGCAAGAACTGCTTAAGCTTTATCATGACTTACCATCACAAGGTCACCCAGGAATCTTTGGAACTATGGCAAATATACAAAGATATTTCTGGTGGCCAGGAATGCACACTTTTGTCAAGAGTTATGTACAGGGATGTGCACTATGTCAACAAATGAAAGTCAACACATACCCATCAGTACCTCCTCTTGCGCCTATTAAAGCCGATCCTCATGCATATCCATTTTCAACAGTTACCATGGACTTTATTACTGATTTACCAAAATTAAATGGATATAATGCACTATATGTGATGGTGGACCATAACTTAACAAAGGCAATAGTTCTTATTCCATGCACAAAAACAGTTGATGTGATTGGCACAGCAAAACTCTATTATGATAATGTATATCGAAGATTTGGACTTCCTAATAGAATAATATCAGATAAAGGACCACAATTCTCATCACAAGTATTTCAAGAAATGAACAAATGATTAGGAGTCACATCATCTATGTCAACAGCCTTTCATCCGCAGACAGATGGACAAACAGAGAGGACAAACCAGGAAATCGAAGCTTATCTACGAATCTATTGCTCTAATCACCCTGAAACCTGGACAAAACACCTACCATTAATGGAATTCTCACATAATAACCATATTCACTCAGTAACAAAACAGACACCTTTCTCATTGTTACTTGGATATCAACCATGAGCAATACCACATGTAATAGAAGACACCAACATTCCCTCCTTATCTGAACGATTGAAACAGCTAAATCAGCAGAGAAGCGAAGCACTGGCAGCACATGAACTAGCTCATGCACTAATGGCACAAAGAATTCAATCAAAGTTCAAACCATTCAAAGAAGGAGATCTAGTCTGGCTCGAAGCAAAGAATATCAACTTAGGGGTATTACATTAGAAATTAAAACCAAAATGAGAAGGACCATTCCCTATTACTAAAGTGATATCTCCATGGGCTTATAAATTACAGTTACCGGAATAATGGAAAATTTTCCCTGTTTTCCACGCTTGCCTTTTATCTCCATATAAAGCCACTGAAGCACATAGTCCCAGCTATTCAGAACCCCCATCTGATATCATAGAAGGGGAGGAAGAATATGAAATAGAAGCTATCGTGGGATATAGCCCAAAGAATGCCCGAAAACCCCGAAAGTTCTTAGTAAAATGGCTGGGATATCCGTCATCAGAGAACACATGGTACAAACCAGAGGAATTATCACATGCAAATGAGATTCTAGACGAATATAAAAGGACTCATAATCTGCTGTAAAACCCCAGCAAACAAATAACCACTGCTAAAACAAACATGCCTGCTATCCGCTACCTAGACACTATTACTCAAAGAGGCCGAAGAACCGAACGATTCTACCCACACTCCACCCCTTCCTAGTCTTCAGTCTCTACAGACTCCTTACTCCCTACTTTAGACCCAGGTGACCCACCTTACTTCGATAACAACACTACGTTACAAATGAAACGACGACTAGCCGCTATTCTCTGTACCCCAGACTGACTCACTATTACTTGTAATCAACAAAAAGAATTCTACCGAATCCTTCGAAGACCTACACATGCACCCCTTAACTACTGGCTAGACGACTTTGAAAGGTCTCGAGACCAGAGCAAAATCATGCAGGACATACTTAATGAACTTGAACATCAAACAATTAAACTAAGAAAAGACATAGAGCATCATAAGAAAAGGGCAGTTAAGAGCATGCAAGCAGCCTTTACTCTAGGATGGGCTAGCCATGTCTTGGGAAAGTTTATCATGGACAATGCACTATTCCCACCTGAACAAAAGGATGCAGTCTATGATGAGGGCGACCTGTTACCTGTATATATGCATGGAAAAGGAACTCGAGAAGACCCCTGTTATTTTGATGAAGAATTACCCAGCGATGATGATGATGATGATGATGAAATGAAGGATAACAAGATAGATGAAGAAGATAAAGAAAATATACCTGACAACGAACCACCAAGAGCACCGGCTAATAACAAAGATGTCCAAACCTCACCTGCACAAGAGGAAGAAGAATATAGTTAGACTAGTGATAGTGATAAGCGTCAAGTAGCTATCATGAACCACATATGGAGCTGTGAGGGAGAAGACTATAAAATATTCGACTGCCCTCACTATACATGCAGTGAATGTGGTAAACAAGCCCCAGGACATGGAATGGTCGAGTGTGAAAAATACTTTTGCAAAATGTGTCAAGAACCAGCTCCAGGACACAATTGGTGGAGCTGCGGTGAGGAAGGCTCCGACAAACAAGGACCAGAATCAGGAATTGCCTAAGAAAGGTATCGATCTATAAAAAGTTAACCCTCACTCAATTGCTTTGTCTTTTATTTTCTTGATCAAATTTTCTTATTTATGCCCATGATTCCGGCAAGGGAAGCACTTGTACATTATAATTCATTGCTGTAAAGGAAAGCGATTCCTCACTAATCTGCTTTAAAGCTCTTAGTGTTTATAACCCTATTTATTTATCTATCAGGCATTCCTTTTCTCCCTTTTATTCCTTAACTATTTTCTCAACTATCGACTTCAAGCAATACATGCTTGGATGATTTTATTTAATTTGCAGTTGAGGACAACTGCGCTTAAAGAGGGGGTAATGTTACAAACCTAGGCATGTATGCGGGACCCCTATTCTTTTCTCCACATGACTCACTCTATTCATCTTTCCTTTTATATCTATTTGGACTCTCACACTTATCTGCCCCTGTTTCACAAACACATGCTTACTGATACACAAGGTGGCATTGTGTCATTATGACTCCACATGACTTATTTATAACAATCATGTGATAGTTGTATTGCTGCGCAGTAGTAGAGTATTTATACAGGGCTTGTAGCTGACTTAGCCCCTCAGCTTGACCTCTTGTTTCTTAATCGAACTAAAGTTGTTCATAACAGTCTTGCTCAATTCTGATTGATACCTCAGGATAGAGGGCTTAAGCGCATCTGCTAGTGATAGCACAAGAGGATCTTGTTGCTAACATCCTGACTAAGACAGTGTTGAGTCTTACTCAGTGATCGACGACCTCTGAACTTGAACGATGAATTGCAAGACTTAGTGTTTTCCTTAACAATTAGGTAGTATGTTCTTTTTATTTTCTTTATCTATCTTGTTATTCTCTATTTTATTATCACTATTATTATTTTCACTAGGTAGTTCTTTATCAAAGTAGTAAGAATTCTCTCTAGTTCTTTTTCTATGTAGATAGACAGGCAACAAGTTATTTTTATTATAGACTATATCTTTTTATTTAGGTAGGAAAAGAGCATTATTATTAATAAACTTTTTTAGGACTTGATTAGCTTGTTCTAGGATAAAGGCCACTTATATGCTTTTTACTACTCTTTTTTTATAATACTATAGATCTTTTTATAGTTTTATGATTTAGTATTTAAGCTTATTAAGTACTTCTTATATAATCTTGCCTTAGTCTTAAGACTTTTCAAAGTTATCTAACCAGTAGTTGAGTAGTATATATATAGATTTATAGAGGATTCAATAAAATTCTTTTTGTTAATTACAAGTGATAGAAAGTCAATCTGAGGTACAAAAGATAGTGGCTAGTCATTGTTTTATTTATAATATGTCTTTACTATTAAAATAACAGAGATCATCTGAGTTTAGTGTTAGAAGTAGAGAGTTTATAGAGACTAAAGACTGAGAAAAAGTGAAGTGTGGGTAAATAAGAAATAGTTTAGTTCTTTAACCTCTCTGAATAATAGTGTCTAGGTAGTAGATAGCAGGTATGTTTGTTTTTAGCAGTAGTAATTGTTTGCTAGAGCTTTTATAAAAGATTATGGGTCTTTTTATAGTTATTTTAAATTTCATTTGTATATGATAGTTTCTCTAATTTATACTATATGTTTTCTAATAATAGGTATCTTAATTACTTTATTAAGAATTTTTAGGGTTTTTAGACATTCTTTGAACTATATTCTATAGTAGCTTTTATTTCATATTCTTCTTTCCTTTTTATAATATCTAGTAGAGGTTTTAAATAACTAAGTTTATATATTTTGGTGGCTTTATATAGAGATAGAAAGTAAGCATAGAAAATAAAGAAAATTTTTTATTATTTTAATAACTATAATTTATAAACTTATAGAGATATTATCTTGGTAATAAAAAATGATTCTTTTTATTTTAGTTTTAATTTCTGATATAATACTCCTAAGTTAATATTCTTTATTTTGAGCTAGACTAAATCTCCTTTTTTAAATAGTTTGAACTTTGATTGAATTCTTTGTGCTATTAATATATAAGCTAGTTTATATACTACTAATGTTTCACTTTTCTATTGATTTAGCTATTTTAGCCATTTTGATAAGGAGAGAATATTGGTGTCTTCTATTATATATAATATTGCTTATAATTAATATCTAAGTAATAGTGAGAATAGTGTCTATTTTGTTACTGAGTAAATACAATTATTATATGAAAACTTTATTAGTAATAAATATTCTATCTAAGTTTTAAGATAATTTGAATAATAAATTCATAAATATACTTTAATTTTCTAGTTTATTTTTTTTGTTTATCTATCTATTTATGAATAAAAGGCTATTAATATAAATGATATGGCTCTTAATCATTTGTTTATTTCTTGGAATACTTATAATAAAAATTGTGGTCCTTTATCCAATATTATTCTATTAGGAAGTCTAAATCTTTAATACATATTATTATAATAGAGTTTTATTATACCAATTGTATCAATTGTCTTTGTGTATGAAATAAGAACTATTGCTTTTATCAAGTTATAGTCCACCACTATATATAGTGCATTATATCTATTTGATTCTGGCAAGTCAATAATAAAATCTATAATGACTATTAAAAATAGATATATATGAAGATCAGCTTTAATTAGTATAAGAAGAGATGCTAATGGATATGTATTAACTTTTATTTGTTGATATAGTATACATTCTTATATATAACTTTTGACAAATACATATATTCTTAGCTATTAAAAGTATCTTTATATATTTATTATTATTTCAAAGATTTCTAGGTGTTCTTATAATAGTAGATTATAATATAATTTAAGTAGTTTCTACTTTAATTTAAGATTTGTTGATATGTATGTTTGATTTTTAAAAGATAGTAGTTTATTATTATATTTTCAATTTGTCAGTTTTTGTTTTAATAATATTAGATCTTTTTCTATAAGTTCTTTAATAACTTGTTATACTATTTAATCTTTTTCTAGACCTTTTTTAATTTTTTATTGTAGTTTAGTATTTATTATAGAGATTTGAATAATATCTCCATTATTTAAGTATTTATAGTTATTTTCTATTAGATAGTCTAAATCTAAGTCTTTGCTTTGATAAAAAGTATTTTTAGATAGTATAGTAATTCTTTTCTCCTTCTCTATTTGATTATACCTTAGCTATTATAATAAAGTATCAGACTATATTATTTTTGTTCTTAAAATATATATTATAAATATTGAACTATAATAGGAAAAGAAGCTATTATTATTATTAAGGAGTTAACTTTTGTGGGTTCTTATAGTAAGTCAGGTTTTAATAATTACACTATACTGTAATAAGGTGTGGGGTGCCTAGTAAGTAGTGTCTCTATGTTTCAAAAGCTTATATAATTATTAGTAATTCTTGATTATATACTTAATAGTTTCTTTTAACTAAATTAAAAACTTTTAATAAATAAGAGTATGTTTTGAGTTTCCTATTATGGTTATATTGCCTTAATACTACTCCCTATACTTTAAGAGATATATTAGTTTCTAGTATAAAAGGCTTTGTTTTATTAGATACTAGTAATATTGCTAGGTTTAAAAAGTATTTTTTTAGTGTATCAAATACTTGTTGTGTCTCTTTGCTTTATTCCTATATTACTTTAACTTATTTAAGTTTTTTTAATAGTTATATAATCTAAGAATATTCTTATATAAATTTCCTATAGAATCTATAGAATTCTAAAAATTAATATATATTTTTAGGTTTTTTAGATAATGGCCATTTAAGTATTTTTTTAAATTTAGTAGAGTCTATTATAATGTAGTTTGGTTTGATTATAAGCCCTAAATATTTGACTTTCTACTTATAAAATATATATTTTTTAATTTTTATTAATAGTTTATAGTTTTAACAAACTTATAAGATCTTTTTTGTTTGTTTTTATAGTTTTATAATTATTTAGCCTATAATAAGTAAATTATCTATATAAATAAGTAGTTCTCCTTTCTGTTTTTATTTATAGAAGATATTATTTATAAAGGCTTAGAACATAGCTAGTGAATTATATAGTCTAAAGTATATAATTATAAGTTTATATAATTTTTTAGTTATTTTGCATACTATTTTCTATTAGTTTCTATTTTTGATTTGTATATTATTATAACTATTTCATAAATCTAGTTTTATAAAAAACTTATATCTTTTTATTTAGTCTAGTAGATTATTAACTAGTAGTAATAAATATATATTTTTGATTGTTGCTTTATTTAATAGTTTGTAATTCTATATAGACTATAGTATTCTATCTATCTTTCTAACAAAGAAGAATAAAGAGGCTTATAGTAATATTGATAGTCAAATAAATTCTTTTCTCAAGTTTTCTTATAAAAATATATCAAGTGCTTTTTCCTCTTTTAGTATTAGTAAGTACATCTTGTAATTCTTTAGTATAAAGTCTAGTTTGAGCTTTATTATATGATTATAGCTTTAAGAGAGTAGTAGTTAGTTTATTTGTGCCTTATCAAATATATCTCTAAAATCCCTATACTCTAGTGGTATAGTATAAGGTTTATTATCTTTTATATTTTAAGCCAGAGTTATTACAAAGGTTACATTAGATATAGCCAAGAATTATAATATATGTTCTAGTAATTTAATACTTTTATTTGCCTAATCTATCTAAAGATTTATTTGTTTTAACTATAGTAGTCTTAGTATAATTGAAGATTTGCTTATATTTATTATTAAAAGTTATTTGTCTATTATATTAAGTTCTAAGTTTAACTTAGTGTATTTAGTGATAATATATTTCTTATTAATTGTATTATCTATATTTCGAGCTATAATAGGTCTATTTAGTGTATAAGTTGGTAGTTAGTGTTATTTTACTAGTTTTTTATAAATAAAAGTTTTTTTTGCTTTATAATTTATAAAAGCTATGATTTTGATACTTTTATTTTTTATATTTATTATTATAAGAATAGTAAAAGCACTTGTATTTGGATTATAAATAATTATATAAGAAACTTATATATTAAGAGAATATAATATTAAACTATATCTTTCTATTAAAAACTTTGTTTATTAAATTTACTAAAGATACTATTTTGTTCTTTTTCAGTTATTCCTTTTCAAAGAGTTATTATATATATTATACAAGCTTTGCTTAATAGATTATATTCTATCATTTGTAGTACTAGTGCTTCTAACTGTTTTTCTATTTTAGTCTATCTGACCTATTTTTATCTAAAAAATCCACTAGGTCTTAGGTTATTTGATTCTTAGTTACTTTGGTTATTATTCCAGTTATTATTATTTCTTAGTTTCTAGGTTCTATTTGAGTTTTTTTCTGTGTTATAGTTTTGACTAATATATTTTTTCTTTCTATAGTTGAAGTATTTCCTTTTTTTTAGATACTTTGTTCTTTAATTCTTCAATAGTTAGACTCAATCTATATCTATTATATTAGGATCTTTTATTATAGGTGACTTTATAATTATCCTTCTTCTTTAGAGTAACTGGTTCATATTATTCCATTATATTTCAATCTTTTATATATAGTTATACTATTTATCTATTGTGTTTAGTAGTTATGTATTATTATATATTGACTTAACTAGTTTTATAAGTAAGTTATGTAAAAAATATAGTATTAAGGCATTATATTTAATGATTTTTATTTGTCTTGCTAGTATTTAGAATATGTTTATATACTTATTATATTTCTAGTTTTTGACTTTTAACTTATTAAGTTCTTGAATTGCTTTTTCTACTTTATTAAAAGTTATAAACCTGTCCTTAAATATTTGTTCAAAGTCTACCCATTGTTTAAAGTTATTCCAATATTGTTCCATATATAGATTTATCTACTTCTTTTTTTTAGATAATTCTGTATTATAGTCTATGGATCATATATTGAATAGTGTAAATAAGATTTTCTTTTTATTATTATTATAGACTACTTAATTGGGTATCAAGTATACTTATATATTTATTAGCCATTTTCTAGCTTTGTTTAATACTTTTATAAAGATAGAAAGTCTATTAATACTTATCTTTTTTATATAGACTTAAAGGTTTTGTATTAGTTATACTATCTGAGGAATAGAAGGTATAATAGAGGGTGGAACTAAAGGTGGAATACTTTCACAATTTTCACTTATACTATTTCCTTGGTTTATTTATTTTAGTTTAAATATTTCTATTTGGTTTGAGTTACTTTTTAGTCTTTTTTCTACTTTATTTACTTTTACTATCTTATTTGGAAGTACTTTAATAAATTCTTTATATATTTTTTCCTAGTCTAAATTCTTTTAATAAAAATATTCTTATCCTTTGTTTTTAGGAATGAGTTCTTAATAATTAATTACTTTATTAAAATATAGTGCTCTGGTATCAAGCTAAAAAAGCCTTTTCTCTTACTTAGTTCCTATTAGTAGTAACTTGATGTGTTTTAAAATTTTATATACTTAGATTTAATAAGTTAACAAAGTGTAGAGCTTAATCTAATATTAAGAAAAACACTAAGTCTTGCAATTTATTATTTATATATAGAAGTTATTAATCACTGAGTAAGACTTAACATTGTCTTAGTTAAAATATTAGTAATAAGATTCTTTTATACTATTACTAGTAGATATACTTAAACTCTCTATTCTGAGGTATTAATTAGAATTGAGCAAGACTATTGTGAATAATTTTAGTTTAATTAAGAAACAAAAAGTCAAGCTAAAGAGCTAAATTAGTTATAGACCCTGTATAAATACTCTACTACTGCATAACAATATAACTATTATATAATTATTATAAATGAGTTATATAGAGTTATAATAACACAATGCCTTTTTGTGTATTAGTAAGCATATATTTGTGAAACAGGGATAGATAAATATAAGAGTCTGAGTAGATATAAAAGGGAAAGTAAATAAAAATAAATTATATGAAAAAAAGAATAAAGGTTCTATATATATGCCTAGATATATAACAATTTAAAACTAAAGACCAATTTTTCCTTTCTTGGACATTTATTAGTCGTATGACTTATACTTTTTTTTTTTTTTTTTTATTAAATTAAGGTCCAGCAACTGAACAAAGCAGTATACCACAGACTTGCTCGGACTAGAACAATTATAGAAGGTGCCTACATAATTATAAAGTAACTACATAAACTGGAAATAGAATAAGAGAAAGGAAAATAAACAGCCAACTCCAGCTTAAGCTGGCAAATCAATATATACATCATCTTAAAAGAAACAGTGGGGGTAAATAGAGGAATAGAGGCTAGCTAGCTCTCTATGAAAAGGAAAAAGAAAATAAAGGTAAGAACTCTTATATATAAAGAAAGAAATAAGGATGGGAAAGAAACCCTAAACTTTTAAAAAAGAAGCAATAAATAAATAAAGGTTTTAAGTATTACCTAATAAAAAGAAGGCTTATATAAGCCTAGGATAAAAAACTTTCTCAAGGTCAACTGATCCTCCACTATCTCCTCCTCTAAAGCATGACTCACTAAAAATAGGACTACCCATTAAAGAGTTATTTGTCATTCTGATACCAAAGCTTCAGTAAGACAAAAGCCTCTATCTTTATGCCAGGTACTTGCTACCCTCTTTAGTAGATAAGAGCAGAACCTTAAATCTAAAGCAGAAGAGACCCTATTTTGTGACACACTATTTTGCAGTCGAAGTTGAGATTAAGACTTTCATGTTTTACTAAGAGTGACCAAGGTTTGTACCAAGACACACCAAAGTTACATACTACTAATCCCCCAATTGCCAAGGGTCCAACATATACTATCTAAGCCAAGTCCTATAGTCAATGAAGCTGCCCCAGGTTAAAGCACAAGCAAGAAATCAGCCCCCCATTGGAGGCACCTACAACCATAACAAGGATTCAATAGACTTGATGACTTTCCTATGGAAGAAAGTGGTGGTAAGAGGTCAAAATGTGGATGACACATGACTTATACAAGCTGTATATATAACTTTCTCATATATATAAGCTATTAGACAATTTTATATACTATTAAAGTGTAAGAATAATAATATATAACTTAACTTTATTTTTATCTTACTCTAATATCTTTATATACTTATTTCTCTCACTTTATAGCTCTTACTTAGTACTTATTAAATATGAGGTCTTTTTAGTTATTAACAACTTATAGTTTATAGTTTAAATATTTAATATAGTATTTTTAATAATACTTATTTGTAGTACTTTAGAATTACTTAAACTAGTTCTTAACTATTTTATTTTTTATTGTCTTTGCTAGTTTTCTTTTTTAATAGTTAGTAAAACTACTATAAACCCTTTAGCTAGTTAGAAAGTGTCTAGTAAAAGTGTGCAAGATATGAGAGCTATAATAAACTGCCACAAAACCTAGAACAAGGCCTATAGTCTTAAAAAGTAGTAGTAGTAATAATAGTAATAGTAAAAATAAAAAAAGCTGCAATTAGTATATTTATAAATAGTAATGCTATATATAGTATAATAAGTCTGTAAAATATTAAGAAAAATATGTAAAATACTATAAAAAAAAGGAGAAATCATTTAAGTAAGTGAAAATATATTATAAAACTATAGTAAATTCATTAAGATATTATAAATAGTGTATAGGTTTATTTATATATAAATACTCTATAGTAATTGGCCTATAGCTAATAGTCCTCTTTATCTATTTTTTATTATTACTCTTTACTCTTAGCCACTACTATTTTAAAACTTTTCTTCCTTATCTATTGACTCTATACTACTTTATATAACCTTTCTATACTTCTTATAGCTTTATTTAATTCCCTATGAGTTCTTTTACCTTTATCTATATACTAGCTATAGAACTCTTATATATACTATATAAAAGTCTTATATAAGTGCCAACTTTTGTATATAGTTATAAAATTAAAAAAAGGACTATTATCTATTGCCTTTTTTTTATATTTAATGATTTATATAGTGAGTCTCATAATTTTATGTATAAACAGTCTTTGACTACTTAGTTTATCTAGGTTTATTATATTGGAGTGGGTATTATAACTTGAAAGTGGATTCATTTGGCTAAGATAAGTTAAGAGTTTGAATTATTTAAGATTTATTTTAACTTTATTTTTATTTCTTTGTTTTTTTTTTACTTTTACTTTTTTTTTTATTCAAATCTTCTTTTATTTTTCTTATAATTTCTTTAAAGCATTTTTAAAAAGTATTTTATATTATATTTAAAGTAAGTATATATATATTTTATTATTTATAATAACACAAGTTTCTACTATTATATAAACTTCTTTTAACTTTTTTATATTAAACAATTGAGTTTAAAATTTTTTTATTTTTTTTTCTATTAAAACTTTTAATATATAGTCTACTTTTATTTATTTATTAGCTGCTTTTAATGTATTTTCAAGTAATTTAATATACTGAAGAGTATATATATAGATTGTATTTTTTTAAAAAGTTAATTGAGTATCAAAAAAATAAATATTAAAGTATTTGCTTTAAGATTCCATTCTATACTCTATTATTGTTATAAATCTAGGCACATATGTGGGACCCCTATTCTTTTCTCCATATGAATCATTCTTATTCATCCTTCTTTTTATATCCACTTGGACTCTTACACTTATCTACCCCTGTCTCATGAACATATGCTTACTAATACACGAGGTAGTATTGTGTCATTATGACTCCATATGACTCGTTTATAACAATTATGTGATAGTTGTATTGCTGCACAGTAGTAGAGTATTTATACAGGGCTTATAGCTGACTTAGCCCCTCAGCTTGACCTCTTGTTTCTTAATTGAACTAAAGTTGTTCACAACAGTCTTGCTCAATTCTGATTGATACCTCAGAACAAAGGGCTTAAGTGCATCTGCTAGTAATAGCATAAGAGGATCTTGTTACTAACATCCTGACTAAGATAGTGTTGAGTCTTACTCAGTGATCAACGACTTTTAAACTCAAATAATGAATTGCAAGACTTAGTGTTTTCCTTAACAATTATATTAGTATTAATATAGAATATACTAGTTAAAGTAAGAAGTTAAGCTAATTATATTGTTGTATTTAAAACAAGTGTAAAGATAATATTAGAAAAAATCTTTAAGTTATATAGCTAAAGTCTATATTTTTAAAAAATAGTAGAAATAATGGATACTTTAAAAATCTATTTATAAGCTTTTGTATAAATATCTAGAAAATTTGTTTTTTTGATTTAAATATTATAATAGCTAATAATTATAACCTTTTTTTTTATAAAATATAACAAAAAGTGAAAAAACACTAATATTATAAAATTAAAAATATAAGTTATATAAGAAAAAAAATATAAAATAATAATCCAAGTTTTTTTAATAATAGTAAGAAACTATAAAAAACAATGTGAGATATATTTATCTAAAATTAATAACTAATAGTCATCTTTTTATACTAATTTTTATATAATAATTAGTTTAAAATGTTTTAATAGTTATAAATGACCAAGCTTGGCATTTGTCTATCTAATAAATGATAAAGTAACTTTATAGTTTTTTATAAGTAACTTTTTTATATTAATATATAAAGTTAAAAATTTACAATATATTAAGATTGTTATTTTCTTTCTATTCTATATTTGTTTGTTATCTTTTAAAAATAGCTATTAGAGAAATAGTAAACTTATCAGTATATACATGCTTTAGAATTATAATAAGTTCTTAATTTCTATTAATAATTTAATAGACAATTTTTTGATTTTAATTAATAAAAATCTATATTTCTTTTCTAATTCTTAATTATACATTTTTTAATTAACATTATAAATGTTTAAATAATAAATTTATTCAAAGCTTAAATACAAATAGTTAAAGTATTTTTTGCTTTTTGAAGTTTTAAATTTAAATATCTATATAAAAATTTTCAAGTCTAATAAATTCTAATTTTTATACTATAAATAGATTCTGCTTTAGATTTAAGTAAATTAATAGTCTAAGATATATTCTGGTATCTAAGTTTTTTAATTTAAATAACTAAAACCTTTTTTTAAAAAGAAAATAATATTTGTTATTTTTTATATTTAGTTACTTAATTATATATACTATTAAGTTAATAAATTAGTGTATATCAAGAAACACTAAAATTTTTTACTACTTTAGTAACTAAATAATAAAAATAACTAGTTTTAGAAGTTATTTTTAATTCTTTAATAGCAGATAAAGCTTTTATTATGAATAAATAGTAATACATATCAATTTCCTTTTATATCTTTTACTTTTCTTTATTTTTATTATTTAAGGCTAAAAGCCAATCTTTTCTTTTTTAAATATTTATCAGTTATATAACTTATACAAGCTATACATATGACCTTCTTATATATACTATTATTCTTATACTCTAACAATATATAAGGTTATCTAGTAGCTTATATACAATTTAGCTTTGTTTTTGTCTTATCTTAGTATTTTTATATATTTATTTCTTTCACTTTATAGCTTTCACCTAGTACTTATCAGATATAAAGTCTTTCTAGTTACTAACATTAGAACAAAGCTCTTTCTTATCTTATACTCATTTTCTATTATAATATAAACCCTTTATCTTTTTCTTACTATAAAGTGGAGAGATCTATTTTTTTCACTACTCTACAAAAACTTTTCTACACTCTATAAACTCTTTACCTTGTTACACCTTATTATATCACCTTGAGTCACACCTTATTTATCTAATACTTAAGTATTAGTATACTGTTTCATGATTATTTAGAGTATCTATTATCTAAGCTAGCTTTTCACTTATATATCTACTTTTACTATATTATTATATACTCCCTTAAACTTTCATCAATTAACACTACCTCTAATACTCATATTTAGTTTGAAAGTACCTCTTTCTCTATCAACTTTATCATTAACAATCAGAGAGTTACTTCTGCTTAGCAATAATGAAATAACCTCAACTCTTATAGTTTATAATAGATAAGTAAAAACTATAAATAATTAACTTACTCACTTATACAAATAACTTATAGCAGCTAATTAAGCAATAAGCTGCTATAATTACTGACTTATAGAACTAGCAAGCTATAGCTACTATATAAAATTTTACCTTTATTTTAGCTCCTGTCCTTACTCCTATTTCTACATTTAGATCTCTTAAAGTTTATATTATTAAATCCTTTAACTTTAATAGTAATAACTATAATACCTTTAAATAAGTAATAAGATTCTATTTGCTAGTAGCCTATTAAGACTTTATTATAGAGCAAGACTAGATCTTATTTGTTTTTTTATATATAAAAAGAGAATATATAGGTACCTAGGTTTAAAACTATTAAACCAATTAAAAGCATCAAATATTTGCTCACTTATTTAATGAGTTTATAGATAGGCTTAACAAAACCTTCACAAATTCTAATTGAGTAGCAAATACATAATATAAACTTAGTAATCTATAACTAGGTAAAAAGTTATATAATAAGTTTTTCTAGTAGTTTAAAATTTATATATAAAAAGCTAGATATAATTTTCAGACCTACTAGACCTACTAGATCTTATTTTTAAAAATAGCCTTACTTTTAGAGACTATTATATATATTCTAAGCTCTTGTTCTAAGCTAATTACCTATGAGGTCTAGAAAACACAAGCTTTAATGTATAAGAAGATAGAATTAGAGAAAAAGACTATTCACTACTTTTTCTCAGTTTTTAGCTCCAAACCTTATAATTTTTAGAACTAACCCCTATCTTATTCTAACTCTACTAAAATAGATACAAGTGTTAGATAAGATAACATAAGAGTTATATTTACAGGTGCTAGATAGCTTATAGATATCTCTATTAGACAAGTTTATTATAGAGAAGTATATTACTTATATGGCAAAACTGGACACTTTACATATAAGTGTCCAAATCAGAAAGCACAGATCAGAGTAGTTTTTTATACTATGACTAGCGAGGAAAAATAAGTATAAGTGAATAAAGTGAGAAAGTTAGATGAGAGTAGTACTAAAGAAGAGTAGCCTACTGAAGAGGCTCTACTTAAAGAGGATTTTGTAGAAGCCCAAGCATAAATATGATATATAAGAATAATGACTCAGTTTTTTCTTTTTTATAACCAATTTTTAAAAAAAATGAACAAAAACACTAATATAAAATTATAAAATATAAAAACCTCCATAAAAAATTATTATACTTCTAATTTTATAAAAGTTTTTAACAATTTTTTTTTTATGTTAAATAAAATTATTTATTTTTCTAAATCTTTGGCTGAGTTATTAAAACCTATGAAATCAAAAACATATTAACAAAATCTATTAGTTTTTTTCTCTAACTTTTAAATAGTAAGAAGAATTAAGAAGGATTTCAATGACTAGGTATAACTAATGTTATTTTCTTTAGTGTGTAAGAAGAGAAGAGAAAAAGTGATAGATGAATTTATTAAGTTTATATATTAACCAAGTGTAAAGGATGCAAAAGTAGTAGTTAGAACCTTAAAAGAACCAATTTGCTTTATTAAAGAAAGTAGAGGAAAGCAGTTAATACTTTCAGTTATAGTTATAAGACTAGATAACAACTCTCAAATAGATATATAAGTACTTGTAAATAATAGATATATTAGATCTTGTATTAACTAATAGTTTATCATTAATTATAAGATCCTTATTAAATAAATACCTTTTATAATATCAGTTTATAATACAAATAGTATTCTTAATAAAAATAGGTTTATTAAAGAATTTACTATATTATAACTAGTAATTAATGACTATTATAAGTGCATTAACCTAGCTATTACAGAGTTAGGAGACACAGACTTGTTTTTAGAATATGATTGGTTAAAAATTCATAACTCCTTAATTAACTAGGTAAATATAATTTTATCCTTTGATTACTGTCTAAAAACTTGTAAATATTAAAATAGCTTAGAACTTGATAAATTTAACTAAGATATAGACTACAAATAAAGTAAAAAGGATCAAATTTTCTTTTTTAACTAAGATAACTATATAAAAAAGACTTATCAAGTTAATTAGTTATTTAAGCCAAAGACAGTCTCAGACTATACTAAAGAGTTCTCTAAAGTTTTTAGTAAAGAGAAGTTTGATCATTTATTTAAAAGACATTTTTGGAATTATATAATTAAGCTAATCTCTGGGTTTACCCTAGCTAATTATAAAATTTATCCACTTAATTATAAAGAATAATAAGTTCTAGATGAGTTTTTAGCTAAAAATCTCCAAAATAGTTATATTTGTCTTTTTAAGTTACTCATAGTATCTCTATTCTTCTTTGTAAAAAAAAAAAGATAACAAGCTATATCTAGTATAAGACTATCATAAGTTAAACTAAGGGATAATAAAAAATAAGTATCTATTGCCCTTGATTTAAGAGCTTATTAATAAGACTAAGTAAGCCAGGTATTTTACTAAGCTAGATATTTGTTAAAGATACAATAATATTTGAATTAAAGAAAGAGATAAATAGAAGATAGCCTTTAAGACTAATTAAGAGCTATTTAAATCTATAATTATATTTTTTAGCCTTATAAACTCTTTAGTTATTTTCCAAGAATTTATAAATTTAATTCTAAAAGATTTTATAAACAAGAGTTATATTATTATCTATCTAGATGATATACTTATTTATATTATAGATTTTAAAAAGTATAATCAACTAGTAAGATAAGTTTTATAGGTCTTAAGATAGAACCAGCTATATTTGTAATATGAAAAATGCACTTTTACTTAAAACACTATTAAATATTTAGAATTTATTATAGGCAATGAAAAAATCTATATAAATTTAAAGAAAGTTAAAGCTATTTAAGTATAGCCTGAGCCTAAAAATCTTACTAATACTTAGTCATTCTTAGATTTTTGTAACTTTTATTGATGATTTATAAAGAATTTTAGCAAAATAGTTAGGCTATTAAATTAACTAACTAGGAATATAGACTAAAAATAAGAGAAAGAAGAGAAAAGTACTTTTAAAAAGCTAAAGCAAGTAGTGAAGAGCTTTTTAGTGCTTATAGTACCCATAGATAATGACCTTTTTTAAGTTAAAAGTGATACCTTAGATTTTACAATAGGTGCTATTTTGTCTTAGAAATAAGAAGGCAAATAATACCTTATTACCTACTTTTCTTAGTTTATATTATAAGTAGAATATAATTATACTATTTATAACAAAGAAATACTTACAATTATATTAGCATTATAAGAATAGCAATAGTATCTATTAAGAGCTAAGCATTAAGTTGAAATTTGGATAGACTATAAAAATTTATCTTATTTTAAAGCTTCTCAAGATCTTAACCAAAGGTAAGCTCAATAGGTTACTGAACTTTAAGACTATGATTTGAAAATTGTTTTAAAAGCTGGTAAAAAGATAAAAAAGGCTGACATTCTTTTAAAACAAACAAATCATAAGAGAAGTGAGAATAATAATAAGAATATCACCTTATTGAAGCCTAAATGATTTGTTCAAAATATAACTATGAATTCTCCTAATTTAGAGCTAGTCCAAAAAATCAAAAATAATGCCAGTTATATAAACAAGTCAGTCAAAAAAACACTGGATACTAAAAATAAAAAATGGAGACAGAAAGTAGATAGGTTGATTTATTAGTAGTATAGATTATATATATCTTAAAATAATAAACTTAGAGAAGATATTATTAAAATATACTATGATAATATTTTAGCTAGACACTCTAAATGCCATAAAACACTAGAGTTAATTAATTGCAACTACTAGTGGCCTTGCATTGCTAAACAGATATAAACCTATATAATAGAATATAATATTTGCTAAAGGACTAAGGCTTATTATAAAAGGAAACATGCTTTATTAAACCCAAATAAAATACCCTCAGCCTCTTAAAAAATTATTTTAGTTGATTTTATTAAGAAACTGCCTATATTTTAAGGATTTAATGCTATATGCATAATTATTAACTACTTTAATAAACAAATACATATAATCCCTACCAACATTGAGCTAACCTTAAAGAAGTATGGCTAAAATCTATTGAGATAATATATTTAAGTTATATAGTATCCTATGAAAAGTTATTAATAATTAAGGGTCTTAGTTTAAGTCTTAATTTATAAAAGACTTATATTAACTCTTAAGTATTGAAGACAATCTTTTTATAACTTATTACCCCTAAATAGATAGATAAATAGAACACATTAATTAAAAAATCAAACAATACTTAAAGGTTTATGTTAACTTTAGATAAAATAACTAGTTAGAGTAGTTAACTATAGTAGAGTTCTTATA
Source organism: Pyrrhoderma noxium (assembly GCA_002287475.2). Classification (NCBI taxonomy): domain Eukaryota; kingdom Fungi; phylum Basidiomycota; class Agaricomycetes; order Hymenochaetales; family Hymenochaetaceae; genus Pyrrhoderma; species Pyrrhoderma noxium. The sequence continues at coordinate 64,033 of CM008260.1, forward strand.
CAATAATAAAGTACAAACATCTATAGACCATTTTCTATTCTTTGTTAACTATAGTTATTACCTTTTTAAAAAATCTAACCTTTGTACTAAAGTTTAAAGTAAGTTTACCTAATAATTTGGAGAATATATAAGTAAAGTTTAAGAAAAAGTGGAAGCTAGTTTAAAGATAGTAGTAGAAACTATAAAATAGTTCTATGATTAAACTAAAGAAGAATCCATCTAGTACAAAAAAAGTGATAAGGTTTAACTTGAGGCAACTAATATTATAACTAAATACCCTATGAAAAAACTTGATAATAAATACTTAGCCTTTGAAATCTTAGAAAAAGTCAGAAAATCAGTCTACCATCTTAAGCTACCTAGTCAATAAAAGATTTATAATGTATTTAATGAAGTGCTACTTTCTCCTTATCATCTCTTACAGTTTGAGTTGTAGCAATAACTTTTACCTTTTCTATCTAAGATTATTAATAGACAAAAAGAGTAAAAAGTTAAGTATATTAAGGAAACTAAAGCAATGACTAAAGAAAAAGTATAGTTTTTAGTTAAATAAAAAGGTTATAGTAATAAATAGAATAAATAGATATTTAAAAAGAATCTAAAAAATATATCAGATATTGTCAAGAAGTTTTATAAAAACTATCTTAATATACTTTATTAACTTCAAATTATAGACTCTAATACTTTAACACTTGAACTATTATCTAGTCTATAATCTAAGGAGAGGAATAAAGGAAATAAGAATATTTTATCTAGGAAAGGGGTAATATTATAAGTAGATAGTAATATATATCAATTTTTTTTTATATCTTTTACTTTTTTCTATTCTTACTATTTAAGACTAAAAGCTAATTTTTTCTTTTTTAAACATTTATTAATCATATGACTTATATAAGCCATACATATAACTTTCTTATATATACTATTATTTTTGCACTCTAACAATATATAAGATCATCTAGTAGCTTATATATAACTTAGCTTTGTTTTTGTTTTATTCTAGTGCCTCTATATACTTATCTCCCTTACTTTATGGCTCCTACTTAGTATTTATTAAGAATAAAGTCCTTTTAGTTACTAATATATATATATATCTTTTAACTATTAGTTAGATAATTTTAAAAAATCTCAAGAATAAGGAAAAATCATATAAGAAATATTTAATAAACTTAAATAATAGATAGTTAAACTAAAAAAAAATATACTATACTATAAACAGAAGACAGTTAAAAAATATAAGTAACTTTTACTCTAGAATAAGCTAATTATATTTTAGGAAAGTTTATTAATAATAATTTATTTTTTTTACCTAAATGAAAGAATATAGTCTATAATAAAAGTGACTTATTATCTATTTATATATATAAGAAAAAAACTCAAGAGAACTTTTGCTATTTTAACAAAGAACTGTCTAGTAAAAACAATAATAGTGATAAAAAAATAAAGAATAATAAGGTAAACAAAAAAAAACAAAAAAATATACTTAATAATGAACTATATATAGTATTAGTTAGAATTGAAATTATTTAAACCTTACTTATATAAAAAAAAGAGTAAAGTTAGATTAATAATACTAATAAATATTAAGTAGCTATTATAAATTATATATAGAGCTGTAATACTAAGAACTATTTAATATTTGACTTTTTTCACTATATATATAATATTTATAGTAAATAAGCTTTAAGATACAGATTACTTAAATATAAAAAATACTTTTATTAAGTATATTAAGAATTAGCTTTAAAATATAACTAGTAGAGTTATAATAAGAATAGCTCTAATAAATAAGAATCAACTTTAGAAATTGCTTAGAAAATATTTAATTTATAAGTAAAACTCTCACTTAATTATTTATTTTTTTATTTTAATTAATTTTTCTTATTTATACTCATAACTCTAATAAGAAAAATACTTATACACTATAATTTATTATTATAAAAGAAAGTGATTTCTCACTAATTTGTTTTAAAACTTTTAGTATTTATAATCTTATTTATTTATCTATTAAGTATTCTCTTTTTTTTATTTTTTTTTTTTTTTACTTACTTTTTTAATTATTAATTTTAAATAATATATACCTAAATAATTTTATTTAAAAAAAGGGTAATATTATAAATCTAAGCATATATATAAGACTCTTATTCTTTTTTTTATATAACTTATTTTATTTATTTTTTCTTTTATATTAACTCAGACTCTTATATATATCTACTCTTATTTTATAATTATATATTTACTAATATATTAGAAAGTATTGTATTATTATAACTTTATATAACTCATTTATAATAATTATATAATAGTTATATTATTATACAATAATAAAGTATTTATATAGAGTCTATAGTTAACTTAGCTCTTCAGTTTAACCTTTTATTTCTTAATTAAACTAAAATTATTTATAATAATCTTGTCTAATTCTAATTAATATCTTAGGATAAAAAGCTTAAGCATATTTGCTAATAATAGTATAAAAGGATTTTATTGCTAATATTTTAACTAAAATAGTATTAAGTAAAACTTAATAATTAATAACTTCTATATATAAATAATAAATTATAAGACTTAGTGTTTTTTTAATAATAAATATATATAAAAGTTCAAGTCAATATAAATAAAAAGATAAATAAAGTGAGTTATATAAAAAAAAGAATAAAAGTCTTATATATATATAAATTTATAACAATACTAAGTAGAGATAATTATAAAATTAATCCTTACTTTTAAAAAGGTAGTATTTTATTTAATAAAGGATTTTGAGTAACTATAGAAAATATAAGTTATTTAACTATTATTAGATATAGTATAAGTTTTAATTCTATTATAAAATCTTATTTAAAAATAATCCTTTTATTTAAATTTATTCTAAAAATTTTAAAAATTAATTCTTCTATTTATATTGAAATTAAAATAATTGATAGCTTTTTAATAATACTATTTTTTTATTACAAACCTAGGCACATATATGAGGCCCCTATTCTTTTCTCTATATGACTCATTTCTATTCATCTTTCTTTTTATATCTACTCAAACTCTTACACTTATCTACTCTTATTTTATAAACACATGTTTATTGATACATAAAAAAGCATTATGTTATTATGACTCCATATAACTTATTTATAATAATTATATAATAGTTATATTACTATATAGTAGTAAAGTATTTATATAGAGCCTATAGCTAACTTAGCCTCTTAGTTTGACCTTTTGTTTCTTAATCAAACTAAGTTGTTTATAACAGTCTTGCTTAATTCTGATTAATACCTTAGAATAGAGGGCTTAAACATATCTACTAGTGATAGCACAAGAGGATCTTGTTGCTAATATTCTAACTAAAACAGTGTTAAGACTTACCTAATAATTGACAACTTCTATACTTAAATGATAAATTGTAAGACTTAGTGTTTTTTCTTAATATTAGGTCAAGCTCTATATTCTGCTGACTTATTAAGTCTAAGTATAATAAAATTTCAAAATACATCAAGTTATCACTAATAGGGACTAGATAAGAAGAAGAGCTCTTTTGGCTTGATACTAGGGCACTATATTTTAATAGAGCAACCAACTATTAAGAACCTATTCTTGAAAACAAAAGACAAGAATATTTTCATTGAGAAAACCCAGACTAGGAAAAGATATATAAGGAATTTGTTAAAGTATTTCCAAATAGAATAATAAAAACAAATAAAGCAAAAAAAAAAGACTAAGAAACAATTCAAACTAGACAAAAACATATGAACTGAAGTAAACAAATCAAGGAAATAGAATGAGTGGAAACTCAGAAAATATTGCACCCCTAGTCTCACCCCCAGCTCTATCTTTAGCTCCACCCTCTGGCCCTCAAATAGTATAACCAATACAAAACTCTTAGATCTATATAAAGGAGATAAGTATCAATAAGTCTTTTATCTTTATAAGAGCAACAAATAGAGCTAGAAAATAGCTAGCAGATGTATAAGCATATTTGATGCTTAATTAAGCAGTCTATAATAATAATGAAAAAAGGATTTTATTTGCATTATTTTATATGTAATTCACAGATTATAATATAAAATTATTTAAAGCAAAGAAGTGGGCTGACCTATGGATAGAACAATACTAGAATAACCTTAGATAGTAGGCAGACTTTGAACAAGCATTCAAGGATAGATTTATAATCTTTGATGAAGTAGAAAAAGTAATTTGGGAGCTTAATAAGCTAAAAGTTAAAAATTAAAAGTACAATAAGTATATAAACACATTTCAAATACTAGTAAGACAAGCAAAGATTATTGAATATAATGCCTTGATACTATACTTTTTATAAGGCTTATCTATAAAATTAGTCAAATCAGTATATAATAATATATAACTACCAGATACAATGGATAAATAATATAACTATATATGAAAGATTGTAATACAGTAGAATAACATAAATCAGCTACTTTAGGGAAGAGGAATAACTATAAAGTTACCTATAGCAAAAGATTCTGATGTAATAGATATAGACTGAGTTCAACTATTGAAGAATTAGAGAATAGAGTACCTAAAAGAAAGAAAATACTTTAACTATGGAAAAAAAGAACATATTAGTCAAAACTATAACACAGAAAGGAACTCAAATAGAATCTGGAAACTAAGAAACAATAATAATTGGAACAATAACCAGAATAACCAGAGATTGAGTAACCCAAGGCCTAGTGGTTTCTTTAAACAGAGACAAGTCAAACAAACTGAAATAAAAGAATAGTCAGAAACACTAGCACTATAAATGATAGAATATGGTCTATCAAGCAAAGTTTATACAGTGCATATAACAACTCTTTTAGGAGGAATAACTGAAGAAAAATAAAACAGTATTTTCAGCAAACTTAATAAATAGAGTTTTTAATAAAGAGACATAGTTTAATGTTATAATCTTCTAATGTACAAGTTTCTTATAAAATTGTTTATAACCCAAATATAAGTGCTCTTACTATCTTTATAACAATAAACACAAAAGATGAAAATATTAAAACCACAACTTTTATAGATTATGGAGCAGAAGGAACTTTTATTTATAAAAAGTTAATAGAATAACACTAATTACTAACTTATGCACTGAACAGACTTATTATAGCTCAAAATATAGATAATACAATTAATAAGGAAAATATTATTATTAGATACACCAAGTTGAATCTAGGACTTAATATAATAGATAAATAGCTCTTAATAATTAATACAGGCAAATCTCTAATCATACTAGGACTACTATGATTAAAATAAGTAAATCCTTAAATAGATTGAGCAAATAAAAGCATTGAATTACTAGAATACATACTATAATCTTTGGCTATATCTAAAATAACCTTTGTAATAACTTTGGCTTAAAATATAAAAAATAACAAACCTTATACTATATTACTAAAGTATAGGGATTTTAAAGATATATTTGACAAGGCACAAATAAACTAGCTACCACCCTCTTAAAGCTATGATTATGCAATAAAGCTTAAACTGGACTTTATACTAAAGAATTATAAAGTGTATCTACTAATATTAAAAGAAGAGAAAGTATTTAATATATTTTTATAGGAAAACTTGGAAAAAGAGTTTATTTAATCATTAATATCACTACAAGCCTCTCCATTCTTCTTTGTTAGAAAGAAAGATAGAATACTATGGCCTATATAGGATTATAAACTACTAAATAAAGCAATAATTAAGAATATATACCTATTACCACTGGTTAGCAATTTATTGGACTAAATAAAAGAATATAAATTCTTCACAAAACTAGATTTATGAAATAGTTACAATAATATACAAATCAAAGATGGAGACTAATAAAAAGTAGCATTTAAAACAACTAAAAGACTATATAAACCTATAGTTATATACTTTGGGCTATGTAATTTATTAGCTATATTTCAGACTTTTATAGATAATGTTTTTCATGAACAAAAATAGAAAAGAGAACTATTCATCTATATAGATGATTTGCTTATTATAGGTCAAACAATTATAGAATTATAAGAACAAACAAAAAAGATTTTACAAGTTTATCAAAATCATAGATTATCGATAAAGATGAAAAAATGTGTGTTTTATAAATAAGAAGTTAAATACCTAGAGCTTATAATCAAACCAAACTATATTGTGACAAACCCTACTAAACTTAAAAAAATACTTAAATGGCCATTATCTAAGAAATTTAAAGATATACATTGATTTTTAGAATTCTGTGAATTCTATAAGAAGTTTATATAAGAATATTTCTAGATCATATAACTATTAGAGAACTTAAATAAGTTAAAATAGTATGAAAATAGAGCAAAAAAGCACAACAAGTATTCAATACATTAAAAAAGCATTTTTCAAGCCTATCAATGCTACTAGTACCCAATAAAACAAAACTCTTTATACTAGAAACTGATATATCTCTTAAAGCATAAAGAGTAGTATTAAGATAATATGACTACAATGGAGAACTCAAAGTATATTCTTACTTGTTAAAAGCTTTTAACTCAGCTAAAAGAAACTCTTAAATATATAATTAAAAGTTACTAGCAATTGTATGAGCTTTTAAAACCTAGAGACACTATTTATTAGGCACCTTACACTCTATTATAATATAGTGTGATTATTAAAATCTAACCTACTATAAAAACCCACAAAAGTTAACTTTACAATAATAATAATAGTATTTTTTTTCTATTATAGTTTAATATTCATATCACATATATCTTAGAAACAAAAATAATACAGTCTAATACCTTATCACAATAGCTAGAGTATAATCAAATAAAAAAGGAGGAAAGAATTACTATGCTATTAAAAAATGCCTTTGATTATAATAAATATCTAAATCTTAACTATTTAATAAGAGATAATTATGGGTACTCAAATGATAGGGACATTATTCAAATCTCTATAATAGATACTAAATTACAACAAAGAATTAAAAAAAGTCTAGAAAAAAATCAAATAGTGCAACAGGTTATTAAAGGGCTCACAAAAAAGGAGTTAACCCCATTAAAACAAAAACTAACAGAATGAAAATACAACAATAAACTACTGTTATTTAAAAACCAAATATATATACTAGCAAATCTTAAACTAAAATAAAAATTGCTTAAACTTTACCATAATTTACCATTATAAGGTTATTCAGAGATCTTTAAAACTATGGCAAATATACAAAGATATTTCTGATAGTCAAAAATACATACTTTTGTTAAAAGTTATATATAAGAATATGCACTATATTAACAAATGAAAATCAACATATATCTATTAGCACTTTCTTTTGCACCTATTAAAGCCAATCCTTATGTATATCCATTTTCAATAGTCATCATGGACTTTATTACTAATTTACTAGAATCAAATAGATATAATGCATTATACAGATGCGTGTCATAATTACTCGCTTTTTTTTAGTCACATGATACTGTTGCTATATAGACTACAAAATGTAAATTACAAAAAAAAAAAACCATCACTTTTTATATAACAAAAATGTCAGGATCTTGAAAAAGAACAAAAGAGCTTTTAGATGAACTTAAAAAAGTCATTGTTAGACTCTGGGTTAAAGGGGAGTCCTTTGTTAAAATTAGTAATCTAATTAATATTCCTGTTTCTATTGTTAGATTAGTCTATTATAGGTTCAAAAAAAGGGGAACAATTAAGAATCTCCTCCATACTAAGTGTCCTCCTTCTTTTTCACCTTCTTGGAAACGCCTCTGTGTTATGACAGCTCTAAAAAATAGGTTTCTAGATTACAATGAGCTTAGCAAGTTGCTACTCTCCCCTGCAAGTATCAGCACTATTAAACGTTGATTATACACAAATAGACTCTATAGATGAAAGACCAGAAAGGCCCCTTTTCTTAACAAGAAGGCTAAGAGTGCACACTACCTTTAGGCTAAGCAAAATCAGTCAGAAATAGCTTTTTTAACATTATTTTCTCTAATAAATCCTATATCTTTCTTGGTTCAAACAATAGCACTGTTTATGTTACTAGGAAGACAGGCGAAGCATATAAAGAGGAATGCATGGTTCCTATCTTTAAACAGTCACCTATTCGCATTATGATATGGGGCTGTATTGCTCTAGGGGTTAAGGGGCCTTTAATTTGTCTAAAATATGGGTCTGGAAGAGGTGGTAGGATGACTGCTAAAAAATACCAAGAACAAGTCTTAAATAGTGCTGCTCTTCGATTCTATAGGAAGCTTAGACACAGGAGACTCTTCCTGAGCTTCCAGCAAGACAATGCACCCATTCATAAAGCTCAAACATTGATGGATTGGTTCAAAAAACACAAGTTTATGCTATTTCCACACCCCCCCTCTTCCCCTGACTTAAATCCTATTGAACCAGTATGGTGGAAGCTTAAAAAGGCCATTAGAAGATGCTCCCACACCCCTACTTCATATGAGGAGCTTGAAATCGCCATAAGAGAAGAGTGGGAGAGGATTCCTCAAGAAAAGATTGATGCATACATTTTATCAATGCACAATAGAGTTAAGGCAGTTTTGAAGGCTTGTGGAGGCCCCACTAAATATTAACCTTATAGAACATTGGTATGTATGTTAAACTTTAATATCTGCAAAAAATTTGAGCTAAAACAGTGCTGTATAAATTAAAATAGACCCAAAAATGCGAAACTACAAGTAGGAAAGGGGTATGAGGAGAGAGTAGGCCTAATTTGGAAGGTGGTTATGAACCCCCCCAGTAATTTGTAAATAGAATTATTTCCACAAATCCGAAAAATCTAATTTTTTAGTATATTATAAAGAAACATATTGTCTATAATCTATCAAATTTTAAAGCTGGGTTGTCACTCAAAATGTTTTTATTTTTTTCGATTTTGAGGGAGGTATGAAAAGCTAAAAATTATGTAAGATAGCTCACTAAATTGTTAAATATAAATTTAAATTCTTATCCCTATCACACCAAATTTTTATAGCATATACTTAAGATACTATAGAATATTTGTACAAATTTTCGTAATAAAATAGTAAGTTTAAGAAGAGCTATATAAAAAAGAACATAAAACAAAAATCCGGTAATTAAACTCAAATTACTAAAAGAGTGAGTAATTATGATACACATCTGTATATAGTGGTGGACCACAACTTAACAAAGACAATAGTTCTTATTCTATGCATAAAAACAATTGATACAATCAAGACAGCAAAACTTTATTATAACAATATATATTAAAGATTTGGACTTCTTAACAGAATAATATTAGATAGAAGGCCACAATTCTTATTACAAGTATTTCAAGGAATGAACAAACAATTAAAGGTTATATCATCTATGTTAACAGCTTTCTATCTATAAATAGATAGACAAACAAAAAGAACAAACTAGAAAATTGAAGCCTACTTATAAATCTATTGCTCTAATCATCCTGAAACCTAGATAAAATATCTACTATTAATAGAGTTTTTACACAATAGTTGGGTTCACTTAGTAACAAAGCAGATTTCATTCTCATTATTACTTGGATATCAACTATAAACAATACTACATATAATAAAAGACACTAATATTCACTCCTTATCAGAATGATTAAAATAGCTAAATCAGTAGAGAAGTGAAGTATTGGCAGTATATAAACTAGCTCATATATTAATAGTATAAAGAATTCAATCAAAGTTCAAACTATTCAAAGAAGGAGATCTAGTTTAGCTTAAAGTAAAAAATATTAATTTAAGGGTATTATATTGAAAACTAAAGCTAAAATAAGAAGAACTATTTCCTGTTACTAAAGTAATATCTTCATAGGCTTATAAATTATAGTTATTAGAATAATAAAAAATTTTCTCTATTTTTTATGCCTGTCTTTTATCTCTATATAAAGCTACTAAAGCATATGATCCTAGTTATTAAGAATCCCCACCAGATATTATAAAAGGGGAGGAAGAATATGAAATAGAAACTATTATAGGACATAGCCCAAAGAATGCCTAAAAACCCCAAAAATTCTTAGTAAAATAGTTAGGATATCTATCATCAGAAAATATATAGTATAAACTAAAGAAGTTATTATATGCAAATAAGATTCTAGACAAATATAAAAGAACTTATAATTTGCTATAAAAACTTCAACAAATAAACAATTATTATTAAAACAAACATGCCTACTATCTACTACTTAAATACTATTATCCAAAGAGGCTAAAAAACTGAACTGTTCTACCCACACTGTTACAAACCTAGGCATGTATGCGGGACCCCTATTCTTTTCTCCACATGACTCATTTCTACTCATCTTTCCTTTTATATCTACTCAGACTCCCACACTTAACTACCCCTGTTTTACAAACACATGTTTACTGATACACAAGATAGCATTGTGTCATTATGACTCCACATGACTCGTTCATAACAATCATGTGACAGTTATATTGCTGCGCAGTAGTAGAGTATTTATACAGGGCTTGTAGCTGACTTAGCCCCTCAGCTTAACCTCTTGTTTCTTAATTGAACTAAAGTTATTCACAATAGTTTTGCTTAATTCTGATTGATACCTCAGGACAGAGGGCTTAAGCGCATCTGCTAGTGATAGTACAAAAGGATCTTGTTGCTAACATCCTGATTAAGACAGTGTTGAGTCTTACTCAGTGATTGACGACTTCTGAACTCGAACATTGAATTGCAGGACTTAGTGTTTTCCTTAACACACACTTTACCTCTTCCTAATTTTTAGTCTTTATAAATTTTTTACTTCTAACCTTAGACCTAGATGACTCCCCTTACCTTAATAACAATATTATACTACAAATGAAACAATAACTAACTATTATACTTTATACCCCAAACTAACTCTTTATCATTTAAAACTAATAAAAAGAATTCTATTAAATTTTTCAAAGACTTATATATATATCACTTAACTATTAGCTAGATAACTTTAAAAGGTCTCAAGACTAAGGTAAAATTATATAAAAAGTACTTGATAAACTTGAGCATTAAACAATCAAACTAAGGAAGGATATACAGTACCACAAGAAAAGAGCAGCCAAAAGTATACAAGTAGCCTTCATTTTAAGACAAGCTAGCTATGTCTTAAAGAAGTTTATCATGAATAATACACTGTTTTCACCTAAACAAAAGAATATAGTCTATGATGAAAATGACTTGTTGCCTATTTATATATATAAAAAGAGAACTTAAGAGGATTTTTGCTATTTATAAAGAATTACCCAGTAAAAATGACAATAGTAATAAAGAAATGAAGAATAACAAGATAAACAAAGAAAATGAAGAAAACATATCTAATAGTGAACCTCCTAAAGTATTAGCTAGTAATAAAGCTGTCCAAACCTTATCTATATAAAAAGAAAAGTATAGTTAGACTAGTAATTCAAATAAATAATGAGTAGTTATTATAAATTATATATAGAGCTGTGAAGGCAAAAAACACACTATATTTGACTGCTCCCACTATATATACAGTAGTTATAGTAAATAAGTTTTAGAATATAGAATGCTTAGATATTAAAAGTACTTCTACAAAGTATATCAAAAACTAGCTCTAAGACATAATTAGTAGAGTTATGATGAGGAGGGCTCTGATAAGTAAGGATCAACTTTAGAAATTACTTAAAAAAAGTATTAATTTATAAGTTTAAACCTCTATTTAATTATTTTATCTTTTATTTTCAATTAAATTTTCTTATTTATACCTATAATTCTAGTAAAGGAAGCACTTGTATATTATAATTTATTGCTGTAAAAGAAAATGATTTCTTATTAATCTGCTTTAAAGCTCTTAATATTTATAACCCTATTTATTTATTTATTAAGTATTTTCTTCTTTTATTCTACTCCTTTATCCACTTTTTTAACTATTAACTTTAAGCAATATATACTTGGATAATTTTATTTAAATTATAGTTAAGAATAATTATACTTAAAGAGAGAGTAATGTTATAAACTTAGGTATATATACAAGACCCCTATTCTTTTCTCTATATAACTCATTTTTATTTATCTTTTTTTTTGTATCCACTCAAACTCCCACACTTATCTACCTCTGTTTTACAAACATATATTTACTAATACACAAAGAAGCATTATATTATTATGACTTCACATAACTTATTTATAATAATCATGTGATAGTTATATTGTTGTGTAGTAGTAGAGTATTTATATAAGGTTTATAGTTAACTTAATCTCTTAGTTTAACCTCTTGTTTCTTAATCAAACTAAGTTGTTTATAATAGTCTTGCTCAATTTTGATTAATACTTTAAAATAGAGGGCTTAAACTTATCTGCTAATAATAGTATAAGAGGATTTTATTGTTAATATTCTGACTAAGATAGTGTTAAACCTTACTCAGTAATTGATGACTTTTATACTTGAATGATGAATTACAAAACTTAGTATTTTTCCTTAATATTTTTGATATTTTAAATAATAAGAAAAAACTAGAGTTTTCTTATAATAATATTAAAGTTGTATTCTAATATATTAACTTATTTTATTTAATTTTTTTAAGTCTAAGTTTATAATATTTTTAATTTAATACTTAAAACTGTTCTTAATATTAGTTATATTTTTTATTATATAGCTTAAATTTGTCAACAATGACTAGCTTAAGTACTTATTAGTAGTCAAGAGAATATTTGAGGCAATAGAGTCTTAAAACAAGGTATAATCAATATACTAAGTGTAAACTAGGACAAAGAAAAGAGTGAGAAAAGATAATATATTAAGAGATACTTGTCTAAAAGAAAAGATAAGATTAAGACTAGAAGGCTAACTACTAATAAGAGAGTCTATATATATTATTCTATCTATATGATTAGTTATTGTAATATTAATTTATTTAAGGAATAATGAAAAGTAAAAAGAAATAAAGTGGGACAATAATAAATAAAAAGGGGAGAGTTTTAGAAAATAGGCTAAAATAAGTATTCTAGAATAAAATAGACTAATTAGACTAATTAGGCTAATTAAATATTTTAAAACAAATAGGCTATTTAGGCATTTTAAAAACAAATAGACTAATATTTTAAAAAGTTCTAAAAAAGTTTAGAATCTCTTTTATAGAATAAGAAAAATAGAATAAAATAAAAAATTAGCCTAATAGAAAGTCTAGACTAATTACTTAATAGAACTTTCTATAGAACTTTCTATAGAATATAAAATAAAAGAATATAAAAATAGCTTAGTTTACTTAATAAAGTACTTTACTAAGATATTAAATAAGTGATTATACAAAATGATTACATAAGATGATTATATAACTATAATTAGATAAGCTGATTAGATAAGATACTTAAATAATCATGACTAAGTAAATAATTATATAATATATTATGTAAGTTGCTTAGATAAGATTATTATATAAGATCATTATTTAATATACTTAGGTAATATACTTATGTAAAGCTTAGATAAACAGATTAAGTAAGCAAAAAACATATATGACTTGGAATTATAATAAAATTTAAACTATAGAGAAAAAGTTAAGTTAGTTATTAATAGTTATTAATTAAGTATTTATTAAAAAATTTATATATATATGTATTGTATTTGTATTTATTTACTTTATAATGTTATAATTACACTTTTTTATACTTATTAAGTACTACTTTCCTATTTGGGGGATTGCTAAGATTTATAGATCAATACTTATTAAAGAACTTGTATAATTATAACTTATATATAGTTTTGTCTCCTAACTCAGCTATATAACTAATTTAAACTTGAACTTATGTACACATGACTCATTATAACTTATATCTGATAAATATATAACTTGTTTCTTTTTATAGTATTCTATAATATTCTATTTATTTCTATTTATACCTTTTATCACTATAATGTGTCACTTTTTTACTTTAGTATATAAGAATCTCTTTATATATAGTTAAACTCTAGTTTTATTCTTGTCTACACTCCTAACTTGATACTTAAGACTATTTTTAATATAGTTATACTTCTTATTATATGACCTAAGCTTGAACTATAAAGGGAAAACTAAGTTAGTCACTAATATATAGCTTTCTTTATTATTATATACTTTTATTATTCTGATATACTTAGTATTTATTAGATATAAAATTTTTCTAGTTAAAGTGTAAGAATTTTTTTTAAAGTAGTGAATAATAATATAATAAGAAGATAAACTAATAATAAGATCTAATAATACACTTTTTAAGTTTTTATATTATATAAATAATATATAACAAAAATAATTGTATTGTAAAGTTTAAGACTTTATTTTATTTTATTTTTTACTTTTTATTAATTAAAAAATACAAAGAAAGAATAAAAAAACCTAATAAATATAGTAAACTAGTCTCTATAATATATTACTTATATAGTACTGAAAAAAAAATGCTTAAGGTATGCTTTCCTGCGTACTAAACAGTATATACTAAGTTCTACAAATTAAAGGATATGCGATACCTTTAAACATACTATTTCTCCCAGTAAATAGTGATAACACATATTTTGTAGTCTACTACATCATTTTGTTACACAATAAACGTAAGTTATAATACACCCAATTTCATGTCGCTAAATAACTTAAAACTACCATCCTCTTGGAGGACCTTGGGGATGCGGGAATCCTCCGCCTGGGGGATTATAATAACTCCCCCGGAAGCATAATTATTATGATCCGGAAATGCGGGTCCTCCAGAACCAGGGAACGCAGGCGGTCCACTTCCCGGCATAGAAAAGCCCCCAGGAGTATCTCCAAACGGAGGAGGTACAGGAGGAGGATTGTAAGATGGCGCATAGCCTTGTTGACTCTGTGGTTCCGCTCCAGGGTAACCTGAGAACGAAGGAGGACCAGGGGGAGGACCAGGGGAGCATTATAAGATGACGGGCCCGGGTAGCCAGGTCCTTGCGAGTATTGATACTGAGATGGTGGATTCCCACTTGGGGCACCAGTTCCATAATACCCGGAAGCTTCACCGGATGAGCTACTATAGGATGCCGTTACTACATTCGATGATGAACTGATCGAAGAATGCATTGGTCCAGTTTGGGTATGCGTGTAAGAAGAGGTAGAAACACCGTCTCTGAATGGGAAGGGTGAGTTATTAGGATGCGAATTCCCGGCTTGATTAAAGAGGGACTGCGCTTGTGATACACCAGGAATACCACTAAGATAACCGCCTATTTGTGACTGAGCATTATGAGCAGCATTCCAAGCAGCAGTTCCTTCAGCTTCTGATACACCACCCTCACCCTTTCCTCTTATGTTCCGGTGCTCACGGACGTTTTCTTTACTCAGACGAGAAATAATTGATTGCTGCTTATGTCCTAAGCTTTGAACCCATTCGCGCATACATTGTATCATCTCTCTCTGAACTTGAGAGTTTGAATTATGAAAATCGGGATGGAACCTTGCAACAACCAATTAGTAAATATTGCCCCACAGATGTGCATGTGCATCTACTCACAAGCATTGTAAGATGTCTTCAATAATATGTCCTGCGTTTACGGAATTGTCGCCCCAAGCCTTCACTATCAATTTGACTGCATAAGACACGACAACCATAGCAATCTTCCCAGCGGGCTCGTTCAAAATCAAGTTCTTTATGATATTAGCTTCGTACTTGATGTAAAAACCATTCTACTCACGAAATGGTCCTTGCTCAAGAAAGAGTGGGTTGGGTCGGACTACGTGAATATAATAAGTTGATATAACGATATGAAAGTGCTGTTAGGGACTCACAGCATTTGGGTCATTGAATACCTGCATAATCATCAGCGATCCATCGTAGACTATAGTAATACCTTAACGAACCTCGTATTGATCATGATTATTTATGACTTCTCCTGAAGCCGACATCAAACCCGTAGAAGCAGATTTCAGAATTGGTTTGAGATATGGTTCTAGAGTAGTGAGAACAAAGACTGATATAGAATCCATTAATTTCTCTATCATCGGCCCGAGTCCAGGAATTTTCTCTGCGCGAGATCAACTAGTGTCAACTTTACGAGATCAACAGGAATACTCACCAATGGTTTTCTCAATCTTTTTGGCGACTGAGTCCCGGAAAGTCAGGACTTGCCAGAGAACGGCATGGAGTTCTTGAGGACTCATATCCTCAGGCCGTTTTCCACCGGCAGCTGTTCCAGCACGTATCCGCTCACAGTTCTCCAGTCCGCGACTCATCGTCGCTCCGTCTTCCCCTAAGGGAAGTTTCGAGAATATATCACGTATAGCAGAAGAAGAGAATCCACCGTCTCTGGAACCTGGACCTGAACGTTCACGAGACTGGGCCTTTTCGAGTTCTCTGTTTAAATCCGAGACGGAGGCCTCACTCTACACCCTTATAAGTAAACTTTAACTAAACATAAATTTGAAGAAAGGAGACACACTATATGATCAGTGGCTTCACCTAACAAACTGTGGATAAAGTCACTCGACCCGAAAGTTCCTATAGAGATCCCAGTTAGCAAAGTGTGGAAGATAGTTATAGAAAAAGAAGCTTACCAGTAACGAGAGGTGCTACAGACTTTCCGTTTGGTGCATTAACTTTCACTCTGTCACCAACATGAACGAAGACATTATTATGACCCATTGAAACAAGGAGTAATTCACAAAAATTAGAATGAGCTGAGAAGTCTTCAAGAGTGTGCAACTAGTTGTAAAGAGAATGTAAATGTACTGTCTCTGTAATATTACTAGTTACTTACAGCCTGCCCAAGCAGTCGATATGCTTCATACAAATCTTGCTTTTGACCGGACGAACGATGTTGCCTTCCTAGGTGTATACAACGCTCCAGTGTACGTCTCACTAAGGCCTTTGAGGTGTCCCAGTTCCCATTCTCTTCAGCCGAGTGGCAAGTCAACAACAAGGATCTGTCAATCACTATTTTGGATAATGCCTACCATTTGCGATGTAGTTCTTCATTCCAGTACGGTGATCAATTTCTAGCTCTCGCGGATCAACAGGGCCTCGAAGCTTCGGATGATACTTTCGAGCATCTTCCCCCTCTCCATATCCTTTAGGATTATCAATATGTTCTGTCTGTAAGGGTATAATTAATCAAGACCGGAAAGTAATTCACTAAAAGAGGAATACTCATACCGGGAGGTAGACGCCAAGACGATCTTCAGTAACTTCGAATTCATGGGTGGCATATCCATGGGCGAGGAAGCCGAGAGCCATGCACAAGTTTATAATGGTCTGAAAGAAGTTAAAGAATCAGTTTCAGTATTCTAAAATATAGAAAGTTGAAAACAAGACATACTTGTAATTGGAGCTTTTTCAAGCTGGCAATGTCGACGGCTTGAGAGTAGTCTCGTAGCCAATTCCTTTGCGAGATTTAATAACATGCCAGAAGGCGAATGTTTACTATTGACACTTACCCAAAGTATATCCGTTTGATGTCAAGACCACCAAACTTACTTTTCAAGGCTAAAGCACCCATAATACCGCCCCCTGCCTTTTTTGCAATGTCTGCTAAAACATCTTCCTATATGTCTTATAGTCAGCCTTGTTTTGATAGTGGTTGAGAAAAGGGTGAAAAAACCACTGACGATATCGCCATGGCGGAACGCTCGACCTTCCATGTATGCATAGCTAAATACATTTAAGTATCATGGGCGCCGACTCGGTAAGAATTATTGGAGAGTTACCTTGGAATGTTTCCAGCTCCGAATGCATACACACCACTATCGTGGAGACAGAACGCCAAGATAGTGAGTACGGTGAGTAAAATGATTAGATTAGATGGCATATTGCTGTCTAATCTGGTGAGAAGCTTGGTGAGAGAGTATAAGAAGTACAAGAACTGTGATGAGATGAATAAGGTGTCGAATGTTTGTTGGAGGTGATGGAGAAGAAGAAACCAGGAGAATTGAAAGAGTAGTTCATTCTTGAAACCCCGGAGAATACAAACAACATCTTCAGCGCTAGGGCAAATACTGTCTATATATGGAAATCAGTGGCGCCGTGGCCCGGAGGAGATGAACCCCGGAGTGATGATGAGATGCGTGTTTTCCTTGTTGACCTCAACGACTTCTCTCTTCTTCCTCTTCTTATACTTTGTCCGAGACATGTCGCCGAGCCTTGCGGCACAATAAGTGAGAGAAAATTCAAGAGAAAAAAAGGAGAGAAAGACAGAGACCATCGATTCCGACAGAGTTGCTTACGTACTAGCGAGAACCAGAACCAGACTGTTTTGGCTTTAGCTGCTCTTGGGCACTAGCCAGAATCTGATCCGAAACCTATTTTCAACCCACCTTTTACTTTCACGATAACAACAATGATGACGAGTACGCTCCACTCACAACCCGTTGATGCAACTGCGGGCCCTCCGCTATCGTCTCCAACTCGCAGGTTGTTCCCTATGGTTTCCTCAATGTCGGTTGCAAGCATCATTGTACCTAGGCGACGTTCCAGTCATGCCGATTTCGATAATAAAGTCCAAGCTCCCCCTCAGCGTCGTTCCGTATCAAATCCTCTACAGGCTCATACCGAGGCAGACCTTCCTTCCTCATCTTCAAGCCCTCAAATGACTGCAAGACCCTCAAGGCACACGTCCGGTAGCTCTTTAACGTTTCCTCATGTTGCAAACATATTTGTCAAGCTTCGGAGAGCTCAGAAAAAGGTCAAAGCACATCACATAGATTCATCCTCAGGAGAAACGCCTATAACACATGCCTCAATCGTGTCGTCCCTCTCAAACTCGGACGAGATCAAGAAGCTCGCCCGTTTGGAAATCCAGGATGTCTATGTATGTGCAGACGCCGTTGACACTTCGAAGCTCCTTCGTGCGACGCGCACGAGCCTCTTAGAACGGGCTAGTCCGCTTCACGCTAATATTCTTATTGATGAACAGTAAGTGCATGTCTCATTGGCTCTAAGAACCTGTAACAGCTGTGATTCATATGACTTATATTACATAGGTGGTCGAGTTCGATATGTGGTCCGAAACACAGAAGTGACGGAACGTTCAGAGTGCATGTAAGTAACTTCATGTCTCAGATGAACACGTCACCCAATAAATATCTCTAGATCCGTTATGTTGCTACAGCAGCTTTCTCTACCTCACGACGTGATCTACGCCAACCTATTGCTATTGAAAGCACCCGTAATGTTCCCGGTCTCATGACCATCGTTAGTCGCGACACCATCAACCTTAGCATCGTTGAGCTTTATAATGTTGATGCATCATGAATGCAACTGTATTTTTTATCGTATACCCATTTTCTTACATCACGTCTTGAGTAATTATGGCACTCTATTTCTATCTGCACATTTTCCCCTTCTCCATTGTATGTTCTGTATAAAACCTATCTTTTTTCTGGCACTCACAAATTTAATTAATTTCTTTGGACATCATTAACGATAGACTACTTTATTAGCACCCTTCCTTTTTTCTTTAATTAATGCGTATTCGTGTATTGCTATGAGCTAATCTAGCCCAAATCTATAGTTCTGCCCTACATTCTATCCTTCACCATATAAAGTCGATGGATTGACGGTCCTTAATTGATGCCTAAGATTTCTTCTGTGTTCAACATTGCCTCGTACCATTTACGTCTAGGAAGTTCAAAATAACTATCAACTGTCCTTTCCCCCTCTTGTTAACATAGTCCGTACTTAAATGAAGAAAGAAGTCCAGAAGGATTCCTCGTATGTTCAGAAGAGCTCTTAGTCAGTTAACTCGTGATACATCTCACCTTCTAGGCCCGTCTTCCGCAATTCATTTACCAAACCATGGCTCATACCTGCCGCGCCGCCGCCTTCTGGTATCTGTGTGTACCTAAATGACTTCTTTTAAATTTTATCAGCTCCCCACTGCCCTTCTTCGGCTTTTAACTCCTTTACTCTTGGTGGAAGAAGAAAGCTTCGCTACACTGGTCTTCCCTTGATCACCCACGTTCTAGGCTGAAATTCAGCTCCTAACCCTTGAATTCGCTTGTGAATAGTTGATATAATCCCGGCCATATGTCAGTATACTACCAGACATCACCCATAGTCTCTCCTCCCCGAACATATTACCCTGTGGCCTCAAGTCAATACTCTCAGCGATCCTTCGATTACGGCTACCCACAGCTATATAACAATTACACTATACCCCAATCTTCCCCATATAACTATTATTCACCCCCTACTTATTATCCAAGTACGTAGATACTACTACTTTTGTGCACTATCTACTAATTTATGTCTTGATAGGTGGCTCACAAGTCTTGACCGTTTCCCAGCAACCTAGATTTACTGCCCCAATGATCTACACCTACACTTTACCCCACCGATCTCATCGGTCACATCGAAGTCGAGGACACCATAGAATGTCTTATTACCTGCATGATGATGAATGTTGCGGTTGTAGTGATAATAGAGGGTGGCCCAGTTATGGTATCGGATACGGACACAATAACGAAGGCTGCGGATGCTGTGGTAACAGGTGAGTTACAAAAAATAAGTTTCACTCAGTTCTGTATAACTCATAAGTGAACTTCTAGTAATTCAAGATACTATCGCAGAGGAAATGGTTGTTGTTAGAGTTGTTAACATATTCTATTCCGTGTTTGGCGATGTTATTATAATTATTTACTAAAAATGTTTTATGTAGTATATCAGATAAATTAGAATATTGTATATGATATATACTTCCATCAGATATGTGGCCTGATGGTCTAGTAGTATGATTCCTTCTTAGGGTGTAACAACACAATCTGGAGGAGGTCCCGGGTTCAATTCCCGGTTAGGCCCGTTCTTTTTCTATTTTCACAAGTAGATCTTCACACACGCGCTTTGTATTGTGAAAAGGCGCCCCTTTACAACAAGGCTTGATGGTCTAGTCGTATGATTCCTGCTTCGGGTGGTTAATCCAGAACGTAAGTTCTAATTTGCAGGAGGTCCCGGGTTCAATTCCCGGTCAAGCCCTTTTTTTCTCATTCTAACTTGAATAGAACTCAGATTGCACGCTGCGGACTGTTTTTTTCTTGTTTCCTATTTCCTTCTATTCTTTTTTTTTTTTTTTTCAAATTTTAAACCTCGAAAAAAAATAATGAATAACAAATTTGAGGAATGTTTAGTATAAATGATCCCTTATTCCACTCCTTAACAAGCAAAGTAGACCTGTATAGTCTCTAAGACATCGAGGGTAGTGTCGTTTACTCGCTTTACTTCTAGTGCATCGGCAATGGTAGGTGCCCATCATCGAAAATGAGGAAAATTAATGTTCTACCACTAACTTCTTTGGACAAGAGCCCTAAAACCTTCAATGTATTTTGTCCCCCGATCGGTTATTACACCTCATGCAAACCTTACATCCCTATTTGTATATGTATGAATTGGGACAGAGCACGATCATGGTGTTCCAAGCTTGGGTCGAAGCTAGAAAAAATTCCTGGAAAGGTTGAACTATCAAAAATAAGGGCCTAACCGGGAATTGAACCCGGGACCTCCTCCAAATTGTGCATTCACCCTAAGAAGGAATCATACTACTAGACCATCAGGCCATGTTTTCTTACCAGCAAGAATCCGTTTTGGCTATATAGAGCTAGTTCGGTATGAAAATAGAAATTATGAAAAAGAATGGGCCTAACCGGGAATTGAACCCGGGACCTCCTCCAGATTGTGTTATTACACCCTAAGAAGGAATCATACTACTAGACCATCAGGCCGCATGGTTTTTGCTGTTTTTAAAAACAATATAGTTTCTAACCTTTTTTCTGTTTTGAAATGCATGGTTCCTGCTGTTTTTACAATCCAATCCATATAGCTGTTAACCCTTTTTCTGTTTTGAAATGCATGTCTTTTCTTCCAACTCCGAAAGCCTTGCTCATTTTTTTAACTAAATGTTGACAGCATAGGAAATTACAAAGAATATCAAATCCTTTGAACATACATCTACCCTGGAATGACAGCTCCCTGCGACTACACGCAACTCGAATATCAATCAACACGTAACTAAACCTGTGGACAATCATACAAATACGCCTTTACAAACGATCACAAGTACCGCCACGTCTTGAGATCGCTATTCATCAACGTAAAATAACACTTTCCGTCTACGTGCCATGTGAAATTGACAATGCCAGACAGAGACAGTTAGTATCATGTGCTGTCTTGTCCTATCATCCTCTTTTGCACTAAGTCGTATACTTTCTCCTTTCTCCTTGCTAACGTATAGATTGCTCTGAAAGAAGAACAAGAAGAACTGTCAACCTCGCCTTATACTTCTTCTACTAAGAACTATACTACAAATGGATGATAGACGAATGATTAACATTATTTCATACACAGTCCCTTTGGCTATAAAAATGCATCCATGGAGGTATAGAAAACCTATCACCCTCACTTACCCATTCATCCCATTAAGCTAATACCCGACATCGTCATCATCATCATCATGCGTCACTCTAAATCACTCTACTTTCCTACAAAACGTGTCCAATTCTCCATCCCCGATCTTATCAAAGATTGTCCCTTTGAACTAAACTTCAATCCACATGGTATCCTAGCCGGTGTTCAATCCGACAACTGGATCTCTGAGCAAAGCAACTTCAGTACAAATAGGCGCTACAATCTACGCGGTCTAAAGTGTGGACTACTAGCGGCTATGACCTACCCAGATGCTCCCGCACCGGAGCTCCGAACTTGCTGTGACTTCTTGAGTTTCCTATTTCATATCGATGATCTCTCGGATGATATGGACGGGGGAGGTACTTTAAGTACTCGCAAAGCCGTAATAGGCTCGTTTTTCGACACCTCTCGCGAAGCGGATACAACAGTAGGGAGAATCGGTAGAGAGTACGTATTGATTCTATAATAAGCATAATAATATACTAACTATATTGTTCCTTTTCTTAGTATTTGGCAACGATTTTCGGCAACTGCTTCTGCAGGTGCAAAAGCTCGCTTTATCAGTACCTTTGAACTCTTCTTCCGAGCAGTCTCTCAACAAGCCATCGATAGGCGAGAAGGACGAGTAATGGACCTAGAAACTTACATGGTACTTCGCAGGGATACAAGCGGGTGCAAACCATGCTGGGCTTGTATAGAATACGCAAATGGGCTGGATATCCCAGATGAAGTGATGGGACACGAAACGATAGAAATAATGGGAGAAGCAACCAATGACATCGTGTCATGGTCAAATGTAAGTACATTTCATAATAATTGGGGTTTATCTAATGTGGCATCACAATAGGACATATTCTCTTTCAAAGTAGAGGATGCACGTCATGATAATCACAACATGATCTCAATTGCAATGCGTACCATAGGCCTCTCACTCCAGGATGCCGTAGATTATGTTGGTGACTTATGCCAAGAATCCACACATCGATTCATAGCCGCAAAGAAGCGTGTACCATCATTTGACGACGGAGGGCCCATCGACAAGCAAGTCGCAATATATATTAAGGGACTGGAGGACTGGATAGTTGGAAGCTTACATTGGAGTTTTGAAAGCTCTCGTTACTTCGGCAAGGATGGGAAAGGGATCAAAAACTCTCGTGTTATCAAGCTGCAGCGAAGCTCAACAGAATCCATTTTCCGAAGTTCTGGGCCATGGTCGCGCATGATGTGTCTCACAGGAGTTGATATATGATATCATATTTATGTATATATGTACTTAATATGTACTTGCCTGTAATTAGTAGTTTACTCTGGTCAATCACTTAATTACTAAATAATGAATGACAGTAAAGCAAAGATCGCATTTTGAAGCACCCTGCCCTGATGTCTCGTTTTTTCATCCGAGCCAAGGTTTTTGGGACAATCCCAGTTATATATATAGAATACAGTCGAATATCCAAATACGATACCATCAATTCCTTCAATTTCGTTATATTTTCGTCCAGATTCATGATCATCGACTCTTATAATACAATTATTACGCCATACACTCATTTTTTTTTCGTCACAATGATGATCAATAACCGGCAGGTCTTAAGGTAAGTAGCGGAACTCAGGCGCCTTACGAAACAATGTTAATTTCAGACTTGCTGACTAGAAGATCTTGCTTACCTTATCAGCCAAATCTGAGGTATCCACTTTAGCGCCTGCTTCAGGTTTTCCATATTTCTTATCACGACTATGATTGTCATAGCGATATGACGTCTACAGGAGTAATTAGAAAATACACTAGTGAGGATAAAACAAACACTTACATATAGGACTAATGAGCAAATTACGCCCAATACTAGCAATGCGCAGCATACTAGAAGAAACTTAGATATGATGTCAAATAAACCGAGTTGATAACCTACTTGAAAATCCCTTACTATAAGCTCGTTAGCTATTAGCGTTACATGAGGAAAAAACAAAAACTTACATATACCGAGGTTCTTCTGACGTGGGGAATATATGTGAACCCAATACGCTTCCACAATGGCCGATACCCATGAACATAGGAAGTCCTGTAGCACGTTTAGTCTCGGACCCCAAGTTATGGGAATCTATTTAAATACAAGCGTTAGCTCCAAAAACGGCAATAAAATTCAAAACGATTATGTTAGACGTACACCAGGCGATGACAAGGCCAATGACAGTGTATGTACCACTTGTGATACAAAAGGTTGCAAAATATTTGGCGTGCACATTATCAACCGCCGCTAGGAGTATTCTAAGGGATAAATTAGCCATGATAAACACAAAGCCCTTTCAGAATAATTCTTACACATAACCAACGGCTGCAAGAATATTTGCTCCAGCTACAAAGTATCCTCGGGTCTGTCTTTTATCGGATACATAGGATACAAGGATAAGTACCACTGCGGAGACAGCGTAAGGAGGAACAGTTAAAAGTTGAGCGGTAGCATTTGCTATAACGTATAAGTTAGTGCTAAGCACTAAGCCACGAGCAAATAAAGCACGTACTATACCCGAATGTTGTGATAATCGTAGGAAGAAAAGCAGAGATGGAGGCCAATGCACAGTTTGCTCCGAAATATATTGCTCCTCCTGTGTAGATCTGAGCAAAGAATATTAGCCCGCAATATATATATTTAATTATTACCCGTTACTTACTCTCCAATCACGAAGTGCCATGAAAATATGTCCTGAGGTAGCATAAATACGTTACGAACATATATCAAAGCGAATAATTTAGCTCACGTTTGGTGAGAGTAAGCCCAGTATCTCCACTAGTTGAGCGATTCATACGGTCAATGGCGATTCTCCTTTCTTCCTCATTGAAAATCTTGGTCATCTCGGGTCGATCAGGTAAAAAGATAAGTGCAGAAATGCCCAAAAGAACGGAGGGTATACCCTGTTATACCTTAAGAAACATGTATCTAATCGACAAAAACGTCGATACTGACCTCAATAATGAAGAGTAATCTCCAATTGGAGACGGAAGAATGTATGTGTTGGACTCCAAACGCTATCAGCCCTCCAAACGCACCCGCCACCGCAGCAAAACCAAACCAGTAAGCCATCCGTAATCCCATCTCATGTTTCGTATAGAAAAATGCTAGGATTATTTTAGTGTGTATATAGACTTAAGACCTCTAGGCTAACCTACATAGATAAAGAGGTATAGCAGGTCCAAAACAAGCCTCAAATACTCCTAAGAATAGCCTTGCTACCATTATACCAGGGAAATTAAAGGCGGATGACTGATGATTATTTCAAATCAGTGAAAGAATATATTTTTGTATTATAGACGGCCCACCGATAGAGTCGAAGTTATTCCCCAACCCAACGCGGACAAACCCAACCATATACGCGGAGAGAAAAGCTTCATCAATAGTGTAGCAGGGACTTGTAGAAGGATCTGTCAAGAGACATAAGCCTTGTAGCACGATGCCAGGTTGGTCTAACAAACATACATAAGGGAAATAGAAGATTGACACGAGCCATCCGTAGAGCTGGCCATTCGGATCTCCTCCCAAGACATCGGTCGTTAATCCTTGGAGACGAGCATTCCCCAGATTTGAACGATCCAAATCTAAAATAATCATTATTCAAGGAACTCATCTCATTAGCCAAGAGATACCGAGACATACAAGCAAATAGATATAACAAGCAAGCTATCGGCAGAATACGTAAATCGAGTTTCCTGACAAGCTTAAGTTCTTCTTCACTTGGAGAGCTTTGATCTCCATTTTTCTTATTTTCAGATAAGGATTTTTCGACGTCCCGTTCTGGGATATGTTCGACGGTGGTGATCTCCTGTTCTTTCTGCGCTTGTTTGTCCATAGCGGGGAAAGGTGATAGGAAGATATACAAGGTAGATTACAACGTATCTCACTGCCCTTTTCTATACCCCACAGTCCTGTAGAAAAACATATCGGGGGCCGATAATGGCACATGATAGTTGCGCTTAAGCGGACTTTGGCTCGCGTGAGAAGGGATCAACTATTACTTTCCCCATAGCAGACTGAGGCCGTGAACAGCCGTATAAGATGAATACCTTTTCTGTTTCAGGATCAAAGGTGTGAGTTCATAGGTGAATACCTGATCGGGACACTAGGATGAACCTTCACGCGCTAGTTTAGGGTTGTCACAAGGTATTTTTAGAAAAGGCTGGAGCGGATCCGATCCGAAAAGGCTCCAGTAATTTGTAGCCGCTTGCTATGCTTATCAATATCATACCATTGGCAGACCTATGACAAGTGATTATTTTCAAATTATTGTGGATATCTACATGTACGTCATTCGTAATGGTTCTGCCTGCTAACCCCGTAGTTAGCAAGTGATTAATCATATCGTGGAAAGGATCTATATAATAGAACTTGATAAGTGTTAATAATCTACTTATCACAGGTTCGGAAGGCCGATCTACTCCAGCAAACATTCTCACCAACTATTCTAATGGCTTCCGAACCCAGAACAAATAGTTACATTCCGTCGACCAGGGTGCACTCCGAGGTGCTAGGGCCCAGGATCCTGACCACGGAATAAATACCATCCCACGTACTTCTGCTTCATGCCGAGAAAGAGAAGTAAAGCTTGTACCTGAAATCCAGGGGCGGCCGCCAGACGCAACCGGTCTCCGAAAGAAATCAACAAGTTCAGAGGGTTTTACATATTTTGAAAACGTGTGAGTTCCAGGTTCAACTAGCCGCAGGAGCTTTTCCGCTGCAAAAATAGTTAGGAGATAGGCGAACGGCGTCCGTGAAATAGTAGAAAGGAAAAGATGGCCACCAGGCTAGCTTATAGCGTTTGTGATCTATTATTTATGAAGAAGCGGTTTGCGTAAGTCTTACCTTCACTAGCTCAGAACACGAGCGAAGAAATGCCGCCGGATTGTCGACATGCTCAAGTACTTCCATCGAGCATACGACATCAAACCGTTTGTCTTCTTTTACGAGCTCCTCGGCAGAGACATTACGATATGTAAGACTACTTAGACTAGGATCTTGTGATGCATGTAATGAAGATATGGCAATATTAGACGTCGACGCATCAATGCCAGTGGTGTTTGCTCCAAGTCGTGTCAGACTCTAGACGCGGCATGAAACAAGCTATGATTATTTGTAATTGAAAAAGACTTACCTCGGATAGCAGTCCCCCTCCAGAACCAATGTCTAGAATATTCAGTCCTGACAGTATCTTCTCTGACCTTGTAGCAGGTTCCGGACCAATGCCCTGAGCAACCTCGGACAGCTTGTCCCGAATAAACTGAACTCGGACCGGATTCATTTTATGTAGGAGACCAAATTCTCCATTCTCATCCCACCATTGCGAGGATAAACGAGAAAAAAACTTGATTTCTTCCTCGTTTACGGAAGACGTAGAAGCAGTGGTGAGCTTCCGGTATGATATATGTCTTCTAACGAGAGAAAAATTGTAATATCCAAGGTTCTTGACTCCTTGTCGTGCTAGTTGAATTGACATATTTTGAAAGAATTTGAAGTTCTGATGAATCAAGTTCACGTCATGAGACTCTTCCGGGTCACGATTGTAACAATCACACCATTTGGTGACCATGCGCGTCTCACCCCGGCCCGATTTACACTTTTCACTTTGCTTCTTATTCTATCCCATTATACATGAGATCTACTATATTTCATGAGACTTGGAATTTGGCTTAGGGTGTTAACACAGCTTGCTGGACTGATATTTACCTGGGACAACACGTACTGATACCAATGAGACAGATAGAATAATGTATTTCGACGCTTTTAATCATTGTCCTGCTGTTTGCTCTAGACATGCTACTTACTCACTTATCTCGCATTGATACGCAATATATTCAGTATAGCTTCTTGATTGTATGGGATAACTTCGGACTAGCTTGTGATCTTCAGATATATAGATAAAAGGGATGCCAGATTCTTTGAATCTTGTAATTACCATCGGAAGTTACCTTGAAAAAAAAAATGCTACTGTCCAGATATCTACCAATAATACTGGTAACATTGCTTACTAGGGCTTCTCCCAGAAACACACCCCCAACACTGTTCATAGCAGGAGACTCGACCGCTGCGAAGGACGACGGTTCGCCTTTATTATTGGGCTGGGGAGAGAAAATAGGACAATATCTCGGGACTCCTGTGGTCAACGATGCTGTGTCTGGCGCTACAGTCCGAGTCTTTACCGAGCAGGGATACTGTATGCTGGTATTATATATACACACCTTTGATTTTTCAACTTAAGATTTTGATGTTTTAGTTAATGAGATTATAAGCAATGTTCGTCCTCGGGACCTTGTTATAATTGAATTTGGTCATAACGACAACAGATCCCTCATCGATAATCCCACGACGGGGGACTGCCCCGGTGCGGACTTAGAGACCACTTGTAATATGTATGTCTCTTGATATCATACATGGAATACTATCCTTCTGACACCCTGAAAGAAATGGAACGACGGTTTACACTTACAAAAGGTATTTTATCGTTTCTGTTCTATACCATTCGTATACAAACAATCATATCTTCAGATACTTGCAAGATGCCATAGACGCTCTTAGAGTTAAAAATGTGGAAATCATCATATCCTCTCAGACACCCGATAACCCTTATGCAATTGATACAAACCCCATTTTCGTTCAATACGCAGAGGACCTTGCCAGAGTAAATAGATTATCTTACATTGATCACTTCCATCTTCTCCTCAAAGAATACAACGCACTTGGAGAGAACATCACTGATTCTTTGTTTCCTCTTGACCAATATGTCCATACGAGTCCTGAGGGTGAGTCAGTTGAAAAGTAAGAGGGTTCCATACAAGTCTCACTCCTTTTAGGGGCAGATATAGCGGCACAGGCTATCATTCGAGGTGTCCTATGCGACATCCACAATCCCCTTTTACCTTTTATTTCAAACACATCTGTTGTGCCTGGTACGTAATACAACTTGGTGAGATGCGATTTATTCTCTTATGCGATTTTTTAGATACATGTCTATAAGACCCCTTTTGTCTGCTTATCCCCCCAAACCCCTGAAAACAAGCACCAGAAGTGGTAAATGTATAGTTATTACCAATTTTATTTGTATTTGTATCCATACCAGCAAGCAATGAAGGGATACTAGTGTGTGACCTAATAAATGAGAGACGCCGATCAATTCATTGAGTTCGAGACGTAAAATTATATTTCCACTTATTTTCAGTTCTACTAGTACTAGTAATGCACTGCGCTTGCAAATTAAGTTAAAAGCACATTCATTCTCCCTCATTAGCCATGAAAAGAGTTTCACCCGATTCCTTGACCCCACCTTCATCTGAACACAAGTCAAAAAGACATAAAACCCAAATGCAGTCCGACGACAGCGAATGGACCAAAGTCGAGAAACGGAAGACAAGGGACAACGGTCAGTAGCTTTAACTTTCCAAGTCGCATATGACAAGTCTAATAAACTATGAATAGCTTTGTCATCTCTTCCGAAGCAGAGTCCTGTTCCTTCTTCTAATGCTTTTGCTAGTCTCTTACAGCCACAGGCAAAACACGAAAAGGCTACAGACGAAGAGTGGTCAAAGGTCGAACGGAGAAAAGCAAAGAAAGCCCGGAAGACGGAAGAACGGTCAGAGGTGCCCCAGAATTTACACTAGAGTTGATAAAGAGTATTAACGAAGCCGAATACAGAATGCAACACCAAGGTTTTTCTATGTTAATAGCGAGATTCTAAAGAGGAGGGAGGCAGTCACCATAGGTGTGAGGCACAAGTTGAACCCGTATTAACCAATTCATAACTTAAATCTAATTGTACAGGATATCCGTGACCTTGTTTTACACCTCCTAGGTGAAGCTGCTCCTCAACCGTGGCTAAAAGTCGAAGTAAGTGCTGAATGCAATACACTGAAGTTTATTCTGACTTTAGACAAGAACCGACAAGCTATCGGGAAAGTCGTTGTCCTTTTTGCTCCTGGTATCCTTCCAGAGCACTTAAACATCTCACTCCAACCAACAAGCTCAACATCAAACCCCAATTTACCAGTGTCTATCCCCCTTCCCCGGGATACGCCCCCTTCTCAGACTGTCACCGTAAAGACACTCTTCGGTGGGACGAAGGAAATTGATGTAACACAAGACAACAAGGAGGAATTACTACTTCCATTCATTGCGCGAACCTTCAGCCATGCTTGTCCTACTCGTGCTCCAGGAGAAGCATTCAGGATGCACAGTGTACTCAGCGCCTTCTTCCAGGGTCCTGTAAGTCCTGAGGAGAGGAAGCGTCGTGCTGCATCTGCCATTGCAGCCGAAAAGGGGCTTGAACAGTCAAACCCTTTACGCTACGTACTAACTCTATCTCGAATGATAGAAAACGAATATCCAATTCCTAAAAGTTTACGGGGTTCTGAAGACATTGGAGTCAATTCGGCAGAAGAAATGAAAGAAGACGACTGGGTGGAGACTCCAATTCCATCTAGTGATGAATCGGGCATCCCTGAGGTCTTTGCAATAGATTGTGAAATGGTGAGACATTGCGATTTTTGAGTTATTTGGTATCTCTTCTAACTTATATCAATAGTGCATAACAGAAGACGGAAAAGAACTAACCCGAGTATGCGCCATTGACTTTAATAGCGGGAAAGTTCTTTTGGATCAACTGGTGAAGCCTCCAAAACCTATTCTTGACTACCTGACCCGGTGGTCAGGGATAACTGAGGAGGTATTGCGAGACATAAATACACCGTTATCTTCTGCACGGAATTCCCTATTATCAATAATGAACTCTTCTAAAGACAAGACCGGCTGCACACCTATCCTTCTTGGTCATTCTTTGGAATCAGATCTACGTGCACTTAAATTCACGCATATGCGTTGTATAGATACTGCCCTTCTATATCATCATCCTCGCGGAAGACCACTCAAGCCAGGATTAGCATGGCTCACAAAGAAGTGGTGTGGGCGTGAGATTCAAAACAGGGGTGAAGGCGGGCATGACGCGGAAGAGGATGCTCGTGCTTGTATTGAGCTACTTCAGCGCAAAATGAAAAATGGACCTGGTTTTGGCGAGTATAAAACCACAACTGAACAAGAAAGTATTTTCGAGCGGTTGAAACGTTCTATACGCGGAAGTACCGACGGGGAACCAGGTACTGGTGAGGGTGCAAAACTTAGAACAGTAGTTATTGATCGAGGAAATCCTGCAAGTTTACATGGTGCAGGCGCCGGAACTTGTGTCCCTTGTACGAGTGATGAAGAAGTGGCAAAAGGAATTCTCCAAAACATTGAAAACAATGACTTCATTTTTGCTAGACTGAATAGACTAGCTGAAGTCCAAAACTGTATGTACTTTCTAACTTATACAAAGGTGGAGCTAACAATGCACTTAGGGCTTCAGCAACGTTCTTCCACTAACACTGATACCCCTGCTACCCCCTATGACCCATCAGAAGTAAAAACAGCACTTAAAGCTACTAATTCTAACCTATCCGTCATACATGCCGCGCTCCCTCCACATACGGCACTTGTTTTGTTTACTGGACATTCCGATCCTAGAGACATGGTTACTCTACAGTCTCGAAAGAACGCTTTTGATAACGCATTCCGTGCTTCTCAGGCAACTGGGAAAGAACCAACTAGTATTCCGAGTGATTTGAAATGGACAAATGGCGACTCCCGGGACCTAGAAGAAGCAGTGGGGCATGCTCGACAAGGAATGCTATTTCTCTCTCTTAGATGATTTTTCCATAGTGTATAAATATATTCATGTTTTTATCAGTTCCGTGCGTTTCTCAGTTCTCCCGGTGACGAAAGCGCTTCTATATTGATGATCAGCTATAAATAGCGAATGTATTCTCCGGGAAGAATGGAAAAATTTTGAGCTTCGATTTCAGTCTCCCATGCTTATACAAATTTAAACGTCCATATCATGTGAGCTATCTCGGGCTGTCGTATTTAATTGAACTGCATAGTTCACACATCACATCTGTACTCAACTGTCACCTACGTTGAATGCTAAAGAACGACTCGAAGACAGTATGAACTCCGAAAAACAGGATCTATCCATTCAAAAAGAACATTACGATATCAGCACCACCAGAGACCCGGAATTGACACTAGACTATGGCGAGAACTCCAAATCCATTCAAGCTGTCTCTGAAGAGGAACGAAAGCTAGTCTGGAAGCTCGACAAGCGCATCTTGCCAATTACATGCTTGATGTATCTTTTCTCATGTTTGTGTACTTCACTTAACGTACTTCCATTAATTTGACAATGTATTCAATTCGTATTATCAAATTCTAGTCTTGGACCGTTCAAACATAGGTAACGCTCGACTCCAGGGACTCCCAGAGGACGTCCTTCATGGAGATCCGACCGGCATCCTTTTCGACTGGATCACATCAGCCTTCTACTTTTCTTACGTACATATTTATTTCCCTCCAATATATCAATAGAATCTGAGATTGATATTTCCACTTTGGCTTTTGGACAAAAGATTCTGTGTCAAGTTCCAGCTACAGTAACTTCAAAGCTTTTCTCTCCTCGTTTATGGTTGGGGACAACGGCCCTCGGATGGGGAATCTGCTCGACGCTGATGGTGAGTATTATTCCCTACTATTTAATCAACTGCTAGTGTGACCAATACATTCCAGTCGACTTCGTTTAATTTTGGAGGTTTAATGGTCGCGCGTATCGGCTTGGGCATGTTTGAAGCTGGTTTCGGGCCTGGCGTACCGCTCTATTTCTGTGGGTATCATTCTATCAAATCGTAATTTAATGGGACAATAATAATTATTACTAATTTTTCTTCTAATATCGCAGCTTATTTCTATACCAAACATGAAATGGGTCTACGCATGGCATACTGGTTCGGGTTCGCTGCTGTAGCCGGTGCCTTCGGTGGCTTGATAGCCTTCGGTGTCCAACATGCTCACGCATCAATCGAGAACTGGAAATTACTATTCATAGTCGAAGTCAGTAACTTTTTCGCTCTCATGAACAAGCCAATCAAAGTTCTGACCCTTCCCCCGCTGTTTTCTTATCCAAAAAGGGTATACCCGCCATGCTTATAGGACTTGTGGCTCTCGTTTTCCTGCCCGACAGGCCGGAGATAACAAATTTCCTGACCGAGGATGAAAGAAAATTAGCCATTGCTCGCATGAATCGAGCGACAAGCGGAGACTTCGGACATGTAATTAATAAAGGTACTTGAATATCCTTTTTTTCAATGATAACTATGATCCGGCTTCTCAATTGCGATCCACCCTTGGTTAATTCTCCAAAGCTCATGTTTGGGCGGCACTTACGGACTGGAGAGTAAGTCACCGTAGCTTTCATCCCTTATATCTTATATTTTAAACTTAATATTATTACACTCAGGTTTATTTGGGTGGAGTAGTTTACTTCGGAGTGAACTGCGCACTCGCCTCTATATCTGCCTTCCTTCCAACAATCATCAAAACGTTTGGCTTCAGTACGTACTGTCAATCCATCCCCTTCCTTCAATCAATTCTCTCTTCTATTCACGCTAAAAAAATCCTCGGAATTCTAACTTTTTTTAACTCCTCATCAGCAAACGCCATCGCTCAACTCCTAACTGTCCCACCATATGCAGTATCAGCAGTAGTTCTTACGTTAACATCATACTTCTCCGACCGTCTGCAACACCGCGGAATATTCATGGCATGTGCAAGTATTGTCGGTGGTGTTGGCTACCTGTCAGTCCAATTCTCAAAGACTAAAAATATTTTCAAAAATCCCTTCTTTCACTTATTTAAATCCTTTTTTTCTCACTCTCGACATCCCTTCAACTGACGTATATACCCTTTTCACCTTTCTTCTCATCAGAATTCTCCTTCTCGTCCATTCAAACAACCACGCTCGCTTCTTCGCCGTATTCTGCATCACAAGCGGTACATACACAACAATCGGTCTAATCATCGCATGGTGTACGTCTCTCTTTAACATTCTAGACCCCTTTACCAAACAGTTCCGACTTCAACTGACATCATCCTTCTTTATTTTTTGTTGTTGTTGTCTTCATCAAACTATCCCTAGTCGCCCACAATCTCGGATCAGAGACAAAACGAGCAGCAGGGATTCCCCTTTTCATGGCCATCGGCCAATGTGGTAGTGTACTAGGCTCACACATGTATCCTTCTACTGAAGGACCACGATACATGTGAGTAACCCCCAATTCAACTTTCCCCTCTCTCCTTCCCTAGCTCCATTCATATCCCCACATCCTCCACGTCCATATCCATTCAAGCTCACCCTTCATCATTTCCTATCCTTCTTTCTGAATTTTCCAATGAGCGTAGACTAACTAACAATATCTCCCATCCCAACCCCTACCACCAACAGAAAAGGATTCGCAGGTAAGCACATTCCATCTCTTCCCTCGTTCCCTCTAATAACGAACAAAATCTCACAAATACCACTCCCCCGGACTTTCCTCCACCATTCTCATCACAAAATACCTACAACAGTAACATGCGCACTCGAATTCCTCGCCGCCATCTGCGCATTAATACTATCCGTAAGTACCCAATCCCCCATTTTCATCTTCTCTCCCACTAATAACAATCTCTTCCATTGTAATTCAATCTCACTATAAACATTCCATCACACCCTCCACACACCCCATCACCCCTACCTTCTACTACACCAAACACCCACAAAAACACTGAACACTAATTACGATCCACGCACCACAACCCACAACTCACACTCACACTCGCACTCGTCCCACTCCAGGCCTCCTACCACTACGACAACCGCAAACGAGACAAACTCTACGGACGTCCAACCCCCGAAACAAAAGTCGACACTTCCGTCCTAGCAGATAAAGTAAGTCACATCATTTCCCATTCCCCATTTCCCATTTCCCATTTCCCATTTCCCATTTTTCGTTTCACCCAACAAAAACACACACTCTCATTTGCATTCACATCACCACCTCTATTCGCATCCCCCTCTCCATCTCATATCTCTCGTTTTCTCATCTCGTCTACTCTTTCAATCCCATTTCTTTCAATCCCATTTTCTCATCTCATCCAACCTTCCCAAAAACTCTCTTCCAAATCCCAAACCCTTTTCCCCAAACACCCAAATCCCGAACCCCAAACGCCATACTGACCAACCCTCCTCCCAATTCCAGTGCCCAAACTTCCGCTACCTAACCTAACCTAATCTAACCAAAGAAACATTCACATTCACTTCCACTCACACTCTCACTCATCACTTACTCTCACTTACTCTCACTTACTCTCTTCCTCACTTACTCTCACCAACACTTACTCTCACTCTCACTCATCCACCCACCCACCGACTCCCTCCCAAACGGGAGAACGGAAGTTTTCTTGGTTTTTTTATAGAAAGAAAGAAGGATCACCCACCCTTCCCCTTCCTCTCCTCTTTTCCTTCTCCCTCCCTCTTCCCTTCTCACCCCATTTCAAATTCCTCTTTTCTTTTTCAAATTCCATTTCACCTCTCTCACCTCTTTCGTCTCTCATCTTCATTTCCCAACATCCACACCCCACCCCACCCAAAGAAAAACCAGAAAAAAAAGAATTACAACTCAAACCGAATCCTAATACTTACGCGTATACACATGTACACAATCTCTCTCTCTCTCTCTCTATCGAGTAAAAATGTATATATCTGTGTTCAGTGCACCAAGTAAACTCATACGTCAATAAGTGAGAATTCAGTATACGTGTCTGCGTGAGATATATATGTTGTAAGCTCGTACGTAACTAAGAGGGATGTGTTGGGGGGGAGAGAGAGAGGACGTAGACATAGGGAGTAAGTAGACAGGGGTAGATATAGAGGAGAGAGAGGTCTGCAATATTCAAAGACATAAAACGTGTTCGGGACTAGGACATGATATTGAAACAGAATGGACTGCTGCGTACAAAGAGGATATTGAGATATTGAGATGAGGGGTAAAAAAAAAAAAAAGAAAAGAAAAGTAAAACTATAGAAATGCAAGGGTGGGTTAGAGATAGCATGCAGGGGGAGCAAAGGCAGAAGAAGAAAGAATGGGAAAAAAAGCGTTAAAAGAAAAGAAAAGATAAAAGTACTACGTGGGGGCTAGGAGGTGAGGGGGCTAGGAGAGAGGAGGGTAGAAGAAACTAAGTAAAGAAAAAAAAGAGGAAGCACTTAAAACCACAAGAAACGCTTGCATGAGTGTTAAAGATAATAAAAAACAAAAACAAAAAAAAAGGAATATGCATCAATAAACAAGTACAAACATATCACTTGGGGGAGGGAAAAAAAGGGGGAAGTAGGTAGGTCAAAAGAAAGAAATATACTACGAAGTAATTGTATAATGATGCACAACAAGAAGTCAAATAAAATGGAATACCAATAGAAACTCAAAACCCAGGACGCAAGTACCCCCTGTGACAAAGCAACGTATTTTTTTTTTCTAATACAAGAAAAATATCAAATTTAGGCAGCTCGTCCAGAGGGTATCGCACGAGCTCTTCCACGGCCGCGAGGTGCACCACGATCTCCCTGAGGCGGGCCACCACGTCCACGCTGGGGTGGACGATCTCCGCGTTCCCTCCTTTGTTCAATGAAGATGCGCATCTTACGGTCTCCGTTAGTGAGAGTGAAACCATTCGAGGCCTGGGATGCGCTAATGGCCTTTCTCGCACTTTCCTGCTCCTCGTAAGTAATAACCGCATTACGGTTCGTGAATTCATGGTTTACAACTTTGCCGTGCTTCTGGAGCTCAGCCAAAATTTCTTTCTCCGACAAATCACCATTAAGAACCTAAATATTCATTTAGGTACTATTCATTACTACAAATAATAAAATAAGAACACATACCTGTACTTTTACGAATACCTGCAAGGATGAGGAGCTACCCGAATGATCATTCTTACCTCCCTTTGGACCATGGTGAGATCCTCGGTTAGAAGTGGTAGCAGAAATAGGAGTCTGTGTAGCACTACGAGATGGAGGAGGTACAATAGAAGCAACCACGCTTGTTCCACGAGACTCCTGAGCAACAGCAGCACCCCACTTCTTCGAATCTGCGGCCGCGAGGTTAGCCCAAGTCTTGGGAAGAGATGGCGCAGGTGGTTGAGGAGCTTGCTGAGTCTGTACGGGGGCAGGCTGAGCAGGAGCGGGCTGAGGAGATGGCTGTGCAGAAACGGGAGCAGGTGTCGGTTCAGGTTCTTGGACAGGTTCGGGCTCGGGTTCAGGCTCAGCAGCTTCAACAACGGGCTCTTCAACCTCTTCCGGCTCGGAATGTACACCATTTGGTTGAGCTACCTCCTCAACGGGTGCAGGTTCGGGCTCAGGAGTAGGCTCGCGGACAGGCTCCTCAGGTTCCGCAGCAGCAGCAATAACAACAGGTACCTCAGGCTCAACGGGTTCCTCGACAGGTTGAGGCTGAACTTCCTCCTCCTGCTCCTCACCTTCTACACCTTCTACACCCTCATCCTCAACACTCTCCTCCTTCAAGAAACGGAAGACATCGTTGAGGACAAAGTAACCGGTAGGCTGCTCAGCAAGGAAGAAGGTTTGCACAAACTTCCTCCAGGCCTCACCACGGTTTGACATTTGACCAATGACTTGAATAATGATACCACCCGCAGCAGAGGCCTGAGCATCAACAGAGTGGATGTA
This sequence comes from Pyrrhoderma noxium, assembly GCA_002287475.2. Taxonomy (NCBI): domain Eukaryota; kingdom Fungi; phylum Basidiomycota; class Agaricomycetes; order Hymenochaetales; family Hymenochaetaceae; genus Pyrrhoderma; species Pyrrhoderma noxium. Next base: position 101,947 of record CM008260.1, read on the forward strand.
GACTTTACAGTTCTCAAAGCCAAGGGACAAAATTTTTTGATGAATTTCCTATTAAGATTTAAATGAATAAAGAAAGAAAATAAGCAAGAAATCCCAATTTCCACAAAAAAGACACAACCACATACTTGTTGACCATGACAGGGGCGACCGTCTTCACCTTCCAAACCGTGCATAAACGTAGAGTTTTTTGTATAGAAACAATGGAGGCGGTTGGGATACTTATTTACAAAAGTGTAATATTGAGGTACGAATTGCCAACCCACTTCGGCGGGTACGACATTTTGATGGATAGTACCAGAGGTAGTTGGTGCAGGAGATGGGGATGAAGACATTGTTTTTATTTTCTTTGGGATGTGGTAAGAAAAGTCAGGCCTAAACCACAGAGGAAAACAAGAAACCACAAAGTCAGTGAAATTGTGATGTAAGAGGGCTAATATGAGATGATGTGCTGTGTATGACCCGGGGATGAGTAAGAAGACGATGAGTACGCACCGATGCTAGGTGAGATGAAGCGGATCGTGTGTTTTGCGAGCTGATGGGAGCCTTTCTGGCGGTTTAGGGCAGATGGTGATGGAAGTGGGAGACGAGGAGAATCGAAAACCCAGCGATTTGACCGACGCGTACTCAAATATTACAAACGCCATATGTGGAAGCTTTTTTCAATCTCCGCTTAACATCACGTAAGACCAAGTCATTATTTGATGAGTAAGCATTCCATTCCTTACTACTACTCCTACATAACAATGCATTTACCGTTCTCCTCCTCAACCCCCTCCGAATTCTTGTCTGCTACTTGGCTTTCAACCTTTGGCTCGGGAATATCATCCGCCAACTTCCCCACATCCTCCGCCTCCTTAATCTCCTCCACAGAACAACTCTGCTCCAACTCCTGCGCATCAATCTCCTCAAACATCTTCCCATCGTCCTCAACCGCAATCTCCTCCGGAATAGCTTTCAAAATCTTCGCAAGCCCAAGACTCGCAAGACGTAGTAACGCATCCGTATACGGTATCCCTTTACTCCTCGCAAACTTCGACACACCAGTAACAACAACAGGATGCTTCAACGCCCCATCCAGTAAAACCAATCCGTCTCTCCCATTTTTCCTAACAGCCTTCTGAAATTCGGGACTATTCATATACTTTACGAATTCATTTGCTTTAACCTTCCCCTTTTCCGTCGTGTCTGAAAACTGCAGACTGAGCTTTTCAAAAGACGCCGTAACCACCACCCTAGCACTTTCCCTAAAAGAATGTATCATATAAAAAAAAAGCCATCAATCAATTTTTTCGTAAGATCAAGAGAAAAAACAAGAGTAAGAAAGTCAGAACAACCAAAACTGTGCTCCGAACCAAGTACTCACCCAGCAGCTTTAACAACCTCCCCCATCCTCTTCACCACCTCCTTCCTATCCTCGCCCCCACCTTCTCCCTCTCCCCCTCTCCTCCTCCCTTCGACCCCCAGATCTTCTTATCAACAATAATAACAACATCCCTAACCCCCTCCCCAATCCCCCCAATCCCACCAATCCCACCAACCCCCCTCCCAACCTCCTTCCCAACCTCCCAAATCCCCTTCCCACCCTCCATCGCCAACCCCCAACCTTCCTCCCCGGCACAATCGCCTCCCCCATCAACCAAAGCGGCGTCATCCCAATCCACGTCTGCGCATACGCCGAAAAGAATCTCTTCGCAGTCGCACTTGTTTTTGTGGATCCAGGTTTAAGTTTAGGTTTAGTCTTGCTTTCGTCGCCAGTAGAGTCATCGGTAGAGGGTTTAGCAGAATCCCTAGCTAGAGCCTCTTCATCCCCTTTCTCTTTCTCTTTCCTCAGCTCCGAGTTCTGGTTCTTCTCCTCAGACCCAACAGGCCTCGGAGGAAGCTTAGGCGGTCCACCTCTTCCACCCTCTGTCCCAACCCCGGTCCCCACCTTCCCAACCTTACTCACATTCTCAGTCCCAACCCCCGTCCCAGTCGCAGTGTCAACTTGAGAACCCTCATTAACATCCATCCTATACCTATTCCTAATCCTACCAATCGTTTGATACGTTTTCGTCCTAATTCCTAATCGTCAATCGTCAACCCCCTAATTCCTATTCCTATTCTTATACGCAATCGCAATCCTAATCGTCCAGAACACAAAGTCCCAAAGCCTCGACCAATATCTCAAACACCAGTCTCAAAATTCCAAGTCGTAAAGTATCTCAAGAGTAAAAGTAAAAGCCAGTAACAAAAGTCCAAATACAAGCCCAAATCCAAGTTCACTCCCACTCCCCACACACACACCCAACAAATAAACAAACAAACAACCACAACAACCTTAACCCATACGCACCTAATGACATCATACCCCCTCCCTCCCTTCTTCCCCTCCCTCCCTCGTCCCCGCCTTTTATTCTCTCATACCCCCCTTCCCGTATTAACTTCCTTAACACACCCCTCGCATCCCTTAGATCCTCGTATTCAACACATACCATCCCACTCAACCCACCAACAAAAAACCTGACCCAAATCCGAACCCAAATCCAGATCTCCCCCAGATCCAAACCTCAGATCCAAACCCAAGACCAAAACCAAGTCTATAATTACAATTAATAAATATAATCGTAATTAATTATACCGATGACTAATTCTATTCCCGCTTCCCAAGCCCACTCCCAAGCCCACCCCCAAGACATCCACCATCCATCCATTCGTCACGATCATATGACCTTCCTTTTTTCGTTCTCATTCTTCGTTCTTCGTTCTCGTTCCCGTCTCCCTCCCTCTCTCCCGCCTCTTCTTCACCGACCTTATTCACATCTTCAAGATCACCAACCCACACCCCAACCACACCTCACTCACTTTAAACAAAACACTCACCACCTCCAAAGCACCCAGCCACTCAAACTTAAACTCAAAACTCAAAACTTAAAAATAATAATAATAATAATAAAACACTTATCACACCTAACTCACTCAACTCAAACACCAAATCATAACCACGACCACAACCGAGAGTAAAACCCTTGCATTACCATTAATAAATTCACGAAAGAGAGGAGAGGAGAGAGAGAACTATGTATTCAACGAAAAGAAAAGAAAAAAAAAGGAGGAAAAGAAAATTGGAATTGATAGGATTACATATATGTGTTGTATTGATCAAGATCAAAAAAGATGTATATGACGAGACTATACGAAACGAGACTGCAAAAAAAAAAAAAAGACTCAAGTTGAAAAATCAAGAAAGAATCGGAAACGTTAACCCGGAGGTAAAAAAAATCTCACTAAAAAGAGGTGTGTTGAAGAAAGAAACAAATCACTACAAAGCAAAAGCAAAAAAAAAAAAAAAGGACCAGGGGGTATTCAGCATATCTCATTTCGCATCCTCATGACAAGAAGAAACAAAAAAAAAAACCAACCCAAATTCAGAAAACAGTCATGGAAAGCCAAAAAAAAGGTGTATATATAATTAAGGTTTTCACTCGGAAGGCACACGCACAATCAATAAATCGGCACCACTCCACCACTCCCAAATCAGAAAAAAAAATTGAAAAAATGAATAGTAAATATAGAACGAGCTTTCATTACCACAACACAACCAAGGTCATAAAAGAAGAAAGAGGGGAAAAAAATGGATATATGTAAATCAAAAAAGATGGAAATGAAAATGAAAATGGAAAAAAGATGAATGTGTGTGTAAATTGTCTATGTGATAGGTTGTGGGCGGAAGGAAACAATCTCCTCGTACAGGAGCTGTTTTAATTGGTCGCGGGAAATATCATCCTTGTGCAAGTCAAATTCAAAGAACTCGGGGTCGAGTGGAGGTGCTTCGGGTTCATCATCCGGGTCGTGATAAGCTTCAAGATAAGGATGGGCGAGAGCGTCCTCGACGGAAATACGCTTTTTGGGGTCAAAGGTGAGCGTCTTGGTTAAAAAGTCAATGGCAAGGGGGTTCGCGTTAGGGAAGAGTTGAGCGAATGGCCTCCGCTTTCGGAATGGCAATGCCCGGATATAGTCTCGGGATCGGCGGGTTGTTATCGCGTAAAATTCATCAAGAGTAGGTGTACCGAGAACGTCCAGAATCAGTGTGAGTTGGTGATGGTAATCGCGACCAGGGAACAACGGCTTCCCTGACAACATCTCAGCGAGGATGCAACCGACACTCCAAATGTCAATGGCCTAAATTTAGGTGAGTAAAACAATCTCAAAGCAAGTTCTTTTTTTTGTTCTAAAGACAGTTCCTGTGCTCACTTTGGTATATTGTTTGAAAGTCAACATGATTTCCGGGGCCCGATACCACCGGGTTGCCACATACTCTGTCATGAAACCGGTCTCGGTGCCACTGGGCTCAGCAGTCTTTACGGAACGTGCCAATCCAAAATCGCAGACCTTGAGATCGCAATTTGCATTCAAGAGTAGGTTAGAGGGTTTTAAATCACGGTGGATCACATCAGCGGAGTGCAAAGCTTTGAGGGCGCGGAGGGTTTGATATATGAAATACTGAGCATGATCATCTGAGAGATCCTGGGTTCTAATGACTCTATGCATATCGGTTTCCATCAATTCCTGGATTACTATTCATGCGAGTTAGATCCACTGTTCGCAGGCTCAAAGATAGAACGGAGAAGAGAGGAACTAACAATAGACCTCTTTAAAAGCCTCGATAGAAGGAGGGCGAATTATATCAAGAATTGAGATGATCTGAGAAATTGGTTGCCACATCAGATTTGAAAAGGACTGGGGGTATTATAATAAAATCACGCACATTTTCACTGACGCCTGATTCACTGAGGAACTTTAAGAGCTTCAGCTCTCGGAGAGTACGGAGACAGAACATGGAGTGATCGAAAGGAGCGATCTTCTTGATTGCAACCTTTCTTCCGCTGGGTCTATGTACTGCAGAGCAGACAATACCGTAAGCACCTTCGCCGACTACATCGAGTACTTGGTATTGGGTGCCTATTATTGATGTAGAGATGAGAGAGGGGGGTTTGTGAGTAAGTTTGTTGAAAAAGAGAGAGAGGGGAAAGAGAATAAGGACGCATTTACTCACCGACATTGAAACGGACCTTTCGAGGAGCTGGTTGGCCTTGAGACGCGGCATGTGCGTGTTTTGACTTTGCTGCTGCAGCGTCAGATGGCATTGCGAGGAGATGCTGGGGGATATGGTACTACGGGTATGTTGAAGTAACAGAAATGGAATCGAAAAGAAGAGAAAAGAAGAAGAAGGGGAATGAGATGAAGAACAAGAGGCGAGTGGCACCCTTCCAATCTCCTGCTTTTGAGTGCAGTGACGGTCACAACGGGATGTGTCACAAGTTGTACTATTGTTGTTGAGGTCGTATTGTAATTGTAATTGTTGCCATTCCCAATGTAATTATTGTCCATCCTGGGCATGGCAACCGTCGACGATCGACCCCAGCTATCACTTCCATTTCCGTTTCTCACTCTCCATCAATCAACTCACGCCCTCTTGTTATTCTTTTTTTCTCAAGCTGCTCGTCTGTCAATTAATAGTGTATAGCCATGTACATCTACACATATACTTTTACCACAGCACAGTGCCTTTACAGCCTCATATTCCATAACTGACCCAGGGCAGTGGACGCGCGACAAATGGTGAAGACCATCACCTTGACAATTTCCAACTCGTTCAAGGGTAACCACGACAGCGCCCAATCATCTCCCCCCTGTGGGAATCTGACATAATCCAGAATCATATCCATCCATAGCCACTCTCCGCCGTCGTCCTCGTCGCCATCCGCGTTCATTCGCCACAAGCTCCCCCTTCCGTTTTCACATCCATTCGAACTATCCAGCTCCAAACACGGCAATCTATCCCCCTCATTCAGGAACACCCCTCACCTTATTTACCTTTTCTTCCGTTTCAACATCATCCGCTCAATAAAACAAATATCCCGTATCATCTCATCCCATCATAGAACATTCCTCATTTCATCTCTCTCTCCCTATTTACACTCCGGGCCCCAAGGCTTCCCCCTCTCAGTCATCAAATCATCTCCATTCGATCAAAAAATAAATAAAAAAAGTATATCTATCGTCGTCAGGTCCCATATGTTCCCTCTCCTCTTCTTGCATACCATTAATATCCCTCTCTAAGCAACCTTAACCGTGATTGACTCGGAAACTAATTTACAGCCTCCCCCACTCAACTCAAATGACAAACTCCGAAAGTTAGACTTCCACAATCATATATCCCTATATCCTATATCCTATCGTAGTACCTAGTAGCAGTATCCGACCGCAGGTAAGTTCCCACCACACGCGCGCGTATATTTATCATACGCATACATGAAACCATCATTCGCTGTCCATCTCCTGCAATTATCCATTATCCCACAAACTACTCATGTCCACGGCCACCGCGACAATTTATCCTAAGCTCATCCGCCAACAAGTCCATAAACAGATGTGCCCAATAGCAGTAATCAAATTACAGTAGAAGCATTCCCCCCATCTCCAACCCAACCCAATTAATGAGTAAGTAATAACCAGTCGTAACCCAAATTAAGCACAAGCAAAATATGGTATATCAGTAGCCAGTATATCAACACGCTATGGGGTACAGAAACGAAAACACCTAATTCAGACCTTCCCCTGTCCACCACCACCCTAATCAATCATCTACCATCAATCAATACTACTCTTCATCTCCCTCCCGACAACACTAATCATGGCATCAACTATTATTGCCTAGTATCGTGTTTTGACCACATCCGTTCTGTTCCGCCTTATCCTGTCTTGCTATAACTAGTTTTGTCCTGTCTTGGCAAGAACCGTTCTATAATGTTCTGTTCCGTCTTATCCTGTCCTTGTCCTGTACTAGCTTGTCTTGTCTCGCTCTGATCCGCTCCACCATCTTCTGCCCTGTCCAATCCTATTTTGTCCTACCCCGTCCTATCTTTCTCTGCCCCATCCTTTCCACTCCGTTCCGCCCAACCCAACCCAGCCGAGTCTGAGTCCCACTCCCGACGAATCAATCACCCACAGAAACAAGTACCTTTTAAATATCATTAATTTCTATATATTAATAATCATGCCATCATGTATAAGTATACAATTCCAAATAACTACCCTTAACCTAATCTTACAAATACTCCCACGCTTCTTCCCAGCCACACACACATACACCGTATACGGTGTTCCTATCTCGTTTGACTCGCTTACTCTTCTTGTCTTGTTATCTCGTCCCGTCTTATCCTATCACATCTTATCCCGTCTTATCCTGTCTTGTCATATCCCAGACTTCCTAGACCTTATACCCTCCGCTCATCCTTAAAAAACTCGTAAAAGAAAAGAAAGAGTCTACCTTAATCCCCTTCTATCGATCCGTCTACCCGTCCGACTGCCTGTTTGAATCCTAATCGCAGCGTGATGTGAATATTCATTTTTATCCATTTATCACCTTTTCTATTCAAGAAAGGAAAGAAAGAAAGAGAAGAAAGACGATTATAAAGAGTAAAAAAAAAAACGAATTGAAAAGTGTCAATCGATATGTGGTTAAAGGTATTAAAAACGACGGGAAATTAGAGTTTCTGAAAAACGGAAGGAAAAACAGAAGGAAGAAAAAGAACAAACTACACACATTAAACCCGAAACAGTTAAAAAAAACTAAACTCAAATACCCAACCTCCTCACTTCCCCTCCCCTCACCTCCTCAACTACCACCAACCAACCCCCTCTCTCAACGCTCCCCAAATACCTCACCATCTCCTCAACGCCCACCCACCTCTCCTCTCCCCCTCACCTAAAGCACCAACTCCAGCCCCAGCACCGCCATTACCAGATATCCTAGTGATACCACTAATACCACCTTAATAAAAAAATCCATAAAAGAAAAAAAAGAAAGTCCCATTTAATTTTTCCTTTCGTGTTTCTTTTCTGAGCTTTTATCTTTTAACTTTTCCCTGGATTGATCTCTTATACCCCGCCCGAATCCGGATTTGAATCTGAATTGTAATCCAAATATTCATTTTTATCCGTTTATCACCTTTTCTATTTAAGAAGAAAAGAAAGAAAGAGAGAAAAGACAATTATAAAGAGTAAAAAAAAACAAATAGAAAAGTATCGATGTGTAGTTAAAGGTATTAAAAACCACGGGAAATTAGAAAACCTGAAAAACGGGGGGAAAAAACGGAAGGAAAAGAACAAACTACATACACCAAAACCGAAACAATTAAAAGAAAAACTTAGAGTCTAAAAAACAAAACAAAAAATCCAACCTATCCTCATCCCACTTTACTTCACCTCACTTCTTTGCTCTCCTACCAATTCGCTCTTTCTGTGAAAGGCCGCCGCTACCACCAGTATCTCTAATATATCTCCCCTCACCACCAGATCCCCCGGTCCCAACAGGATCAACAAATTCCTTCTAAATCGTCATCAATTTTCATATATAACCATACCACCATGTACGAATATACAAATCCAAATACATACCCCCCCCCCTCCCTACAATAACTACCTTAACCTAAACATACAAATACTCCCACATTTAACTCGACTCGTTTACTCATCTTACCCTATCTTAATCCCCTACTTTTTTTCTTTATATCTGTCTACTTTAATCCCCGCCAGAATCTGGACTTCTATCTACCCGTCTATCTGAATCCGAACCATAATCCGAATCTGAATTGTAATCCAAATATTCATTTTTATTCATTTATCACCTTTTTCTATTTAAGGAGGAAAGAAAGAAGAAAAAAACAAACAAATAGAAAGTATCGATGTGTGATTAAAACTATCAAAAACCACGGGAAATTAAAGAACCTGAAAAAAAAAACAGAAAAAAAAAAAAAACTATCCACATCGAAACCGAAGAAATTAAAAAAAAAAACTAAACAAATTAAGAAACTAAGACAACTAAAAAAAAATAATCCCAACCCATCCTCATCTCACTTTACTTCTCTCACCTCTCCCTCACCTCTCCCTCACCTCTCCCACCAACTCCCAAAATCCATCCCCGCCCCAGTCTCCATCCCCATACCACCCATCCCATCTTCCTCCTGAATCATACTCTGCTGAAGCAACGACCCCCAAATATCATTCCTCGGAAACCCATCCATCTGTATAAAGAAATCCTCATCCATCATATCCCCTCTCCCCCCTGCTCCCGCCCCTACTCCTGCGGTCCCGAAGCCAGTATCGGCACCAGCACCAGCACCAACTCCAATGTCGGCGCCAGTTGTATTACTAGCAGCAGTAGTCGAAGAAGCATCAAACACACCCTCCGCCCCACTCTCCACACCCACACCAGAACTTCCCTCAATCATCAACACACCATCTCGTTCCCTCCTCCTTCGTTCTCGCTCTTCTTGCCCTTGTTGTCGAAGGCCGCCGCTACCACCAATATCGCCGATATACCTTCTCTCAGCACCAGATCCCCCGGGACCACCAGAACTAATAGGACCAACAGAACCAGAACCAGAAGAACCAGAAGAAGTTCCCACCCCCAAACCCAACCCCAAATCAACGCCCACCCCTCCAAACACATGCATCGCCGAATCATCAGCAGTCACCCAATACATCCCCTCCCCTTCCCGATTTCTTCCTTCACCAAACAACTGTTGCTGCTGATTCTGTTGTTGGTTCTGTTGCTCTAACTGTAGCTGTAACTGTTGCCGTTGTTGTTGTTGTTGTTGCTGTCCCCCAATCCCGACTCCGACTCCAAAATTCGGTCCAAATCCGGGGCCCGAGCTCATATAACTACCCACCCCACCCATACCAACCCCAGCTCCGGATCCAGGTCCAGGTCCAGATCCAGACGCCTGCCCCGGGGCCGGTCCCAAACCTAACTGAGAAGGATTCACACCAAAGCTCTCTCGATACCTCCCCTCTCCTCCCCCACCACCACTACCACCGACCAAATCCCCCCTCTCAACACTCCCCAAATATCTCAACACATCCTCAACGCCCACCCTCCTCTCTCCCTCACCCAAAGCTCCAGCACCACCATTACCAGTAATCCCAGCGATCCCGGCGATCCCACTAATGCCACTCATACCGGCAATACTAGCAGCATTCCCAACATCATAACTAGTCCCTCCTCCACCATTATAACCAAAATTCCCATTCCCATCCCCACCTCTCCCCAACAACGCACCAATCAAATCCGTCACAGCCTTCGCAACCGGTCCCTCAAGGTTCAAAACAGCGTTCTCCCCTCCTCCCGCCCCTCCTCCTCCTCCCCCACCTCCGCCTCTCACACCACCCCGCTCCCTACTCCTCTCTACAATCCCTCCCCCAAGTCCAAGCCCACCCATACCAACACCCATACCAACGCCCATACCAACACCAACACCTACACTCATACCTTCACCACTCACACCTACACCCTCACCAACTTCACCCGCCTCCCCAGTCCTGACAAACCTCGTCATCCCCCTCATAATCATCAACTCCTCATCCGCATTATCCAAATAACTCCTAATAACCGGTAACCCTGCCCCTACTCCTGCTGCCCCCAACCCGGACATCCTCTCATCAGCTGGAGAAACTGATGAAGTAGAAGTAGAAGCGGAAGATGGAGGGACAGAACCGCCCTCCGCCAGGTAAATCTCTCCTTCCCTTCTTCTTTCTTGTGCGAGGGGTGCTTGAAAACGATTTTGGTTTTCGAAATCTTGATCCTGATCCGTTTCGGGACTTTCTTGATTCTGATCTTGGTCTGGGACGACTCCGTATAACGGGGCTGCTTTTTTGTACATCCGTCGGAGGAGGGTCTGGTTATGAATGAATGGGCGTTAGGTCGAGGGTTTAACATAATAAAACATGACAACAAAACAAAACAAATCTTAATACACTATAACACGACATGACATAAAGGAACAAGTATTGGAAAAAGAACGTACAACGCCATGCCTCGTAACAGGATGAAAATCCGCTTTTTCAAACAACTCAACGGCAGCTCCCAACTCTTTAAACGCCTCTCGTGCAAAACTAAGCCCAGGACTCCGGACTGCTACTATTCCGATTATAATCTGTATTCAAAATGAATTATAAGTATTTATTAGACTCCGTTCAACCAACCAAAAATGAAAAGGAAAGAATGGGAAGCGTCAAGGACGAGAGGACGGAAGGAAATCCATGAAAAAGAAACCCTCCGAAAAATGGGTAAAAAAATAGTAGGAAAGTAAATATAAAAAAGGATCAGGCGCAAACTCACAGCACAAATCAACGTCCTCGCCCAAGCCACCCAAGTCCGTCTCAAAATAAGCGGGGCATTAACATACCCCCTATGTATAATCTTAATCAACCCCAACGCCGTCCGGTACGTCACAAGGAACGAAGCGGCATAAGGACTCCCGATCGGATCAGAGGAATGTTCAAGCATGGCTCTCGCAAAGTAACTCTGGTGGAGGGTCATGATAGCTTTTTGTTAAAAAAAATAAACAAAAATAAAAATAAAAAGTAAGCATAATAATTTTTTTAATAAAATAAAATATGAATAGAAAAGGGAGAACAAAACGAAAATAAATGAAAGCAGTCAGTTATAAACCTCCAAACCTCCAAACAAAATAAAATAAAAGACACAAAACTCACTGATGTCTTTCCACCAAACACATGTATGCGGATTCAAATACATATTCCCATTCGACGCAAGAATCTCCTTATACCTCGAAGGCACCGACCAAGCATACGGATGTACCTTAAAATCCTGCAACGACCGATCCAGATCCATAATCTCCGAATACTTAACCGGCCGCGCACTACACAACTTCACCGTCAACGGTGAAAGCACATCTCGACAGAATCGATATCTCCATAAAAGCACTACCAATTATAAATTTTAAATTTGGGTTTTAGGTTTTGGATTTTGGATTTTGGATTTCATGAACACCCAAAAAGGAGAAATAATTAATCAAAAAGTTGTTCTTTTTTTAAATAGGGAGAGAGAGAATGCATGCATACCACTCTCTACGACAGACCCATTATCCTCCATCAATGCACCCCGGTCCTGCGGGAACTCGCAATCGACCATCTCGGTCGTAAAATAAGGAGGTCGTCCCGTCGACATGCTCTACAAAACACACATATGCACATAAAAAATCAGCCACATATAAAGATGAATAATATCAAAAAAAAACGGGGTGTAGTACTTACACTCCACTTGTCCTGTGTAAACACCTCCCAAAACACACGTCTTCGTTTCTCAACGACTTTGGCCGCAAGTTTCCACCGAGAAGAATCCCTATCTATGATTTATTTTCAATACCACTTAGCAAAAACCCACTAATCCAAAAACGTAGTTTTGAAGAAACATATACGCACGTAACCCCATCTAACCAAAAAAAAATAATAAGCACCAATAAAAATCCACCCAAACCAAACACATCAAAACAAACTTCTCTCTCCAAAAAACAGAAAACAAAAAACAGAAAAATAAAACAACAAAAAACTCACAACAGAAGCCAAATTAATCGCAAGACTAACCGTCCCCCACGCATACTCCTGAAAATTCTTATCACACAGCCTAGTCACAAAAATCGAAATCTGTAATAACGCCTCAATCGCCGAAAGCGACGCATACTCCAATATCGGGTGGACCCCAAGTGCAGCTCTACACAGTTGGTGGTACTTCAACCCCTCCGTATTGACCACGGGCTGACTGTGATCCACGAGTGTCCCGTTCGCAAATAACGCAAACAGCAAGGCCAAATCGTGCATTTTTCCTGGCCCGAATTTACTATTCGCACCACTGGCCGCCCCACCACCACTGCCACTACCGCCGACCCTAGCCTCCTTATAAAAAATCGGAAACAAATCCTCAATAACCTCCGATTTCTCCGTCGTAGGTATAAACCACGACGGATTACTAAAACACAAATCCACAAGCGACAGCGCTCTCGAGTAGGTAGGCAAGAGTGATAAAAGCTGTGCGGCTTGCGTTTCTGCCGACAGAGACATAGGCACACAGGGCCACATGCTACTTAGTTTTTTGATCTCGTACGGTAGACTGACTACTTCCGAGTTGTTCTTAATGTCTGAGGCTGTGGGGTCATATATGCCCTATATGCAAGTAAGTGAGGGGGGAGGGTAAAGAAGGAGAGAAATATCCATCAGATATAAGCACCCCAAATTCGTTAGATGAAACCGAACATGCATATACGTACCATCAATAAAGCCGGCTAAGAATCCAAATTAAAGTCAACACTCAAAACAAAAAAAAATCAGAAATAAACACACCTCAACAGCAGACGCCCCCAAAAACCTCGTCGTATTCGTATCATCAATAACAAGCGTCCCAAAGCTCCCTCTCAACCCATCAATCTCAGCATCCACATCCCCACCTCTCCTCCTCCTCCTCCCCCCACTCCCCCCAGCACTTCCCTCACCACCCCCAAACTCCCTCCACCCACTCCCACTCCCACCCCACTCATCCTCCTCGTCCTCCTCGTCCTCAGGTATCTTCGAAGACGCCATCCACCCCTGCTTAACCGCCAACAACTCCGGCGTCAACAGCGGATGCCTCTGCCCCCCAGGTCCATGACTCCCACTCTCAATCTGCAGTGCATCCTCCAGCATCCTTATCCTCTCACTCATCGCTTTCAGTTTCTGCTTCGTATCGTCATCTTCACCCCCACTAGCGCCTATCGAGGGTGACTTTTCCTTGACGATGTGAGATGACGTCCAGCCATTACTGTCTTTGTTTACTCCTGCGGGTAGGGGTTAATAGTTAATTTAAGGGGCATGTGAATTAGTATGATGGAATGCAATGCATATTGTTTATTAAGATGTTAGAAGGAACTCCATACTCACCTGTTGGACAAATATGCTTACATCCACGCCGAGTACACGAAGAACAAGGAACCTAACGTCCTCACAAAGAGAGACCTTAACATTCCCAAGAATAAATCATGTCTCATTCCTGAAACATACCTTTTTATCACATTTCAATTTCAGCCTAAAGAAGAGAAATATTTGTAGTTAGAAGATCAAACACAAGATACCCAAAGCAAAGGAAAAAAAGAATAAAACTCAAAGCGTGAATGTTAAAGTCAAACAAAAAAGAGCGAACGAAAATAAACTAAAATAAAACAAAAAAAAGAAAAATAACAGCATATCCCATATCCCCACCCTCTCCGCTCTACCACCAACCACACTCCCATCCCATTCTACAGCCCCAAACATAATAATAAAAACATACGAACAAACTCACCTCCTACACTCCGCACAAGAAATCTCCCCCGTAATCCTCTTAAGCTGCAACTCCCTATGTCTCACACGCCTCAACTCAAGGTCAGACGCGTTCAGCGCTTTTGACCCCGACCCCGACCCCATCCTAGACCCAGACCCTATCCTAGACCCAGACCCGGACCCGGAGCCCGAACCATGGCTTTCTTTCTCGTCTCTAGCTTTTTGCGCGGGTGGCATTCAGAAAGTTTATTGAGCTTGAGCTTGAAGTCGACGGTTGATAGTCAAAGGTCGACAGTTAAGCCAGCTGACAAATTGACACGATTAAACAATTAAGCACGATGAACGGGTGGGTAGCGAGTACTAACTAAGTACCAGTTGAACAACGGGAGGTCAGACTGTCGGACGGTGTTCACGGGCACGAAGAATTAATTGTGTCGACAATTAATTGACAAGTCGACAAAAAATGGCCAGGAATTAAGAGTCCGAACTAAGAGTTAAGCAGTAGAAACAAGCAAGTAAAAGCTGTCGAGCAATTGGACAGACGGACGGGCGGACGGACGACAGGGTAAAAGGCTCCTCGGAACCGGCGATCGTGTCGGTCGGAAAAGGTTGCGTATATGTTATTGTTATCGTTATGTTCTGTTCCGTGCAGACACTTCAACGAAAGAAACACAGACAAGACAGACAGACAGAACGAAGTGAAGTGCAGTGAAGCTCAAAAGAGATTGCAAGGGATCAAATCTTCTACTTTTTGTCTCGGATATAACAGCCTTCACCCCCACTTAAATAACACAAAAAAGAAACTAAATATCAAAGTTAACACACATCGTCTATCTATCGTCTCATCCCGTTTCCTCGGTGATCGACGAAAAAAAAAAATAATAATAAAAGGCTATCTCTCGCCGTACGGGTAACCAATTCCAACTAACGGATATACCACAAAAACACCCAAACTACCCAGAATAACAAAAACTAGTAACAAGTAACAAAAAGAAAGTGAAAAGCAAGGCACCAAACGCACAGCTCTTGCACTGCTCTCTACTGCGGAAATATACCAACCCACCCAATCCATCACAACTCACAACTTTTTTCCCAAAAATATCATAAATATCCCTCGACTTACACAAAAAAATTAGAATTTAGAAATTCTACTGATCGCAGTCCGCATAATCCTTCCTAAACCCCAATCCTGTCCTCGCACATGTGCACCAAAGCGAGAACTGCAAACGAACGACACAAAAAGAAGAAAAAATAGAAAGAAAAAGAAAAGGAACGGTCAGAAGATCCATACCTCAGATAGATATACGGCAGAGCACAGCATAGCTAAGCGTATCTATGGGACCATGGGTAATTAATTAATGGGACTTCGGAAGAGCTTCGGAGGTACAACGCATTACACCTACCCTACCAGCTTTGTCCTATTACAAATACAACAACAACTTAACTTAACTTTATTACCAATCTAATTCAACTTCGTTCTTATCGTTATTCCCACTTGAACTATCATCTATTGTTTATTTTTATATATTACACCACGGCTCACAGCCCGCTATATGATTACAATATCAAAACCAGATCTTCTCGCTTTCTCGCATATCTCGCACTTGAATTTGAAATTAAGATATACGAGAGACCGTATATATTCAATCATTCGTTTATTCCCTCTTTCATGACCCAAAGCCCCAACAACAACTAAATAGCATTCACATAATACATGTACGGGAACTGGTAAGCACTCGTTAGAAAGTGTCAGAGCCGGAGAAACAAAAGTGGTAGAGAATGAAAGAAGTGATAGAGAAGAGAAGTAGCGTTGAATAGTCAGAAAGAATATATATGTATTTATATATACCTAGACAAGTGGTAAAGAAGCAAATAGAGAAAACGATCATATACCACGAAATCATATCAAGGAATACACGCATACTTTCATTTAAAGCCAGATTAAAAGCTATAAAAAAAATAACAATCGTGAAAAGAAACCAAAACAAAATATAAAATAAAGAAAAAAGCTCCTACGAAAACACATCTTCAAATCAGTTCATTCCCGAAATCCTCGAAGTTCTTCAAGCCCATTAAAATATTTCAACCCGCATACTCACGAAAACACCTTCAAGTCCATAAAAGCCGAGAACTAAGAACCGAGGACTGAGGACTGAGAACACAAATAAAACATCAACCCCCGCTCAAAAGAGGAGCAAATAAGATTTAATAAATATATTTTTAGTAAGGCCAAATACAAAAATCCAGATTCAATACAATAACCTAAAAATACCCAAGTATCTACTCTTCACTCATAGTGGACCCAAGCACCCAAACAAAACAGGAAGAAAGAGATCTTTCTATATATATATCCCAAAGCGAGGTTTGTATCCTCGTATCGCCCATCCCCGTATCATACACGTAGTATAGAATATAGAATGCAGAGTATCGAGTCCGAATCCCACGAAAAAAAGCCAAAAAAAGAGTAACAACGCTCAATCTGAATTAAAAGCGATAGGATAGGACAGAAACGAGAAAGTAAATAAAGAAGTAAGTATCACACATCGACGCTCACGAAATCACAATACCATATCATACAACACAATATACTACGAAAAAACAAAACAAATAGAGTAGAGTAGAGTAGAGTACAGCCAAAAAAACTCCATTTTCTCCCTTCTTTAAGCACCAAAAAACCCAAACACCCATAATTACTCAATACTCAAGGCCGTACGAGTCTTAAACTACGACTTTCCAAGAACACGAAGTAACAAGAAACGTCAAATATCAGTCCAGAGTCGCTGAGTTACGAGCACCAAAACCATCAAACACTAACTAACAAGCACCAAGCCCATAAAAAACTTAGACCACCAACCACCAACCATTCAAGCATCGAACAACACGAAAATCATAGAGTATTAAGAATGCATGGTATTCAAATCAAGGGTATCTAACTTCTGTTTTTTTATCCATATCCAAAACGTACACATAAACGAACGAACAAATAGACGAACGAACGAAGTCAACAAAACAAAGGAAGAATAGAGAAAAGGGTGGATGAAGGAGTAGAGAGACAGGGTTAAAGGAAGGAGATGGGGGTGAGAGACGAGCACTAGACACGAGAACGACACACCGACACCGACACCAACACACCCGACCAGACCAGACACAAAGACAAACCAACCAACAAACAAACATACGGAGCCACACAAATCACACATAATCACCATCCTCCCATCCTCGCCGCTGTCCTCGCCGTTATTACTGTTGTCGTTATTATTGCCACCCCTTGTTGTCCTTGTCCTTTTTGTTGAAAGAGGCAAAGGAGTTATTAGTGGTAATGCAAGTTGTCTCCGCCATCGCTCGCTGTTATTCGACCCCCTCATAATATCCCATCACCCCAATTTCCCAACTTCCCAACATTCCAACCCCCGCCACTCACTTGCCCGTCCGTCCATCCATCCATCCGTTCATTCATCCCCCCCACCGGTAATCCAAATCCGACCCCTCAAACAACCCCATTCCTCATAACCTCCTCATATATCAACTCCTTCAAATCCTCCTTCGACAACGGAATCCCATTATCAAAATGGAAAAACGACGGATCTAACGGTGGAGCCGTAGGCTCATCCGAGGGGTCGTGATATGGCTAATATATATATATATATCATTTTTTAAAAAGATTTTCCATATTATTCGTTATTTCATCGTTCGTGACATATCCCAACAAGAGCCGACAATAGGCGACCAAGCAGAACCCGGAACAAAATTTTTATAGAATTTGAAAGAAAAAAAATCAAAAAAATTCAGTCAGTCAATAATCAAACCAAACCAAAATCAACCCCCCTCCTTCCCGGTACGCACCTCAAGATACGGATGCCTCAACGCATCATCCACCTGAATCCTCTTCTTCGGACTAAACGTCAAACACTTCTCCATCAAATCAACCGCCATCGGATTCGCTCCCGTAAACAACGTCCCCAACGGCTTCCTCTTCCTAAACGGCAACGCCCTAATATACTCCCTCGACCTCGGACTACTAATCGCATAAAAATCATCAATCGACGGCGTTCCCAATATATCGAGTATAAGCGATAACTGGTGGTGGTAATCCCGCCCCGGGAAGAGTGGTTTGCCTGAGAGCATTTCAGCGAGTATACAGCCTACACTCCAGATGTCGATCGCGCGTGTGTATTCTTTGAAGGTAAGCATCACTTCCGGGGCGCGGTACCAGCTAGCAGTGGCAGCAGTAGCAGTAGCAGTAGTAGTAGCGACGGAAGAAAGATGGCAGCGGACGACCGGGATGACGGAAAATGAAATTAAAGAGCACACGATGCACGCGCACATGGACACACGAGGGGGAACGGGAATAACAATTGATCAAAAATAGAACGCAATCTCAAAAATAGCAGCAAAACGACAACTATACATACCGAGTAGCGACATATTCGGTCATAAACGTATTCGAATCATCAATGTTCGGCGGTGGACGTGCTGAACGGGCTAAGCCGAAATCGCATAGCTAGAAGAAGGGGTAGGCGTTAGTTTTCATAATGGAAAGGAGGGGGAGGGAGCCTACCTTTAAATCACAATTTGCATTTAATAATAAATTACTTGGTTTAAGATCCCGGTGAAGAACATCGGCGGAGTGTAAAGCTTTAAGAGCGCGGAGAGTCTACAACACAGCGGTGCCAGAAAGAGTATCAGTTCCAAGAACAAAGAAAAGGAGGCATGAGGGGGGTATGGACACCAAAAAAAAGTCCTCTCAATTGCAATCTTTTACACACCTGATAAATGAAATACTGGCAATGATCGTCACTGAGTTCTTGTGTTCGGATGACTCTATGCATATCCGTTTCCATAAGTTCCTAGATATCCGGTAAATTGATTCAATCAGCCCCCTCCCGCTCCACTCAACACACTAAAAACTCTCTCGTGCTTCCCCGCACACACAGACACACACACCTGTACGAGATAAACTTCCTTGAACTCATTCAACGACGGAGGGCGGAGGATGTCGAGAATAGAGATAATATTTTCGTGATTGAAGTGCCGCAATAGCTTTATTTCTCGGAGTGTTCGCAAGCAAAACATGCTATGATCAAAAGGTGTGATACGTTTGATTGCAACTTTCCGCCCGGAGGGGATATGTATCGCAGAGCTTTTTTTTAAGAAACATACACAAGGGTGTCTCAATATTCAGTACGAGTGATCACTCGAGGGTCAACGTACCAGACTACACCATATGCCCCTTCACCTGCATACGACAAGTAAATAAGAAGTGGTATGTGGACATGAGGGGGTAGCTGCTTACCGATGACTTCCTGCACGTCGTAGTTTGAGCCTGCAGCAAAATTCATGATACGATTCTCGCCAGTGTCCATTGTTGTTGTCGTCGTTGTCGATGATGTTGTCGCCGATGATGATGTTGTTGCTGAGTGAAATAGCGGGATTGTTAGCGGGAGAAAGACGAAATGTGATCTGTCACGCTCTCTCTTTATATTTATACAAAATCCAATCATCAATTTCTTTATTTATTTATTATTCGACTGCGAACTCGGCCGATCGGCTACCATTCCCATATATGGCAGGTCATGCATACCTCAACCCCCGCTTTTGTTTTTTCTTATTGTCCTTCAATCCAATTGTCTACTACTTCTGCATTTCTCCTGTAGCACCATCATATCGTCGCATATAATAAGATCCAGGAATGATTCAAAAAAATCACTCTCAATCTCACCCCGTCAAGTCAAGCACAGACCTAAATTCCAAGTACCTGCACGTAAGCAGAGGGGGGAAGCCACCACGTCCCGCATCCCGCATCCCGTATCCCGTATCCATGGAATCGGAGCCCGTCCCATGCTCAAAACCTATCACTCGGTGAAACCAGTGCAAATCATAACACCATCCTGTATCTAAGCAATACACACCCTTACCCATACCCATCATCATTATAATAATAATAAATAACCACTCTCGGAGAAACCACCCACCTTCTTGGCATACATGCACATATATTATATTCAATACACACAAAATAAACACTAAAACCGTTTATCTGACGAGGAGGGTCCCTGAGCTAGAACACTCCATCCGCAGCTCCATCTAATTCCTTATTCCCTTGGCACACACCCGGACTCACTCAAAAACAGAATATAATATTGATTCTCGTTCCAAAACGCACAGGTTCCAAGGACGGTAGGAAGGGAGAAGGAGGCTGCGGCACCACGTTTCGTGCCCATGCCCATCGTATCTCTAGAAACCAAACTCTAAATAAAACTCCTCCCTCCCTCGATGCGTGTATCACGCTTACACAGTCTCACCTTAGATTTTTCCGAGATCATAAATAAAAATAATAAATGACAATATAGGTACATGCATACATACATATATGTACTAAAGATAAAGCAGCATCAGTCTAGAAGCATTCCCTTCACCCTTCCACTCCTTCTAGTAATCTCCTAGGGAGATCCCGGGTTGCATACAAATCATAACGATAACGATGATAATGATAATGATATATAAACAATTTCTCTCTCTCTCGAATACCAAGGCTCCCTAGTAAAAAAAATAAGTGGGGGAGCTTCTGTTTGTCAGCCGAGACGGAGGGCGATCAGAAAAAAATAAATTTATATGAAAAAAAACTTTAACTAAAGGCTAATAAGCGATCCTCGGTATGTTTTTTCGAAGACAAAAATAAAAAGAGGGTACCCGCATGACATGCATGGCATACGTACATTTTATCACTACCTTTGAGTTTATATTTTATATTTTATACGGTGTACCACTGGACGGGTAGTAGAAAGCACGTGCCATCTGGAAGCTAATTAGCACGCGCGCCAAAAACACACAACACACAAAACACCATCTCTCTCTCTCTCTCAATACACCAAACAAAAATGGCTCCAATGTAAGTCCTCTCACCCACTTTTCACCATCTAACCCAACCCACCCCCCACAGCAAAGACAAATACACAATCCACTCCAAAGCAATCATCTGCCAAGACGTCGAACTAAAAGGCGAAATAACAATCGGCCCCTCCACAATCATCCACCCAAAAGCCTCCATATTCGCCATCTCCGGCCCCATCCTCATCGGCTCCTCCACCATCATCGAAGAAGGCGCCATCCTCGTCAACCGCCGCCGCGCCCCCATGCACATCGGCCACTCCAACCTCATCGAGATCGGCGCGCGCGTAGAGTGCTCTTACATGGGCGACGGGAACACGATTGGCACGAAGGCGAGGGTGCATCATACGGTGAGACTGGGCAATTATTGCGTGGTGGGTCCGAAGTGTTTGGTGGCGCCGGCGGAGGACGAGGAGGTGGAGGATTATACGGTGTTTTGGGGCCCGGAGGGGGAGAGGAGTACGTGGAGCGGGAGGGGGAAGGTCCAGGAGGCGGATTTGAGGAGTAAACATGTCGAGTATTTGAAGGAGATGTTGCCCAAGTTTAATAGGCAGAGGAAGGGAGATGCTTCGTGATCGCTGCGAGTCTTGGGTTCTTATAGGGAGTTTTCTCTTTCTTTCGCTTTCCTTTTTTTTTTTTGCGATATTGGATATACCAGTGTGTAATTGTATGAAATACCTATTCCTAAACTACAACCGTATGGAAGAGATTCTTGACTCGATACTAGTACTCGAAGAAGAATCCAATAACCAACGTAAAACGGGGGAACATATTCCAAGAAAATAAGTATCATTATGTATAAATCATATCTAAGACTAAGTCAACCTAGGTGCCATATCATACCATGCCATACTCATTCCTTCACCACACCCTCCCACCACTCACCAAAAACAAACAAGCAAGATCAAAGATTCAAGAAAAACATCAAGTATCAAACAAAAAAGGGAATGAATGAACCACCAAAAAACCAAAACAAACATGGACCGCCCCCGTCTCAATCCTCATCCCCATCCCCATCCCTGTCCCCTCTCCTGTCCCTCCATTTCTAGCTCCAATATAAGAACCAGAACCAGGATAGAGAAACGAGAACCAAAAAAAAACCTCACAAGAAACAAGAAATAAACTCAAGAATTTACCAAACAAACTCAAAAAAAAGAAAGAAAGAACAAACGTAAAGTAAAGTAACGTAAAGTCAACTAAAGTCAAGTAAAATCAAGTCAACTCAAGTTATAGTCAACTCAAGTCAAGTAAACTCGGGATCCACAACCCCCACAATCCCAACCCCCACCCAGGTCCAAGTCCACCCATTATCTGCTGCAAACACCCTCACTCCTACCTCACCCTTCAAACACCCTTATAATTCTTAAGCGGATCCTTCCTCAACGCCTCACTCTCCTTGGACACAACCCTCCCCCCAACGCCCCTCTCCCTCAACCGCATCACAGACCCACCAATAACACCACCCTGCTGACTCGTCGAAGGCGTCTCGGACGTCACCTACAACATCCCACCGATAATGACAAGAGCGATATCGGTAGGTGATAACGACGACGACGAACGACGAACGACAACGGAAAAACGACGACAACAACAGTAAAATATATAAAATAAACAAATGAAAGAAAAGAAAATGCAGTTAGCAAACACGAAACCAAACACGACATCAACACCAAACTATAAGAAAACAAAAAACATACCGGATCTCTATATGGCACAAACCTAGGCGTCGCCGGAGCGGGAGTGGCCAAACCCAGTCCTTTACCTACTCCTACTCCTACTCCTACTCCTACACCCGAACCCAGATCATCTCCAACGGGATCAACATACGGCACAAACCGTCCACTCTTCGCCGGGGTCTTAAAAGCCATTCCAACCGTCCCAGTCGTCCCAGAGGGGAGCAAAGAAGATTCACCCCCATTACTATGACTGTTACTCCTTTCTTTTCCTTTACCTCCCCTAGACTCTTTGATTCCTTTAGTTCCTTTGGCCAGCTCCAATCCTGGCTCCGGATCCCGATACGGCACAAACTTATTCGTATTCTTCCCTTTCTTCTTTACTTCCTCTTTCACCCTCCCTTCCGTCCTCACCTCCACCACCTCTATCTTTGACTCTACCTCCACCTTCCCGTCCACCTCCATCTTCCCCTCCCCATCCCCCTCCTCCACCTCCATCTTGGATTCTACCTCCACCTCTAGCTCCGGCTCCGGCTCCGGATCCCGAAACGGCACAAACTTCGTCCCCAAAGGTTTCGGCTTCGACTTCGAATTCAAACTCTTCGTCTTAGACGAAGACGCAGCAGTCGCGGGAGGAGGAACCTGGGGCTCCTTAAACACCGTAAACTTGGCTCTAGATCCAAGCCCAGACCCAGATCCAAGTCCAACTTTCTCCTTCGTAGTCTTTCCTTTCGCACTAGCACTAGCCGTCTTGGAGGTAGTAGTAGTAGCTGTCTTAGTATCAACCGCCTTAGCAGTAGTATCCGCCGTCTTATCAGCAGTAGTAGCAATATCAACCATTTCACCGGCAGAAATAGAAGTAGACGTAGTAGGAGTAGGAGTAGGAGCAGGAGTGGGAGTAGCAGCAGCCACAACCGCCAAACTCGACCCAGAAGCCTCCTTCAACGCCCTCTTCGCCGCCGACCTAGTTCTCACTCCAACCGTCTCTTCTACCATCATCGTCGATACCTTCGGGGTCGCCTTCTCCGTCTTCGTTCTCGTCCTTGTCCTCGCCTTTGTCTTTGTTGGCGCTTCTCTACTTCCTTCGTCCTCACCCGCCTCACCTTCGCCTGCCTCACCACCTGTCTCAACTACCTCCTTACTCTCCTTATTCTCCCCAATATCCTTACCCTCATTAGTAATCCCTTTACTCTCCTTCTTTTCCCTACTCCCCTCACTACTACTACCACCCACCTCCTCCCCACCCCCCACCACCGGATCCCTAAACGGCACAATCCTCGGCCCACTCCTCGCCCTAACAGCAGCCTCCCTCGTCGCAACCCTCGCCGCTCCCTTTTGCTTCAACACCGCCCCCTGCATCTTCTCCACCACCCTCACATTCTCCTTAATCCTCTCCCCCCGCGTCTCCAGCACAGGCCATATACTCCTTGGCGCCCCCTCACCCATCGACCCAGCCGGGTCGACGTATACGGGTATTTTCGCGTTGGGGCGTGTTGCATTTGAGCCTAAGCCCAAGCCCGAGGTAGCGCTCGAAGTAGTAGTTGCGGTGGTAGAAGTAGAAGTAGCAGAAGTAAAAGCAGTAGAAGTAGAGGTGGAGGCGGAGGCGGTAGTAGAATTAGAGGCAGAAGCACTCATCCCAAACACCAACGAAGAACCCGAACCCGAACCCATCACAGGACTTAAAACCTGAGCAGGACCAGGCGCAGAAAAAACATCATCCCTACTAACAAGCGCCAAACCCCCCTCCGACCCCGATCCCGGCCCCAACCCAGTCCCAGTCCCAGGCGCCCTAAACGTCTCTCCCAGAATCTTCCTCCTCCTCGGTCCACTCTCCACAATCCCTCCACGGCTCGCAGTCGATGTACTTGTACTTGTGGCCATGGACGTCAAGGAGTTGGTACTATTGCTCCCCCCGGTTTCGCTGCTGCCCAGGACTGGTGTAGCTACCATCATCCTCTTTTGGAATTCTCGGTGTCGGCGTTCGAGTTGTTCGAGGGGTTCGGCCTTTCTGGCTATTCCGAGCATGTAGATCTCGTCTGCTTTTGAACGTCTAGTAGAGTCCCATTTCCATTCACGTAGTTTTTGAGTTTTGTTTGATTAATTGGCAATGTATGTAATAAAAAGATAGAAGATAAAAATAAGTCAGTAACTCGACAATAACAACCACCAACACCAAAGAATCAAACATCCCGAAGAACCACAACCACACCCAAATATTAAAAATTATGGGGGAAAAAGGAAAACCCGTACTCACCTCCCCGCCTTCTCCAACTCACTCGCATACCTCTCATACAACTTCCCCCACATAGTCCCCACCTCATTCGTCAACAAAAACTCAAAAATCAACTCCGGTCGATCCACATACGTAGCATACCTCAGCCACAAATCCAAATACCTAGCATCCCCCTTCGCAATCGTCAACCCCAACATCTTTCGCGTTGCTTCTTCTAATAACTCCAGGATCCCAGACTCGGCGGATTGGCCTCCGGGGTAATGCTCGATTGTCCATGTTACGAGTCGGACGTAGGCGTCTAGGAGAATTTCTTCGGCTTCTTCGAGGGTTAGACTTTCCTCTTCGTCTTCGTCCTCTTCTTCTTCGTCCTCTTCATCCTCACCCTCTTCTTCATCCTCATCCTTTCCTTCGTCTTCTTCATCCTCTCTTTCATCTCCTCCCCGTCCTTCCTCCTCCCCACCCTCCTCTTTCTTCTCCTTGTCCTTCTCCCTCCCCCTAACATCCTCAACAACCCTCCTCGCATGCTCAACCCTCTCCCTCAACCGCGCCTTAACAGCCACAAGCCTCTCATCCCTCCTCCCATGCGGCGTCCTCAACACACTCGCAAGCGCCCGCACACTCCGCCCCCTCGCCAACGGCTGGATGTTCTCCTTCGCAGCTTCGATGATATCAAAGTCCACGATCACGTTTTCGTTTTCGGGTTCTTCGAAGTCTGGGTCTAGGTCGCGGTCGAATTCAGGATCAAAGTCGCGTTCTGGAGAGCGTTCTGGGGAGCGGGAGTGGGCGTGTGGGTAAGGGCGTGTTGGTGAGCGTTCCGGTGAGGAGTGGTAGGAGGCCATTCTTTGTTTTTGGTAGGTAGACAGACGAGCACGCAGATAATTAGACAAGTAGTCAGTCAGTTATTCAGTAGTCCAGTTCTTCAGTCAGAAGTACGAGTTTGGTGGTCAACAGTCAACAGTCAACAGCCAACAGTCAGTGGTCGCGTTAGCACCAGCAGCAGTAAAGCAATAATTATTATTATTGAATGTGTTTTAAAACTCAGTAATGGAAACAATAACGCGTCAAACCGTTATCCACACCTCTTCCGTTTCGTCGAGAAGCGTGTTTGAAATAAAGAAAGAACGAAAAGAACGAAGAAGGGCACACAATGCAAATGCAGAAAGAAACAAAGGCGCGTCTGGCCGCTCCGAAATGTTGAAATTGGAATTGAAATTATTAAATTACGCTACTGCCACTACAGACGCGTCCTAAGCCCACGCGGACGCGTCAAATACAATCTAATCCGCCAATTACCCTTTCGTGTGAGTAAATTTATAAATTACAACTTTTATTATTAACTTCAGTTCAAATTTCAAGTCGAGTCGAGTCGAGATCAAGTCACAAAAAAGTAGTAGTAGCAGTTTATCAGTAAGTAACATTTGATATTCGATTAGACTCAGTAGGAAAAAAAAAACTAGAAGAGAAAAAACTAACTGAAAAAAAATCAGGACTAAAAAAAACGGGGAAACTAAAAACCTTATCCTATATACTAAAACATCATTATACGATAGGGATCGAGATAACTGAATATCTGAATAACATCATCTTCAACGAACGCGAAACGCAAAAGAAAGCACCGACCACCCAGGAATACAAAGGTAAATTCTTTTTTTTCCGGAACTTCTGGACGTATCCCATCCATCCATCCTCCAAATCAAATCGAACCAAGTCAAGTCAATTCAATCAATTCAATTAATAGTAAAAAAAAGGTAGAAAGTAAGAAAAAAAAGGACATGAAGTAAAAAAAGTAAAAAAGAAGCTCAGAGTCAAAAAAGAGAAAAAGAACATGTTGGTGTGCGTATGTGCATGTAAGTAGGAATTACCCAGACCGAGACCTAGAAGGGAAAGGTAAGGAAGAGAAAATAAAGTGGAAGGGTGGAGAATGATGGCATCATATGTCGGGAAAAAAAGAAAGAATTGAAATTACAAATTAAAGTTGGTATTCATTCCAGAAAAAAAGGGGAAAAAAATGGGGAGAGGAAGGGGGAGAGGAGCATAATTCGATGGAACCTAAAACTTATTATCAAAGTCGCAGAAAAAAGGAGAAGAGGTAAGTGAGGGGGGTTACTTGGTAACATCAACGTAAACCAGAACGAGAGAAAGAAAAAAAGAGAAAGGAAAGAAATTTTAAAACTTGAAACTTGGATGAAAATGAAAGACTAAACACATTACAATTCGTAAATCATGAAGAGAGGAATCAAAATCAAAAAAAAGGAGAGAAGAATCAGTATGTATGTAAGTAAATGAGTGAGTGAGTGTGTATGAAAACATTAATGAAGGAAAGTGGGCGTTTCGTATACTACAGCGGGTAACATTAGTTCGAACCTACCTTTGGATCCAGGGTATAAAGTACAAAATTTCATGATATGTGTATGTAGGTAGGCGTATGTACGCAAGTATGTAAAATATATTTTTTTGTAACGCGCCTCATCGTCTGGCGTGCCTGGATCCAGGGATTATGTTCTTATTACCCATCACCAGATGGCGGTAGTAAGAGTAAGTAATGAAAAAAAGGGAACGGAAAAAAAATAAGGCGAGAAATAAAAGAATTCGTTTCATTTTGTGTATATGAGAAGGGATCAAATTTACTTGTTCGCAGCGAGAGCAGCCTGAACAAGATGTGCTTTCTCTTTGAGAACTGATGGATAGCTATTCATCAGGTGAGCAAGAGGTCGAAGTTCCTCTTGGTCAAGAAGAGCAATCGTGATTTTCGGCTGGAAATGGCGTATAAGTTAATTCCCTCCTGACATTCATCAATACAACGTATGACTTACTGCCCCTTTGATTCCGAAGTTCTTAACCACACGGAACCTAAAGAGTTTCGCACAAGGATTAATAAAAAAAGGGGGGGCAAGAGTAGATAAGGAAAAGACATACAACTTATCTCCAAGCTGTTGCTTCTGCTTGGGGACCGTTAAACTTGCGAGTGAATCAATGAACTCATCAGTGGCTTTAACAATTAATGGATCCGTCTTTGTCAAGCCCAAAGACTCCACCAACGTAGCATCCTTCAAGACTTCGATAACCCTCTCAGCAGGCATTTGCGCCAACTTATCAAGTGCTATAGATGACGAACTCAATGAAGCTGCTACCGACTTGCTCGGAGGAGTAACAGGGGTAGCAGGCGAGGCGGCAGCAGATGGCCCACGAGAAGATAAAGCAGGGGTACGAGGAGAATCATCTAGCGTCGACGACGTTGTCTTACGTGCAGGTGTAGAAGGAGCAACAGGCGCTGTCTCCTCTACATCATCACTATCAAGAACGAGCTTAGCATCTGCAACTTTCCCGCGAAGAACTTCAACGTTGAAAAGACACATGGCTCGTTCTCTTTTACTTAAGCTCATTAAAAGCTCAGTAATTGCCGTAGCCCGTTCCGAGTCTGATTCAAGTCTGCCAACTGCGATACGGAGACGTTCACGCTCCGATAGGCCTCCACCACCGGGTTGGGTAAGTGAGGCAGGAGATGAAGTCCTTGGGGGAGTAGATAGCGGAGATGAGTGGGAAACGGGTGTTGAGGGATGATCTGGTGCCGAAGCAGTAGCTGCCAGAACATTAGGATCGAGAAGTCTCGAGTCTGCAGAATTTGCAGGAGAAGGTGATTTTGAGCGGTCCTTGGACCCTTCAGCACTTTTGATCGAGTTTTTCGCAGTCTGAACGACTGACGAGAATCTAGTCTGGTCGTGAATAGCATCGACAATCTCAGAAAGTGAAAGCGCAAGGAGGGACTCCACAATAGTGTCAACATCAGATGAAGCTACTTCATTCAAATTTTTGACTCGTCTTTGTAGTTCACCACTAAGAACTTCTTTTCTAACAACGGGAGAGAGAGCAGATAATTCTTCAAGGGACATAGACATCTGCAACTGACCAGCAAGTGCAGCATTGTAGTAGCTCCCAGAACTTCTACGAGACCGATCTGGGGTCAATCGATCACTATAGTTTCCATGACCAGAAAGGCCATGATGTCCACCACGGGGACTAGACCAACCAGTGAGACTGTCCCCACCCTCGCTTGCAGTGGGACTTGTGGCTCCAGAGCGACTACGAGGGTGATTATTGTGGCCTGCAAATCGCTGAGCAAGTTTCTCTTGTCGGAGTTGCTTCGGCTCGTGTAGGCGCACGACAATTTGCTTTGATCCGAGGACTACTCCGTTCATCGAATGCATCGCGGTAGATGCCTGGTCCGGAGACTGGTATGATACAAACCCGAATCCACGGCTTCGACCAGTCTCGTCGCGCATAACACGTGCACTATCGAAAGAAACGCACATAAACTAATTGACAACACGTGTATAAAACGCGAGTTTCAGTACTTACCTGACGATTTGTCCAAAAGGATTGAAATGGGTGAAAAGCGTACCCGAATCGATGTTCTCGTCAATGTTCTTAAAATATCAAGTTAGCTATAACATTGAGATTCCTAATCAATGACAACATACCTTGACAAACAGATTGCATGGATCTATAAGACCACTATGACTTCCAGAGCCTGGTCCAATCATAGGTGCAAACTGCACCTGCTGTCCAGGACCATGAATAAATGGACCAGACGATCTTCGTGGAGACTGGAAGGGGGAAGCAGGCTTTAAGGATCCACTTGGGATAAATGTTGGGGCGGATGGGCTAAATTCTGACCCAAGAATGCCCCCACTCACGCGGCGTGGATGATATACCTGAACGGCAATATTACGGTCACCAACTTCAGCACAATGCATATTTTCTTCTGCAACTTTCGCGTCTTCTTCACGCCAATACTCGAGAATACCAGAATCCGCACCAAAAAGAGTTTGGGTACGAACGCTTGCTAAAGGGCCAAAAGGACGAAATAGGTCGTAGAGGTCTGAATCAGTATATCCAGACGGAAGTTGTTTCACAATACGAGGTGCTGCAGATGGAACGGGTAATATAGTCGATTGGTCCGGGGGGAATGGGGATAGCTGTATTAAAGAAGTAGGTGTAACACCTGGTACGGGACGTCCTTGTAATGTTGCGAGCGCCTTTTCGGCTGTATATAAGATTGTGAATTCAACAAACTCGCAGGAGTAATACAGAGCGATGTGAGATTAAACAGACCTTTCTCAAGTTGCCTGAACTCAAGAGTTCCTGCAGCAGGTTTATCTGAGCCATCTCTTATAATACGCGGTCTGAAAGGGACACATGTTTCGAATGCTTGAGCAAGCTCGTTGTCGGAAACGTGTGCACCGAGGTTTGAAATGTGAAGCAATGGTTCCTGCAGGTAAGGGTGAGGCCCAGGAACATACGTTGATTCGGACATAATGAGGAGTTCTGGCAATTAAGGAGGATATGATCTTGCCTGTCACAAGCAAAGACGTTGGCTAACGCGCTGAAGAACGCGAGATACGACGAGGAGACGCGTCGGGCGATGGAAAACGCTGAAGACAAAAAGTAAGAGAGATGGGCAATCTTGTCCCTGCGCATATACACTTCGATTATGTAACACACTAGTACTTATATACATATTTATAAAAATCAATCTCAATCGCCTCGACGTTTCGTAAATACATATGCAGCCTGTGCCGGCATCTCAGCAGCCAAACAACAAGCTCTCTTCAAACTACTTTGTAATGCCGCTACAACATCAAAATCTTGTTTTGATACGAGTAATGGGGTATAAGACTGATGAAACACATTATATATGCAAGTACAAAGAGACTGGCTAGATCAAGCTATTCATGGATACCCCGCTACTCGGGCTTTACTCTGCACGCATCTTGATGTGTATTGGACATTCCGGGAAACAAGAACAACGCGAGAACAACGCGTAATCATGTTGGTAAGGTAAAGTAAGGCATCTATTAGATGGATCGCTATATTTGGTCCTATCTTCAATAGGAAATGACGATCATTTAGAGCTAAATATTGCATGGTGTAAACTTTTGTTTGTTTGTACAATTGTTAGTTAGCACTCGCCGACATAGAATCCCTTCTCCTAGATGGCCGTAGCCACAAACAAGAAAGCCGGCTTAAAAAGAAAGCTTCATGCAAAGAAGGAAGCACCCTCGGTTAAGAAGCGAAAAACTCAAATAGATTCGGTTGACAAGCTAGCATGGAAGAAGGTCTCTCGCCCAAAGGTCTCCGGATTTGAGGGAGACGACGGGATCATCGAACTTGAAGAGATAGACGGTGTAGACATTGTCTTTGAAGAAAAAGAAACCGGAAGAGTTGCCCGCTTCGAAGTAAGTGTGTGCTTGTAAGGAATCCGACGTCCAGTCCTCAGAATTTTTAGGTCGATGAACGTGAAGAAAATGAAATAGTAAATGGCGACTCTGCAGAGACGGATGAAGATACCACTGGTGAAGGGAACATAGAAGGCGACGTAGAAGAGGAGGAGACTTTCGATGGTATGCCAACTTGTCTTAGTTTATTTCTGATTGATACTAAAGTTTATCTGTATAGTTGACAATATGCTTCCGGAGTGGAAACAGTTTCCATTACACCCCCAACTCTTTTCATCTTTATACAAACAAAAGTTCACAAAGCCAACCCCAATACAAGAATCGACACTTCCAGTGGCTATCAAAGGAAAAGATGTTGTCGGTATAGCACAAACTGTGAGTTACTGAACTCTAGTATCTATATGTAAAATTAATCATTTTTAAAGGGTTCTGGGAAGACTCTTGGATACGGTCTACCAATACTGAATAAAATTCTTTCTTCACCACGATCCGCAGGGAAAAGAAAGCTCAGAGCTCTTATCCTTACTCCTACTCGTGAATTGGCACTTCAGGTTTCTGATCACCTGAGTGCTTGTATTATCGACGGCAAGAAGAAAATAGACAAATCGTTACCTCGGGTTAGCATTGCTGCTGTGGTTGGTGGCATGTCCGTGCAAAAGCAGCGTCGTATACTTGATCGTGGTGTGGAAGTACTTATAGCAACACCCGGTCGACTTTGGGATATCCTTGAAGATGTGTGTTGTCCTAAAATATATGTTTCTAAAGTATAACTAACGCATCTATTCAGGATGATAACCTCGCAAACCAAATAAAAAACCTGCAGTTCCTCGTGCTAGACGAAGCAGATAGGATGATTGAAAACGGACACTTTGCCGAGCTCGATAATATCCTACGATTAACTTCACGGCAATTTAACCAAGAAACTACGGACGCAGAATTCTTGAACAGCAAAGAGGAACAAACAGCAGTCCCAGATGATGAGAGTTCCCTTCAAACGTTCATTTTCTCCGCAACTTTAAGTAAAGACCTTCAACAAAACTTAAAACTTAGGCGTATTCGAGAACGGAAAGTGACGAAGAAAGGATCACAAGCTAAACCTTCGTCAACTCTCGACGAGTTACTTCTCAGGCTCGACTTCCGGGATCCGGAACCAGAAGTCATCGACCTCAGTCCAAAAGGCGGTGTAGTCTCTACCCTCAAGGAGTGCAAGGTGGAATGCCTTAACGGAGACAAGGTATTTTTCAATTATCTCTTTCACCTTTCATAATTTCACTGACATATCCCTTCTCAGGACGTATACCTCTACTACTTCCTCCTCCGCTACCCAGGAAGAACTCTCGTCTTCCTCTCCTCCGTAGACGGTATCCGGCGCCTCCTCCCAATCTGCGAACTCCTCCGACTAAACGCTTACCCCCTCCACTCCCACCTCCAACAACGCCAACGTCTCAAAAATCTCGACCGATTCAAACTCGCAGAAAACGCCGTCCTCCTCGCAACGGACGTAGCCGCCAGAGGTCTAGATATCCCCTCCGTCGACCATGTCATCCACTACCAGATCCCCCGCACCGCAGACTCCTACATCCATCGGAACGGAAGGACAGCCAGAGCTTCGCGTGACGGTCTAAGTCTCATCCTATGCGCACCTGACGAACGTCGTGTCGTCCACGCTCTTCTAACCAGTCTAGATCGAGGTAAAGTAACCATACATCCAAATTCTCTTCACCTCATTCACGTTTTTCTCATCTTCATTCATATCCATATCCATATCTATAACATCTATATATCAAATCTCATATCTTCATATCATCATATCCTTCCTCCGCCCCAACCCCCACCCTTTTGTTTCTGGAATTCCCAGTTGGCGAAAACGAAATCCCAGACATCGCCTTCGAACTCGACCTTCTCGACAAACTCAAATCCCGGGTCCAACTCGCCAGACGCATAGATCTCTCCCAACATACCCAAAAGAAAGAAAAACACGAGAAAAACTGGCTCAAAGAAGCCGCAGAAGCCCTCGAAGTAGACCTCGATTCCGACCTTGATGGCCAGTTAGTCATTTTCTTTTTTTATTAAAAAGTTTTCAATATCCAATATACACACATAAACTAATCCCTCTCCCTCTTTCCCCCTCTCCTCTCTTTCGCCCTTCGTCCCATTTCCTCCCCCTTCCTCCGTCCCTGCTCTCCTTTTACGTTCTCCCCACCCTCCCATCCCTCCTTTCGTAGTTTATCAGACGAAGAAACAACCGCCCGAAAACGCCAAACCCAAAAACAACAAACCAACCTCCAATCCCTCAAAGCCTCACTCAAACACCTCCTCGACCAACCCATCGTCGCCCAAGGCATCATGAAGAAATACATCACCTCCGGAGCCCGACATGTCGTTTCTCAATTACTCGAAGATGAAGGTATGTGTCGTAGTGTGCATTTACGTTTATTTGTATATCTAGGTTTACTTATATATCTACGTCTATGTATCAATCATCGGTGTACCCACCCCCCCTCCTCATCGTCCTCGTATCGTATTAATCGTCCCTTTACTCCTTCCCCTCCCCTTCCCCTCCTCTTTCTCTTTTTCTTTCTCCGTCCCTCCCACCCCTCCTCCAAAAACAATTCATTTCCCACATATCACATATCAAACACCCACTGACTCACTCCTCACTTCCCACCCCCCAACAAACAGGAACAGAAGACATGCTCGGCTTCACAAAAGGTCAAGCAAAAGACCACCTCACATCCATCCCCACAACCTCCTCCAACAAGCCCAAAAACCCCCAAAACAACAAAACCACCAAAAACTCCCAAAACGGCAAAAACGGCAAGAAAGGAAGAGACGCAGACCTACACGCAGAGGAATGGAGTGGGTTTACGAATGACGAGTGACGAATAACGAGTGATCTCGTAGTCCTCTACTCTCTATTCTCTATCCCTCTCTCTAGTTAATCTTCCCCTCCTCTTCCAACCTTCCGTCCGCATCCCTTGTCACGATATATTAAAATTAATCTTATAATATATGCACGATATGATATGATACGATACATAACATCAAGTTCATTGTATTGTAGTAGCATATACTTAGATACAATCGTTTGCCTGCCACAAGACAACACTATATCTTCCTTCTTCACTCTTCACTCTAATTGACTTACCAACCACTCAAACCAACCACACATCCCCACACCTCACAATTCACACCCAAACTCTCAAGAAAAGAAATTTTTTAAAAAAGAAAAAACTGCTATCAATTCATATTCCCCAAATAACACTTGCTAACAATACAGGTAGTAAAAATCGAGAACAGGATAACAAACAAAACCACCTCCTCTCTCTTCCTCTCTCTCTCTTCTCTTCTTCTTCTTCTTCTTCTTCTTCTTCTCCCTCCTCCTCCTCCTCTCCTCTTCGATTCAAAACGAGAAATGGAATGCAATTCTTTATATTTCTTTTTTCTTTTTCAGTCTTTTATGATACTTTTTTGAAAAAACGTCGCGCACATTTCCCTTGATATCCTCCCCCACCTCACTCCCCTCCAATAAAACATATGACAATCGACAAAATGATAACTGATAACTGACCAACAGTCGTCAGGTCAAGACTCGAAAAAAAAAAGAACATTCGAATCATCAACGTCATAGTTTGAGAAACTAATTGGTAGGGGGCAGGGGGAAGAACGACAGGGGAAACGCGAGAGAGTAAAAAAAAGAAGCTGCTCGCGCATATAATGACGAAAGCACCAAAGCGGTTTTATTGATGGAAGTTTGTCGATAGAAGTAACAAGGAACAAAGAAGAAGGCGCAGCGTCGGCAGAGTCGAGTCAGGAAAGATCGAACGTCGAACGTAAAAAAAAACACGATCAAGGGCGTAGCGAACAAATATAGCCCCATTTTTTCCCAACCGGATCATAGTGAGCCCTCATTTGTTAAGAAGACACGATAAAAGTGAGTGATTGACGGGGAGTGAAAGGAGTGAATAGGGATTGTAAGAATGGGAAACGGCAGTCAGGGAAACGATGGCGATAAGGGGGGGAACAATAGATCGCCAAATCGGAAAAGGCATTGAGCCATCATACATCAAATGTATGCGTCTCAAAAAACCTAAATCTTTAAAGGTGAGTGACTGTGAGTCATAAAGGAAAGGGGAATAAAGAAACATACATTAACATTTCTCTACCCAAAAAAAGGAATCAGAGCAGAGACCAAAGTACCATACAAAGAAATGTAAGGGACAGTAATGGTGTAGATGTCGTGAAAGAAAAAAAAAATGGGAAGAAAAAGTGTTTTTACTAAAGCACATTGCGTCTAGGTATATGGAAACAAAAAAGAAACTAAGACGTGAGAGTCCGAGAGGAAATCGCGACCGTTGAAGATCCACCCTAACGTGTTAATGTCTGGAGGGAGGGACGGCGCAAAAATTGATAAAATACACCAAGGCAAATGACGCTAAAAGTGAAAAAAGGAAGAAAAGAAGTAACTGAGATAACCCGCAAAAAGGAAACCATTAAAACGTAAACAATGAAAAAGAAGAAAAAGAAGAGTTTTAAAGCTATAAAAGGAAAGAAGAAAGAAAATAGAGTATGCCGTTTGAGTAAAGTGAGAAACTGTAAAAAACAGCAAACCAGAGGAGACATAATGATGTACAGCGCGGCGCGCAGAAGATACATAGACGAACAACGCGCAAGGCCACCAAAATAAAATAGGTTCATAGAATATAAGATCGGGGATTGAATAATGGGGTGTAATCTAGGGGATCAACTCCAAAGACCATAGGACGGAATAGGTCAAGATGTGTTTGGAGGATGGCATGTTGCATTCTTGACAAAGACCGTGAAAGCAATAAAGAGAACCATGACAATCATAGTCGGCCTAGGCATAGAGAAGATGTTGATAAATAAGGTGAGCAAGTCATACAACCACTCCTCCGGGCCAATGAAATCGATAGCAAAAAATAGAATAAGTTTCGTCTTGCTGTTTCATGAGTTGATTTTGAAATTCGATGGTGACCAAAGGAGGGAAGAAAAGAAATGACAGCAATGCGAGATGATGCGAGGTATTGGCACATTGATAGATGAAAAAAAGACGAGCCGAGAGTAAAGGAAAAAGATAGAAAGATAAAGGAAACTGCAGAAAAGAAAGATGCTATGCACTTGAGATTGCGAGATCTTGATGTTTGAAGCCATTTTAGTTGATTGTGGCGTTATGTCGTGAAATGTTAATTGATGATGCAAAAGTCAAGAAATGAATCAAGTGCAAGTACACCGATCGGAGGGTATTTCCATCGTAAAATATGGAAATAGGCCAGGATGGATGCACGCAGAAAAAGCCGAGCTGGTGTCCTAAACGAGTGCCATATTAACCGGTGCTAGCCAGAGGGTGTTTACGAGGGGGCGGAGCGAAATGGTGGCGGTAGAAAAAAGAAAAAGAAGATAGAATACTGGAATATTAAGCGCCGAATGAGATAATTTAATCTTCAAAAAAAGAATAATGTATCGCGATCGACGCGGAAAGCGTAAAGAGCGAGATGAAGTGTGGGAAAAAGAAGTTGCCCTAATCAAAATGAGATAAGGTTCATTAGCTCATAATTACGCAAAATCGGAGTTTTTCGGACCCACCCATCGAGTTCGCAAACTGATGACTAATCAGTTTGCGGGTGCCACAACAGCCTTTCTCAGCGACGCCAGCGAAAACGACGGCGGAGTTACGTGCTCCGGGCTCGGGCTGTTCTGGAACTTGGAACTAGCAAATTTATTGTATACCGGAGTCTGTGGTTTTCGCATCGGCGAGCTCGCGGGACGAGCAAAGCTGTCAAAGCGGGGGCGTTGAGTGACAGAAAGCCCATTCATTTCTGCGGAATGAATGCTGTCACTGTCAGATTCAAAGTTGAGATTGAAAATACCCTCTACAGGAACGCTAGGAGTGCGTTTGTGAGTGGGAGATGGCATTGGAGACGGGAAAGGAGACGGGAAGTAGTGTCTCCCCAAGTCAGAGTGGGAGCTAATGGGGGCTGTGCGGGGGATACGCTCCTCGTCAGAGTCTGTGGCTGACGTGGGCTTCCAGTTCAACGGAACATCCTTGCGCACCGGAGAGGGAGTAGAAGGTCTATCACTCTCATTGTCATCATCATTATCGTCACAGATAGGGAAAACGTCCATCACACCACGGCGAGTTGAACGAGGGAAATGTGACAACATGGGATCAGAACGGGAAATTGGCAATGTGTTCGGCTTTGCTTTCGTGTATCCTGGAACTGGAACTGGCTTAGCACGAGCGGGAGGAGTCTGACTGCGTTTAGTTGAAACGGGCTTAGAAGTCAAAACAGGGACAGAAGCTGATGGTTGGAAAGGTGCCGATGGACGGTTGCGACGTTTGGCAAGACGTCCCGAAGGTGGACTTAAAGTGGGCACACTCGACTTGGGGTTAGAAAATGTTTGTTCGGGCTTGGTAGTGGAAGAGACAAGAGTGTCATCGGGCAATACCTGCTCAGAGGGCTTGATAGGCGTCGGGGACGACTGGCGTACACGAGCACCATGTCCAGCACGGGATTTGGATGGGGTTCTACAAGAAATTGGTTTGTAAATTACAGTG
The DNA here is from genome assembly GCA_002287475.2 of Pyrrhoderma noxium. NCBI lineage: Eukaryota > Fungi > Basidiomycota > Agaricomycetes > Hymenochaetales > Hymenochaetaceae > Pyrrhoderma > Pyrrhoderma noxium. The sequence continues at coordinate 139,687 of CM008260.1, forward strand.
GCTACGATAATGCAACATATTTGCTTTTCTCCTCAATGGTTGGGGAGATACCTACCTCGCTGGCTTGTCCTTGGAGTTGGATGAATTGTTCCTCCCTCTCTGCCTTTCTGGAGAAGCAGTTTGTGGTTGCTGCTTCTTCTCCTGCGAAACCTTTGATCTCGGTTGACGAGAGTTCTGGTTTCGTGGTTGACGAGGAGATGCGGCAGTCTTGTAAAGAGTGAGGAGGCCAGGAGTTCTGGTTGGCTGTACTTGAACGACCGCTGCTGGGGCAGAGGTGTTGCGCTTGTGGCCAACGGGCGAGTAGTGTTTAGAGAGATGCATAAGATTTGGGGCTTGTAAATGAGGTGGGTGCTGGACGAGCAGCATGTCGAGGACGACGAGGAGAGTGTTGAGAAAGATGGAGGAATGGGGAATGAAGTGGAGAGAGAGCAAACAAAAACGGGTGTCAGCGGCCTCTCAGATGCCCCCCTTATAACTTGAAACTCCGCAGGTGAGCTCATTTTCTTTGCATTTCCTCTTTCGGTTACAAATTCCCAAATCAGGTATCTTGTGGGCAGATATCCTGTGGCTAGGCACGTGAGCAAACTAATCCACAATTGGTCAAGCTCTTTTTCCCGTGTTTTGGCCTGTTTTTACTCTTTCTTCTTCGAGAACTTCCTTTTCTGAAACTGTATCGCCATCAACCGACGGTTAGAGACAACAATAACACGTTCCTCGTCGCCGACTCTCATGCCGCCCCTTTGACACGCATATAGTCAAAGTAGGCACCTCCCACCTTACTTGGGTAATAATTCAAGATAGAACACAAACACACAAAAATTTTTTCATTGCAATCATAGCAAAGCAAACCAAAAAAGAAAAAGAAAAAAAAAAAATTCATGTATGACTCCGTCCCCGCCCCTGTTGTCTGTATCAAGGGTTGTCAGTTGAGTTTCCTACTTTGGGTAATTCCGCGGAAACGGATAACGAGAAACTGTTGGCAACAACTCAAACTTTGTCCTTCATTTTTCTTTTTCCTCACCCTGGGAAAGAAGCCCCCCCCCCTCCGCACGAACCTCATCCCATCACGGACACTAGGACTAGACACACCCAAAAATACAAATCACACAAACCACTTGATCCCTTTTGACACATATATGTAAATACGCATGTACAGACACATATAGGGGGGTCCGAGGGGAAGATAGAGATAGAGAAGGGAGACAGAAAAAAAAATTGAGCAGAACGTAAGGAGGGGATGGCTCAGTCTGGCCCCTGTACATAAGAATGTACCCTTGTCCCGTTGTTGACTGACTGAGTTGAATCCCCACCCAAGGCTATGACCCCGTCCATAAGGAATGTGTCTCGGTTCAGCTAGCGCTTACCCAGCGCGGCAGTCATAATAGCTTTTTTTACTCTCACTCTCGACCGCCTCCGCCGCGATCATGAAAAAAAGGCTCCCCGGTCGGTCGAGTTCAAGCGCGGCGCGGACCATGTCAACCAACCCTCCTTCCTGATTTGCTCGTCTAACAAAACGAGCGTTTTTCTAGAATTCGTGCCTAGTTTTCTCTTTTTTTGCCAATTTAGAACCCTCAAAAAATAAACCTTAAATAATAGTCCTTTTTACAAACAAACAGCAGTTTTTTTAAATAAATTCATTTTCTCTTTTTATTTTCCAGCCAGCAGCTGCTAAAAAATTCCTCCGCTTCTCCAATTTCTCCTCATTGCTCATTGATTTATTGTCCGAACCCATTTTTTTTAAAAATTTAAATTGAATTATGATTCATCTGAGTTTAATCTCTCCTCCTCATCTCGTCCCCACCTCCTGTCCCCTCCTCTGAATAGAATATCTAAATTGAGTAAGCGCCAACCAATCTAAAGCAAAAACTCAATCCTCACAGGATATCATCTGAAAAAAAGTTCGTCTCCATCATCACACATACAAAACCCCAACCCTGCAGCAGAAAAAGATCTGACAACCAAAATTCCCAAATTAGGGTTCGAGACCGAAAGGGGGGTTTCCACAATTCCGCAGGGGTGAGGGCGGCTTACACAAGACACACACGAAAATCCCTCGCCACCGCATTTACAGAAAAAGGCTATGCACGCAGCAGCAGCAATCAGCGTCAGCTCAAGAATGATGATGATAGACTCCCAACCAACCAACACATTTTTCAAAGGGCTGACAGCAACGATCCGGTACTCCCCAACCTAAACATACGCTTCACGGCTGTCAAGCAATAAGATCGTCCTTTACTCGTCTACACATCAGCCACGCGCAGGCCTCGAGTCCGACTACCGTTCTTCTCTTATCGTGTGTGTGCTCATATAGAAACAAATAGAGTCTAATTTCAGACAGAATGATAGGGGGTGTTCCAAAAAACCTCCCTGATTCAGTCCCTGTACCGCCACCATATCACCAGTAGAACGTAGTAGAAGCCCCACTTTGTAACCTTAACCTGCTCAAAGCAGTCAGCTGCTGCGCCATGAGGCAGCCCTAGGCCCAAGAAGGGTGCTCCGCTCTGCTCTTCTCCGAAATGATGTGAACCCTTCACATACCCGGTATCTCGCAACCTGTAGCCGTCTCCTCGCGGCTCCTTGTAAATGCATTCTAGTGACAGTTGCTAATAGTCAATCTGACGCTCAACTTATCATTCCATCATCATTTTTACAATTGTCGTTGCCCATATATTAAAAATAATATATTCCTATTCCTTTCTTTTCAAACATCTTAACCACTTCATAAACAAACGCCTTATGAACCTAGTGGGAAATCGTTTCCTCATCTGAGCTAGTCGGGGTCTGTTTAAAGTGATAGGAGGTTGATTATAGAGAGTTTTGGGGCGCAATTTGGAGCCATTAGTTCAAATCTTGCTCTCGCGGCCTGGTCTGGCCTGAGAGCCACTTCTGGCCATTACGCTATTCATCGGGGCTTCCGTCGGAGACAATGAAACTATAGATACCCCCAATCCAAGATATTACAACAAAAAACTGACCTTTTCACCAATTTCTCTGCCACAAAAGTAACATTGTCTGCCTTTCAGATCCTTACTCAATTTTATTGTTCCTTCAATAAAACAATGTTCAAGTGAGATGGTGATAATCCGTTGTTGGCTTGGAAAAAAACAATAACTTGCACCTGGGAAAGAGAAGCCTATAGGAAAATTTTTTAAGATGTGGCGTAAGGAACCGAACGAATTTCATCTTCCACTAAGAAACCGAATGCTTCGTGATGCTAAAGAAGACTGGTTCATATCATATGATCAAGAATAAAGATCCACTTTTGTATCTAGCTTCAGTGGAGCTAAAGACAAAACCGTATTTGCAACCTGTGTTGTATTCATTGAAGTTCAGAAGTTGCTACAATAGTTTGTTTACGGCGCCCATAGCTGTCAATGGTTGCACTGCTTCTGTTTCAAAGCTTCATGTATGCACAGGCGCGGGTTCCTTTTGATATCGATCAATGACAATTACAGCGTCTTTGTTAGGTATTTTACTGAGTTCCATTCCAAAATTTTGCGAGGAATTAGTGCTGGGAATGAGGCTGCGTATCCAGGTAGTTCAAAGGATATTTGGTGTCTGCTTAACGTCCTTCGAATTTCTCGAGTAAAAAAAATGAATACTTGAGGTTACAGAACCTCCACATGCACTATGCTCGAGTATACCTCGCAACAGAACAATTAGGCATGCTTTGACCTCCCCCAGTACACATTCTCACCAGCTCGTAGAACTTTTCTCCCTTGATGGATCCCTCTGTGCTGGCGTCTGAAGCGCTACTTGCAGTAATAGAAATCGTCGCTTCATTTTCTGTTAACAACAAATGCATTCTAGTGCTAGTGCTTGACATAAACTCTCTTCATGTATACGTGTAACAACACGAGAGCCTACACCAGGGATGATATGCTTCTTGAACCCAACCGGGTAATCATGCTTACCTATGTTAGTCTGAACTCAATTAGTCGACAGTCAATGTCAAGAGCACAGACAATCCATATCTGGGACCTTTTCTGTATTATCTGATCAACAGTCTTGGAAGCACGTTTCGCAATTATCTCGAAGTTTTTTTTTATTTCCCCGTCATTCATCATTGTGAAGGAGGAAAAATCTATTCTAGGGATGCGACCCCTGTCTGGTTAGCCTCTTCTTCTTGCCACGATTTATTTCCCGAAGGCCACCCCGTTATCAGCGGACTTCGAGGTCTGTCTCATGCACATATTGAGTACGGAGCTCTTGAGGGTAGTACGCTTTCAGGGAAAACATATAGCTTAAACCATGCCTGTCGCTTTCAGACTTCCAAAGACAGGAAAGTGCAAAAAAAGAACAGCTCTCAGCCTGCGTAATAATGACGAGCTCTCCCTTCCAAACCAGCTTTCATTGGGTCTTCTCCCTTCATTTAACGCTTATCTTCTCTTTTTCCTTTGCGACACCAATGCCTTCCTTTCACATCGGTTCAGAAGACGGTCCGGAGTTCGGGATTCGGGCTCTCCTTCCTGAAGGTGGGCAGATCCATTTTGATCCGTAATTGAGCATGCACATTGTGGGTGCGTACGGCTGCTAGTATGGTACTAATAGGATATAAGCGTACCAACTTTAGGTTTTTTTTTTCTTGTCTGGACTCTCGCACACGTTTACGATGCGTGCAAAGTCGGATGTAGGGCCGAGAAACGCCGAGAAGGAAAGTAACCAGCATGTCTTAAGTTAAGTATAGAAGAATGGAATGGAAACAATAATGAGGTATACGATCAGTAAAAGAGGATGTTGTAGGTGAGTTGAAAGCGATGGTGAAAGTGAAAGAAATAGGCGAGGTAGCCACCGAACCTTCTTGGTTCGTCTAAACGCGTCGAGTGACAGGTAAGAGTGACGTGTTACGTGACATCCCGCGTTAGGTTTACATTATATCATATACATGTATCTGAGACTCTATGTCCATATTCAGGGCGTTTTAGTGACGACAGTAGATTCTAGAAGAATCACTGTATATGTATATTAAAGGCACTAACTAATAAATGGTACCTTCTCCCTTACGTACCATACTTGATATTTTTATCATTCACAGCAGATATGAGCAAACCGCTTCCTTATGAAAGATAGGAGAAGATCCTTACTCAATTTTAGGTGAGGAACGGGCCTGGAAGGATGTTGCTATTAGCATAGAGTTTCTTATTGACCCTTCACGCAGGGGTACCGCATGAGATAAATACTTACTCCTAAACATGCTAGTCAATTGTAAGTTCAGCATCAGCGCCTTTCGGTTTTCGGTTAATGTATTATTTACTGTACGTCGAAAATGTGCTATTGGGTTGCTATTATAATATTTATTGCGACGGAAAAAGCAGGCTCAAAGGCATGTCAATAATCTCTGGCTAGCATATTAAGCTTCTGGGTTGCTGTTTCAAACAAGTAATAGATTCGATTCGATTTCACTTGGCCCTTATCTGAACAACGAAAACAAACTATAGTCTCATTTAAAATGTAACCGAAAAATAAAACGAGGTGGACCCCACATTAATGACCCTGCCCTTAGCCATTGTCCCCTGGTTTACGAGCCTCCATGAATGGATTCAACAGTTGTGCCAACCGAAAAAGGTGGCCACTACTGTGCCTATGCTTAAGAATAAAATATCACTCGAATCCACTCAGGAGTGTCTGCAGGCTGGAATTAATCTCAGATCAACCTTTCAGACAACGACGCCCAGTGACATTAATAGAGTCCGGTAATATATGCGATCACCATTAAATCCAGATCCTGTGGAATGAGGTCGTTAGGAGCTACATCGTGATATTACTTTGAGATCACGTTGGTTCTAGGCTACTATCTAAGAGTAAATAATGATAAACGAAACGAAGTGGCTACTACCGCACCCAAAACATACTGTACCAATTAATTCCTCTACTTAAGCACTATATATGTATACGGTTATACTGCTGGCGTCGTCTACCTACCTCCCTACTCCCCATAATATCTTTGCCTTGTAGTTAGGATTCAACTCATAAAAAGTTATATTTACGGAATGAAACACAATCTTGGATGATCTTCAATAGTCTCGCCCCATGATAATCTTGTCCCCTTTAAGACTTGTACGTACGTGCATATATACAGCCCGCACAGGAGATATGAATTTTCGGGACGATCACAGCCCCATCCACGTTCTAGTAGCTATGGGTGCTGATCTTGATTTGATGAGATGCTGAAAACGCTTTATGATGCTTTGTATACATCCAATTATGGATGTGCCCATGATGATGCATTCACAACTGGGTTGATGCGTAGACAACGCGTATCAGGGAAGAAGCAAGCTCTTAAAGCATGGGGAAATAGGCCCGATAATTAAAGTAAGTGACCCAAGGGAAGACAAGGATATCCCTAAGAACCACTAATTCGTAATTCCTCATGCCGTGCTTGATTTGCATCCGCCACATCACTATCGTTTAATGAATCCCTCACGATAAGATTGGCGGGATAAACAATTATTTGAAAGGTGATAGGACATTATCCGACGGGTGGTATTCTCCATTGGGTGGCGGATCAAATAAGGGGTTACGCCATGTACTTTTTACTTAATCATATCCTTCTGCGATATAGATGGGGTCAGGCCTAGTGTCACTTGCTTTAATATATATAATGTGGCGGGGATAAATAAACGCAGATAGGATTCAGGAGTATGATAAACAAATAAGCGCTTGTTTATTTTCCTCATTTTTTCCACGGTTCCAACGCACAACAGACAAAGCCGCAAAAGATAAGCATTCGAGCGAGAGTTACATTCCGCATTGAGTAAGTAATCATAGTGTGGATAGAGCCTTACTTTAAGACCTAGTCGGGATGAAAATGAACCCAGGTGCTCCCAAATGGAGAGAACGAAGAATTCAGAGCAAAGTGAACTTCATTAATCAATAGGCTATGATCACGTTCTTCAATACTAGACAGAGGACAACAGAAAGCCCAAAATAGGAGATAGGTAGCAGGACCTGAGGTTTAACTTTCAATATAGGCATTAAGGAGTCTGTTCAAGCTGAGTTAGGGAACTAAAAAGCCTTTGAGGTCACAGCCAGGTTCTTAAAACACAGAATCGGCTAAAGGTAAGTCCAAGTCTCATCAGCCGGTAGCTAGAGACCAAGGCTTGCCATGAGGTAAAAAGAAGTAAGAGGGACAAGCCGTTGTTTATGACAGTCAAGAAGCCTTAGCAAAAAGGACGGAAAGATTTTTGATTGATATCGGTAGTATCATTCAGCACCAACTGAGTTTGGGTTTACCAGAACGTTAGTACCCTAGTAGCTGAGACCAAGACCAAATCAGAGTATCCATAGATCCATACCAAGGGACAAACTACAATTCCCATAAGACTTTGACCCTTGATCGTTTTCTCCGTTTGATTTCAACACAAAAACAGGAAAGATGTGACTTCTAATTTACGTAAGCGCATTAGTTAAGTTTCCCTATGTACGCGTACCATAACTCACAATTCATTCCGTTCCTTTGCCACAGTAAGAAGTGGCTTCCGAGCCCATACATTCAAATTCTCGATTCTCCAATTTTTAATTCTCATGTTCTATCTTCTGGTATCATACTGTACATCTCTACTATATGAAATTCACGCAAATCTAATCATCATCTTGTAAACGAACAAACAAATCTCAAAAAAGCCATCAGCTCATTCTTCAAAGAGATGGGTTCACAGAAATATGACAAAATAGTATTAAGGAACAAAGAAACCGGCACTCACTGGCATAACTCAAGATCTCCTAAATCCAATTCCCCTTCCACTGTTCAACACCTGGAACGTCTGAAAGCATGGACCTACACGGTAGGAGCAATAGCTCGTTGTTTTATAAAGGATATATACGAAATGGTCCAGCAAACTGGGTGTATGTCGTAGTAGTTCCTTTCTTGCTTATACTATACTAAGGCTCTCCTGGATACAGTTGAGTTCTATTGGCTAGGACGTGTACCCTGCCGAACCGTAAGAATAGTTGGGATAGTCGTTGGAGTCGATAAATTTGAGGATATGACACGATTTAAAGGTAAGACAGACTACATACTCCCAACTTAATGTCTACTCATTTTTTATGCCTAGTTGATGATGGAACTGCAGTCATTGATTGCGAGTGCAGATACCCAAGACAACCAAAGCCCACACTATACCAATCAACGAAAGATACCAGAAAGAGTAAGCCATCATATAAGTCCAATCAAGGATCGACATCCGGAACTGCATTCAGAGAAATCAAGATTCCAGAGGCCTCAGTAGGGCAATCAATTAATGTAAAGGGAAATATCATGGAAAGAAGAGGTTCGCGACATCTTAGAGTTGAAGCAGGAGACTTTGGTAATTCGCTTTAATATCTGTATTTGACCATATCTTACTATCTTTCCTCAAGCTCTGTGCTTCTCTGTTAATGAGGAAGTAAAACACTGGAACGAAGTTATTCAGCTTCATCGTGATTTTTACTCTTTATCCGAACCTTTCACAATACCAAAAATTGAGAAAGAGATACCAAAGGAGATTTTGACTACTCAATCCCAATCCACAACATCTACGCAAAGCACCAGCAATGATACCGTATGTTATGATAATCTTACTCAAGGGCTGATTCGCACCGTCTAATTATTTTGTCACTTTTATGTATAGAATTCAGCTCGTCTGCGTCACCCATCTCGTCTCAAATTGCAAGATCTGACTCCTGTCAGATTCCGATATTATCTCAAGCACTATTTGGACTTTGCTGAACCATATCAATCAGGTTCTTGTTTAAATTGCCCACCGAATGAACTTCCATCATCAAGAAATCAGTATAAGGAGCCTATCGACTGTAACGAACACTTTTTTGGTTTTACTCTTAGTTACCTACGGCGTGTCCCAGCCCTAGCGGAAATGGCTCTTGCTGTTGTGCATGCCGAGCGTATTCGACGCGGGAACGGAGCTCTAACCTCCCAAGGGAAATCACAATTAAGTCTAACATCCTCATTGGCCTCGACATCCTCCGCAAGAAGTACTTCCCAAAGAAAGTCAAGCTCATCGGAGCCATCATCTGCTAAAGCCAAACGACTTTTTATAAAAACTATTCGTGATCTACATAATGAAGGAAGTATCATAATATGGTGCGGTCGTATACGTCCATACAGCCACGTATTACACGAGAACAACAAACACTGTTTTGGGAGACAATCCCAAACGTTGGGTGAAGATGCACCCGGAAGCTCTTCTATTCCTTCATACCCATCGACTTCACAATCCTCCTTCCGGAGAGAAGAGGACGAGGGTGAATTGACAGAACCAGAAGATGACGAAGAGGCCTATCTTTCGGTCAGGCCCGAGACTATTGCGCCTCTCATAACAGCCGCCATAGACAAGATTCAAGCACGCAGGCAAGGAAATAGGAAAATGTATGGACGGCCTACGGCAGAAGATATCTTGAAGTTCTTACGAGCGACAGATGGACGGTGGCAGAACTTGGGGATTTGGGCAATAAAAGAGACGCTGAAGAAGATGTAAACCGTGGCAACCCCCTCCCCCCTAAAGAAAGAGAGAATACATACGCCTAATGAACAGTACTTGGAAGCTCATAGTTAATCTACTAAAAACATAGACTTTGCCTTTCCCTCCTTCTTCACCCCCTAATCCATCTTATATAATTTTGATATATTCGGTCTACATCTGTGTTTCTTCGCATCTATATGTATTTGTATACATGGAATCACGAATCTGTATGAAACGCTTACTTCCTTTTCTCTTCCTTTCCTTTCCCTTCCCTTCTCTTCTCTTCTCTGTCCCGCCCTAATCTACTTTGTACTACTACTACTACAAGACACTAAAAAAGAACAGGGGTGGGACTATAAACGTAACAAACGACACAATCACAGAAGTATACACGACCTTATCCGCCCAAATATAGATACCCAACGCAACAAAGAAAGTTAATACGGAGACGAGAGCGAACACCAAGGCAGTAGCCATGAAGCGTAAAGCCCGGCCTGCAGCGTAATCTAAAAGATCGACTTGTCTGTCGGTAATCACGGTGCTGGCTTCGTCCCTGTGTACGCCGCTCCGTAGGAATCTGACGAGTGGGAATACTAGGACTTTTACTGGAAAGGGAAGGTTAGATTAGATTTGATGTGATGGTGTTTGTGTTTATATTTAAGCAGAGAGAAGATCGATCTTCTGTATCTTTTATATCTCTTCCTCATCATCGTGAAGAAGTGATCCATAATTCCATAATAAATAGAAATAAAAGAAGAAAAAGGACGAGAAGAAGAAGCAGAGAACGTGATACCAAAAATAAAATAAATAAAAAAAAGAAGGGGATAGAGATAAACGCATTAGACTTCCTACCTAGACTCAACAACGCAAAAATCGGTGTACTCAGCACAGGCCTCCGTTTCTTCACGGGCCCAAAAATAGCGTAAATAGCTCCGATGATAAGGAACGAAGTGGAGATGACGGAGGTTACGATTGCTAGGAGTAGGAATAATACGATGAGGTCATCGGTCTTCTTCGTGGTGGGGATGGGCGAGCCCGAGGAGTCGGTTGGGGGTCTGTCTGAGAAAGTGTCGTTCACGTATGAGAGAAGTGCGGCTGCTAGGGACGCGAGGAAGATGGTCTGTGTGGGGGATGCATGTGTGGATTATCGTTGTGGACGAATCGTTATTTATTTATTATTTTATTTAAGAAGAGAGAAGATATTAATTAACTTTTTCCCATTCCCAAGCGACCCAAGAGAGAAAAAGGAATTGACTAACCACAACGGCGAATAACGAGCAAGTATCTTTAATGTACTCTCTCGTTTTTTCGAGTTTCCGACCGTGTTGTTCATTGAACGCTTCAATCTGTTCTTGCATTACCTTTCTATGACTTAAATTCAACGGATTTCCACGAGGGGCGGAACCTAATATCGTTCAAACGATTTCAATTCCATATTTTTGTTTTTCCAAAATCATCTCCTTAATATTTGAAGACTTTTTCTTTTGAACCACCAAGAATCGAATAACTGACCTGATCTTGGTATTACCGTCCTACCACCGGGAGTCCGGGACCGAGTCCAAGCCTTTGATCTGTACTTTAAAATTAACAATAATTAGAATCTTCAAACCGAGAAAAATCAAATCATTCACCCGCCGCCCTAAGAAATCGTCGCCATTCTTATTAGTGTAGACGACTACGCATATACAAACAAACATAGTTGCTTTACCCCTTTCTGGATCAATATCCACTTCTGGATTATACGGGCGTGCTGGGTCATAGTCTTGTCTCTAGATCATTTAACAATTAAATTCGGTATTAGCCATCTCTAATACTTAGGCAGAAATTCGATCTGGGCTGACATAGACACTTCTGGGAGGTGTAGGTATATACACGTTCTGAACAGGTCTTGATAGTGTGGCCATCAGTACCGAACTAGCTACTATCGAATGCGAGTTGGAGCTAAGGGAGGAAGTGGAAAGGGGAGGGAAACGTAAAGTTATTCGAGGAGACCGGATTTATATTTAAAAAAAGGTTTAGAAAACATGTTTTGATCCAAGTCGGGCAAAAAGCGATTCGGGCGCTTGCATAATTCAGCTATTTGAACGGAGATGGGTTTAACTACTGATGATGAAAAGGGGTAGTCATCACGATGTGCTTAATTTAATGTGACTATGAGCCAGATCAAATAGTATGTCTTTTTATCGATGTAGCATTGCTTATTTTCCAAAATCCAAAAAGCTAAAAAATTGAGGATTTCATTGATGGCATCGGGTGGATCTAGATAATAGGAATCCATAACCCCCTATGTCTTGAGCTTTGTTCCTTCCTCCTCTTCATGTTCAGCAATTCGACTAAAACACGAAAATGTCGACCCATCCAATTAATAATTTTACAATGAATAAACCAAGATGATGCTGCTTTATTGAGAGCCAATGGCCAATGAGGAGTTTCGGACATCCGGATCGCCATACTTTTTTTAAATTTGTGTACATAAATTTCCACACATCGAACGACTTGCTATTTTGATGACAACGCATTTTCCCGCTTAAAACCTCGTCTTTTCACTCAAACTCTCTCTTTTTCTTCTTCCATCCGCCAACCCATTCACTTCTTCTGCTTTCTGCTTTTCTTTTTCTTCCGTGTCGTCTAGTTCATCAATTTACTTCTAGAGCAAAGTGAGTAAACCTCATTCCAATCCTTTTCAGATGATGCAAAATCTATCTGCAAATTTTTTCTCGACGTGTTTCGACACGATGGGTTGAATTCCTTAGGGAACCATTCAAGTCTCTGAATTTTAATACCTATAACCTCTTTCTCACCTTCTCATACTAACCTACTTCCTCCTTCTCCTTCCCCTCCAGATGTCTTCCGACCAACTTGCAGACGGCCGTGTAGGAAGCCGAGTCGAGAACTACGCCTCCTTCTGGAACAAGGATCTCAAAAAAGAGACAGATTCCGACAACCAAAACCGTCTCGAGAGCTACACAGACGTTGTGAATGGGTACTACGACGGTGCAACAGAGCTCTACGAATACGGTTGGTCTCAATCCTTCCACTTCTGTCGTTTCTACCCGGGTGAGGCCTTCGCTGCCGCTCTCGCCCGTCACGAGCACTACCTCTCCGCACAAATGAACCTCAAACCCGGTATGCGCGTCCTCGACGTCGGATGCGGTATCGGCGGTCCCGCACGTGAAATCGCCCGTTTCTCGGACGCGAATATCGTCGGTCTTAACAACAACGACTTCCAAATCCAACGCGCCCGCCGATACACCGCCAAAGCTGGTTTATCCGAGAAAGTCACTTTTGTAAAAGGCGACTTTATGAAACTCGCAGAACAGTTTGGTGAAAACAGCTTTGACGCTGTATATGCCATCGAGGCTACTTGCCATGCACCGACTTGGGAAGGTGTTTACGGCGAGATCCAGAAGGTATTAAAGCCAGGAGGAGTCTTCGGTGTATACGAGTGGGCCATGACCGAACGTTGGGACGCGGCTAACCCTGAACACAAGGAATTAGCACACGCTATCGAAGTAGGCGATGGTATCCCTGAAATGCGACCAATCCACAAGGCTCGTGAAGCTCTCATTAACGTCGGCTTCCAAATCGAGCATGAGGAAGATTTGGCTGAACGCCCAGATAGCGTACCGTGGTATTACCCACTTGAGGGTGATATCTGGAAAGCCCAAACTTTCTGGGATTACTTCACTGTTTGGAGGATGAGCTGGAGTGGTAAACTCGTCACTCACAACGCTATGCGAGTCATGGAACTCTTTGGTATGATCCCGAAGGGGACATGGGAGGTTGGTGAAACGTTGAAGATTGCTGGAGATGCTCTTGTCAAGGGTGGACAAACTAAGGTATATAGTTTTTTTTTTTCTCTTCGTTTATCAACTCTTGCTGACTATATGCTCAATTTATCTAGCTCTTCACACCGATGTACCTTGTCATCAGCAGGAAACCCAAGTCGAATTAGAGGGTTTTCTTTCTTGCTTGATTTCTTTCTTTTATATCATCTCTTTTATCTCATTGTTGTTCGCACACCATCACTAGATACCTCATTCATCATATGCTTGTTTTTATAAATCGGATCTTGGGATACAGAAATATAATTTGTAATGGAATAATTAATGCATAGTCTTAATAGACTTTGAGTGTGCCTATGTGTGAATTTGCATCGAAGAAGAATTCGCACAGATACGTACTCGCTAATGCTATACTCTCCGCATAATTGAAATTAAGAGTTGCACGGTGATTAGAGAGAAATAATGCTTCATTGATTATGTACATTTTTAGTGGGCAACGCATCTAAGTTATTCTATGTATATCCCTACGAGTTTGTGTGTCCAGATCCAACAGAGAAAGAAATGAAGAAAAAAATGAAGAAGTATTAGAAAAACTGATCTACCTCTATTTCCATATCTTCTATTACGCAAATTTTGTATTATACTATGTACTGCACCCCCTTCCAGTGCCATCTATCAAACTAACCAATCTCACAGCAACACATGTACTTACTGCCTTTCAGAGCTAACCATCAATAAAAGCCTTCTAGCCAAAAGCCGGAACAACAGTCCAGTAGCAGAAGGTCTTCTCTCCGGATTGAATGCCAAACAAGATTCAGCAATCTCACGATACCAAAGTGGAGACGACCTCCACACTCTCACATCCAACCCAGAATTCCTTTCCTCTCCAATAGCCCACATAAGCCCTCCAAATCCATAGATATCCATAGCAGGAGTCAGAGTGCCCTCAAAGTCGAATCCAGCTGTAGGAGGCGGAGCCACATCTTCACTCCCAGCTTCTTGGGACCCAGATTCACCATTATTATTCACACCATCCCCTCTCCCAAGTCGACGCACTTTCGCAAAGTACCCGTACCAGGCATCAAAGTACTCCGGGGCCCCCCACCCCTCCGTAGGACCCGCCGGTCCAAAATCCACCATCCTAACACCACCACGTCCATCAAGCAGAACATTATCAGGCTTCAAATCCCCATTATATATCTTCGCCGAATGCATAGCTACCAAAACACGAGCGATTGAAATAAGCCAATTCAGCTTCGTACTCCACGGAATACTAATCTTCGACCCTGCTTTTTCCATATCTAAGCGCCTGTCGAGCCAGTCGCCGAGATCACCTCCGGGCATGTACCTAGTTAAAAATCCACGGATTTTGGGGGGAGTTGAGTCGTTTATTATTAATGCTATGGGTGGGTTAATAGCTGAACAGTTTCGGAGGTAGTAGAGAGCCGAGAGCTCTACGAGAGTACCTGATGGGTCTGTTGTCCTTTTGAAAGCATATTGTTCCTCGTTCCATGTTACCAGATCCACATCAAATACGATATTGTGAAGCCTAACCAGATCTTTGATGTTGACTGTAGGGATAGACGAAAGCGTGCTTGGTATTTCGGGATACTTTATCAATTCGCGTAGCTTCTCTTCGTCTCTGTATACTTCAAACTCAAGTTTGCCAGATTCGTTTGTACGCATCAATATCCCAACGGCCCCCGCCCCTGCTCCTGTATTTGATCCCACCCCAGGGTTCGTCCCTTCACTCACACTTTCACCTGCATTCGCATCTAAACTTGGACTACAACAAACCTGAAAAACATCAGCCTTCAAACTCCTCACAAAATCTTGAACCTCCTCCACAATTCTATCCAATTTTGAAGTATTAATATTACTAGCCCGACTCTTATTCGTCATATCCAACAATGAGTTCTCAAGGCAATCAGGAACAACCGTGTTCCTCTGATACGCAACTCTCACATGAACAGCATCATCATACTTACGCGGATCTCCGCCATAATGGAAGAAGGCCTTCTCCTCTTGCCCTTCTTTCACATACTTTAAACAAAGGGGGACCAGAACAGGCATTTCTGATGTCCAAGTAGACCAGGGCTCACTGTTACTGACAACTAAAGCACAGAGAATGCATTTGTTAGGGAACGTGTTTACGTTAAAAGAAGAAGAAATATAAATGATCTACTTACGTCGTTGAAGCACAGCGTCGCTCATAAACAGGTGCCTCTGGACTCTATAAGGAGGGAGGTATAAAATCCAACTATATGGATAAGGTAGGGTAGATAAGGAAGCTGCTTCTGTACCGTGGGATGTAAGGTATGCATCCGCACCTATATTGCTTATGGATCCCATAGAGTGTGCAATGTTCATGGTTAATAGCAAAGTCTTGGGCCCGCTATCCTTATCCATAAGTTTGTAATAGTTGAGTGCAAAGGGTCGATTCGGGCACGTTATCCGACGTTAAAAAAGTTAATTAACTTCCCTTGAACAAATCTATCAAAGGAACCTGTGGTTTTCTATCGAGTAGAATATGAACAATACATACAAACAAACGAGGGGGACAATGCTTAATATTCGAAGATTAAGTAACCGATCTGAAAAGCAGAAGATATGATTAGTCGTGGTCATAAATGTAATAATATTGCATAAGCTACCCCGAGTTTGTAGAGAGAAAAAATGCCGGCCCTGAATGCGGGGAACAACCGTCTGTAACCGTTCATTATTTTGAGTGTGTGTTCGTGAAGTCCAGTGTACCCAAGGAAAGCGTGCAAAAAAAAACGAATTATTCATGACAGCCTCCTCACCAGACTCGAACGCTGAACCCTCAGGAGGCAATGAGCAGCAAAGAAGGAGGGCATACAAGGCTTGTTTACACTGTGTAAGCACCCCTCCCCCCTATTCGTCTCCCTCCAGTTTTTTTCCCGCGAAAGTTTATGAAATTGCTGAGATGTCTGTGTGGGTGTTCTATATAGCGTTCAAGGAAAGCAAAATGTGACCTTGGAGATATCGACGCTCCTGGACAACCTCCTTGTGCAAGATGTAAACGAGAGAGGAGAGAATGTGTTTTCGCGCCTTCGTTTAGAGGGGGTAAAGTATCGAAGAAAACTCGAGCTGAGAGCGGGGATAACGACAAAACCTCTGAGCAGTCATCTCAAAGTGAGCTTAAATATCTTTGGCTTGCCCCACTTTACTCAACAACTTTCGACTATATCTTCGTACTTCACTTATGGCTCTACGTCTCACATGTTATCATTTCCTCATCTAACCATGTCCTCACACAGAACGAGAAAGTAACCCAGTCAACTTTTCCACCTCTGACCTCGACCTAGAAGCAGACCTAGATCAGGACATACGAACTATCTCAGATTCCGAAGGACCTCCCAGGAAAACCAGACGAACCAACTCATCCGGATCTCGCTCAGGATCGGAGAATAACGGTGAAGACGTTGATCCCCAAAGTCTCGCTAGAACTTCCCTCCGAAATCCCACAGATGCTCTGAATCTTCTTGCATTAGCAGCAGACGTCAACAGGAAGTCAAACTCAAAACGACGAGACTCTCGTGGCGAAGCAAAACCTTCTGCCTCTGCTGGCGCCGAGTCGTCATCATCATCGTCTCCTATACACGCTACCGAAAACAACATCACAAACGACGGTATCTCAGAGAATCACCACCAAGCGCAATCTGACGAAACTTCTCGTTCGGGTCACTCGAAAGATATAAGCTCGACGCATAACCACCAACAAACCCGTACCTCAACAACTTCATCTTTATCAAACTATGCCCTCGTACGCGAACGAGTCCTCTCCGCCACCACACTCTCCGACCTCGTGCGCCTCTACTTCGCTCGCGCACACGCCATCTTCCCAATGTTCTCATACAACCGTATTCCCCGCACTTCTTCCGAACTAGCCCAATTTGCCACAGAAGAAACTCCCCTTTTGACAGCTATAGTCGTCATTGTCTCCCGTCAGGAGAAGTTGTTCGAGATTCATTCTAAAAGCTGGGAATACATGTCGAAGTTGATGTATGAAATGATTCTTGGGAAACATACTACGACAGGCGCTATGGAAGCTCTTCTACTATTATCTGGTTGGTAAAACCAGTTTTGGGATTCACTCAATTTGTGTTTGATTCTTTTTTTTGTGTGCATTGTAGAGAACTTGCCTCGAAGACCGGAACCGGTTTCAGAAGATGAGGAACACCGTATGTCATGGATGCTCGTCGGTATGGCAGTAAGAATGGGGTAAATCACGCACTCTCTTAAAGCGAAATTAAACTTGTATTCATCTCACTCTAGGTATATGCTTGGTCATGATCAGAAGACACTCCGACCATATGCACTCAAATCCGAGGAGAGCTCGAACAGAAACAACGACAAAAAGAATGAGCACGAGCGAATTGATAGGGACAGGTTATCTTGGACATGTAAGGCTTCTCACGACATATACGAGAGAACTATGAATAACCCAGCCCTAATTATTCATGTAGACTGCTATATGTTTGACAGAAGGTAGACTAAACTAAGAATACTCAGTCTCCAACTAACTGTCTACGCAGCATATCCATACGGTCCGGGAAAGCATTCTGGAGCAGAGGCAAGCCATTCATATTTCACTACTATATTCCTATACCCTAACATGCCCGGATAGGTCCTGGTCTGTGTTTCCAACCGACTTACAGTGGCGCTATGCCGTCAGCTTCAGAAACTTTCCCAACTATGCGCGCTATAGAAGGGAAGCAAGATGACTATTCGGCAATGCTCCAGGCGTAAGCTTCAACCTAAAAATACCCACCATCAATCTACTTAGAATTTCTGATATAGGTATACGGAATTAACCCAAACAATGGCATCGGCACATGACATTCTTTATCCTTCTAAAGATCGGACCATTGCCTTAGCCCGAGTAGGTGATTATCATAAGTAAGATCGGGTATTATTTTGGGGGGGTAATTTAAAACGCTTATACGTTTATTTTTTAGATACCTGGACGACCTGACTAGAAGTAAGTAATGAAATATGAATGCTTCTTCGTCGTTGTTCTCATCCTTTGATTCCCTGTTTTAGGTATAGTAAGTATATGCACCAGAGTCCATGTACCTAAAACTCATTTTATCCCATAGAACGGGTTCAGAGATGACTGGGAAGGTAAACAATGGACTAATAGTCTCGTATCTCAATGTGTCTGGCTCACCTTCGTAAGTCGATACTCCCTAAATATCAGTAGCGCTTCAAATTCAACCCCGTATTATAGCACTATACACGGCTATACATCTATGTTTTTGCTTTCCAGTCCCATGTTCAACGAAATACTTCGACCTCCCATGATGGGAAAAAGGTAGCGGATAATGCTATATTTCCGCGAGGTCCGATGGCCAGTCCGGATTCTCGATTCATATTAGAGGCTATTGATGCGGCGGTAATTGTAAAACTTCTCTTTTCCTGGGTTACGCTAAATGATTAATAGACACAATTACTATCAATGTGTGTTGAGCAACTTCAACCCAGCGGGGCAATGTCATATTTGCCTTGGAGGTTTTTCTTATACATACAGTTTGTGTTAGCTTTTCAGAATTTAGATTTAAACACTGATCATATTACAACAACTAGATATGCCGGTGTTTTCCTCCTGAAGGTAGCTCTTTGCTTAACTCATTTGCTCAGATTAATGAACTTCAACAGGCCGTATTTGTTGGTGCAGTCCTTCCTCAGGATGCCAGGCCGATTATCCACCTCGTGAAGAAAGTAATCGTTTTCCTCGCTTGTGCAAGTCCTGACGACCAGCACGCAGGAGTACGCTACGCTCGCCTACTAAACGGCCTTCTTCGTGTTTTTAGTCGTGGGTTGGACGGAGTTACATCTCAAGTCGGTACACCAAAACGACGGGCAACACAAACGGAGTTTCCTCCTAATTCACCTCCAAGATCGCCTCTTTCTAGACAAGTTGGGCCACCTCCTGATTCAGGGTTTTCAGAATCTGCCGAGTCGTCTGGGTTGCTTCTACCACCGGGAGAGGCATCTTCTTCATCTTCTTCGAGATCAGTCTTCACTACCGCCCATTCCCTAACTTCTTCTCATCTCGTAAATCCATCGGTTCCAAACCATAAGTATGATCGACCTCTTCAAACAACCCGTCTTACACGTAGTCCCGCAACGGAAGCCGTTCTAGCTCACTTACCTATGCCCCGACTTGACGTAAGTGCAAATTTCCCGGGGAGTACCAGGTCACAACAATCCATGCTGGCAAGTAGTTCTCTCCAACAACACCCAATCCCAACAGATGCTTTCTTCGGAAGATCTTTGAATCCTCATACGAATGCATCATTTCACAACAATCTAACATCAACAACATACTCAAACATACCCCATACCAACTCTCTCCATCATCACCAACAACAACCACATTCCCAGCCCCACTCCCATTCACACCCTCACTCCCACAACCACTCTCATTCCCAACCCCAACCTCAGCTCTACTCCCAAACATCTCATGCACCTCCATGTGGCCCTTACGACATCCCACCAACTCTCCCCTTTGACCTAGCCCAATTCAGACCTAGTCCAACCCAAACAACAAGTCCGGCAACCTCAGCTCACAACTTATCTCAATTCGATTTAAGCTGGCCCGCCACAGAAGCTGATGGCCTTGCACAGATGCTTGCTGATGATCATGCCCTAGATGGAGATTTTTGGATGTCTTTACCTAGTCATGTTCAGTGGCAGGCTTGGCCTGGTTCGGGAACGGGCACGACGACTTCATCAAATTATAATAATAGTCAGATGAGCTGAGACGAATGAAATGAGGTCTCCGCGCCAAGGTTAACTTTGCGCCCCGATATGGTATTATGTGACTTTTCTGTGGGTCTATTATCCTTTTTGTTCCTTTTGTCCTGTGTTTGTGTTTGTATGTATGTATGTATTAGAGCCCAGCTGTATTTATTATTCTCGTAAGTACCTCCCTAAAATCCCCTATCGACCAAGCTACATAGACATGTTTTAACTCCCTTTCTTCCTGTTCACTTATAGTTTTGTACTTCATAGCAAAAACATTACCTCGGAATAACATAATGCGTGCCTGAAAGAGCTAATATTCTACTCACTCATATGTCTGTTGTTGACCTCTGGCTCCCGGCTCCCGAACGACAATCCCTTCCTTAATATTGAAGTTTCTCCGTTCATTTTCTTCCTCGAAGCTCGAAAACTCGAAGAAACTGACTTTAAATATGCATCATTCCTTGGCATAGCTTAACCGGGTAACACAAAACCTTGTTTTGCGTCTTAGCGTAGCTATGGTTGCCTAGAAGAAAGAGAAATCTAAGTCATTATGTAATTTTCAGAATATTTCCGGTGAGTTATCCCGTTCTTTCTCTCCGTAATAAAATTACTGACTTACCGTAAAGATCCGTGTTCACAATATGTCGATAATATGTTTTGTTTGATAAAATTAGTTGGACTATGTGACAGGTTAAACGATCCACATATTTCTATGGAAATTGCCAATCCGCCAAGTCTGTTCAGAGAAATGAGTTTCGTCGGGCCGCAATATTGTCTCTTTTATTAATTATTAAGAGATATCCACTCGGTCAAGTTTTTTATCATAGACGGACTACAAAAAGGACGAGAAAGGGAACTTATGTGCTTCAATATAACGTATTATCCCCTCTCTTTTCTCTCCATTTTTCTTATATCTTCTTTCATCTCTCAAAAAGTTGATCTTTTTAGAGCAGGTTAACCAGTACTAGACAACTTGCATTCAACAAATTAACTCATACGTCCCCTTTCCACATATCCAATGTCTTTTCTTTCGCTCGCAACAGTCCTTACCGTCCTCTCTGCTCACTTGTCGTCTGTGCATGGCCACGGCAATGTGCAAGAGATTGTTGCGGATGGTGTAACATACTCAGGTTACCTCCCCTATCAAGATCCCTACATGAATCCAGTCCCGGACAGGATCATGCGTAAAATCCCCGGTAATGGACCCGTTGAAGATGTCACTCTCACCGAGTAAGTCATCCCATCCTATTCCCACTTTACTCCCTTTACTCCATAATAAATCAAATCAAAAGAGTGAACTAACCTCTCCTCATCCAAAAACAAAGCATCCAATGCAACACCGGCGCCGAGCCCGCCGCCCTCTTTGCAACCATCGAAGCCGGCACCGACCTCTCCCTAAACTGGACAACCTGGCCAGACTCACACGTCGGACCCGTCATAACCTACCTAGCCGCCGTCCCCTCCACCGAATCCATCACCTCCTACACCCCATCCTCCTCCGACGCCGTCTGGTTCAAGATCCAAGAAGCCGGTAAGACCGAGGACGGTCTCTGGGCAGCAACGGACATCCTCTCCAAAACGAACGACGTAGCTTCCGTTACGATCCCTGCCTCCCTTAAGCCGGGACAATATATCGTGAGGCACGAGATCATCGCTCTACACGCAGCGTATACATATCCTGGTGCACAGTTCTATCCGGATTGCATTCAGATTGAGGTTACGGGGTGTGGGGACTCGTTGCCGGATGATTCATTCCTTGTTTCGTTCCCTGGTGCTTATACGGCTGATACTCCGGGCATTGTCTATGATGTGTATACCAATACCAGTGCCTATCCCATTCCGGGTCCTGCTCTGTAAGTCTGAGTCTATTATTAAACCGTTTTCGAAGTATTAATATGAGAATTCTATAATCAAACAGCTGGAATCCTGATGCTTAATTCGGGTATTCGTCCAATTACCCTCTGCTTACAGCTTACGGGAAAAGGATAGCCTTAGTGCGCATGACCTACCAATCTCTGCTACTAGGTTTTTCCGCCGAAAAATAACGCACCTGGGGTGTATATAAAGGAGTTCTCCACACATGAGCTTTCTACATCCGGAGAAAGGACAACGATTGTCTAAAGGATTTGTTCAAAAACACCTTTTTAGAGTCTGAGACTCTAACTTCTTTTTCCATAATACATCTTTTCTACATTTGTACCGCAGTCTAGTATTCAATTTATACCACTTCACCGAGGAAGAAAAAAGTTCTATCGTCTACCAGTCCACTGATCTACCGTGCCATCCACCCACCGTCAACAGTAAGTGTCTCACCACAGACATAATCACTTGCTCTACTGGCAAGGAAAAGTACTGCGCCTTCGAAATCTTCAGGTAATCCCCATCGTCCCGCTGGTATACGTTCTAAAATTTGTCTTGCTCGAGTTGGGTTGGCGATCAATGCCGAGTTCATCTTCATAAGGCGACATTTAATTAGTTCTACTGTCATTGATTAAGGGTACATAGGTTCTTACATCGGTATTGATATATCCTGGAGCAATGCTATTCCGGGCAATAAATAAGTTTTCCTTCTCATCATATAAATTTTCACAGATTCCCGACTTACCAGTTTACATTTATGCCTTGTGAACTCCATTCATTAGATAGCCCTTTTGTCTATTTCATGATTCAGAAACGTCCGAGTATAACTTATCAGTGATTATCTTACTGTTCCCAATACGCCATGCTTAGCAGCAGCATAAGCAGGTACCGTAAGCCCCCCTAATCGATAAATTTAATCAATTTTGGTGATCCATGCACGAGTAATGTATATGCTAGTTTTATGAACGTAGTAAGCTCACCTTGGAAAGATAACAAACTAGCAATATTGATAATCTTCCCATTTGGTAGATTTGTTGAAGTGGCTGCTGCTGCCTCCCGTCTAGCAAGCATATGTGCACCAACGTCTCTAGCAAGCGTCCATACAGTATTCAAGTTCACTTGTAAAACCTATCATCAACAGATCTTTCGTCAAATTTTTCATTTCACCCGAACAAGGGGTAGAAAATTGTATCTTACCTCTTCCCAATCATCATCTGGGAACAGAGCTGCCGGATGTCTATTGCATCAAAGAATCAGATACTGCGTTTGAATTATATATTCTTCTCTTTCGTAAGAAATTCGCCCACCTCCTTTGAATGCCCCCACAGTTCACTAGAATATCAATATCGAGTCCAAGACCGCCCTCTTCCGACTTAGATGTAATTTTCTTTATAACCGCCTTGACTTGTTCCTTGTCTGATAAGTCACATGGTACGATCCATACATTCCGACCAGCGCCCTTAATTTTCGTCGCAGTATCTTGGTTCTTATCATCTCTCTAGTAAATCAAAAACAAAAATTACAGATTATTGACGATAAGCATTGGGTTCTTAGCTCAATTCAAATATCAAGAAAAAAATGCATAAGAGAATATAGTCTGCGTACTTGGATTAAGATGATATCTGCCCCTGCCTTAGCTAACGAAAGTGCAAGAGATTGGCCGATTCCTCTCGTAGCACCACTGAAAAAAGGGAAATAATCAGTAATTTCATTCGATTTGTCGCCAGTATCTGAGCAACGAAATATGGTCCATGCTCACGTTATGACCGCCTTCTTCCCTTGAAGAGAGAACAAAGATTCGAGGTAAGAAATACTTTGAGACATCGATGTCAATTATACGAGGAAAATGCAACAAACGAAGCGAATAAAGTGAAAGAGAAAGAGAGAGAGATCCGGAACTCAACCTTCGGTTCTTGTCCCAACCTACACTTTCTCTTATTTATATATCTCAGCCCAGCTCCGTCCAGTCCCTAGAAAAAGCAGAAAGACAGACTAGTCTGGGGTTTTCGGAAATGTCGGTCCGGTGATTATCATCATCGAAACTTCATTCAACCGGCTCCGAAGCGCTATTTACCACCAGAACCCCACACTCAAGATCCCGTCCATAACCTTCAAGGTGCAAGAAAAAAAAAGGCTCTATCTTTAATTTGATAATACCACGCGGGGGATATTTATTAAGGACCCTGTGAGATACAGAAAAACATCCCGAGAGAAGTTCGAAACGGTAATAACGACTACAAAATACGAGAAGAAAATAGAGGAGGGAAACATAGAGAAACGCGCTTTCCGATTCCGAGACTCCGCACCCCCTGCACCAGTGTCCCGATCGGCACAAACTAGAGCTTAG
This sequence comes from Pyrrhoderma noxium, assembly GCA_002287475.2. Taxonomy (NCBI): domain Eukaryota; kingdom Fungi; phylum Basidiomycota; class Agaricomycetes; order Hymenochaetales; family Hymenochaetaceae; genus Pyrrhoderma; species Pyrrhoderma noxium. Next base: position 163,911 of record CM008260.1, read on the forward strand.
TTCCCACCCGTCCATCTATCGAAGAAAGGCAGAAACACATGACACGTAAGTCCGCGTTAAAAAACAATCTTACAGAAATAGCTTAGAATTGACTTACACGGCGGGTCCAGGAATCGGGTAAGCCGAAGTATCTGTAAAAAACGAATTGAAGGTGAAGGAAATCCCGTTAGTATGTATCACAAGAACTCCGGATGTCACCACAAAAGGAGGAGGATAGAATCTAAGGAGAAAGAAGAAAAAACTACTAACTGGTATAGATGTCAAAGACAATACCTGGTGTGTCGGGAGTATAAGCTCCTGGGAAAGACACAAAACTTGTTGGGAAAGCACTTCCAGATCCAGTCACTTCAATCTGTATGCACGAAGGATAAAACTGTGCTCCTCTATCGAAATCCGGAAATGTGGGTTAGTCAAACACACACGCATAACATGCATTAGCCCTAGTTGACTTAGGTTACCCTGATTGGTACTCACGGATATTCAAATGCACTAGAAGGTCAAGGCAAACAGTATGAGTTAAATTTGTACCTTATAACAGAAAAAAAAAGAGGGTTAGCCCAAATGAGTTGACTTACCCATGAAGAGCGATAATCTCATGTCTGACTATATACTGGCCAGGCTTCAGGTTCTTTGGGACCGTAAAAGTATAAATACTATCATTTGCAGAAAGTATATCCGTTGCGGCCCACAAACCATCGCTCGTCTTACCCGCTTCGGCGACTTTAAACCATACAGCACTGGAAAGAAGGAGGCCCCCAAAGCACATATAAATAGAGTAAGACTCTTCAGTCCATTTATTCCTCTTGACCGAAGCTTAATGCTAATGCACGCACCTAGTATTTGGGAGCCACTCCGTTATATCTGTCCCGGAGGGTGCAGCTGCCATATATGTTATCATAGGACCCTGAGCCAAAGTGCATTAGTGTCATTCAACCCAGAGGATAATTATATTTGAAAATAGCTCCTTATATTACTTAACTTACTTTATGCGAATCGGGCCAAGTTGTCCAATTCAAGGCCATTGAGGACCCAGCTGTAACAGTCGCATAGATAGGAGCAGGTGAGCTACCGACCACACCTCCATCGCTATACCCGTTACACTGAAGGCTATCGTCCCGTTCTTTTAGTTTAAATACCAATAACGAATGCTTCCGGATTTTACGCACTCTATCAGTGTAAGATCCGTTACGGGTCCTACCGTCAATTAAAGGAAGGATACATAAATTATCTCAGATTCAAATACACACATCGGGGACTATCCTACTATCAACTCACCATTACCAGGTATTGGCCTAACAATCCTCTCTGGAGCCGGACTAGTATACGGATCTTGGTATGGAAGGTATCCCGTATACGTCGTCCCATCCACCTTGATCTCCTGAACATATCCATGAGCCGAGACAGACGTTAGAAGAGTAGTTGACGATAACGCCAGAGTGAGAAGAAGATTAAGCATTTTAAACATATTTTGTGTCAAGGTGCAAATTTTGACCGTTAAGAGTATTGGCTAAAAATCTACTATCTGTCTCCTCACGGGTTTCGTTTTTATATAAACAATCGAAAAAGTGTATATTACATTTTTACGAGCTGTGATCTAACGCCTTGCATAGTTATTTTACGAACGGACCGCTAACAACATATGTCCATGAAGCCGACCGAAGTCACCAGCCTCGAGACAAATTCCAAGAAGGGCCAGGAGATCATTGGATGCATACGAGAAATTTCCGAGTTTTTATAGAAGTCAATCATTTTATAAGACACAAAAGGCATATAGGACAATTCATCTTCTTGGCTTTGTCCTAATAAAGCTGGGTTTAATCAATAGCCCATAACTCTATTTCCTCGGTTTATGCGTATATTTCACCGCGCTTATAGTTTAATGTTTATTACCATGTGTTTTATCCCGTTTGTCAAATCTCAAAGAACTTACGAAGTATTGACTACCGTGATAATTACGAAGAAATGCCTCTTAACATATCATATATTATAGCTTCTTATTATTTCAGCTTTTGACTTACTTAGAGCTAATCATCTTGACGCGCGATTCCGGGAGTTCTTGAGAATTGCATTATGATGAACTCGGAAATATCCTCGAATACATATACGGTTACATAATGTATCAATAGAAATCAGATCTACGCGCGCCTGGCACGTCGTGTCCTCGGGGCTACCCTGCTAATTACAGTCCGACTGTACTTCGGTCATGCGTTAGCACTAATATTCATTTCATTTCTCAAATTGTATATTCCAAGTTCCATACGTGAGTAGCAAATAAGCTCGACGTATCTATCTCCTTCTCAACTCTGAGACAAACACCTTATTACAGTACGAAACGGAAATACCCAAAAGTAATTGTGAACTTTAAAAGTCTACCGCTGAGGACAGAGGAAAGAAGAGGACAGCAAGGGGGCAACCAAAAGAAGCCCAATCACTCAAGTTGCTCTTGACTACGTACACATACCATGCAGTCCTCACTAATAGAGGATAATAAAGATGTTCTACAAACACTTGAAAACTACCCGAACGTCATATCATGGATAAACGAGATTCTGAATGTTGAAGAGAATGAGGACGAAGACAAGGATGGGGCACAAGAAGGTGGATCACTACACCAAGATCTTTCTGAGCTCGAGAAACGTGTTTCTCATCTGTCCGCAATACTCGAAATTGCCTGCGAAGACACATCCATACAACTGGAAAACACAATAAGCACACTCTCAAGGACCGTCCCCCGCCTTACTTACGATCTTCAACTAATGCAGGAAAATGCTCTTTCTCTTAAATCTGCCTTACAAGCCGTAGAAACTCACTCTGAAACATTCTTGAATACAAAAGACATGGGTCTCGTTCTAGATCAACTAAACTACCTGGACACAGTAAAGCGCAATATGGATGCGTCCCTGGTCGTGTTACGTGAAGCAGAGTCATGGTCAAGTCTCGAGTCTGAAGTCGTTTCTTTCTTGTCCGAGCAAGCATACTCTAAGGCTGCTACGAGATTATCAGAAGCATCGAAATCCTTGGGTGTATTTCAAAATACCCCGGAGTTCGAAACGCGCAAAACATTAATGACGAATCTCCAGAATCAATTGGAGGCTTCATTAAGCTCGGCATTAGTGGCTGCAATAAACACAAATGATGTAGATGCTTGCAAGAATTTCTTCAACATCTTCAGAGATATCGAACGAGAATCGGAATTCAGGAGTTATTGGAATGGTAGTAAGAGGAAAGAAGTAGCTTCTATGTGGCAGGACATAATCTTAGCAGATTGTGGAGAAACAAATACTGAAGGGAAGAAGAAATTTACTGTATTTCTTCCTGAATTTTATCAGGGACTCTTATCCGTTCTACAAGTTGAACGTCTTTCTGCACCTCTTATCTTTCCTGATCCTCAACCAACACTATCTACTTTCGTAGCGAACACGCTAACCTCTTTACACCCGTCCCCTTCCACTCGACTCAACCAGCTCATTAACTATTATGGTGATCTTGTCCTTCCCGAGCTAATATCAGCTTTCAAATCCACAGAGGAATTTGCCCTTTCCACGTCGAAGATAATGGAGAAAATAGGCTTTTCTGCGTTTGCCCCTTCTAACTTTGTGTCTTCGGAAGAAGGTGCAGGGCCAGGTTCTCCACCTCAACAGCGTATGCAGCTCCGACGAAGATCCACTCGTCAATCCTTCTCTCGACGAGTAAACCGTTCATCTTTCTCTGGAGGTCCTATACCACCTCAAGGCCTGGGTACCCCGTCTGGATCCTCAACTCTAGACAACTCCTGGGAGGAAACCCTCTTTGAGCCATTCATTGAATACCAATGTGACTACACATCGCTAGAAAAACGTCTCTTACGCTACCAGCTCAAGAGCGTACTATCTACAACTTCCGTCTCAGCTACGGGCGCGAGATTGCTACGTGAAGGAGCAATCGATGTCCTTTCCTGTGCTGATGAATCACTTTCGCGGTGTATGACGTTCACACACGGATATGGACTTGCTGGGCTCATGCAAGCTCTTGACGACCTCTTTGACTCATTCCTCCAATCTATTAGGAAGGATATCCTCGAAGTCGGTGGTGGGATACAGAAATCTGCTGATCCATCAAGATTAACAGGTATCACAGGACAAGAACTCATCGATCTCGATCTAGACGATTCAGATTACTCTACAGAGGATCTCGCAACTGTCCAACTAATACTCCACCTCTTAGATGCCATAAGGAGTGTATTAGACAAAATATCAGGGTTTGAAGCGAAGCTTCGTTCTAGCATTATACAAACATCCGGTGCACTACGGATGGCGAGAGCAGATCCATTTGCGACATATATCTCAGGCACGACAAACACCGTCCTAACTCTTCTCCAAGGCTCCACCCTGAACAGTATCGAGTTACAAACATTACTAGATACTGTAGACCCTGAACATCCACCGCTTACCCAAACACAATCACTGCCTGCAACTCATAGCACATTCAATACTCCAAGTACTCCCGGATTTCCTTCAATTCCTCCAATCCCTCATACCCTCCAAGGACAAAGACATCCCATAACGGGGCACCACGTCCAACTACTCCTAGGCTCCCGAAAAGCAGTCTCCCTCTTCGCCCAAGCCTGTCAAAAACGTCTCCAAGAAACCCTCCTCTCGCCCCTCCTCAAACACCTCACATCCTACACCTCCCTCCCCATCTGGCGCCCCACCCCCGACCCAAAGTCCGACTCCGGTAGCAGCAGACTAAACACCTCATCATCATCATACAAGTCGTCTTCTACTCCCGACCAAAAACGCGGGGGCGGGGGACAAAACACGGCGAGTAACAACGCAACGAGCGAAGTCGTCATCCCCACGTTCAGTCTTTCACCGACGCCCACCATCCAGCGGATCGCGGAGGGTTTACTCAACTTGCCGCGTCTCTTTGAAGTCTATGCGGATGATGACGCCCTGGCATTCTCAATCGAGACTCTGCCCTTTGTCGACTCGAAATCTTTACTGGCTCTAGCTTCATCCACTTCTACGTCTACGTCTACTACTACTTACACAGATACACACGTATCCACCGAACCCAGTACAATCAACCCACCACCAGGGGTCTCGTCGTCCTTCTCAGAACCTGTAGCCACCACCACCACCAGCAACCCGAACGACATCCACCCAACTTCATTCACGCGCCCCAAACCCCCTCGCGCCTCCTCCTCCTCCTCTTCCTACACCTCCCATTCCCAATCCCAATCCCATCCCCACCCCCATCCACAACCACAACCACAACAGAACCTCCACCTACCCCCGGAAGCAGTCTCAACCCTCTGGCTCTCCTCCCTCTCCCTAACCTTCTTCTCCCACCTAACAACCCACATCCTTCCTTCCCTCCCCACCTCCTCCTTCACCGCATCCACGTCCTTTACCTCCTTACCCACCTCCATATCCACATCCACTTCCACCTCCTCCGCCTCCATACCCACCTCTACCTCTTCATCCGGGTCCTCTCCTTCCTACCCCAACACGAACGCAACACTCCAACTAACAGAAGACCTCTCCTACCTCTCCCAAATCGGGCGCGCCCTAGGCGTCGAATGGCCCCCTCTCGAGACGTGGCTCCGGGCGCTCACGATGGACATGGACGACCTAAAAGCACGCCTAACCAAAGACAAACATAAGAATAAGAACAGGAATACAAACAGGAGGCAGAATGTGAATGTGGGTATGAAGAGGGATGTCGTTGGTAGCGGTGGTGGTAATACTAGCGGTGGTGGTATTAATAATGGTGGAGGAGAGGGTGTCGAAAACGAAAACGAAGAAGAGAGTCTAGACCCAGAAGTATTAGAGATTCTTCAGAATGTGTTTAAATTCAGGAGTTAAAATTCATGTATTCCATGTACCCTCCCACTTCCACTTCTACATTTATATATACACCTTAGTAAAATAAAATCAGAGACTATCGCTCTTCCAACACCCACCTGTTACCCCATATGCATATGCATATATAGCATATACACATATTGATAGACATATCAATATTCTACTCAGGTCCTCACAACACACACACCAAAACAAAAAAGAGAAAGAAAAAAATAATAGTTTATTAAGCGATATTGAGTTACTAAGTAAAAGTAAACAACAGATTTGGCAATAAAGCTCTAAGCTCTAAGCAAGCAACATCTTGAGTGGGTCCTCGATGTAATCCCGGACCTTAACTAAAAACCCACAAACAAGGTTATCAGTATCACCTCAAACAAATACATCCCTTCCCCCCTCCACACACACATAAAAAAAAGAAAGACACATACCCAAGAAAGTTACAGCTTCCCGACCATCAAGGAGACGGTGATCATAAGTCAAGGCAACAGCCATTATGGGTCGAATGACGATTTGTCCATCAACAACAACAGGCTTCTCCTTGATAGCATGCATACCTACATAATCAAAAAAAGATATTAGATATAATTAACTCAACTAATCTCAATCAATCAATCAAGCATCACGACGTACCGAGAACAGCGGATTGAGGAAGGTTGATAATGGGAGTTCCCATCCAAGAACCGAAGACACCGCCATTGGAACTAGTGATCACTCCGCATAAGACGTTTCTTCAATCATCGAAAGGGAAAAGGCACATACATAGTGAAGGATCCACCAGCCATATCTTCGAGGGTCATCTTGCCATCACGAGCTTTCTTACCCAACGCAGCGATCTCCTTCTCAATATCAACGAAGCCCATAGTCTCCGCATTGCGAACAACTGGGGTGACAAGCCCCTTGGGCGTCGCAACTGCAACACTAAGATCTACATAGTCACGATATACAATCTCGTCACCATCAATAGATGCGTTTGCTGCGGGGATTTCCTTAAGAGCAAGGCAACATGCCTTTGCGAATGCACTCATGAAACCAAGCTTAACATCATGTTCTTTAAGAACTTTGTCCTTGAAACGTGAACGCATAGCCATCAAAGCAGACATATCGATTTCATTGAAAGTCGTCAAGGATGCAGCAGCATTCTGCGATTCCTTAAGACGCTCAGCTATACGTAAACGCATTCGTGACATTTTCACCCGAGTCTCCGTGCGAGCACCGGGTATCTTCGCACCAGAAGCAGGTGCTTCTTTAGCTTTTGAAGGTTCCGGTTTAGGAGCAGGGGGAGGGGGAGAGGGTTTCGATGGCTTTTCGCTCTCCTTCGGGGCAGGTGGAGGGGGTGCTGCTTCCTTCTTGGGTGCTTCCTTAGGTGCTTCCTCAGCCTTCGGTTGCTCCGCCGGTTTCGAAGATGCTGGTCATAAGAATCAGCGGAGTCCGTGAGATTAAATGAAAATGAACTTCACTCACACTCTCCAGCAGCACCGGGTTCGAATTTGAAGAGATCCTGTCCGACAGCTACCGTATCTTCCTCTTGGAAAAGAAGTTCAGTGATCTTGCCCGCTTTAGGAGCGTTGACAGACACATCAATCTAGGAAGAAAAAGTTTCAGTACTGTCATATCAGGATACATAATATAAAGGATGATTAAAAGTTCGTTCATGAAAAGGAAATGAAATTAGGATTTTGACCGGGTAGTTAGTCCGAAGCAAATCGGAAACGGAAGTTACGGGAGAAACGCGAGCAGCATTAATCATACCTTGTCAGTCTCGATGGTAGCGACCTCCTCATCGGCCTCAACGTAGTCGCCGACCTTCTTTTGCCACGTCTTCAAGGTACCTTCAGAAATAGATTCTGCCATTACGGGTACCTTCACAATCTCATCTAAAATCATAGGTCGGCATAATGCTTGTTTTGATATTTAGAAGGTTTCAAACCTTGTAAAAGATGAGTAGAGTGGAAGTGTGATCGCAAGACATGTGCTCCGCTCGACCGCCTTGTAACATAGTAGAAAAAAAGGGCATATTAAGAACCCAATTTCTTAGTGAATAAGGCCGAGGAAACTCACCAAGCAGTGGATAGAGCAGCTGCCTGAGCTGCCCGTTGACCTGAGAGGGCACGGCCACGTGCTACAGCTATTACACGTTTTGAAAGCATCGTCGACGACGCAGGAGACTCGTCTATGCGAGGTCAAGCGGGATGTGGAAAGAAGAGAAAAAGTTGAGCTGAGAACGATGACGCCGTGAACTCCCAATAGGTCCAAGCTGCATGATCGTGAGAACCGGATCCCCATTTGGGCCCATCCAATCAAAAATGTGCATTTGGGCAAATCTACCTCATACGCCCTTGTGTTTGGCCATCAAAACACACCAGAATACCGTCAATCTCCAGACCAAAGTATATTTATTCACACAAAGGAAAACAGTGTTGTAAGTGAGATCATTATCAAGTAAATACTAAAACATTAAGAGACTAACAAGAAATCATTTACAGTCAACAAGAAAACGATAATAAAAGACTCAAGAAAGGAAAAAAAAAAAAAAAGAAGAAAAGATACCAAAACACCTGTGTCAGCTATAATCACGCAGCAGCTACTGGAGCACCAGCAGAAGCAGGAGTATTCGATGCGGTGTAATCCTAATTAAAACAAATGAGCATGCTGACACACATCATCGAGTCTATGATGGAAAGACGTACCTCCATCTCAGCATCTAAGTCTTCTACACTCTTCTGAGGGCGCTTATCCCTTGGCTTTCCTTGTCGCTGGCGTCTTCCAGTGCGGATAGTTCTAAGGAGGCTGTAGGTAAGAAGGTTCTCAAACTCAGAGTAATTGTATTTCAACAAACCTCTGTACACTCTGTGGTTTAGCACTAGCAGCAGTAGATGACGCAGGCGTAACGCGTGAAACCAATGAAGGTGGAGGCGCCTTCGCCGGATCGAAGATGAGTTCAATCCTCATTGGCTTTTCTAGATGTAGCAAGTGACAGAGAACATCGAGGCGATTGAGAGTCGGGTCGAGTCGGTTGATAGCAGAGACATGCGAAAAACAAGAGAAGATCATTAGTTGACTTGAATCGTCGACACAAGTAGCGAATATTCAAAAACTCCGCGTGTTATCTACTCATAAGTAACACATGCATTGGGTATACTTTCACTTCATGATTGCATAATGAATCCGCAATTTGCGGCATGTAAGAACAAATCCCACATGATGATGGCTGGCTCAAACACACAGGCGTAAAATTGTCTCTACTCCGAAGGACGCCTTGATACCTTACGCACATCAAATTCATCGTCTCTGGATTTATGAACAAACAGTGTCGAGAGATCGCAAAACAAAGCAGCAAGATCCATCCCATATTCTTGAGACACTGTCTATCCAACCAGCTCGCTATCGCAGCCTCGTAAAGGTGTTCCCGGGGATGCCAGCCCCGGACACCAAATATCGGGCTTGAGGAAAGGTTCGGTGATGATGATCAACTTCCGCTGGCCAGGCAGAAGGATCAAACCATGCTCTTCGGACTCCGTGGAGTCGAGCAACCTTCCCTCGCGATGCTTAGACACTCGCTTATTAAAGCGTATCATGAACACCCCCCAGTCATATTGATGCAAAGCGTAACGCGGTTTTTAAAAGGAAGTAAGGAGTCAGATCACTAACTGCCATCGATGAGTCGGTTATTGTACTGTTCATACGCCTTCGTGCCATCGCCTTTTCGCGAGAAAAGAACCATTGCGGTGCCGTTCCATTTTCCTTGAGCGTTGAAGTGGAGTTGAATATCCTTGAGTGGTCCGACTGTGGTTGTGAAGAGTTCCTAAAGCAGCCACATCAGTATCAAATTGGTGACCATTGATTTGACAAAAGCAGTACAAACCTTTATCTGGGCCTCGTTGACGTCCGTGGGAAGACCAGAAACCATGATCTTCTCCGCAACTTGAGGCTGCTGGGGCTTAGGGCCCGTCGTCACGATTGGGAGTGACGCCTTTTTTGCAGCTGCAGCCGCAGCATTACGTTTGCTGGCGAGCTGGCTGTTTCTGATCGGGCGGGTGCGGCGGGTGCGCTTTGAAGCCTTGGCTTTCATTACAATCTTCAATTACAAGATACGATAGTGAGTTAACGTCAACACAATGTCGCCTGCGATAGAGGGGCGAAAAAGCGTCCAAGGAGAACAAAGACAATACCAACATCGTCAAGAGATTGATCCATTGCTACCTTTGATTACGAGGAGATTCACGAAGAAGAAGAAAAGTTGCTAGCGAGAATACAGGGGGTGAGATACACAAAGTCAGATGGTGGTTGGGGACGAAGAGACAACAAGGGCGATCCCTCGCGCTGCCGACTTGTATACGAACACGGTGCGTGAAAAATGTCACGGCTGCCCCATATGGGTTTGGTGTGACAATCACATTTCCTCTTATGGGGTGCAGTATATTCATTCCTTCCTGCTGCTCACCGTGCATTGCCCATTGGTCATCGTTCTTGAAGGCGTCGGTGACCGTTGATGCCCAACGTGAACGCTTATACTCCTCGTCAGATGTCGTTCATGCAGCAGACCCCGTACAACAACTACCAAGCTCAGGCAGCCCGCGCCCTCGGGGCCCAGCCATCTGCGTTTGCAAACACGCCGCCCCCGATGACGGCACCCTCGCTTGGTCCTCCAGCTGCTCATCAACCAGCTGCATTCGGTTTGTTCAACAATGCCATTGGCGCAGGCGCACCGCACAATCCGCAACAGTATATCATGCATGAAGAGAGCAAAATATATGCCCTAGTTATCGACCTCATGGATGTCAATAATCGTGAAGCAGCTCTTCTCGAATTGAGCAAGAAGCGTGAGCAATATGACGATCTTGCCCTAGTCCTTTGGCACTCCTTTGGTAAGCGCATATGAATATCCAATAGACTATTATTATACTTAAATATAAACTTAGGCATCATGTCCGCGCTTCTTCAAGAAATTGTCTCAGTCTATCCTCTCTTGTGCCCTCCAAATCTCACGGCACATGTTTCAAACCGAGTCTGTAATGCTCTTGCTCTTCTTCAATGTGTTGCGTCTCATTCAGAAACTCGTCAACTTTTTCTGAATGCGCACATTCCACTCTTTTTATACCCCTTCCTCAACACTACCTCCAAAACGAGACCTTTTGAATACCTGCGTCTGACCTCCCTCGGGGTCATCGGAGCTCTCGTCAAACAAAATGACAATACTGCAGTCATACATTTCCTGCTATCAACTGAGATTATCCCACTGTGCCTGCGCATCATGGAAACGGGAAGTGAATTATCAAAGACTGTAGCTATCTTCATCGTACAAAAGATTCTTCTTGATGAGACCGGTCTTACCTACATATGCCATACCTACGAACGCTTCTTTGCCGTTGTCACAGTTTTAAGTAATATGGTGCATCAGCTAGTTGAAACCCAGGCTGTTCGTCTCCTCAAGCACGTCGTCCGCTGTTACCTTCGTCTCAGTGACAATGCCAAGTAAGTACAATTCAAACTCCTTGGTATGCAAATGCTCTGTTACTAATATAGTTCTATAGGGCTCGCGAGGCACTCCGCACTTGTCTTCCTGAATCGTTACGGGACACTACCTTTAGCGCCCTTCTTAAAGGTGATCAAGTAACTAAACGTTGCCTTGCTACCCTCCAACATAATTTAATGGAACATGCTAATTAACTATATCCTTTTTGATTTCTCCCTTGACCTTAACAAAGTATACACTTAATTCGTCTCTTTTTACATAGTTTCTCTACTGCTTTCATCCGATCGACATTTGCTGATTATTATTCACTTCGGCCTTTATTTCTATCGTCCCTGCCATTTTCTTCATCCATTGTACCATGTCCCCATTTCCGTCAGACTTCCGAGCCCGATGAGAAGAAAAAAAAAACTGTGTTATCTATCGTTTACTGGACACCAACTCTTTGTATAATTTGAGGCAATTGTAATTACAAATGTGCAAATATAACTAGCAACGCTAATTTTTTAACCTTTCTAATCCCGTTACTTCTTGACATACTACGGAGCGGACGTTATCATGATTATGCGCATGCATGCAGACACCCATTTTGAGTACAAACGTGACATGTGCATGTGACTCCTGGCGTATTTAGTAATTTTAAGCAAATTAAAGAGACCAGACACCGTGACCTACAATCCACTGCCTTCACCAACCCAAGTCAAACCAGTAAATAAACAACACATCTTTCATCAAACAGTAGGGAAAATGTCGCGCGGAGGAAGAAGAGGTGGTGGCTTCAGCGGGAGGGACCTCCCTCCAATGGGTCTCACATTCGCAGATATTCAAAACATGTCTCGTGAAGCAGCTGAACTTTATCCCGTATGTTTCCTCCTCTTCGTCATAAGCATTCTCGCTAAAAGGACATGACCAAACCGTTGCTACCTCTATCTCGAATCACCTGGAATGAACGGATCAATTGGTCTAGACTTTAGAAACCTTACCCGTCCTAACCTCAATCACCGACGAAGAACGAAAAATTTGTGAATTACAAAACGGGTTCGCAGCTCGACTAAGGGCATCAAAATACTTTCTCGTAGAAACCAAAAAATCAGATGGTATGATTATTTTAACCTCTATTTTCTCTACTTTCTCTCCCTTACAATATAAACCTAATGTTGGCTAATACTGACTAGCTTTTAGACCTCCCCCGATACTCAGATAAATACCGTCCCTCACCAGCAGCCCAACCGAATTTAAAACGCAAAGATCTACATCAACCCTTCTTCCCCTCAGAAATCTTCGAAGATTACTTTAACCCAAAGAGGAAAAAGCGGGGTACGTACTTTGATACTTACCATTCATTCTCTCGACATAAAAGCTCAAATAACTCTTACATCAATCAAAATACCTTTCGACTCAACTTCCCTTCGCCTCACACAGAAAAGAAAAAATCAGTCAAGAAAGTAAACTTGGATGGAATCGAAGATGCAAACGATGACGAGGTCAGCTACCCTTTTTCCTACTCTACCCTCTTCTCCCCTATATATCACTTATATTCCATCCTCATCTCCCTCCCCCCAAACTCAAACCTGATCCACTCAATACAATCCAAATCAAACAAACAATTAACGAATACCCAAAAACGAAACCGAATGACCCCCACAGGAAAAATCCTCCGAAAAATCTTCAAACGTAGGATCCGACATCGAAGGGTCCGACTACGACGTCGAAGAAGAATACGATAACGACTACGCCGAGAACTACTTCGACAACGGTGAAGGTGACGACATGGATGACCTCGGAGACGGAGGTGGCGATGGTGGAGGTTAGTAGTGTCCCACATCTCCTTTTTCTTCTCCCCTCCTTTCTCCCCATCTTTTATCTTTCCTTTTCTATGCTAAGTTTTCCGGGTTTACCGTTTTAAACACGAATACGAACATGAACATAATGTCTAACCTAACATAACTTATTTGCAGGTGGTGATTACGAATAGATACCAACATGACCGTCATCAAATCAAATCAAGTATAAGTATAATTGTATTATTAGTAGATGCAGTATTAACTACAAGTGCCTGTATTATAACATTGCTGTAAAATTCAATGCAACCTTTTTCTAGATGCGCGTTATTATGACATCTCTCTTTTAGACTACCTTCGTCTTGACTTTTACATAGGTAAATATTACTCATATTTCGACATTCTGTCACCTCACAAAGTCCCGAAACTTACCACCGTCTATTTCCCCATGTACAAAGCATCTCTCTCTATGAAAACGATAAATTGAAAAAAAAAATTGTTAACTTTCTTCTAACATTATCAACTGTCTTCTACCATCTAGCCCGTAACCAAAAAGTTTTGATATCACTATGCAAAACGAGCACACATTAATCGTAACTACCCTTTTTTTACCTTCAAAGATATACTTATAAGGTTAGACAGCCGGGAGAAAAATTCATGTTCAAATTTCGACAAAGTGCAAACCAAAGCAAATCTATAGCTGTCCATAGGACATAGATGATAAGGATGAAATTATCCACTTGAAAATGTGAAGTCGTAGTAACAGATAGTTCACTAAAGAAGATCTATCCTTTTTGTTGGTAAGAGCATGGCTATAAACAATTGCTTTGTTTTATTTTGTTTTTGTAAAAACAAAACAAAACAAGGGAGATCCTTCCTTCATTCGAACCACTAATTTGAAAACTGTGGATGTTCATAAACGTGTTTAAGTCTCCGACCCCAAATTTCCCATTTCAACTCTCCTTCTTAAAGAACGAGACATACACCAGATACACCAGGTTGAGAGACTGCACCTAAGCTCCGACAGCAATCCCAGATCCATTCCGTAAGTAAATCACAGATCCCAGTTTTAGGTACTCTATTAAATAATCAATAATTTACTAGATTTCTCCTCGTGCTCCTTGTAAGAGCAGCATAGAGTCGTCAAAACGGGGGTACCAGAGGAACATGAAATGAGAGATCCATTAGACCCTTACGTCCATTCCCATAAGACCATGACATTCCTATCGAGGTCTAGACACGAACAGCATCTCTATTCCTTCGAGTAACTATAGAGACGTTTTGGCCGACTCTATTTGACATCCACCTACCCCCCAAGGGATACCCACACCTCAAACGAGCCCCATAGTGAATAGAATTTTGCATCATCTAGGTATGCATCTATCTCATTTTTCCTTTTCCAGATGCTGTGATCTAGTCCGGTATGCATAATACATTTAACACTAAACTACAAAGTTATACTGTTGATAAGTTTTACCAGTAAGGAAAGCGGAAGCTATCAACATTCCCAAAGATTTTGGTTCCGTGTCCGATAAGGCTTAGTGGCTGTATTTCTTACAATTGCTCGCGCATATCTAGGAGATGACTATCGGGTTTCTGAGACGAGAGAAATTAGCTTGAAGCTCGCTAATTGTGTAGACCTACGACACCCCTGGTATGGACAAAGTGGCTTTCCGTTTTAAGGGTCATGTCTGAAGACAACTCTAGGGACATAATGAATCAGCACTTTTTTTATACAAGAGATTAAGGTTGGAGAGAATATCGTTATAATAAGTACCATTATATAATTTGTCATTTTATATGTATCTATCTTCTTACAAAAAGTTCGTTTCAATCCAGAATTTTACTTTGTATTTTCAAGTAATCTCAATAATTTAATGTTACTCTTTCAAGCTCCCACAAATAGACGTATTATTGCATTATAAATTTTGCATCTGTTACTCACTATTACTATTCCTGATACGTTAACTATATGCTCCTATGTTAATAATATACAAAAAAACACGCTCTCTATCCATCCTCCTCCCCAAAGTGCACAGTGCACAGCTGACTAAATGTGTGATAGAACGAATGACTCAACACTTCGAAAAAAAAAAGGGGGGGGGGAGAGAGTATTATTATTATTATCACTCTTTTTTTAAGCTTGCACAGCCTGAGGTGCTCGCCACGAATGTACCAAATTGAGATAATGAATGAACTCCATAATCTACCATGTTTCTTCAACAACTTAAAAGAAGATTCTGATACACCCTAAGAGTTATATAGAGAATGATGCTGCAAAGCTCTTCAGTGAAGTACATATACATCTGATGTTGCAAGTAGAATTTTTTAATGTATAGATCCTCTTTTTCTTCACCGCCTACTGTGTTCGTTCTTTAAGAGGTACTCATTAATTGAAAGATGGTATAATTTTTATGGTAGTGAACGGTGTCACGAAGTATGCGGCGTGAGAACTCCCGTGACTTCACTGATTAATTTATGAAACCTGAAAAAACTCGGTGAGAATCTTTTCTCTCAGACGTCTTCGTTGTACAGTCTGAATTTATCTCCATCTTTCTCTTTTCTTCTGCTCACATATTTTTGAGAGAAATGGCCGCATTCCGTTCTGCTAGAGGTATTGCAGCTTCAACTAGCCGTGGCTTAGCACGGCATTTTTCGTCAGCTTCAACATCTACTTTCGCACATTCTTCGGCTTTCGCTGTTGCACGTGTGGGTGTTACCAAACCATGGGCCATTCCAAATGCCCGTGCTTTCTCAATGTCTAGATGTGTACGAGGGGAAGGTGCTTGTATGTCATCTTATACATTTTGTTGTCTTAGTTGTTAAAGACCTAATACGTCATCGTAGCCGACGTCTCACTTGCTCAGAAGTTGAGCGAAGAGCTCACCTATGAACGAGAGGCATCTTCAGAAGGTGTCCCGGACTTTATCAAGGAATTCACCTCACAAGGTGTTTGGTCTATCAATGATTCTGCCGGTGCTGATGAAGTGTCCTTGGTCCGACAGTTTGGAACCGAGACTGTACGATTAATGTTCAGCATCGCGGATTTAGACGCTACTCAGGAAGAAGAATTCGAAGTAGATGGTGAGGGTCCTGATGGTGAAGGTGTATCTGGAGGTGTCACTAGTACTCCACTTCGTGTTGCCATTAGCATCACGAAGCAAAGTGTACCAGGTGCATTAAATGTCGATGCTGTCTGTCAGGACGGTTCATTCCTTGTTGAGAACGTTAGCTTCTACTCAGACACGGAGGTTGGTACTCAGTTGACTGCCGAGGCTGACTGGAAGCGTCGGGGTTTGTACTTGGGTCCTACTTTTGAGAACCTTGACCCTGCTGTTCAGGATGAGTTTGAAAAATTCCTTGACGAGAGAGGCGTCAATGAAAGTCTTGCTTTGTTCATCCCAGATTACGCCGAGCACAAGGAACAAACGGTTTGTTCTTTTTAGTTAGCTTTATGAACATCTTATCAAACTCACACTTCCTTCTTTGCTTCTAGGAGTACATTCGTTGGCTTGAAGGCGTAAAGAAGTTTGTCGAGGCATAAATTACTTTTTTTTGGTTCCTTCTATGCAAAAAATGTCTGCTTAATCATAGCAGCCACTCTATAGCTTATTCCTAATTTTTTAGCTACAAAACCATACGCAATATAATCCATGTAATCCCAGCCAATCAGCCAATAACAAATTGAACACTTTGCGCAGCATCGGATTTGCTTCCGTAACCTTACTGATATGGAATAAATTGATGCTATCAGGGTTTATTATAATTATTTTGCATTTATTTCTGCTTTCTCAATTGAAATCCACTAGTAGCAAGAAGGGAAATGGATTTTAGTTTAGTTTCAGCCCATACGACGTTTCCAGTGCATCGATCGAAGATTCTAGTCCTTTCGAGTCACGGCTTGAGTTGACTTAGTAACTCCGCAGTTTTCGTATCCAAAGTTTTCAACTTCAATCTCGAAAGCGCTATGATATTCTCATCCCTCTCGGCTGCGCGGGCATTTCTAATGGATTTGCAAACTGTAACGTGGCATTTACAATTATCTCATCTATTCCCCCACACACGCAAAGCGGTCCTTTCTGATTGCTGCGCATAGTCACGGTGATGTTCTAATATTGCACCCATGGGTTGGACTCGTATAAAAGTATCCAACCATTGCATTTAGTATGGTCAGACATCCTCGGACGTCCCCCCCAACCCTCTTTGTCCTGTAATAGATCACCCTCTATTGGACTAATTGTCGTACTTTGCATCTTGCATCTGAAAAATTAAGGCATATGTCGTTCACCGTATCTGCGTTGCCCGACGTGTCACGCTCGGCACCTATTCCTATCCCCCGTCGTACTCGAAAGCGGTCGGGAACGGCGCAGACACCAGACTCGCCTCGCTCATCGGTATCAGTTGATTCGGAATTTGCATCATCAATATCTAGATCGTCCGATGTTGGCTCATGGGTCCCTGAGGGGAAGTATGTGCCAATTCACCGTCGTACGGAATCGAGTTCAAGTTACACAACGACTACACCATTAACATCCGCTCCGAGCTCACCTCGCTCGATAAAATTTACTTCTCATTCTGATCCAACATCGGAGTCAGGTAGGTCTACACTTAATTTGGCTAGCTTTTTTTGTTAGTTAGCAAAGGGTTGCTTACGATAGGTTTTATTTTCTCTCTTTGCAGCCGCAACAGTAGTAGTAGTAAAACAACAATCTGAACCCGAATCGTCATCAACGTCATCGTCATTACCGTCATCATCTCAAACACATGTCTATTCCCGTGAAACGCTCCTTGCTCTTGCCCCTCCATCTCTTGTCCTCGCTTCAGTCAAACCCGTTGTAACACCCGCCCTCATACGTTCACATCCAACCATCTTTCGACGCCAAGGAGGCGGTATCGCACATGCACTCGAAATGGCACGAACACCAGTGAATGTGCACACCTCGTACGCACTCGGCCGTAGTCCACCCAAATCTTCTTCGAAGAGAGCGAAATCAAGTTCTCCGCCCCCATCACGACACTCGCCTAGTGAGTTCCAACAAGAAGAGGTAGACCAGCAGCAGCAGGAGCAACAGCAACAGCCGTCATCACCGAAGGCGCGGACCCGAAGGCGTCGTAGACGACGTATGGGACAGGGACAGATGGAGGGATTGGGAACGAACGGGACGTCGTCCCCTATGCATACGATTACGACGAGTGCAAACTTGATCAAGGAAAATCAACGTGCCATTCATTATCTCGATTTGGTACATTCGTGGCGAGCACCTCAGGCTGTGCAAGCTTAAAAAAAAGAGTGATAATAATAATAGTACTCCCCCTTCCCCCTTTTTTTTCGAAGTGTTGAGTATATGGCTATCATTCGTTCTATCACACATTTAGTCAGCTGTGGACCGTGCACTTTGGAGGGGAGATGGATCAAGAGCGTGTTTTTTTTGTATATTATTAAGATAGGAGCATATAGCTAAAGTATCAGGAATAGTAATAGTGAGTGACAGATGCAAAATTTATAATGCAATAATACGTCTACTTGTGGGAGCTTGAAAGAGTAACATTAAATTATTGAGATTACTTGAAAACACAAAGTAAAACACTGGATTGAAAAAAATGACAAATTTATTACATGAGGATAACTATTATAACGATGTTCTCTCCCACCTTAAGAATCAGCACTTTTTCATGTGAAAGATTATGTCCCTAGAGTTGCCTTCAGACATGACCCTTAAAGTGGTAAACCACTTTGTCCATACCAGGGGTATCGTAAGTCTACACAACTAGCGAGCTTCAAGCTAATTACTCTCGTCTCAGAAACCCAATAGTCATCTCCTAGATATGCGCGAGCAAATGCAAGAAATACAGCCACTAAACCTTATCGGACACGGAAACAAAATCTTTGGGAATGTTGATAACTTCCGCTCTCCTTACTGGTAAAACTTATCAACGGTATAACTTTGTAGTTTAGTGTTGTGTGCATACTGGACTAGATCACAGCATCTGGAAAAGGAAAAATGATATATATACCCAGATGCAAAATTCTATTCACTATGGGGCTTATTTTCGGTATGGGTAGCAGGTAGATATCAATAAAGAGTCAACTACTACCTCCTTATTACTCGAAGGAATAGAGATGCTGTTCATGTCATAGACTTCTATCGGAATGTCATGGTCTTATGAAAATAGATGTAAGGGTCTAACGGATCTCTCATTTAATATTCTTCTGGTACGTCGACTTGATGACTCTATGGAACCCTGAGCATATATATAGCTGGAGGCATGGTAGTCAGCCCCGCCTACTGCTAAAATCATTGAAGGAATTCGCCCAGTGCTTAACTCAAAGTCAGGGGCTATTAATATTGGATCACTGAATGAGTATCACAAAATGATCATTGACCCATATGATGAGTAATGACAATCCTCGTCGCAAAGCATGTAAAATTGATGTGATTTTACAAAAGACTACTAGTATATCCCTGTATACCCCCTTTAGAACAGTCTTATGGATACCAACAAGACACACCTACATAAATCAATCCCCTCTATGCAAAAAATTCAGGCAGTTTCTTCCAAAACTCCTTCCTATTAAGCGTTCTTATTGGATTAGAACAATTTCCATCTCCAAGTGGGGTGAGAAACTTCAGGACATCGAATCGGTGTTCTGCTGAAGGATTACCAGGTCGGAATGTTACGATGCAGTTCTGGTAGGGTACAGGATCGTAACTACGACCATTATGGCTACAACTAAACGGAGTGTCTCGAATACGTTTAACTTCTAATGCTATTCTCTCTTTCCCCACAATCAGTTTTCTATAGTCATTACGGCTGAGTAGGTTCCAACGGGCACGTGAAGGTGTAACGCTCGGTTTATCGGCAGGTTTAGATTCGTACTCTTGATTAGCATCCGCCATGGATAAGAGATAGAAAGCTATAGGAAGTACTCGTTTAATATTGTGCTCAGAAGCAAGGGAGATAGCGGCGGCTGGTTCCAAAGATAATTCTGGATGTTGGCTGATTGTAGTTTGATACTGATCCCATTCACTAAGATTCTTGGGCCATTGACTTTCTACCAAAGAAGCTAGGCGCTTATGAATTTTATCCATCTGGTACTTTTTCGCCATGCGCATAGGTCCCATCAAGGATATTTCCAAATCTGGGTCATATATCTTGGAAGAGTCGAAACTGATCCTTCGTTATAAAGGATCGAGGGGATTGTCTATATAAGTTACTTACAAAAGACTTTTATACATAGTTTGTAGTATAGTGATCCAGTCCTCTGCTGTATCTTGGACCTCTACAACTGGTAGACCATCATACTTCTCTTGGGTGGGCGATACTTGTTTCGACTCCGATAATGGTGAACTACCATTTTCGGAATCATCTGTGAGCTCGAACATATCTCGAAATACTTGAGAATGCATCGAAAGGATTGATTCATGAATTTTGAAGAGTATCAGAACAAGAGGACGGTCCTTAGAGCCCGCGGAAATGATTATTGATCCGTCTTTAAGCCAAAATTCGGAGTGTTTCTCGATGCTAAAAGATCGGTTGCGGTTACCTGTATAGTCCGCCATATTATGGAAGACTTGGACTTGGGAGTGTTTGTATCGAGCAACAGCCAATTAAAACCTTGTATCTTAGCTGAAGGTGGGGTGTAGACTACTAGTGACCCAAATAAGAAATATATATTAATCGATAAGGCGCGAGAGAGTAATGATGGCTACCTAAGAAGCACAAAGTACCGGTGTTTTTAGTATACATGTATGTGATAGTATTCTGAGTTGCACATTTATAGTTGTTCTAAATTATTAAAAAGGGAGACCTTTTTTAACCTGAAATATTTCTTTACATTTATGGGAGCGTTTAAAATGTTTACGTATCACATAACATTTATACAAAAAAATCGATTCAAGGTCACATAAAGAAGTTATACCCCTATATTGAACACGTATGTCAACACATAAGCAAAACTGTCTTGTGGTAATAGCTTTAAATTTACTTACACGTATCAATACCTTCAATACCAAAGATACTTGGTAGCTTCTCCCAAAACTCTTTTCGCATCCCTTCTCTAGTCTTGGCAAGACAGTCTTCCTTTGGTGAAAGAAACCTCAGGACGTCAAACCGGTAATTTGGAAGAGACCTTGAAAGCTCAGCTTTGAACTCTGCAACAGTAGTACAATTACGATTGTTGCAACTGCAGAAGAAACTAAGATTTTGATACTTCTTGAGCTCCTGGGCTATCTTCTCCTTTCCCGTCATCAATTTTCTAAAACTTTTATGAGTAAGTAACTCCCACCGAACGAAAGGTACATTGTAAAATAGAGAAGAATCCGAGTTTAAAGATGTCAAAGACTTGGAACGAAAAGTATATTTGTTGCGGTAATCTTTCTTCTCATCGGCTATCGAAAGCAGATAGAAAGCCACAGGAAGGATTCGTTTAACGCCGTTCTCAGAAGCGAGTGCTATAGCTGCAGCTGGGTCTAGGAGTAGCCGCGGATATTTACCGGCTGCGTTTTGGTAGTGATCCCATCCGATAAGTGACTGGGGCCATTGGGTTTCTACCAATAAGACCAAATGTTTATAGATATTAACCATCTGATATTTATTTGCCATCCGTATAGGCCCCATCAGAGAAACTTCTAACTCTGGATCGTATGGTTCGGATGAAACCATGCTATTTTATCACTGAGAAAAAGTAAATGATTTTGTTGCATGCGATAACTCACAAGGTATTTCCATACATGGTTTTAAGTATAGTAACCCAATCCTCTGCGTTATCCTGAACTTCAACTACGGGAACACCTTCATATACCTGCTGTATAGTTGACTCGGATACCAGCAGCTTCGTCTTATCTTCACCTGATTGATTCTGTCTCTCAGAATCATCAAACACAGTGTCTTCGTCTGATTGTTTCCGTTCCTCAGAATCGTCAGACACGGTAAACATATCGTTGAGTACTATGGAGTGCATCGACAGGATGGATTTGTGTACTTTAAAAAGGATGGTGGCTAGAGGGCGCTTGTTAGAAACCGCAGAAACGATAATTGATCCATCCTCAAACCAGAAAGTAGAATGTTTTTCGAGGGTACAAGACTGGCTACCAGTGTAGGTTGTCATTAAGAAAGGCTTCAAACTGAAGCTTTAGAGTGGTTATCAGACAGAGCGTTTAATCCTGGTAGGAGAAGAAGGTCAAATCAACTAGTTCGGCTAATCGATCGGATACAAGCCAAGTTTAATTTTACTTGGGAGCTGATTATAAAAACGAGTCTATATAAAGCATACATCAGACGAACTTCTGTTCGGCATGATCGATATCTAATATCGCGAGAATGTGGTAGCTTTAACTACGATGTGAATTTTTATTTTACTACATGGAGTCTGAACATGTAAAAAAAGACGAAGGAGTTTAAATCTGTAATGTTGATCTCAGAATTTTTATTTTATTTTTCGTGCCGTAGTCCATGTGCTGTCAACAAAATGTATGTCAGTAGTTAGCTAAGATTTTAAAGAAGGTCTGGAATTGACTATGCTTGTTAGCCCAGCTTGGGAATATGCGTAAATCATCACACATTCTATTTCTATAATAAAGATCATCGGGAATACCCTGGAGAAGGAGGACGTGCGATAGGACGGGAATCACAATCAGTGAGATTATCGTTAATCTCCGGAAATGCTGAAATATTGTCCTCAAAGTTAAAAACCACTGGTAAGCTGTCCCAGGTCAATTCACGAAGAATACGAAGGGGGTCTTGGACCGTCTCAACGCACTCAGAGCAGCGTATGTCGGTTAACTTAAGAGAGGTTAAAATGCTGAGAAAATCTCGTTGATCTCGCAAGCTATTTAATAAAGCTGCTTTTCCTGTACATGCCCATGAAGAACATCTAAAAAGCGTAGCCACAGAACCTTCAATTCTTTCCGGTAAAGCCTCTTTACCAAAAATAAGTCTTCTGTAGTCCCTCTGGCTAAGCAAGTCCCAACGAGCAGTCAACTCCTTCGTTTCCCTCTGGCTAAGCAAGCCCCAACGAGCAGTCAACTCCTTCGTTTTAGGGCCATTGCTGTCGTAGTCATCATAGATACCTATTTGTGATAACATATAAAAAGCGGCCGGGAGAATACTCGTAATACCGTGTTCCGTTGCAAGGACAATAGCAGCTACTGGCTCCAGATGTGCCTCAGGATGCTTCTTAGTGTGAGCAGTATACATGTCCCACTCCATTAGTGTCCGGGGCCACTGAGCTTCGACGAGAGATATTAATAGACGAATCAGTTTGTCCATACCGTATTTCTTAGCGAGACGCATTAGTCCTAGAAGCATTAACTCAAGATCTGGATTATATCTCCGAGAAGAAGATGCACTAAAATTATCCATTAGTAATGATCCTGTTATATAATACACTTACTCCCCCCTACTTACACGACTTCTCCGTACATAGGACGTAAAAGTCCTGCCCAATCTTCAGCTGTGTCTTGAACTTCAAGAACCGGTACCCCTTCATACACCTGCTGAACTGATCGGAAAAGGTCGTTTTCTTCTCTACCCCGTTTTTCCGAAATATCAGATATCTCGAACATATCACGAAAGATCGGAGAGTGATGTGCGAGGACTGATTTATGCACTTTGAAAAGAATGATATGATCTGAACGTTTTTTGGATTTAGCTGCGATGACGAGCGAACCATCACTAAACCAGAATGTAGGATGTTTTTCGACGAGTTGTGGATTTGAAGCACGGTCTTGTTTGTAATCCGTCATTTCAGAAAGATATTAAAGTCGATGGTACCTCGTTCGTTGGAGTTATTCAATAAGAAGGACTGAGATGGCATCGCGTCAGACACGAGGTAGTTATTTGTATTTAAGGTCCGGATACTCGGATCTTTTTTTAGCTATTATCACCTCTAAGATGTTCGATTTCTCAAGAGGTGGTCTAGTTACGTATAATGCAGGTTGATATTGCAATGGATACTTGTAACATGATAATATTCTCAGGCAACGGAGCACTGTTTAATCACTGCACAGGGTGGTGCTGTTATAAACCCAAAGAAAGCCAACCAGTATACCGAAAGTAATGGAGTATTATAATATCGAGACCTGATACATCGCGGACGCAGACACGGAGATCACTGCCCTGATGAAATGTCACGAGTGCATGTGCTTCCGTGGTAAAACGGTATACATTTTCAAAAGGACGAATCTAATAGAGATGATCCTTTCTTTTGGGCACTATAATTTCTTCCTTTTTGGTCACATCTCCTGACTTACATTGATAATTTATCTTCCATATTCAAAAACAAAACACCTTGAGTGTGTACCGTCTGCTCTTTTATCACTACCGACATGATAATCAGGACTCACAAGGTGAAACTCGTTTTAAAATAGAAGGGACACGGGGCAATGTGCATATACCTTACCCATGCATTCTCCTCGTTTTGATCATAGTAGAAGTTAGCGACGTACTATAACCTAAAGAGATGTACCTTTCTATAGATATCCCGATTATTTCATGGCTTCATGACTTTAAAGTGTGGGGAAAGTGATATATATAAAGTTTCAGGCATGCCAAAAGCTATTGCCATTATCTAGAATGAATTATGCGTAGCACCTTAAGGATGGAGTTGAGCAACGTTCCGAGGTGATTACATATTAAGGTGGGAAAGCAAGTGCCCTTAAACTGGTTTCTTCCGGAAAAAAACTATGTATTCGGAGTTAAACAGAAGCTTCTGAAGGTGCCAGCTTTAATAATTGGCCTTCCCCAACGATCGGTCGCGTGTTTCTGTTGAATAATCAACACATGAGCTATACTCGAGTATTCAAAAACCGTTTGAAGAGGAGATATTAAGAGGGAGAGCAACAAGGAATCATAACCTAGCTTGGCCTGAGAATGCCTGATTTTATCATTTCTATTGCATAATAATTATAAAGATGATTTTACTGATTTCAGGGAGAAGGAATTCTGTTTGAACGCCGGGCTTCGCTTCTTCCATAGTCACATAAAGAGAAGTAGGTACCCACATTTAGGCAAAGTCAAATAAGACCTTGTTGTCACTACATAAGAGCAACCTGTCACTTTTGAACTTGAACTTGAGACGACTAGTATAGGGCGGCTGTGACAGTTACAGACAGTCACACGACTGGGTAGTCCAGTTTTCAAGCGCCGCGATAATCGGAGAGATAGCTTTCGAACGGTGAACAACACGCACACCGTCACGGTACGTGATTTTTGCCGCTGTTTTGTCGTCGTTTGGCGCAGAGCTGACGACGGCGCTCACAGTTGGACGTTGAATACAGTTCGTGACATAGCAGTGACCGCGGCAACGGTGTAACAAGGCTTTGATAGGTTCCACACACGAGTTACACACATCATTTCCTGTTCATCAGTTGTGACGACGGCAGAGTGAAACAAAAAAGTTCTGCTTTTTGGACCGAGAGCAACAGAGACAATTGAAGTTGAGCTCTGTGTTACTTTTCGTTGTGTAGAGTAGTAGGATCGGAGTGTAGAACACAGTTTCAATCTCAGTTAAGCGCCGACGGCAGGAATTTCGGTCGGAGAGTACACGACCGCCCAACGCGTAGGTGGCTTCTCCATCCTTTTTCTACTTTTTTTTGAGTCGACTTATCTATCATGCTCTTTTCGATCCATCTTTTTCCTTCCGTTCCCACCTTTAACGCGTATTTGTCTCCAACCCAGGGTCCCCTCATTCTCCTTATTTTGTCAACAAGTTTCCAAGAAACCACTCTGTTTCTACAAAGGTAAAGATTATTACTGCTTTTCGCACGAAACTTTCCCTTCATGTCAGTATCTTTTTTTAATAGTAGGCACTGTCTGGACACTTAGCTCCAAATCCGAACTAACTCCCATCAACGGTTTATCCACGCTCCTTCCAACCACAGCATGTCCGAGGTTCAAAATAAGAACCCACAACAAGGACTGGAATCTTCCCCGGTTCCGCAAGGGCAACCAATATATTCTTTACAGCAGACTAGTCAATATACCGTCGGTTATCCTCCCCTTTATCCATACCCTCCACCTCCGTCTTCAGGTGAATCAAACGGAGCACCCTCAGATCCAGTGAATGGTGTTCCTGGAGCTTACATGATGGCATTTCCCCCGCCACCCCCGGGAATGATTTATGCTTATCCCGCTACTCAAGGTTTGCCGACCGAAACTTGATCGGAAGAATCATTTTTGACATTTCATTCGGTTGGCAGGCTACACTGGGATGCCATTCGGTCCAGGCATGCCACTTTCAACCGCACTTCGCCCGAAGCGCAAGCAGGTCAAAATGGCTGTGAGCTTCATTCAGCTTTCGATAAAAAATCTTAGCAACTCACGTCCTGATAGTGTACTAATTGTGCCGCTGCATGCAAACGCTGCGACGAGGGTCGTCCATGTGAGCGGTGTTGCAAATACGGTATCTCAGACACATGCCAGGACGGTACACGCAAGGAACGTAAGAAAGGTGTCAAGAGAGGGCCTTACAAACGAAAGGGAAAAGTCAATCCTGAAGCTAACTACGAAGGTACGGGGACCCATACTTCTTTCTTGGAATTCTCTGAGACTTGCCCTCCAGGTTTTCAGGGCGATCAAACACAACAAGGTACTTATTCTCTTCATGACTTCAATATGTTTTAAGCTGAATGAACTCTTCATCAGGATTCTACCACCCTTATTTTTACCCCCCTGGTCTTGTTGCGCTTGGCCCAGATGGACAACCAGTTCAGCCAGTTCAGCCTATTAATCCAGAACAGCTTGGACCAGGCGTACAGCAGAACGGGCAGCAAAATGGTCAACCACAATACGCTTATGCCTTGCAATTTCCTCCTTATGCCTTCCCTCATGGCACTGGAGGCTATCCTATGATGGCACCTATGCCTGTTCAACCTACGTCTTCAGGGGGGCCTGTAGAAACAAACGGCAATGGCGCTGGTACTGGGACAGGTGCAAGTGATGACGACGACGACACCTCCCTTATTTCTGTACATAACAATCCATCAGCGTCTCAGACGAATGGAAATGGACGCATTAAGAAGCGTAAAGTAGGGGATGGCCCAAACCTTTCCTCTGGGAGTAAGGACGAACAAGGTAAGCGTAGTTGAAATAGTCAAGAATCTATATATGGGTATCCATTGATTGTCATTGTCTTTAGGTGCATCAGTGGGGAAAAAGGTCAGTAAGCGCATGACTGTACCACCCCCGGTAGGCAATGAAAACGGAACAGCAGGGTCAGTAGGCTCACAGGCGTCGCCGATGTAATGCGGGGTCTGACTGAGGTGTGAGGATGCGTGATTGGGTTGTCGACTAAAGAAATGACCCATATCACACGCGTCCCTCCCCCTTTCCTGGAACTGTTGTTTATGTGTGAGTACTCCGTTCGTGCTTCCGTGACCTGCCGTTACATGACTTCTGACCACTCCTGGATTATTTTTATTGCAACCTCTCCGCGATTTCAGCTTACCCGCCTTTCATCTGGAACATAGGATACTTGAAAAATAACTTTCTGTCACCATACGGATAGTTGTTCTTTCTCGTATTTTCCGAAATTTATTTAGATCCACTCGTTTTATGGTTTTTATAGAGTAATGTCGCGTTTCTTACCTGGTACGCCGCATTGCTTCCACTTCTCGGTTGTGATTCCTCGTCTTCGTCAGCTGTCGACTTGCAAAGCTGTTCCCAAGTCTTCCTGCAGTGGGAAATATCTGAAGTTGTTTTTATGAACATAAAAGTTGTCGGGGGTGTTAGCCTAAGGGTAGGGACCCCTAGGCATGTCAACTTTGTTGGTCATAAATCATTTCGCTCTCGGTTTTTTGGTATGCGTGTTGGTGGTTAGACCTATATCTTTATATTCCAGGGCTGGAAAATATTCGGCGGGCATCAGCTTGGAATATCGTCTCCGTATGACGGCATCATATTTGTTGTAACCTTCCTGCACGCCCCACCCCTCCCTCTCACGGAAAGACAGTGAATTTATAATGGCTGTCCTAAATATGATTAATGCATCCTTCTCATATCTTTCTTCTCTTCTTTCTCGCTTCTATCGAACTGATCTAACGAATTCTGGTCAAACCATACATATTGTGTTGCTGTCTCTATGCTTTCTTTCGTTGTTTTACCCCGAATTCCCTCTACTTACTCCCCAGAACCCGTTTAGGATTGTACAGTGTTTCTTTTGAAGTTTCCCTCCCATCTTCTTCGGATTGCCTCCTTTACCGGTCTGTATGTATGATATATTGATGGGCGTGTTTTTTTTAGTATCCCTTCTCTTAAGTAATTGTGTTGTAACGAGCTTGTTCTCTATCCTATCCTCTGATAGGACTGATAAATGGTTAAGAAGGAATTATTTATTTGATGTACACGGATTAGTGCCCATAAGGTACAGCTTGGAATTAAATTATGAGACGTCGGAGCGCATGCAATATGCTACTACGCCTCCTTGAGACCTCATTCTTCGTGCCACTGTTCTCGACAACAATAGATTTTTCTGCATCTTGTCAACGGATTGGAGGTCCTGTAATTAGCTACATTTTAGCGACGGACATCTATACTCGCTTTTTTCTCTTAGGGATCAGAATCCCTTTGTGCATCGTCTTTGCACGCGTCCCCCTGAACGCCCCCAAGGCTAGATCCAGCCACCGCACAGATATCAACATGAAACAAGGTATGTGTTCCAGAAACAATGTCTAGAACCTTATCGACTAAATTTCAATGCAACACCATGAGGGTATAGTTTCTCATTTTGCCCGATATTTTTACAAAACACAGGGCATTTCGGGGGGTAACGACAACCTCATCCCACAAGCCACAACCCCCTTTTCAAGTCTGGTAAGCCCAATAGGGTGCATCCCAACGTTGCCTCTTCACTTATTTGAACACCGTAGCCTAGTGTAATAAGGCATTAGATGTATCAATAGGAGTAGAAACATCCGCATTCATCACGATGTTCCGATATTAGCCAATGTCTTGGATCTAAGGATGAGAAAGCTCGATCTTTCCAATACCCCGGTATACATATACCCTTTCGACTTGCTGATGGCTTAATCCAAATATCAGGAGCGTTCTGGGGGTCAATTGCTTGGTATCGTCAAAGTCTATTTATATATACCCAAGCCGAACACTCCATATAGTTCTCATACCAACAACTCTGGCACTGGCCCTTTTATTCCCCCCATAGGTCGTATAAAATACGACAATATCCAAGAAGAGGTGAGCTTTTTTCCGTTTTAGAACTTTCTTGACTTCGGTTATTCAAAGAGAATCGAGATCAGATTGAAAATGACTTCGGATATTGAATAATTCGGGAGGAGAGAAGCAAGCGAGAAATCCGGGTTCGTGAGTTATTTACATCATACATATTCATTGTTGACTTGTGGGTAGTTAAGCAACAGCTATTCGTACCTTTAGGTTACTTGAAAGTAGGCCTTGTCATTCTGACACACCATCAGATTGATTGTTCTATATTTCAGGTCAATGGTCGTCAAGAGCAGCAGCATATTTGAAAAAGCTTCCAGTAATATACTATACGCTCTTACGAGAGCTAAGTGCTATGCCATTCTTAGCTTATTGTTTTTCATGGACCTCCGAGTCTAACCTCAAATCCGTTTGCGATGTTAATTTTAAAACAGCTATTACGTAATTATCGCGACTAGCCCCGAGGTCCACCTACTATTTCATACGCATCTTTACATCCGTACGTTACACGACAAGTAATTAAACAGGGTGCGATGACGAACAATATTAGAGTTTAGATTAATTGCCATTCGGGCTACAGGGTCGATGACACCATATGCTGATGTTCTTTTATGTGTATTAAAAATAGTATATTTGATGTTCGACACTCGCGCAGCACTAGATAAGACGGTGGTTTTTACTTTCCTAAACATATGCAATCGTATTTAACCCGTTTGTGAGGATGTATCAATGTCCATTTTGTAATTTCACACTTATGTGGGTGGGAAGGCGATCTCAATTAGTCATTTGCTCCTGAATTCACTCCGTAAAAACTAAACCGATAGAGCACTAGTATCATTCCTTGTAAAAGACGAAACATATCAACGTCTAGGTCTTCAAAATAATTATTGAGTTATGGTACTATTACGTCATTATATTTGTTAAATTTATACAGAAGAAGCAAGTCATCATATCTTGAGATTATCTGTTACGATCAAGAATCCCGTGTCAACTGAGCATCCCGAATACGATGTTCCCAGTACCTGATGCAAACTATTAGTCTGTTATACTTTAATCATAATTTGTGGAGGCACATACTTCTTTCTGATCGTATCATGTTCATTCGCAAGTGATTTCCATAGCTGTGTGAAGCTGTTAAATTTTTCTTCCAAAGAATTTTTTTCATTAAAACATACACTAATTGCTTTTGACAGTTGCTCTCCCCCTGAAGATTCATGAATGTCGGCTAGAAATTCGATTGCTTGTACACAGGGTAGATCAGCGCCCTCAGATGGCCGTGGATTTTCTAAATCTACTACAGAGTCATTCTCCCTCTCAGGTCTATTTTCCTCCGCCGACAATGGAGCTGCGTAAGGAATAACAAACTCCGTCAAATCGGAAAATGGCTTCCCTGAGTGTTGCAGAACACCGCGCAAATAGTTCCATGCAGAAGCATTGTTCGGTGCTAGTGCAATTTTTTCCTTAGTATAATCTAACTCGCGACGAACAACATTATCCTGATCTTCGATTTCTTCACCATCTTTTACATGAACCCCGCTCGCAAAGACGACAAAGAATCTATGATGCCAAACCGAGTTGTTTCGAACGTCATCTTCAAGCATGTTGTCGATATAACGCATTTCTCCGTCCCAAAGAGCTGGTTGGTTAAAGAAAGAAAGAACCCACTGTCGGTAAGCCCAGGTATGGTAGTTTTTCGCATCTGCGGTGAGCGCACGAGAGATAAATGCAAGTTCCGTCGCAGGCGTTTTCCCTGTGTTTGTGACTGTAGAAAGGGCGAGAGCACCACGTTGAACCAATAGGCGGCGATGATGCCAAACTTGATATGATTTAAGATGCTTTTCGGCGAACTCATCCATGAGTTCAAGTTCTTCATCAAGGGGTGTTTTTATCTTAAGTAGAGTCTGGAAACGATATTGCCTAACGAAATGTGATTTATCAAAATGTGGGCCAACGAAACGTTGTGTAGAGACGAACCAAACCGAGTAATGTGCTGGATTCATTCGAATTATTGCCTCCGTAAGTTCGAGTACCCTTTCACTCATCTCCTGGGCTTGGATCACGCCGCGAAAATAGTTTGTCGCATCTTTGTCTGTTCATGAAATCGATGTATGGGAAATTTAGCATATCACTCGGCGTAAGCTCGTTTTGCACAGATCAAGCAGCTAAACGCTGAGTACTTGCAGGCTTCATTATAAAATATTGGAGCGATCGGATTCGCGTTTGGGTCATGTTGCGGTATAGGCGTTATATCGTTCCATTCCGGTCTGTCTTTGAAGAGTTTTTCGGACGTTGAGGTCATAATGTGGTCCTTGTCTGCATACAATAGTCAATGAGACATGTTACATGCATAGTCATTGCCACAACGTAATAGAGACTTGTGAGAATAAATTGCTAAATTTGAGTGGCTACATAATCATACGTCATGATATAAAAATATCTCACTAGAAAGAGGTAAGATGATGCACCGTGATTCAAATTCCCTGGGAATCGTTTTACAATTCAAATCTAAAAAATAAAAGCACCTATTTCTTGAGTTTTCTCTGTAACTGCTCATAGAGCTGCGCTGAATCCATATTTGGTCCAATACATGTGATACAATAACTCCGTATTTTACCGATTACTTAAAATCTTGGCCAATTCCTGACCTTTTGTTATGACTACCACTCTCAAAGTTTAAAAATAAAGCAATGGATTCACTGACTACGAAAACACACGGTAAACTCAGGAGGTTCTGGGATAGAATTGAAGGTAGAAAAGCCGGTCATAAAGGCCCAGAACTGTTTCCAGCCGATGACTCTATCACAACTCAAGATGTATACAGATACAGAAAACAACGAGGAGTAAACTTAGGTATTATACGAGGAGAATGTCTCATAACTTATGGTGCTAATAGCTATTCACCCAGGGTCTTGGTTTACACTTGAACGCTGGATTAGTAATGAGCCGTTCGCCTGTGCTCAACATCCGGCAGAAAGTGATTATGATGTAGCTAGAGGTGCGAATGCCAAGGAGATATTAGAGAAACACTGGGATACTTGGATAACCGAACAAGACTGGGAGTGGCTTTCCGATCACGGTATCAATACGGTCCGGATACCTGTAAGAGTTTCATACCATTGCTGATTTATACTTATTAATATCAAAACAGATTGGGTTCTACCATGTTTGTGGGGTTGACCCTCGTGTTTTAGATGGCACATATTTCTCGGACTTGAAAGGTGTATACGAAGGCGCCTGGTCTCGTATAACTCGAGCCATTGACTCTGCTGCGAGGCGTGGAATAGGCGTATTAATTGGTCTGTCCAAATTACTGACGAATATACCCTCTCCCTTTTCTCATAATTGTTATTGAAGATTTGCATGCGGCTGCAGGGAAGCAGAATCACGACGCCCACAGTGGTCAGACAGGGCCTATGCACTTCTTCGAACGTGATAATATGAGGCGTACACAGCATGTGCTTTGGGTTTTAGCTCGTGAATTACATTCGAGGGAGAACGTCGTCGGCTTGCAATTACTCAACGAACCTCAACCCCATCATAGCCTTGAAGAATGGTATTCGTCGACTATTGATGAGATACGACGTGTCGCACCAACTCTCCCTCTATACATTCACGATGCTTGGGATACAGCGAAATATGCATCATTTGTGGGAAGACGCGCCGAATCTGATTTTGTTGTGGTGGATCACCATCTTTATCGTTGTTTCACCTCTTCGGATCAAACGCTTTCAGGGGACGAACACGCCAGGGCACTTCATGCAAATATGAATGGGGAGCTTGCTGATAGAGCTAATTCGTGTCGGGGAAACTTTATTGTTGGAGAGTTCAGTGCTGCACTTAATCCTGCTTCACTTCGTTCGGGAGAGGCAGGAGAGCAAGATAGGCAGAGACGTGCCTTTGCACGCGCAGAGTTAGAGTTATTCGAACGGCATTGTTCCGGGTGGTTCTTCTGGACTTACAAGAAAGATGGCTGGGATGCCGGGTGGAGCTTGCGTGATACGATACGTGCAGAAATTATGCCTGCTTGGTACGGAACCAAGATTAACCCGGAAAAGTCGATAATCAACGATACAGCGAGGCGTGATTCTGCTAAGGATAAGGCCCTCCAAGGACACACCTCATACTGGGGTCAATATAAAGGCAAATATGAGCACTGGCGTTTCGAAGATGGTTTTATCAGGGGGTGGGAAGATGCCTATGCATTCTTTTCGCTAACGGTAGGACGCTCAATATCCGAGATTGGGTTTAAGGGGCAGTGGGCAAAACGGAGAGCAGCCGCCCACGCACAAGAAAAAGGTCATAGTGGAAGTATTTGGGAATTTGGTGCGTCAGATATTACGTCGGTCTTTGTTATTTAATAACTTGGATTAGAGCATGGTCTCACACAAGGTATTGAAGCCGCGAAGCAGGCCTTGCTAGAACGTTACCAATAAATTACTTTTGGGGACCTAACACCTTGTTATTACTCCATCTCACCTTGATTTGGAGGTATTTCTTGCTTATGACGTTTTCTTCCGGTTCGGTCCCTCAAGCTAGGGAGTTAAGGAGGCACTTTTTTTATCTTTCCTCAATGTTATTTTTGGTATCACACATAATTGGTTAGGTACCCTTCTCCATTATTATAATAGTAGTTATCTTTTTAGACTTACACAATCGATCAGCTGGTCTTTCCTTTAGTCTTCCTATCCATTCTTGTTCCGGATATTTTTACTACTTCATAGAAGATCCTATAACATTTTGTAAAGTGTGAGACTCAAATAAGTTAAACGTTAACCCGTAAAAACCTTGATTCGGATTCAAGTATCAAGAGTTTCTGATGTCTCCGTTGAAACTGGATCTTTAGCTACTTGAACTTTTGAACCATATGCTTCCGGAAGTTGTTTTTTTTAGTTACTAGGTCGTCCCTGCTCGACTGGCATGATCGGTTCTTTTTGCGCATAGGCCCACATCTCCCACCAAAGTTCCGCCCTAGTCAGCTGACTATCCATTCGTCTATTAACTGCCCGCCCCACGCCCGTTACTTCCCTCCAAAAGATATGAACTATATTGATGGCAGTGCTCAGAAGGAAGAAAGTCGGTGGATTTTATGAGTTTCACGCCCCGGGAGAGCCTCGATCTAGATATTTTCATTGAAACTACTAGATCGGCGTATCATTTCTAATTTTTGGAATCAGAGTTCGATTACTAGCGTTTTATTCCCACATTGATCCATGGGAGAAATGTATATATAATAGAGTATATGTACCCCACATTCCTGCTATCCCCGCTTGAGGCCTTTGTTGCTATTCAATAATGGTCGGTGGAGCCGCGGTTGCAGGACATTCTGGAGGATATGCCCATCTTCTCGATCCAAACAGAAAGTGGTATAACAATAGAAGGTACGCCTACACTACCTCTCCGGAGGTCCCCCGAGAATTCGGCAGTTATTTGACCACAATTTCGCTCTGAAACATTCTTAGACTTATAACGCTCAACGCCTGGATAGTTCTTTTGTAAGCACCGCCCTCTTTAATTATCTGGGAACTATCCAGACTATAATATTCTCCTGCTTTGTTTCTCTTATTGAGTGAGATGATTTAACCATATTACAGTCTGATTACGTCCTCTACTAATGGATTTGATGGGAGTATGATGAATGGTCTCCAATCTCTGGATCAGTGGCAAAATGCATTTAACCATCCTTCTAATGGAATGCTTGGGCTTCTCAATGCCATACAGGTAAGACGAATTAAAACGACAATGATAAATAAATCTCACATCTGTAACTCCACTGCGAAAGAATATTGGATCTCTGGCAGCCTGTAATCCATTCATTTTTTTCTCCCCAATAAAGTAGCTAACCAAAAGAATTTAAGATCCATTTGCCCCTTATACATCCGACATTCTAGGTCGAAAGTACGCCGTAATTATTGGATCTTCAATTATGTGTGTAGCCACTGCCCTACAGACAGCTTCTCAATCAGTTAATATGTTTATTGGAGCTCGGTGAGTAACGAAAGGGAGAAAATGAGCATTGGTTTCTTACAATATAGACAACAGATTCTTAATCGGATTTGGACTCACATTTGCGGCAAATGCTGCACCAATGCTTGTATCCGAAATAGCATATCCTCCATATCGTGCTCCTCTAACATCCCTTTACAATTCATTGTGGTATTCTGGATCGATTATGTACGTACTTCAAACAGTACGTACCTGATATAAGCACTAATCGTTTGAGAATAGTGCTGCATGGGCGACATTTGGAAGTTTTAGAGTACAATCGTGAGAGAAACAGACGTATGGTTTGAAAAAACATCGTTAATTCTTTTTTGTCTCCATTTCTTAGAACTTGGGCATGGAGAATACCTTCTTTACTTCAAGGAATACCCGCTATCCTTCAAGTTTGTCTTGTTTGGTTCGCCCCTGAATCCCCAAGGTGGCTGGTCTCCAAAGGACGAGATGATCAAGCTCTTAAAATTCTTGCTTATTATCATGCCGATGGAAATGAGTAAGTCTTTACCCTTACAGTCTCATATATGGTTGCTGAATTCATTTAAAGACGAGATCCTCTCGTACAATACGAGTTTGAAGAAATTAAAGCCGCTCTAGAATTTGATCGAACAGTCGCTTCTAATGTCGGCTGGAGATCATTCTTAATGTCTCCTGGAAACCGCAAACGATTACGGATTATCGTTGCCATTGCCTTTTTCTCTCAGTGGTCAGGAAATGGTAAGAATAAACCTGCTTCAAGAGAGTATTATATTAATATAAAACTATGATAGGTCTGGTTTCTTATTATTTAAACAAAGTTTTCGATGCAATCGGAATAGAAGATCCGACAATTCAACTTTTAATTAATGGGATCTTACAGATCTGGAACCTTGCGGTCGCAGTGACGGCATCGTTCCTTGTGGAGCGTGTCGGAAGACGTTTGCTGTTCTTAACTTCCTGTGTTGGAATGATATTGTTCTGGACTGGACAAACTATTTGCTTTAAACTATCAAACGATGGAAACAAGGCCGCCTCTCATGGGACAATCGCATTCATCTTCCTGTTCTACATGGCCTATGAGTAAGCACACAGTTTATACATCATGGAATTTTATTAATGAGGGATTATAGTATTGCATTCACACCACTTATTGTTTCTTATACGGTTGAAATATTGCCATTTTCGGTTCGAGCGAAAGGGTTCAATATCTTCAATCTGACTATCTCAATTGCTCTCATCTTCAATCAATACATTAATCCAATCGCACTTGGTCACCTCTCATGGCGATACTATGTAAGCTGCAACTTTAATAATTAAATTATTTATACGTTAATCCGCTTAACCCCCAGATTGTCTACGCGTGCTGGCTTCTCTTTGAGACAGCATTCTGTTATGTGTATATTATTGAGACTAAGAATCGTAGTCTTGAGGAGACAGCTGCATTATTCGATGGAGTTGATGCCGATGATTTGCTGGCCCACCAAGCTGACGTCAAAGAAGTACGAGACGACAGCGAAAAGGCTGGGTCAGAAATGGGCTTGCATATTGAGCGTCTTGAATAATAAACCAAATACATGATAGCACACATTCCAACTTGCATCTGGACGACTTTATTTTACCACTCTTCTCTTTCTTGGTTTTTTTATGATCGTTTGATTATGTATTATACAACAATTTGTACTTGTACACTACCTTATGTAAGTATTGATTGAGCTTGTTTCCAAAATCGGATTATTTAAGTATCTGAATTACATGTAAACGGTCGACGCGCGCATATACCCAACTTTAAACGAGTCATACCACGAAGCTAATAACACAATGGTTTCACAGACACAACCAACTCTTGTCGCTGTTATTGGCATTGGCCTTGTCGGCGCAGAATTTGTCGATCAGCTCCTCGCACAACCAAAAGAACGATTCCAGATCGTTTCTCTCTCGACTTCGCGTGTCACCCTCTTCAACGCCTCCGGACTTGATCTCTCCTCAAACTGGCGTTCCGTCTTCCAACAAACCAATGCACCGACAATACTCTCGGCCTTACTAGGTGAACTACGCGCACTCGTAGAAGCAGGCCGAAAAGTCGTGTTGGTGGATAATACAAGTGCGGAAAATGTCGCGAATATGTATCCGAATTTCTTAGCTGCTGGCGTGAATGTGATTACTCCTAATAAGAAGGCATTCTCCGGGGAGCAAAAACTATTTGAAGATATTCTCGCTGCTAGTGAGAAAAGTAGTGCACGGTTTTTGAACGAGTCTACAGTTGGCGCCGGATTACCTATCATCTCAACTCTCAAGGATCTCGTTGGAACAGGAGACGAGGTAATGACATGTATCTTCAAATCTTCATCATTAATTTGTCTCTTATAAACACTGAAAACGCCTGAAGGTTACAAAAATTGAAGGTGTTTTCTCTGGGACAATGAGTTATATATTCAACAACTTCTCAACATCCGCGTCTGGTGGGCCAGCTTTCTCTTCTGTTGTGAATGTTGCTCGTGACAGTGGTTACACGGTTAGTCATGAAAATTACTTTTTAAATTGAATAGCTGATGAAACAGATATACCAGGAACCTCACCCCGGTGATGACTTGAACGGCGCAGACGTTGCCCGTAAACTCACCATTCTATCAAGGACGATCCCCGCCTTGCGTTCCGCTTTACCAGAAGGGTATAAGTCCGTAGAAACTCGCAGTCTAGTTCCCAAGGCTATAGATGGACTCGCAACAGGCTCTGAGTTTATGTCACGATTACCTGAATTCGATACCGAGTTCGATACATTACGTGCCGAAGCTCAAAAAGAAGGCAAAGTTCTTCGATATGTCGGTGTTATAGATGTTGAAAAGGGAGTTATCAAAGCATCTCTTGAAAAGTTCGTTTTTTTTTCTATGTTGATAGGTTTATTGGATTTATTTACTAACTTCTCTCAGGTACGAAAATACGCATGCATTTGCAACCTCCTTAGGTGGTTCGGACAATATCATAATGTTCCATACTAAACGATATGGAGCTCGTCCTCTAATCGTACAGGGTGCTGGTGCGGGGGCAGCAGTTACGGCGATGGGTGTCCTTAGTGATCTATTGAAACTCTAGAATTTATTGTTTATATAAATAACCTAAAAATCGAACCGGAATTCGTGTCCGTTTTTCTTAATATTTAAATTGGTTATTTTGTAAAGAAACTTATGTGTAAGTCAAGAAGTCTAAGAAGGAAAACGATGAGGAAAATAAAAAGGATCATGGAGATAAATTCATCCCGACTGAGAGCCAAAAACATGTTTCAGCCAGGAATCGAACCTGGAACCTTCTGTGTGTTAGACAGAAATCATAACCGCTAGACCACTGAAACGATATCAATTGTATTAATAAATAATTTATGTAATAATTTTTAAATACCAAAGAGAGCATAAAAATAATTTAAAAGTCTCAAACTTCTGCCACCCACCCGGCTTTTCAGCTAATAACGCTTCATCAATATTCTACGATAATCTCTCTGCTGGCCAGAATAATGCATATTAAAGTACTTCTACCATTCGTAACTATTTGCTTGTTTACGTCTTCT
This sequence comes from Pyrrhoderma noxium, assembly GCA_002287475.2. Lineage (NCBI taxonomy): Eukaryota > Fungi > Basidiomycota > Agaricomycetes > Hymenochaetales > Hymenochaetaceae > Pyrrhoderma > Pyrrhoderma noxium. The sequence continues at coordinate 202,716 of CM008260.1, forward strand.
CTGGCTTGTGAGGGAGAATGCATGACTGGTATTACAAATGCTTTCCTCGGCAACTATTCGAAGCCTGTGCAGGCTGTTTTGAACACTCTAGTACGATTTGATACCCCTTTCTTTCCATCGAAATCTGACTTTCGTATGCTACTGCTATAGGGAGAACAAATTGAGAAAACAATGCTAGCAGGCATCACAACCAAGCGAGGCAACATCAACCAATATATCATGGAACCCATAGCAAGTGCCTATCACGCTGAGTCACCTTCATTACTTGAAAAAGCAATATTTCCATCTTTCTTCCATGGTAAATGCCAACGCTTCTCCAAGGATGGCAGTGATCCCCCGGGATGTCCCAATCCTGATTGTCCTGTAGTATGTGGGACTCCTGGAAGTATGGTCCATTTCTATTCCACACTCAGATATATTGCATTCAATAGTACGAAGACATTGCTAGAATCCCTCACTACCCCCGGTAACCCAGCATTCGAGGAAACCAGTGACCGTGTAAAGAGGCTTATGCTAGCTGCTGAGAAGCGCGAACTTAATGATATCAACACTGAGGCAAAAGAAGTGATGACAGACGCATACATTGACTCAAGAAATAGCTCTCATGCAATGGCTTCTACGAACATGCCGGATCATGGCGAAGAGAAAAGTACTATCATTCATTCTAGACTCTTTTCTCGCCAGCTCAGCTCTTTTGCAAGACATCATTCGAAGCGTCATCTGTCGAGGAAATTCAAGAAGTCAGCTACTGCACCACCGGGGACGGTGGCACCTATACTAGCTCAGTTTGATCCTATGTTTGACAAAGAATGTGGAGGAAATACTCGGGACGCTCCTGATGGACTCCCAAAGTGCAGCTGGGAAAAAGAAATGAAGAAATACATTCTTTCGTTTCCTTGATTAATCAAAGTAGTCTGTCTGATCGGATCTTCTGGGCGCTCAAGATATCAAGAAATTACTTCAGGTTACTACTGACATTCTTGGGCTATTACCACTACATACCATTCTTCACAGTTACTAGTTACTTGCTTTATACAGACTAAAACATACTACATGTACATGACTTGCTAATACACTCCTTAATCATCATGACTTGTCTTTTTAGTGTATCGATTAGCCTGGTATATGAACAGTTCTATGTCGGAGACTGAAAGTGAGACTAATGTTGGGATTCTACGCCAGATTTTCAGACGAATATAATTCGACCATACGTAAATGAGAAGGAGATGTCTCAAGAATCATGACGATTGATTGTTCCTTGATATCTCAATGAGTCTTCTATAAGATAGCCCTCCAGATTCCTAAGCTTTGGCGGAGATTATCTGGAGTGAAAACCCGATATAAGTTTATAAGGCACCAGGTTCCACTTTTCTTCTTTCTTCCTCTCTTCCTTATTTCATCCAATGAACTTACTGTACCATCTCAACTATATTTACTTCTCACTATTGATCACTTCGTGGTTTGTTGTTAGTGCTAGTATCAGTACGGATATCCAGTCAAAACGGGACTCTTCCTTGGATTGCCCTTCTGCGGAACTTGTTTCCTACGTGAATTATAATTATAATAACAGTGAAATCTCTTTGAGGACGTTTTCTTGCCCAGATCTCAGCATACAAGAGACGACCGGGCCAAATACTCAAAGCTTGAAGTTGTCCTCCCCGGCTAGGACTACCTCTTCATATAGGACAAGCTCCCTACAAGGACGTAACGAAGAACAATGCAAGACAACAGGGGATGAATGCCAGTGTGGTACTGCCTGTGAGATTTTTTATCAATGGCAAACGAATAATTCCCTTAATTGAATATTTTTTTTCTTTCTTGATAGCCGATTGTACTTGTCATGGAGGCACCACTTTACCACCAAGCACAAATGAATGCAGCATACTCGTAGCTTCTCTAACTGTCTTAGAAGAATTCAATGGATCGTCCTTTATCGTGTCACCAGGTAGTTTTGTGACTTTGTCCTATCTCGTAAGTGCCTCCGAGGCTGTGATCATCTTTTTTATCAGGCTTTTTTTAATAACGTATCCGACTTACTCAATAGACCTGTTCGTTTGAGTTCATCAATCTGAGTACCTCAGATATCGAATATTGCTGGGACGAACTTGTGAGTTTAAACTCAAAATTAGTATGAGTAAAGACGAGTTGAAAAAAAAAACATCGGTAATTATAGGGGACGGCTCTTGGACTTGCGAGCCAGCAGTGTTTTGCCGCAGCCACAGGAAGCGCTCAGACCTGTAATGCTTTGGACGGTTTGTGGGTCCTTCAGTGAGTAAATAAGATCTATCAGATTATCACATAAAAACTTATTTCATAACATCTAGGATCTTTCGATCTTTTTCGTAGATCAAACTGATAGGTTATCAGTTTTACTCTATATAGTTGACAAGATCAAAAATCTGTATCGGAGTCTATATAAATCTTTCATCTTAAATTTTTTTGATACTCTCTTCCTCCTAATCACAAGAAGGAGATCCCGAAAAAGGCCATAAAGTCTAGACCTTCGTTCTTTTGACTTATCCGTTTTATTAAATGGCTAAATAGACCTAGGGTGAGAATCTCTCAATCCTTAAAGGGGGAGAAGTAGTTGGAATTAGAGACATTAAGAAAGTAGTCAACAAATACGTACTCTACATCCCATAGTCCATTTATTCCGGAGCAAAAACCTGTGGGCCCGCCACCTTCGTTAAAGCATGCTTGAGTAGCCGTCCCAATCGATTTTCCCTGATAGAAAATATAAATGTATGAACACCAGGAAAGGGGGTTGAGAACTTACTAGCTCATCCCAGCAATATTCGACAGGAACATTCTGGAAGTTATTGAACTGTACCGAGCATGACTAGATATATTATTAAGGTTTTATTTCTGAGACTTAATCATAAATATGCACATGTATTTACCTGAAAGGACAGGAGCTCGAACCCTCCAGCCTCAACTACAAATGTCTGTCCTACGACTTGAGTTACGATTATCATGGAGTTCGCCAGCATAGAGCAGTCACCGACAGCTGGTGCAAATGCTGGCTCATCACCACAAGAACAGCCAGCTACATGAAAAGAGTTTACTAACAGAGAGTTTATGTTATGAGATATAGGATGCCTTGCCTTGTATTCCGCACTGGCAGTTTTCCCCAGTATGACATTCTACGACGTTATCTTGTTTAAGCACAGCAAGACTAGTCGACTCTGCTCTTGCGGGTAGCTCTCTTCTATACTTGGAGATATCTCCCGTACAAGAGAAAGATCGTCGAGTAATTGTAGCACCAGTTACATTGTATTCATGGGTGGATACATGCTGGGGGGTCTGGCACGTCCTTTCCCCAGCTAGCTCGCGACCTGCGGGTGCACGGGATAGAATCTCTGCTGCGTGAACAATCACAAGACAAGTGAGTACCGCAGAGAATGAAACTATCCTGAGGGGATTCATTCGGGGGGAGGTCACGTTGCTTATTTATATCCTACTCGTCGTATTCCTATATATACACGAAGAGAGCTGATGTACCTAGCTCAGGCCCAAAGAAGCACTGGGAAAGATATCGATACTTAGCAAGATCATCGATGTGACTGATAATCTCCGACTAGACTGGAGATTTTAAATGACAAAACGAAGTACATTTGATGGTGTTCATGTAGGCGTGGGTACAGATCACTGGCGTCAGCTGCGACGGACCTTCTAATGAAGATCACCAAGTTCTGAGATCAAAGCTAATGTTCCTATCGAAGTTCGTGCAAGGCTCCGTATCAAAATATCAAAACATTGTACAGCAATTAAATTCAGGATATAGCGAGTATATGGGAAAAAATCACATGCTCTCCCAAAACAGATCAAGGTACCAATATCGTGGATAAATGAGATTTCAAGAAGCGATAGTTCGTGGTAAATAGAATAACTCAGCAGGTTAATTCGAACGCGACTGAGAGTGCTCTTCAATTCCTTTAACCCGTTACCTAATCATGTTCCTAAGGCCGTTTGAGTATTAGTAAGCATAATCGAGCATAATTCAGTCATCAGCATGCAGATGATAAAAGGATCGTACCATCAGTCTGGTACGAACTGATTGAAGTATGAATGCACGGGTATCAAGTATTACTACTCTCCTCACCCGCTCACAATGATTACGCTGGGATGTATTATAAATGGTATTTAGGTTGAAAAACAGAGCTTTGGCTAGACTTTGTTAACCTTTTTCTCTGGTTACATACGCCTAAGAAGTCTATACTTATTCTCTAGATAATGTAAATCGTCTAAGTGACCGAGTACAGACTTGATCTCCACGACCAGTAGATGCGAGCCGAACATCCAGATCGGATGAGCGAATAATTCTGCCCCGCGTCTGTACGTCATAGGCGGGAACTCTAATGACGCCTCTATGGACACCGAGACAGCCTGGATATAAATCACTTATGTTCCAATGCCACTTAAAACCAAGATACTATCTCTTCCTTCTTTCTTCAAGCCAGCCCCCTTTGACTTATAATAGAATAATATGCCTACAACCACAACTCCAATCAAGGTAGCAGTCGTCGGGGCAGTACGTCTTCTTTTGACATCAGAACATGCTTCACGACTCACAACAATATTTTTGTAGGGATCTGCCGGGATGGCTGCAGCATATGCATTGACAAACCATCCAGACAAATTCCAAGTAACTGTATTCGATAAACAGGATGTTTGTGGTGGGATGGCCACTTCAATCCCGTGTGTCTTACCACCCTAATATTTTAAGAATCATTCAACTTAATGTTCGGTATACTAGGATAGACAAAGAAAAATTCGGCGCGGGATATATTAACGATGGAGTAAGTACTCCAAGAAAGCATCAACTCTAGTTTATCTATCTCTCTTTTATAAGGTACAAGGAGGTTCTCCACAATTTTATAACACTTTCAAGTTCTTTGAAAAAATGGGTTTCAAGTCTACAGAAGTTGGAATGCAAATATCTTTTGGGAAAGGCGAAGAAAAGTTTTGGACGAACGTATTTCCTTCTGAGCTAGTCGCGAAGCATACATCCAATATTAGAAAATTCGGTCGAATTTTGAAGATTATTAAGATATTTGAGCCTTTATTTGCGGTTATGAGTGTTCAGGCGATGTTGAAACTATTTCGATTCCCCCAAGATTTTGGAGATAGACTGATATACCCTCTTATTGCTTTATTCATGGTTTGAATATTTGTATGGCACTATGATAATATTCATCTACTCACAACAGGTTGCTTGTCTAGGGAACGGGAAATCAGACTCCTCATGTCTCTGCAGCCATATTGGAACGACTTTTCCTTGATCCAAGCATGGCCCTTTTTGAATACTCACCGGAATCACTTCTTGCGGATATACCTACTATGTATGCATTCCCTAATTTGAACGATGTATATTCGGCCTGGAAGGAACATCTTGAAAAACGAGGAGCACGAGTGAGATTGAATTCAGAAGTTTTGAATGTGAAGGATCGTCGTGCCTCGCCGGAAGGTGTAATCCTGTGCTACAAACAGAATGATGCCTCTCGAAATCAGGATGCGGTGGAGATCGAAAACTTTGATGAATTAATACTTGCTGTGGATGCAGACAGTTGTTTAAAAATATTGGGTAATCAGGCGTCTTGGATGGAGAAAAAGGTGCTTGGGAATGTGAAATACTTCTATGATATCAGTATCACTCACTATGACTATGCTTATATGGAAAAAGTATGTCCCTTCCTTTTTCTGTTTTTGTCTTTCGAGATGATATAGCATCTATAGTGTTATGAAATGAAATACAGGGAGGATTTAGTTGCAGACTCTCGAAAGAACGACAAATCCACGAAAAAAGCCATGGAATTTTCAAAGGAACAATTCCGCCCTTTATATTTCATACATATGTACGATCAAGACCCGAAAAAGATCGAAATGAGCTTCGATTTGACGCACTATCAGCCACAGTTCAAAGTTTGTCGTCATTTAAAACGTTTTAATTTTATCCTAACTTATTCCGCTTAGGGAGTCCCTCCGAATGGTCAGCATCCCGCGAATAGCGATGGCAGTCAATCTTTACCCTCCCCTCCCGCTTCGTCGGATTATCCTCACGTATATCAAACAATTTTCCTTAACGAGAAAATGTCCAATGAGTGGACGCGATCCGAAATTGACTCGTCTAAAGTACTGAAAGAGAAATGGTGGAAGCAGCAAGGTCATAACTGGACCCACTATTTGGGAACTGTCCCTTGGTTATGGGCGATCAATGGGAAGAAACATACCCATTATGCCGGGGGATGGGGCCTAGTAAATAGTAAGTTGAAATGTATCACTAGTATCTTTAACCGTGCTTAGTTTTTCCCTTCCAGTGCATGAAGGTACGTAATAACCATGCGTCTCCTTTTCCGTGTTCTGAACTTGAATCTAGTTGGTATTACCTCGGGATTCGCAGCGGCATATCAGTTGGGTGCGGACTATCCATTCAATGATGACACTAAGTAAATATCTTATAAGCAGAAGACTTAAAAATATTAACTGTTTTATTAGTTCTAGGCGCCTTTTTACGTTGGTTCTTGGGGTATTACACCTCAAGAGGATGAGAAAAGGAGATAGGAAGGGATTTTTATCGTAATGAAACATTGCTCTCGGTAGATGAACCGAGATACGAACCATATTTGTATTCTCTAGATTAATCAGTATATTCAATGAAACTGCTATAAAAACCACGATAATAAATATTTAAATGTCTCTACTTGAATTAATTAATACAATGTAACAAATAGCAATTTTAAAACGGAAAACTTGATGACGGAATAGCTCTATCTGTGTTGTTACGTAATCGGTTTCCTCGGCACAGTCTACTGACTTAGGATTTGAACTCTTACAATCCATCGCAATGACGGTAAAAGTAACCGACATTCACTCGCTACCTGTGTGTCCTTCACCAGGTACACTGCGGACTCTACACCCATCAGAACAAGCTGCCGCTTATAACCATATATCTTCAACTTTACAATATGCACTTTCCCTATCAGATGAAAAACTTTCCAAGTTGTTATGCGGTGATTTTATCGCGTCATATGCGAGAGGTGTTGCTGCTGAAGTATTAAACTCAATTATTTTCCCTGATGATGCACAAAAATCAGATAGAAAGCATCCGACTGAAGTTATAATTCGTAAACGCGTTCTAGTTCTCGCCCAACGTCTTGCTTTGCTTCCGAAAGCCGGAGGCCTCTCTTTTCAAGTTCTCTTGGATTTATGTATCGTCTTTGGCCCTAAGAATATTACCAAGGTCAGAAATTTGCTCGAAGCTGCAGTGGAATCAGATGGCGTTCTAGCACAAGAGCTTCAGCATTCCGCCATTCCTGTTTTTGCATCCGTCCTTATATCCACAAGCAACGGGCTTCATGCTATCAGAAAAACCGTATACTGTATTAAATGTTTGGTTCACTGTTCTCCGCCTTCTTTGTTGGATATAATGTCTAAAAACACGGAATTCATTCTTGCTATCGCAAAATGCTATGATTCACGCTTATCTACCATTGCGTCTGCTTACGGTGGAATAAACATAGACTCAGCTGATACGGATCAAAAGATGTGGCTATACTGCAAAATAGATCTTATGGATAGTTTTCATATTATTTTGAAACATATATTAAAAAGTGTGCAATCCGATCCACGTGCGCATACTGAACATGCGTTTGATACCGTGTTCTCATTACTTAACCTACCTTCAAGTTCTGGAACGAATGAACAAGTACCCTTTCTTAATCGGTCTCTTCTCGCAGATTACCAAGATTCGTATAATCTGTCCTCATCACTTGCGTCCGTCCTTGCCAACCACGATGATCCACGACTTGATGTTTTGGAGTCTACTCTTAGATCTTTTGAACTCAACTTGGATTCTGATGATAGAAAAGGTGCTCTCCGCATTCTTATACGTTCAAGCGGGATCCCCCAGGGAATAGATCATCGTGGGATAGGTTCTAGTGGTCAGAAAGGCAAAGCTCGAGCAGTGACCCCAGTCCAAAATATTGATTATGACACTCAAATCTCAACTGTTCTAGACATCCTCCCCGATAATGATCCTTCTTACATCCGGCGTTTACTTGAACTACCTCAATACTCCGGCGATGCGGAGAAAGTTATTGCCGCACTACTAGAAGGTCAAGCTCCTTCGCCATCTGATGTGGCCCAGGGGTCGGGAGCTAGGACCGCGACCCCAGTTCCTGAACCTCTCCCGGAGCGCAGAAATGTCTTCAGCGAACAGCATATGGACATATCAAACGTAAATGTCGGGAAAAGAAAGGGGGATGCCGAAGGTATGCTACAGGACAGAAGTTTCCTCGACCAAATGAAACAGGATATCCTTCGTCGCGTAGCAGAACTATCTGAATCAGACGAAGATTTATCTACCGACGATGACGCTGCGCCGGATAGTGATAACGATGGTGAAGTTAAAGTAGTTGCAGATGGAGAAGGTAGTGGAGATGAGGACGAAGGGGAGGGCACTACTTCTCAACGTCAGAAACCCGAGATTATTTGCGAATTGGCATACATAAAGGATCCAAAGGCCTTTGATCGAGATGCTCAAACTAGGCGTTCAAAAGGACGTGCTGACTTGAAAGCCCAAACAGGTTGGACTGACGAACAAATTGAGGGATGGCGAATTATGCTGGAAAGAAACGTATGTATCATGATACCCACTTTCTACCTTTTTCGCTTGTAAGGAGTGTTATCTGATTTCATTTTTTTTTTTTTTTACTTTATATAGCCTAAGAAAGACAAAATTTTGGCAAAGCATGAGTTTAGGGGTAACAGGAGGGACCATTCTGAGTCTCCAGGTGGGAGTCCTGGACCCTCTACACCAGGGCAGATGGGTGGGGGAAGCACCCGTGGTAGTCGTGGATATGGAAGAGGTCGAGGAGGTGGTGGTAGCCCTGGGCGTGGAAGAGGTGGTGATCACGGCAGAGGCCGAGGCAGGGGAAGAGGAAGAGGAGGCAGTGGAGGAGGCGGAGCTGGAGATGGAGATGGCGGAAGTGGAAGCGGAGGTGGAGGTGGAGGTGGAGACTCAAGTAACAGTAACAGAGGCCGCGCTTGGAAAGACAGAAATAAGGCACAACAAGCTAATCATAATCGTAAGCGTGGTCATGATAAAAAAATGTTACGCGTAGGCGCAAACCCAGGACCATCAAATTGAGCTACTCGACTCGATGTAATTTCAATAAGGATTACATTATACATATACAGGTACATAGTAGTGGCAGAATTACAAGATCTATTTCATTACAACATTATTATCATAGGAATTGCCGAAATGTATGCAAGTAATTTAAAAGGGATAGCAAAAGTTAAACAAAACTAGTGCTGGAGCTTTCTACGTTTATTCTGAATTTTGAAATTCGTTTGATGAACGGTAATCGAACCGGTTCGATTTCCCTTGGAGTTTCAGGTATACAGTAGCCCCCAACATCGCCTTCGGTGTGAATGATGATACACGATTTCTGTATACTGTTGAATCTCCCATCTCTCTCTTTCATTGGTGATTGAGGTTCACGTCGAGCTTCTACAATAAACTCTCCTTTGTGTGGGCCCTTTTTCAAATTGAGACGGCTCAACTCGACGTTATTGAGCGCAAAAGTCGGTTGTCCGACGAGGTCCTCCGCAAGTTCGTGCAAGTTGAATAGAAGACGGGAGGCGCATATAGAGAGTACGATTGGGAGGAATCCCGAGAATATGGCGGGATATGCGACCTAAAATAGAATTATTTATCAGAGCTCCTTAAGATATGACTAGACTGAAAGAAAGGGGTTACCTTTGGCTTATCCCAAAGTGCACTCCCGACGACACCGAAACCCACGCAGGCTATTTTTCATACCCATTTAGTATGTGCACAAATTCTACACTTGTCGTCACAACACAACGACTTACCACAAACGCAGCCATAGAAGACGCAACCACTATATCAATCAAGTTGATTAATTCCCTTCTCCTACAAATTATTTCAAAGAATACGTACTCCCTGAGAAGACATGATAACAATTTGTTTTTGTAGTCACTTCTTTGAAGCGGTCGGACAATACGAAATACAGTCAAGACCACAAGGACGGCTACGGGAAGCTTTTCATGAGTAACAATCCAACATAACGGATCAGGGACGAGCTCACTTTCTAGTACCTTGATTTACACATACTTAAGCCTCACAGCGCTGAGCGAGTTTTGGAATAAGTTGTTTATTACTTACAAAAGTTGGAACAAGCATAGCTAATCGATTGAAAAAAAATATATTTAATATCTAATCAATCTGGGTAACGAAATCTAAAAAAAAACATACCCCAGTACAAATGAGAGTTGGGCCCTAAGCTGACATCAAAACAGCCTTTCAGAGGTACTAAGCAAAGAAAAAATCAATAAATTAAGGCCCAATGGCGCGATAGCCAAGTTCTAAGACTCACGGGGCAAGACAATTGATCCGGTATCCTGAGGAAGCACAATTAGTGTGGAAAACGATAATCCATCAAAAGATGAGATCAATCAATCAGAGATACACACTAAGAAGAACTAGCGAGAATTTCACCCACCTTCATTACGTATCCAAAAATAGTAGTTACCGCCATTATACAAACCAAGAAAAAGAGGAGGACGAAGCGCTGTACTGCTTGGTTCCACGTCCAGAGGTGAATTACCCGGGCTACTAAGATAGCTGATGCAGGATGTTAGAGAGAATTATTGTGATTTTATTGATATGTAAGGATGATAAATTACCTTGCATAATAATCACTTCGAAAATGGTGAAAGTTGCGGTTGAAACCATAGTTCCGTAGCAGCTGTAAAAGAGTCAGGAGCTGAGCTCGCGTATGAATATGGCTATGGCTACTAACAACTTTTGACATTGTCAGAGATGCATTCCGAAACAAGTTGTATGTGACGTACATCATGACTAGGTAGTGGTCTGAAGAACCCTTTTCAATCATACTAAAATAAGTGTCTAATTTTGACGATGATCAATAAAAACAATACTTACAGCTCATAACAACACTACGGGGTATGGATTCGTCAGATACGAAGTATTGCTGGATAGTGATGGACAACATACATAGAATTAATTAAGGGTAGATAACGATTCTAAAAGTCTTTCAGAATAAGATGACGGGCACAAACATGATCCCAATACTTACCATAAAGAATAGCACTCTCGTGATAGTGATGTTGGGTCTCCAGAATAGTTTAATCTTAAGAATGGAGCTCAGGACGTGTGAAAGAAAACGAAGAGTATTTCTTACCTCCTGTTCTAATGTTATGAAGTATTCATATACAAGTAGCCCAAAGCATGCCACCGCGAGGTACTTTGTTGACTGCAAGCTCTCTATAGCAGTGAAAATGCCTCCTCCAGAATCCAGCAAGGACGTTAAAGCAGTTGCCTCGGACATGTTAGAGAATATACGCAGTAGATAGGTGCTTTCTTATCGTAGTCCAATATATAGATATCTAGAAGTAGTTGAACTCTAGTTCCGATGGGGATTGTCGTATAGTAATTTCCCCGATACAAGCTTTAAAACCTTAAAAGAGCTAACGCTTAGAAACCAGATGGTATGATCCCACCCTCTGAGCTTAATCTCATTCAGGGTCTGTAAGCACCACTCCAGTGCTTCAGCGATCAAAGACGTCAAGAGAATCAGCTTGTAGCCTATCAGAACATCATACGTTCTTCCTGGATACCTGAGAAGATTATCGTATAGAAGCTGGCAGCTCGAGAAGGAGAGGGCAACATGGTATCTGTGGCGAATGGTTTTAAGTATGCTTACTACTATCCAGGGACGGGCTCAGATCTATGATATGAGTATTGGTATTGTCAGATACTTGCATCATTTTCCGTTTCAGGTTCGTGAAGCGATGCGGATGTACGTTCGGGGTTAGTCTCCTGTGACGTAGGCAGTTCAATGAGAAGCCCAAAAAGTAAATTGAAATGCTACTTCTTTATAATAGCCTACATTGATAAAGCAGTTACGACTTGGGCTCAGGCCTGAATTCAGAGAATAACGAGACTTGGAGTTCAAGCTGAGCGGAGACATATTACCGGAAGGCAATGGTAAGAGTATGATATAGTAAAATAAGATTGATGGATAACGAAAAAAAAAAAAAACTGGTTCCGGGAACTATTTTGGCCATCTTAAGATACCTTCATCAGAATACTACATAGAATGTAGACCAATAACTAACTTGAATATGTCAATAGTCAAGAGTAGCAAAATAGCCTAAATTAGTAAATTTACTAGTGATGACTCGTGGAAATAAGTAACTTCTTTTGGAGTATCCCCGTTAGGGACAATACTTAAGATGATAAATGAATGACAAATTGTTACAGGTGAATGTTTGAAAAGAATCATAAAACATTGAAGAGACGAGGCCTGGGGCTATTTGTATGTGTTTCATGATTCAGAAGCAGAGTTAAGTAATGCAGCCAAGCTTAGTGAGTGATGAGTAAGGTCCATATTATAGTAATTGCATTAGTAATACAATGAGTTACCTAGATCCGAGTTGATACAAGTGAAGAGTGTGCATAATACAAGAAGGAATGAAGAAAAGGAGAAAAAGTAAAGGAAATAGTTACGAAACGAAAACCTTCCTGAGCTCACTGAAATCGCATGTCAACTTAGTACGAGGACATTCTACTATTCCTTTTTGTCCACTGTTCGGATCTGTTTTCATCGCCATTTCTTCCAAGGCTCTACGGGAGTATACATAACCATTTGGGAAGGCCATAGGAGGATTATCTGCATCCATGATGGCTCCGCTCAGAGAACAAACAATTGTCGAGTTCCCATGGTGGCTCCAAGGAACTTCTTTTGCGAGAGTGCCTAATCCATTAGTGTCACAGATGGGGCAGTCTGGATTCCGTGCACTCATTACGGTACCCTGAGGCTCCGGAGAAACATCACTATAGCATACCGGTAGTTTAAGTGCAGCCAAACCCCCGTAAAGTACTAGGTGTAAAAGAGGTTCGGAAGGGAGGGCATTCAACGAGTAAACGGAGAGACGGAACGATTGCACTAGTGATTCCCAGCGAGCCGGAGAATAGAGACGTTTGTACGCACCGAAGGCTTTGCTTTCTGAGATACAAAGAAGAGTAGAGGCTTGCATGATCTGAGGTAGATGTGTATCCTTCCAGGCAACGAGGTGCTTGCTTGAATAAGCCTTAGCCTCCAACTTCTTGTCAGCTCGAGCTAGTTCAATAAATTCTTGTAAGCGAAGGTCAAACTCAAGAGTATTTTTCGCCTTTCTCAAAGTAGCCTTATTTTCACTACACCATGCCAAGGCTTCAGTGCAGCTATGTCGCCTAAGAGCGTCTTCAATCCGGTGAATATCGGAGAATAAATCTATATCGACAAGTTTCTGTGAACGCGACATTAGTAAGGGCGATAAAGCACTTTAGTACCATGCCTACTTCAATATTTCTATCTTCCGCGATCATACGGGCAGTTTGCTCCTTTCCATTCCGAAGAGACCAGTCCACTAACCACCTGTCAATACGAGTGTCACTCCATCTGTTAAAGCCAGGATCATCACGACTAGTAAAACTTTCTAGTGTCGAGATGTGCTTAAAGCGTTCGCGCATGACCTCTTCTGTAGGTAATCCAGAGGTTTCATAAAGGGCGGAAAGCTATGAAACGAATCTAATTAATAAAGCATCTCGAGAGTGCGTGAACATTCATTACCTTGCGCTTTAAACCTTCGACCCTGGTAATCATGTTATCCACTGACTGCGAGAGCTCTTGTGTATCGGCGGTCAGCTTCGATTGTTGGGCCATTTCCTTAGCAGTCGACTGAACAGCCCCGAATTCCCTTTCAATGTACTTCTGAGAAGTACGGAACACTTTGCGATAGGATTCATAAGGAACCTAGTATTTGAGTCAGTGATATGGAAGTCAAAACAAAAATTAAATGGTTACAGCATTTACCTTGACAAAAGGCTGTTCAAAGAGTAGTGCGCCTTCTGAATTGAATTTGTTGCTCATTGCGAATGGGATGGTTTGAATGCTGAGGCTGCATGCTGGCGCCGCATTATTACCCTGCAGAGATCCACAATGCTGATCACCGATTATTGCTCATTGAGGAAATTCCGATCATGCTCTATGGATTTAAATTTAATTTTAACATCGGTATCATTTGTCCATACTTTACTGTGAACCACGTCGGCCGACAGCTTGAGACTCATCACAGACGAGAACAAGGGTGCAATACTTGCTTTAATCAGGGCTGTTGTATCATGGCGATTGGTCTCAAGTTTGATAGCGAGGCTCCAGGCCAAGAGGAGTCACTAGGACGTTCCATACCATACTATACCAAGCACGCTATATCTGTTTCCCTACCTACATGGAGAGATAATGTCGGATATGAAGAAGGAGACAAGAGGGTGATCAATGCGATGTGTAATGGATATCCTAGATTCTTCATTCACAAGAGCATTGTCAAAGTGAGTCATAATTGCACTTTTCCAAGGCAAGCGCTAACTAAAGTTCATTTCAAAGCTTGCTTCGTTGTGTGAGAAGAAATTTGGTCTATTTGGAGAGAGATGTATGTTATTCCCCTCAAGAAAAATAGCCGAAGCATGCCGTGAATTTATATCCCAAAAGAGCTCGTATTCTGCTCGTCTGTGTGACTTTCTCGCCAGTCCTAGCGATAATTCATCGCCGACTATATCTTCAAATGAAATCACTCTACACATAGTCCTCTTCCCATCCGATGCATTCCCATTTGCAAAGCAATTTTGGCAGCATACTGGACTTGGTATCTCAAGCCGTCTAGCCGATAGATGTCGTGAGATGCTTGGGGACTTGCTTGTTACAGAGCCCTTGAATGAAATCATCCAGTCTGAAACTAGCCCCATAAATGGATCGGCCCGTCAACCATTCAAACGGCAGAATAAGCATTATTCTGTTGGGAGGAAATCACCTACGAACGTATTGGATGCCGAAGTGGACTCATTACATACCATGTCAGAGTACGTTGAAGAGCGTTATGGTCGCTGTCAACCGGGACATTACGCAACCGCAGCAAAGAGAGCATTGCGGAGACGTATTGCAGGAACCCTCGTCCATGATAACCATTCTAATGATACTCATAATGCGCACCCCTTGTACACAGGCTCAGACTCTACTACTTTAAAACCGAGTTCTCGCGGTGTTGAGTCAGTGGGTGAAGATGACGTCTTTCTTTACCCTACGGGCATGACGTCTATTTGGTCTGCACATCAGCTCGCTCTATCATGTAGACCTTCAGGGAAGAGCGTATGCTTTGGATTCCCTTATACCGATACCCTTAAAATCCTCCAGAAGTGGGGGCCAGGTTGCCATTTCTTTGGCTCTGGGCTTGATTCCGATATTGATAAGCTCCAGGAATTACTAGAAGAGCTCTCCCCTAATCATACAGAATCTTCACCCCCTCCCATTCTTGCCCTCTTCACTGAGTTTCCTTCCAACCCTCTCCTACGCTCACCAAACTTACACAGGCTTAGAGAGCTTGCCGATAAGTACAATTTCCTTATTGTTGTGGATGATACAATAGGAAATTTTATCAATGTCAGCGTACTTCCTCTCGCGGACATTGTTGTCAGTAGCTTGACAAAGGTGTTCAGTGGGGACTCAAATGTTATGGGTGGAAGTCTTGTCCTTAATCCAAAGGGTAGACACTATGATGTCCTTAAAACGACACTAAAAGAAACATACGAAGATGTATACTTTGGCGAAGATTCCATTTTCATGGAACGTAACTCCCGGAAATTCCAGAAGCGCATAAAAATAATAAATGAAAACGCCGAGGCCGTATGCGAGCTTCTCAAGGCCGATTCCCAATTGACCGATAATGACAAAGTCATCAAGGACGTGTACTATCCTAAGTATACTACCCGCGAAAACTATATTGCTTGTCGGGCTGCAGACATACCCGAAGATGCACTGGCGTTTGGTGGTCTTTTCTCTATCACTTTTGTCTCGGAGACGGCGGCTCATGCTTTCTTCGATGCTTTGAAATGCCACAAAGGACCGTCCCTTGGAACTAGCTTTACGTTAGCTTGTCCCTATACGGTTCTTGCTCACTACCTAGAACTCGACTGGGTTCAAGGACTCGGCGTTGATCCAAATTTGGTCCGAGTTAGCGTTGGGACAGAAGAGAAGGAATACCTCTTAAAGATTTTCGATGACGCTCTGCGAGCGGCGAAAGCTGTAAGTAAGGAATAGATAATATAAAAAGTAATTAAATTCTATAAAACTACTGATGATTTTAACATGTACAAGGTAAGGGTTTTTATAATTATTTGTTTCGCTTTTGTTGATACTTATGACTTGCTTTGTAGTTAATATGTCCAACACATTTAACTAACCATATATGAGTTGCTGTCGGAAACTATCAACTAGTTTCTTGCTACTCTCCTATGACTGTATTTTAGTGTATTAAAATGTGATACTTTAGTGCAACTACAGATTTTAGTGTGCCGATTCACCATAATTTTATTATCCTATCTTAATACAACGAAAATATTTTGTTGATCCGTGGTTTAAGGTAAGTCTTATGTTCAGTCCTGCACCTAGTAAACTCATTACTTTGTTGTCTCATTCATATGGCACAGTTCTTTTATAAAAGGTATAGGATAAAATAAAAATACATTAACGGAAGTCATTTAGCAGCCACAAAGGCTGAGCCGGCAAGGCACCACGACAAGGCGACTTCCTCTGCCACCGGGAAAGAATCTAAATTTTTTTGGGTTAGTATTTTTTCCAGTTTTTTTGAAGATTTTGAAAATTTCGAAAGAAGACGAGAACGAAACCGAGTCGAAACGGAACGAGAAGAAACGGAAAACGAAACGAGACGAGACGAGACGAGGCGAAACCGAGTCCGGAACCAAAAGAAAAACCGAAACCGAAACCGAAAAAAGGAGAAAAGGAGCCCGTCGACCACGTCCCCCGGTCCCAAGTTATATCGCCCAGTAACCCAACTCCGCAGTACTTCCAGGCTGGCCGAACCCTTCCAACTGCTTCCTCGAGAACCTGTGCGCTCATTTGGACAAGCGTGTCGTGTTGGACCTGGTAAAACTATAGCATCCGACCGTGCACGAGACCTCCTGAGATTAAGCTAGCTAGAAACTAAAATGATCAACGTAGGGAGTATCAAACAATTACAGTGCTCGATATATTGGAAAATACCGATATAACTCTAACCCAAAGGATACCACCACGCTCCAGTACAGCCCAAGGAAACAAGGAGTGTGCCTCCACCTTAAATCCCGATCTGTACCTTCACGTTCGGACGCATGCCCAAGGCATCTCGCGTCTGCAGGATTTGTTCGCCGAAGCTCACCTGCGGTCTCCTCGTCGGAAGTCGAGTGTCGGTGTCGGTGTCGGAGCCGAAATCGAAGTCGGTGTCGAAGTCGAAGTCGGAGTCCTTAGAGAGTGTCGATACCTCGAAGACGGATGGCGTCGCAACGTTGGGCTACCTCGAGGGGGACAAGTGTTGAAGTGACAACCCTTGCGCCTTTAAGTCGGAGAGAGAGGACCTGGAGACTGAGGTCATCGTCGAAATTGATGATTGCTGAGGCTGGAATGATTGAAGAGTATTGAGAAGTCGGTGTTGGCGGTGTCGATGTCGATGTCGATGTCCTTCGGAAGCGTGATGTGAACCTAGAAAAAGCTACGGAGGAGAAAGCAGACATTGTCAGTTATTGTTAGTTTGTTAGGGCAGTCGTGGACTGGGGCAGGGGCTATTCTCTGGGGGCTATTTGCAAGGGATAGTGAGGTTAGCTGGTAGAGAGGAGCTGAGGGGTAAAGCTGGGTACGAGGGAGATTATATGCATTCGAGCTCCTGCCTTCACGTGATATCTACAGCAAAATCCTATTGGCCATGGGGGAATTTGGAAGGCTGGAGTGGCTAGCAGTCAGAAAGCTAACGGGCTGGGTTGTTTGGTTGTTTGTTTTTCTCTCATAAGCTAGTCTAGTCCAATTCTTAATGAGCGCGTTTCAATCACGTGAGCGTTCTGCAAGTTTATACTAACGTGGGAAATTTCGTAGAAGGCATCCAGAAGTTCATATACAAAGATTTAAAAAATGACATCTAGGGGAACTCAATTAATGACAGGTAAATTGTTCTAAACTCCAATTAAATGATATGCGTCTCAAAAGGAAAGTAATATGGATTACTGGTTTCGCATAGTCAGAGAATTGAATGAAAACTAATATGTAGATGCTCCACACTTTTGCTGAGCCCTGTCTTGATTTCCTTAATTAACGAAGCTATTATAATACGTCCCTCTCCTCAATCTTAATATGTAAGTGAATTTCGTAAGTGACATTTACCGCGAACAGCGTGTTGCTGGTAATTCTTGACACTCCTGTGTTGGGGATTCCTTAGTTCTGACTGGCCTTTTATAAACTACATGTAAATTTATCATGAAAGAGATCAGTTTATTTTTCACACCCATCTGTATCATTTTCTAAAATAGATATCTCGCGGGGTTTCCATCGCCTTATTTTTTTAAAATGATACCCTTTCCCTATCTTGAGAACTAAGTAAATGCCGCTACTTCCCCCATTTTTCTATTCTTCTCACCCTTACGTTTCCCTCCGAGAGCCTTAACGGAACTGCTTTTATCATACACTCAGATGCTATCCCTAATAACGGTTTATGATCTGACTCTCATGACTCAGTACAGGGACAGCAGCTTATATATTCCTGATCCATGACATTCTTCTTCGCCGCATCTCAGGTGCTTAACAAGCGCTTCATCCCATTAATTTTAACAAAGCTTTCATTTTTGGGTCATAAATGCGCACAAGCTTTACCATGCTCTGAATACTGTGGCCCTACTACAGGTAAATTATATATCAACTTCCTGGGATCGGTATACCTCGTAGAAGTAGTAGAGGGCCAGCCACTCTGGTTCTCTATTTTTAAGGGAAAAAAAAGTGCTGAACACCAAAAGAAAAGATGTATGTGAGATTTCTGAGCCCTGGGCATGCAAAGATACTAATAACTTATTTTCTTTTTTTCTTATACTGGAGCTTCACCTCTTCTGTACATAGATCAATGCTTTCCCGTATGACCTCCACCAGTGTGACGTCTTTAATCGACGAGGTAACGCATGTATAAAACCTGTTTGTTGATTTAGTAGCTAGATATCTTGTCTCTTTGGTACTGTCTCTTTCATAATCTATGTCTGAGGAGAAGAAGAGAGTTGTCAATGTGAAGGTAGGGAGTTCAAACTTAGGTTAACTATTTCCGTATCTGCTCTTTAGCTGAATACAGTGTGTTACGGCCTAGTGGTCAAGATCATGAATTAAATGTGTATTTCCAGTTCCACCGTACCTCAATAAATGTTTTTAGTGCCTTTTATCCTACTATGATAAGCTCGTCCGACTTGTATTTGGATGTCCGCTCTTTTGGTAACTCAGAATACAATTACGTAATTAAGTAATTGGCGTGTCAGGGTGGTGAAAGCCGGGCACACGCTTGCTTCATCGTCCGAGAGCGGAAGCAGTAGTCACATAAACTATGCACAACTAAATATCTTATTCTTAAGTATTGGCTACTCGGTCTCTCTATACAACTACGGGCTTGCCAGAAGCAGAGTGTCAAGAAGAAAACTTAGAGGAGGGGTAGGCAAAAATAGAAGAGAACTCTATTCTTAAGGAAGAATTCTTTATTTGCCTCACGTCTTTCGCCTTGTTTCGATTCAACTTGATTTTGCCCCACGACCTCTGATATCTCACAAAGACAAAGCACCAGTGATGGCATTCGCGTCTGGAAGTGGCTCTCTTGGCGACATCGGAGGTATTGATGCACTTGAAGCGTCAGACGTACCTCCATTTCAAGTACAGCAGCTCGTTCCGCTCGTATTCCTCGAGAATGACAAGGTACCGGACTCCGGACTAAGTAAGCTACTCTCATAACTCTCCAGCTAGATTTTCGAATGATATTATTTCTTACTACATATTGCTATAATCCATGGATATTACCATAGGTTTGGTAGGCTTCAGGACCGAAGGTTCCGGTTCCGGAGGTGCAGGTGCTTCTGGGAAGCCTCAAACACCAGCCAGCGCCTATGTTACTTGCGCTCAGGCATCAGGTTTGATAGTATACACATTCTTCGTATAACTTTGGTTAAAAAAAGGAACAGGGTCTGAGATGTACGCCGGTTGTTCCGATGGTACACTTCTACGGTATGCCTTGCAGGCGGATGGCCCGGAAGGAGTGGGTGACTTTTTCAATGTCTACGATACCATTGCTCACATTCTCAACTTATTTCCTGAATTTCTCGGCCTTTCTCCGATAATGACAACAAATTTGACATAAACATCGTGTATATGATAGCCAGAGTGTTATACACTACTATCCCGACAGACACTTCCAACGGGAAAAGCCATTGAGCAAATCGTTATCTGCATGAGTATTGGGAGAGCATTAATATTGAGTGGTGCGCTTAACCTGCCCGTTTGTCTTCTCACTTAGCCTGACAAAGCGGTCTTCCTTAGATCACCAAATACATTTCTATATCCTCCCTTCTCTTGACCCAGTTAGCCATTCAATTATCAGACCAATAAGGAACGTGATATCCTTATGTGTTGACGAGCAACATACTCGACTAGCAGCCCCTCCTGACCAATATACGAAGGTAGAACCAGTAGAATTTTGCGTGATCAAGAGGACAAACATTGCTATGTATACACTTAAAGAGAGGCTCGTACTACAGAGGGTATGCACTTCTTCCGATATGTCGTTCTAGTATCTTACCGTTCAAATTCCTGAAATGACTATTAGGAAATTCCAAATGGTCTAAATATCTGGTATGGGGTCCGAATGGGCCGATATCTCTGTGCCGCGGATACCGAAAACTATGATATGATTGACCTAGTTGCATCAACGTCCATCCCACTCCTACCTTTCAATCAGGTACCCTCTCCAGAATCTACTAATAATATAATTCGACCATTAGTTGTCGTGATTAGTGAAGAAGAATTTTTATTGATAAGTAGTATGGGTGCAAGTGCTATGGGTGTGTTTATCACTGGTAGTGGTGACCCAGTTAGAGGTACACTAGAATGGAGGAGTTATCCTAGGTCAATCTGTGCGTCTTTCACATTCTCGTCCAGTCACTCTCATACTCTTATTAGTTACTTATTCTACGTAACAACTCCCCGCTAGGCTTCGAGTACCCATACGTTGCGGCCCTTCTTCCGGATGAATCGATTGAAATACACTCAATTGAGACCCAAGCAATTGTACAAGTCATCCCCGGCCCCTCAACACCTACACCCGGTGGTGTACACACGCTTGTTCCAGCGCCTAATGCTTTCTTCGTCCCCTCCGCTCAAAGGACGGAGAAGCTAAGGCTCGTCCCTGTCCCACTTTCATCAACTTCTTCCTCTTCTCCTCCCTCTCCTACTTCTCCATCTTCCCCATCATCACCCGCTCTAAAACCTATCCCAATGACTTTCGAACAATCGAATATCCTCCTCATTTCCGATAACTCTATACAGGCACTCCTACCCGCCACACTTCTCTCTCAAGCCGACGCACTACTTGAAAGCAGGAGGGTAGAGGATGCCATTGATTTAGCGGATCAGTCTCAACGAAAGCTACTCGTCGGAGGTGGTGGGGGAGGGGGAAGTAGGTTAGGCTTCGGTAGTAGTAACAACAATAATAGTGGATCACCGTTGCCATCTACATCTCTACCTGAAGCTCAGGAAGAGGTAAGATATGTATACCAGCGAGCAGGGTTCATGTGCTTCGGAGAAACGAGGTTTGAAGAGGCTGGGAGGTATCTGTTAACAGGGGAAACGGACCCTAGGTTGGTGACAAAATGGTTTCCGGAACTCACAGGTGGGCTTTTCCGACCTCGGAAACGGAGGCAGGGAAAGGATGGTGGCCTGGAAAGGGAAGAAGAGATGGGAGAATTCGTGCAAGTTTTCGCGGGAGTTGCCAGTCATTTGCCAAAAGCGAGGTCGGTCGATGAAATCGGTGAGTATACATGTTCTACCGACATCTCTCCACTCCTTTTTTCTTTCTTCTTTCCCTGTCAAATCCCTTCTTATTTCTCTATATTTTCCTTTCATTCATCTGAACAATCATTATCCCTAATCCAATCAAATCTGTTTTCTGTCCCGAGTTCGTTCCTCACATATCTGATAACACCATATCCGTAAAAAAATAATATACACGACTGATCATCCAGTCCTGGTCAACCTAGTGAAAAATTATGCTCCGTATCTCCATCCCGATTCAAAGGATGTGGAGAGTGAACGACCAACTGCAGAGTTAAGGAGGGTGTTGAATGTCTGTGGGCGAGATATGTTAACGGGGTATTTGAGGAAGTTTAGGACAAGGAGGTTAGTAGGAAGTTATGGTTCTTCTTTCCAACACCTGCAGAAGCAGAAGGAGGTTCAACAAAAAGAGAGAGAAGGAGGGAGGAGTGTGAACGAGGTAAGTGTGATCGAAGGGGTTCAATAACATATAGGGGACTTGGTTTTATGCCTGATTCTTACTGTGATTCTTCTTTTCATTTTTCCATTTGTTTAGGTCGTAGACACCGTTTTAGCGAAGATTCTAGCAGAGACGGATAGCGATATCAGAGAACTATACGCACTCGTAGATGGGCCAAATGATATCGTATTGGAAGAAGTAGAAGAAACATTTGAGAAGAATGGTCAGTTTAGTGCGCTTTGTAGGCTTTATGAGAAAGCAAACATGAAGGAGTTGGAGAGAAAAGGAGGTAACAGTAAACTAATGGCGGGAGTGTATGAAGAAAAGTTGCTTGAAGCATGGGCCAAGTCAGTTGTCACCCTTCCTTAAGAAGACTAGTATGGTTATTTACTAACCATTTGATTGCAACACACTCGAATATGGTATTGTGTTCAATATAGACTATCAGAGGGTGTTTGGACAGATGAAGATATAAGAGATCCGATTGAGAGAATGATTGAGTTATTAAACAAAACATCTGATCGAGCTCGTGTGCACCGATGGGCACTTTGGCTGATGGGAAGAGATGCTGAACTAGGTCTAAAGGTTCGTAACCCCTTACCCCTCCACCCATCAATGTACATTGAAAAATTGTGACTTCTTGTTTTCTCGAACAATATAGCTAATAGTCGGGCGCGATCCGAAGCGGAGCATCCCAGGTCAAGAAGAATTAGCATTACTAGAAAAGATCAAAGAAGCCAGTCCACTCGCAGGAGCGAAATATCTCGAGTACTTGGTTTTGCAGAAACGTAGTCAAGTGCGTACAACCATCTTCAAAGTATTGTTTTATGGCTTGTTTTTTTTCTTCTTTTTACTTGCTGCTCATAATGATGCGGACTATACTCATTTATTATCTAGGATGCAGGCCTACATACTCAACTAGTTGACGTTTGCGTTGATGAACTGATCAAACACGTAGCAGACGAAAACACATCAAAATTATGGAGAGCAAAAGGTAAGAAGTTTTTATCCTATTCTCTCCTTCATTCGCATAGAATCTTCCAACCTCTAATCTTCCCTGTCCCAAATAAATTAAATTAAATCGCTCTTCAACATAAAAAAATTACACTTTATAAACTAGCATCCTCATACGCATCCACCCCCACAACTACCCCCTTCCTCCTTTACTTTGCAACTTCGACGCCTGCCTCTCCTAGCCGTGATTCTCGCCTACGAACTGCGCTCTTACTCCAGGGCTCAAGGTTATACGATGCGGCGAGGGTATTAGCGAAGTTAGAACCCTATGAGAGGATACTGAAAGTCGAGAAGGCTATTTTATTTGGAAAGGTATGTTAATGCTCTTCTTATTTCTTTATTTCTACCTATTTCTACTTTCTTTAATACCTAATCCTACTTCTATTCTTGATACTTTCCTCTTCACCCCGTTCTTTAATAATCCCATACTGACAAATCCTTTTCTCCTCTTCGCAACGCTTTCCCCTCTTTCTCATCCCTATCGCTCCCCGACACACAAATACAAACGCACGCAGCTTGGGAGACATGTAGATGCACTAACCACACTCGTTCGAGAAGTCCATGACCCAACTTCTGCAGAAGCATACTGTATGCTCGGGGTTGGAACCGATGGGGGGAAGTCGTCTCTTCAAAAGTCGCATCTGCTATTGCTGAGCGGTGTAGCTCGGTAGCTAGTAGTACCACAATTACAGGAATGGATCAATGGGCCACATTCGTTGTTATTTCATCCTCTTCTTCGACTACACCGACAACAAAAAGAACTATAGATGAAAAGACGAGGAAGGGTCTATTGAAGATTTTGTTAGGTGTGTATATGTCTGGTAGTGGAGTTGGCCCGAACAAAGAAAAGGGAGATGAGGGCGCTTTGATAGGGGTGGTAAAAGGAGACGGAGAAAAGGAAGAAGATGAAAAAGAAGAAGAGAAAAGACGACTGGCGACTACTAGGTTGTTAAATTCTCAAGCAGGGAAATTTGATGTCGTTGACGTATGTAAACTCTCTTTCACATTCCGTTCTATCTATTTTCTTACCTTATTCTATTTTATCTAACAAATGCTTCCAATACCCAGGTGATTAATCTCCTACCGCCCACTTGGCCCCTCCGCACAACCTCATCCTTCTTTGCACGTTCATTCTTCCGAAAGGCAGTACATGCGCGTAATGAAGGTGGAATTGTTAAGGCACTTAGTGCAGCTCAGAATCGTGAAGTAAGTCTGGATTTGAAATATTAAGGGTTACGATCGGAATACTTCTGCTACCGCTATCGTTCCCTTTGATGCTTTACACCTACACCTTAATTTTTATTCCCTCATCTCCTTCTCTCCTCCCCTTCTCACTCTTAGAAATATGTATGTTAATACACACATTTTCTCCTTTTAGACGGTAGAGAAGGCATGGGTTGTTCTTCGTGAACAGGGTGCGGTTATCGAAGAAGAGGGAGAGGGTAGTAGTGTTGATGGTGATGACGAGAAGCGATTGATATATGTGAATGAGAAGGATAGCAGTCAGGGGTTGGCGATGTCTCTAGACGAGAAGGCCTCACTGAGAGAGAGAATGAAGATGAGAGGGTCGGAGGAAGAGGAAGACTAAAAAAAGTAAACGAGAGATTTTTAATCTCACCCTTTCTTCCAACATTCCCTTCCCCGAGCTCTGATGAGCCACCCTTAATTGCTACTCTTGATCCCACCCTTTCTTCACACTAAAACATTCTTTATCCCATCACATTCAAAATTTACCTGCTTCTTAATATACCTCAATCCCTTCTCTAGTGAGAATACGATTGTCCCTTCTCACTTTCAATCCTGCGCGCATGTACGTCATAGTCATACAATGTAGATACATACTCCACCATCTCTCTATCCCAGTTCATAAACATTCACCTTTCTCAACTTCTCCCCAAATTCTTCCTGCTTAGTCAGGTTTACCTCACTCCTCTCATAACTAACACTACTTCTTCTCCTCTCCCATTTCTCTAACAAACATATCTTGATATTTCCGTTGATCCTTCTATCCGATCTGATTTTTGACGAGAAGGACACGAAGAAAAAGAAATATTTATTATGTTTTCTTATGACGTAATATTTTGATTTGTTTATTTATATATACATTAGTTTACTATCTCTATCTCAGGATGTTCAGTCAGGAGAAATACATTTTCTCTTTGATCGATCCTTGAAACTTGTTAAATTCCCCACCAAATGAGATCCAGTCATTGTCATTCACTTGTTATTTTCTCCTTTTTTTGGTTATAATAATAGGAAGAGTGGGAATCAATTGATGGATATGTTATATCGTATCTACTATGTTCAAAAGAAGAATGAAAGAAGTGGGTGTGCATAATCTATTGTATTTTCCTCTAAAGTGGAATGGAAGATGTCGCAACGCCAAATAATATGACAATCCAATATATCTAATCATTTTTGGTCATTAATCCTGATTAGTTATCCTTGTAGTTCCGGTCTGTTAATATATTACTGTTAATCATTTTACCTACATTAACATTCATTCATTCATCGCTTAAATTAGGGAGTATCAATGAAAGATCCACATTGGAATGGAATCATTATCTTCGGCTCTTCTTTCTTTTTGTCCTCTTTCCCGTTTTGTACACAATACCATTTGATATTCCCACATCCTGAAGTCTGACTGTTGCGTAAGTAGTCACGAGGATGACCCAGTATTTGGTATAAAAGCACGAATAATTTCATATCTGTCTCCCTCACCATCTAGCATCCCCACTTCCTTACCCCCATTCCACTCTCACAATATTTTCACTGGTGATGGTCGGTATGTTCTCTAAGAGCATTGTTCTCATGGACATTTTCTATCGAGAACAGCTCAGATGATTGATATTCTAAGATCATGATTAGTGAGATAAAAACATACTCTTACTACTAGCTTTGAATGCTAGTCAATGGAACGAGTCGAGTGATATGAAATAATTGGAATAATCAAATATTCAAAGATTGGGCTTGGGAATGCAGGGTTGGTAAAGAACGAAACTGGTGTATATTACCGGTGCCTTGGGTAACTCGATCGTCGAATGATCGCCTTTGTCACCTCTCTGGTGCACACGACTCAGACATTCAACCACTGGTGTACTTTTCTATCACCAATAAACGCCTGATGAATGGTCTCGTCACCACATCGGAGCTCTCAGTAGTCGACTTCACTAGAGTAAAGAGAGTCGTTGATAACAATCACTCTGACAACGTTTACAGCTGTTCCCTTGTTTATCTGTCAGATTAAGTTGTATATCATTTTAAATACCGACATTTTGAGCCTGATATGAAATAGGCTCTATGGTCGTGCATTCTCTATCCTTATCCAGCACACTAAATCTCTACGCATTGATTCTGGCACAAAAGCCTCAATCTATGTATTAAAGATTTGTGTCAAGCTCTAACTACCAACAAACATACTCACTCACTGTGATAGGTAGAGGAATGGAAAACCTCATTCCTTTAAGTATTATGACACCCAGACTCGGAACGGAATACCGGGTAATCAATGTCTCTAGAATAAGAAGGATCGGTCGTTAAATAGCAATTACTTCTCCCTGCGTAGTTATGTGCGTATCGCATATTTTTGGCGTGTAGAAGTTTGTCGCTTTAAACACCGACACCGACCGAGATACAAGTTTGATGAAAACCGAATGTATCATGTAATTAATTTTACTATTAAATAAAGAACTTTCCTTCCTATATAAATCTGGATGGCATGCCCCCCGTACCTTATACTTGAACTCTATTATTTTAACATGGAGAATATAGATATAAGAAATACATATACGGGGCTGATAAAATTATAGCATTATACATTGTATCGTGTCGCAATGTTATATTTAACACTGTAGCGCATAAGGGCCTAGTAGGGTAACGCGACGCCCCAAACTCGTCTGGTTGAACGCGAACGTCCTTATATCGATTAATAAAGTGATATTGACTTCACTGCAACTCGTAAACTGAGTTAAATGGGAAAATGTATATCACGTATGGTACATTTTAGTCTTCTTTTAATACCTCCCTAATTCCCTGAGCAGATAAAAAGGGATGAGGTAAGGATGAGAGGTGTAAAGAAATCTGCTAGCTAGTTCGTATGTATATAACAGTCCTCTAGAGAAGATAGAATCACCAATGATACAGAATACGATTATAAAGGAAAATAAGAAGGGAGGACTAGATTAACTAAGAATATTCTGTCTAACGTCTTACAGGAATCAGGACCAGATATCATACGTCACTAATTATGGGAGAAGGAGAGGGGAAGAATACTTGCAGGTTCTCGCCGGGATTGCAAGTCATTTACCAAAAGCGAAGTCGGTCGATGAAATCGGTGAGTATACATGTTCTACCGACATCTCTCCATTCCATTTTTCTTTCTTCTTTCCCTGTCAAATCTCTTCTTATTTCCCTGTATTTTCCTTTCGTTCATCTGAACAACCATTATCCCTAATCCATTCCCATCTGTTTTCTGTCCCGAGTTCGTTCCTCACATATCTGATAACACCATATCCGTAAAAAAATAATATACACGACTGATCATCCAGTCCTGGTCAACCTAGTGAAAAATTATGCTCTGTATCTCCATCCCGATTCAAAGGATGTGGAGAGTGAACGGCCAACTGCAGAGCTAAGGAGGATGTTGAATGTCTGTGGTCGGGATATGTTGACGAGGTATCTGAGGAAGTTTAGGACAAGGAGGTTAGTAGGAAGTTATGGTTCTTCTTTCCAACACCTGCAAAAGCAGAAGGAGGTTCAACAAAAAGAGATAGGATGAGGAAGGAGTGTGAATGAGGTAAGTGTGATCCAAGGGATTTAATAGCATACGTCATATGTCATATAGGAGACTCGGTTATATACCTAATTCTTACCGTCGTTCCCCTTCTCATTTTTCCATTTGTTTAGGTCGTAGACACCGTTTTAGCGAAGATTCTAGCAGAGACGGATAATGATATCAGAGAACTATACACACTCGTGGATGGGCCAAATGATATCGTGTTAGAAAAAGTAGAAGAAACGTTTAAGAAGAATGGTCAGTTTGGTGCGATTTGTATGCTTTATGAGAAAGCAAACATGAAGGAGTTGGAGAGAAAAGGATGTAACAGTAAAGTGATGTCGGGAGTGTATGAAGAAAAGTTACTTGAAGCATGGGCTAAGTCAGATGTCACCCTTTCTTAAGAAGATTAGTACGGTTATTTACTAATTGTTTGATTGTAACACACTAGAATTCTTGTATTGTATTTAATATAGACTATCAGAGGGTGTTTGGACAGATGAAGGTATAAGAGATGCAATTGAGAGAATGATTGAGTTATTAAATAAAACATCTAATCGAACTCGTGTGCACCGATGGGCACTTTGGCTAATGAGAAGAGATGATGAACTATGTCTAAAGGTTCGTATTCTCTTACTCCTCTACTCATCAATGCACACTGAAACATTGTGACTTCTTGTTTTCTCGAACAATATAGCTAATATTCTGGCGCGATCCAAAGCTCAGATCAGAATCGTGATGTAAGTCTGTATTTGTGTTATCGACAGTTACGACGGGAATACCTCCACTATCTCTATCGTTCCCAATGATACTTACACTTTACTTTTTATTTCCCCATCTCCTTCTCTCCTCTCTTCACTATTAAAAATATGTATGTTAATACACACATTTTCTCCTTTTAGACGGTAGAGAAGGTATGGGTTGTTCTTCGTGAACAGGGTGCGGTTATCGGAGAAGAAGAAGAAGGTAGTATTGATGGTGACTATGGGAAGTGATCGACATACGTGAATGAGAAGGATAGCAGTCAGGGGTTAGCGATGTCTCTAGACGAGAAGACCTCACTGAGAGAGAGAATGAAGATGAGAGGGTCGGAGGATAAGGAAGGAGAAGAAGACTAAAAAAGTAAATGAGGAATCATCTTTAATCTCGCCCTTTCTTTCAACATTCTTTTCTCCGAACTCTGACTTGGTACTATTTTTTGCTATTCTGGTTCCACCCCTTCGCACCTTTCTGAACTTCTTCCCAAATTCTCCCTGCTTAGTCAGGTTTACCTCAATCCTCTCACAACTAACACTGCTTCTTCTCCTCTCCCATTTCTTTAACAAACATATCTTGATATTTCCTTTGATCCCTCCATCTGATCTGATTTTTGACGAGAAGAACACGAAGAAAAAGAAATCTTTATTATATTTTCTTATGACGTAATATTTTGATTTGTTTATTTTTATACACATTAGTTTACGATCTCAGGATGTTCAATCAGGAGAAATACATTTTCTTTTTGGTCAACTCTAGAAAATTGTTAAATTCAAAACTTTGTAGAATCCGGCCGTTGTCATTCACTTGTTATTTTCTCCTCCTTTTGGTTATAATAATAGGAAGAGTGGGAATCAATTGATGGATATGTTATATCGTATCTACTACGCTCAAAAGGAGAATGAAAAATATGGGTGCACATAATCTATTGTATTCTCCTCTAAAGTGGAATGGAATACATCGCAACGTTAAATAATATGACAATCCAATATTTATATAATCATTTTTGGTCATTAATCCTCGTTAGTTGTCATTGTAGTTCCGTTCTATCATTATATATTACTGTTAATCATTTTACCTACATTAACATTCATTCATTCATCGCTTAAATTAGGGAGTATCAATGAACGATCCACATTAAAATGGAACCATCATCTGAGCCTCTTCCTTCTTTTTGTCCTCTTTCCCGTTTTGTACACAATACCATTTGATGTCTCCACATTCTTCAATCTGGTTATTGCGTAAGTAGTCACGAGGATGACCCAGTATTGGGTATAAAAGCACGAATAATTTCCTATCTGTCTCCTTCAGCATCTAGCATCCCCACTTCCTTACCCCCATCCCACTCTCACTATATTCTCATTTGTGATGGTCGGTATGTTCTCTAAGAGCATTGTTCTCATGGACATTTTCTATCGAGAACAGCTCAGATGATTGATATTCTTAGATCATGATTAATGAGATAAAGACATACTCTTACTACTAGCTTTGAATGCTAGTCAATAGAACGAGTCGAGTGAGAGGAAATAATTGGAATAATCAAATATTCGAATATTGGGTTTAGGAAGTCAGGGTTGGTAAATAACGAAACTGATGTATATTACCGGTGACTTTGTCGAGTCGATCGCCTCTCAACTCTCTGATGTGCACGACTCCGACATTCAACCACTGGTATACTTTTCTATCACAATTAACACCTGATGAATAGGCTCATCACCACATCGGAGCTCTCGGTAGTCGACCTCCCTAGAGTAAGGAGAGTCGTTGGATAACAGTTAGGCTGACGCAGCGCATCGGGATTTCCTATTGACCCGTCAACTTAACTTGTGGATCACTCTAACCACCGAGATATGGGGTCTGATTTGAAGCGGACCTATAGGACGTAGTCTCTATCCAGTCATCTGGATATTATCACACTCTCCACCCTATTATAACTCGCTTTAAACAGTTCAACCACCGGTGTACGGTGTACTTTTCTGCCTCCAATTAACGCCTGATGAATGGTCTCGTCACCACATCGGAGCTCTCGGTAGTCGACTTCACTAGAGTAAAGAGAGTCGTTGATAACAATCACTCTGACATCGTTTGCAGCTGTTCCCCTGTTTACCTGTCAGATTAAGTTGTATATCATTTTAAATACCGACATTTTGAGCCTGATATGAAATAGGCTCTATGGTCGTGCATTCTCTATCCTTATCCAGCACACTAAATCTCTACGCATTGATTCTGGCACAAAAGCCTCAAGATATGTGTTAATGATTCGTGTCAAGCTCTAACTACCAACAAACATACTCACTCACTGTTGTAGGGTAGGTAGAGGAATGGAAAACGTCCTTCCTTTGAGTATTATGACACCCAGACTCGGAACGGAATACCGGGTAATCAATGTCTCTAGAATAAGAAGGGTCGGTCGTTAAATAGCAAAGCAATTACTTCTTTTTGCTCGTTTGTACGCGTATCGTATATTATTGGCATGTAGAAGTTTGTCGCTTGTCGCTTTAAACACCGACACCGACACCGACCGAGATACAAGTTTGATGAAAACCGAATGTAACATGTATTATGTAATTTCACTATTAAATAAAGAACTTTCCTTCCTATATATAAAGCTGGACGGTATGCCCCCCGTACCTTATACTTGAACTTTATTATTTTAACGTGGATAATATAAATATGAGGCTGATAAAACTATAGCATTATATATTGTGTCGTGTCGCAATGTTATATTTAACACTGTAGCCTATTAGAGCTTAGTAGGGTAACGCGACGCCCTAAACTCATCTGGTTCGATGTGAACATCCTTATATCGATTAATAAAGTATCAATAATGATATTGAATTCACTGCGACTCGTAAATTTGGTTAATTGGGAAAATGTATATCACGTATGATATATTTTAGTCTTCTTTTATTACCTCCCTAATTCCCTGAGTAGATAAAAAAGGATGAGGAAAGGATGAGAGGTGTAAAGAAATCTGCTAGCTAGTTCGTATGTATATAACAGTCCTCTAGAGAAGACAGGAACAGGATCACCAATGATACAGAATACGATAAGAAAGGAAAATAAGAAGGGAGGACTAGATTAACTAAGAATATTATGTCTAACGTCCGATAGGAATCAGAGCTGGATGTCATACGTTACTAATTACGGGAGAAGGAGAGAAGGAAGAATACGTGCAAGTTCTCGCCGGGATTGCAAGTCATTTACCAAAAGCGAAGTCGGCCGATGAAATCGGTGAGTATACATGTTCTACTGTCATCTCTCCATTCCCTTTTTCTTTCTTCTTTCTCTGTATCTCCCTTTCGTTTATCCGAATAATCATTATCCCTAATCCATTCCCATCTGTTTTCTGTCCCGAGTTCGTTCCTCACATATCTGATAACACCATATCCGTAAAAAAATAATATACACGACTAATCATCCAGTCCTGGTCAACCTAGTGAAATGTCTATTCTCCGTATCTCCACCCCGAGTCGAAGGATGTGGAGAGTGAACGGCCAACTGCAGAGTTAAGGAGGGTGTTGAATGTCTGTGGTCAGGATATGTTAACGAGGTATTTGAGGAAGTTTAGGACAAGGAGGTTAGTAGGAAGTTATTGTTCTTCTTTCCAACACCTGCAGAAGCAGAAGGAGGTTCAACAAAAAGAGAGAGAAGGAGGGAGGAGTGTAAACGAGGTAAGTGTGATCCAAGGGATTCAATAGGAGACTCGGTTATATGCCTAATTCTTACCGTCGTTCCTCTTTTCATTTTTCCATTGGTTTAGGTCGTAGACACCGTTTTGGCGAAGATTCCAATAGAGATGGATAATGATATCAGAGAACTATACACACTCGTGGATGGGCCAAATGATATCGTGTCAGAAGAAGTAGAAGAAACATTTGAGTAGAATGGTCAGTTTGGTGCGCTTTGTAGGCTTTACGAGAAAGCAAACATGAAGGAGTTGGGGAGAAAGGGAGGTAACAGTAAACTAGTGGCGGGATTGTATGAAGAAAAGTTGTTTGGAGCATGGGCTAAGTCAGATGTCTCCCTTTGTTAAGAAGATTAGTGTAGTTATTTACTAACCATTTGATTGCAACACACTCGAATACGGTATTGTGTTCAATATAGACTATCAGAGGGTGTTTGGACAGATGAAGATATAAGAGATCCGATTGAGAGAATGATTGAGTTATTAAATAAAACATCTGATCGAGCTCGTGTGCACCGATGGGCACTTTGGCTAATAAGAAGAGATGGTGAACTAGGTCTAAAAGTTCGTATTCCCTCACCCCTCTACTCATCAACGCACATTGAAAAATTATGAATTCTTGTTTTCTCGAACAATATAGCTAATAGTCGGGCACGATCCAAAGCTCATATCAGAATCGTGATGTAAGTCTGTATTTGTGTTATCGATAGTTACGACCGGAATACTTCTGCTATCGCTATCGTTCCCTTTGATACTTTACACTTACACCTTAATTTTTATTTCCTTGTCTCCTTTTCTCCTCCCCTTCTCACTTTTAAAAATATGTATGTTAATACACACATTTTTACCTTTTAGGCGGTAGAGAGAGAATGAAGATGAGAGTGTCGGAAGAAGAGGAAGAAGAAGAAGACTAAAAAAGTAAATGAAGAATCATCTTTAATCTCGCCCTTTCTTTCAACATTCTCTTCTCCGAACTCTGACTCGGTACTATTTTTTGCTATTCTGGTCCCACCCTTTCTTCGCACTAAAACATTCTTTATCCCATCACGTTCAAACTTTACCTGCTTCTTCTCCTCTCCCATTTCTCTAACAAACATCTCTTGATATTTCCTTTGATCCCTCCATCTGATCTGATTTTTGACGAGAAGGACACGAAGAAAAAGAAATATTTATCATGTTTTCTTATGACGTAATAATTTGATTTATTTATTTATATACACATTAGTTTACTATCTCAGGATGTTCAGTCAGGAGAAATACATTTTCTTTTTGGTCAACTCTAGAAAATTGTTAAATTATCCACCAAATGAGATCTAGTCATTATCATTCACTTATTGTTTTCTCCTTTTTTGGTTATAATAACAGGAAAACTTAGACGCAATTTTGAATATGTTATATCGTATCTACTATGTTCAAAAGAAGAATGAAAGAAGCGGGTGTGTATAATCTATTGTATTCTCCTCTAAAGTGGAATGGAAGACGTCGCAACGTCAAATACTATGACAATCCAATATATATCTAATCATTTTTGGTCATTAATCCTCGTTAGTTGTCCTTGTAGCTCCGTTCTGTTATTATATATTACTGTTAATCATTTTACCTGCATTAACATTCATTCATTCATTCATTCATCGCTTAATTTAGGGAGTATCAATGAAAGATCCACATTAGAATCGAATCATTATCTTCGGCTCTTCGTTCTTTTTGTCCTCTTTCCCGTTTTGTACACAATACCATTTGATGTCTCCACATTCTTCAGTCTGGTTATTGCGTAAGTAGTCACGAGGATCACCCAGTATTTGGTATAAAAGCACGAATGGTTTCATGTCTGTCTCCTTCAGCATCTAGCATCCCCACTTCCTTACCCCCATTCCACTCTCACAATATTCTCACTGGTGATGGTCCGTATGTTCTCTAAGAGCATTGTTCTCATGGACATTTTCTATCGAGAACAGCTCAGATGATTGATATTCTTAGATCATGATTAATGAGATAAAGACATACTCTTACTACTAGCTTTGAATGCTAGTCAATAGAACGAGTCGAGTGAGAGGAAATAATTGGAATAATCAAATATTCGAATATTGGGTTTAGGAAGTCAGGGTTGGTAAATAACGAAACTGATGTATATTACCGGTGACTTTGTCGAGTCGATCGCCTCTCAACTCTCTGATGTGCACGACTCAGACATTCAACCACTGGTATACTTTTCTGTCACCAATTAACACCTGATGAATGATCTCGTCACCACATAGAGACTCTCAGTACTCGATATCCCTAGAGTAAGGAGAGTCGTTGGATAACAGTTAGGCTGACGCAGCGCATCGGGATTTCCTATTGACCCGTCAACTTAACTTGTGTATCATTCTAACCACCGAGATATGGGGTTTGATTTAAGGTGGTCATATAGGACGTAGTCTCTATCCATTCATCTGGATATTATCACACTCCCCACCCTATTATAACCCGCTTTAAACAGCTCAACCACCGGTGTACGGTGTACTTTTCTGCCTCCAATTAACGCCTGATGAATGGTCTCGTCACCACATCGGAGCTCTCGGTACTCGACCTCACTAGAGTAAAGAGAGTCGTTGATAACAATCACTCTGACATCGTTTACATGTTTTTCCCTGTTGAACTGTCAGATTAAGTTGTATATCGTTTTAAATACCGATATTTTGAGTCATATGTGATGCAGACTCTATAATTGCACAGTCTCTACCACTATCCAGTCATTCAGGACACCAAATCTCTTCTCATAGATTCTGGAACAAAAGC
Source organism: Pyrrhoderma noxium (assembly GCA_002287475.2). Taxonomy (NCBI): domain Eukaryota; kingdom Fungi; phylum Basidiomycota; class Agaricomycetes; order Hymenochaetales; family Hymenochaetaceae; genus Pyrrhoderma; species Pyrrhoderma noxium. Next base: position 238,142 of record CM008260.1, read on the forward strand.
CTCGAGATATGTATTAGGGATTTGTGTCAAGCTCAAGCTCCAACTACCAACAAACATACTCGCTCACTGTTGTAGGGTAGGTAGAGGAATAGAAAACCTCCTTCCTCTGAGTATTATGACACCCAGACTCGGAACGGAATACCGGGTAATCAATGTCTCTAGAATAGAATAAGAAAGGTCGGTCGTTAAATAGCAAAGCAATTACTTCTTTTTGCTCGTTTGTACGCGTATCGTATATTATTGGCATGTAGAAGTTTGTCGCTTGTCGCTTTAAACACCGACACCGATACCGACCGAGATACAAGTTTGATGAAAACCGAATGTATTATGTATTATGTAATTTTACTATTAAATAAAGAACTTTCCTTCCTATATAAATCTGGATGGTATGCCCCCCGTACCTTATACTTGAACTCTATTATTTTGATGTGGAGAATATAAATATGATGCTGATAAAATTATAGCATTTACATTGCATCGTGTCGCAATGTTATATTTAACGCTGTAGGCATAAGGGCCTAGTAGGGTAACGCGACGCCCCAAACTCATCTGGTTCAATGTGAACGTCCTTATATCAACTAGTAGTGTATCAACAATGACCTTAAATTTACTGCAACTCGTAAATTAAGAAGCTGTGAGTTATTTGGGAAATTAATATATGATTTAAAAATGTGATTATGTATACAACGTACAGTGGGACATCCTAGTCTTCTTTTCTTACCCTCCCCCTAATTCCCTAAGTAGATAAAAAGGGATGTGGCGAGAACGAGAAGTATTAAGAGATTTGCTGGCTAATTCGTATGTATATAATAGTCCTCTAGAGAAGACAGGATCACCAATGATACAGAACACGATTAGAAAGGAAAATAAGAAGGGAGGACTAGATTAACTAAGAAGGTTCTGTCTAACGTCTAACAGGAATCAGGGCCAGATGTCATACGTCACTAATTACGGGAGAAGGAGAGATAAAGGGCAAATATGTCGATATCAAATGAGCCGGAAGAAAGAAAGGAAAAGGAAGTGAAAAAGGGATGGAGAATAAGGGTAAGGGAAGAGAAAAGGGTAAGCGTAGGGCGACGATGCAGTGAGTCAATAGCCCCTGGTTAGGGCTAAATCATCGCCGTTTACCGGAAGGACGGAAGATGGATAAGAGACGGCCAGTAATAAGCAGGTGGGAGGAAGAGCAGAAGAGTCGAGAAGAGAGTGGAAAGAGGACGGAGTCGGGAGAGAGAGAGCCCCTTCATCCGCGCAAACTCTTTCTCAAATTCACCGATCGATGACGACGTCGATTTATTTTATTATTATTACCTTTCTTCTTTTTTTACTTCTTTTCCTAGTTAATCACATGCCAGCGTGTCATACGGGTTAACCCGATGATGACTACCACGCCTTCCAAACTGGGTAATGGGTGTCGTTTGTTTGGTGTGAGAATCACATGCAAAAAGGCGTCATCTCCTTCTCCTTTCTTTATAACGAAACATCCTTAAAGCAACGACCAGCATTACGATCAATCTACCTTCGTCCGACGACCTTTGAAGCTTTTGCTCAAATTTTTCAAACCCACAAAAAGCAAATCATACTCTTCAACTTCACCAAACGCTAGTAATGGCAACAGAGACACAAACGATGCCAACACTCGGAAACGACCAGGGCATTCCATCATCTCATCACCATCCTCCTTCTTCTCCACAACTCACCGTCCTCACACGCGTAGCCTCTATCCCCCTCATCAGTGACTCTCTAGCAGCCCTCCACACAACCCTCCTTACAAACGCTTACACCGCCTACCCCTACTCGGCGGCTCAATCTATCCAAACTCGCATACAGCCTTATCTACAGAATAGCGTCAATGCAGTATCCCCAGTCATTGCCCCTGTCATCACTCGTGCTGACTCGGTCGCTAACAAAGCTGTCGATGCTGTTGAGAGCCGCTACCCAGATGCGTTCAAGGCCCACCCAAAAGAAGTTTACGAGGGTGTTTACGGAGAAGTACAGAAGGAGATGGAGAAATTGAGAAAGACAAGGGAACATGCATACGGTGTGGCGAAAGATACTATTGGCTCACTTGAAGAAAAAGTGAAATCTCCAGCTATCGGTATCGCTAAAGGCGTTGACCAGGTTTGTGTACCATTAATATTTTTTTAAATATTTAGATCGAGGCTAATGACGTTATGTATTTTGTAGCGCTTCACGCCTGTCATTGATCGATTTGCATCTGTCGTCAACTCTGTCCAATCCCTTCAGAATTCGCCCGCGACGACTCCATCGACGGAAAAGTCCGCCGCTGAGAGCCAGGACGGATTCCAGTACCAACGTGCTTATCGCCTTTCTGTCGATCTCACACATTCGCTCTACGGACTTACAAATGAACAAATCAAGCAAATCCAGGCCCATAATACATTAATGTAAGTTTATTCAGTCCATTCTAAAATTTTCTCTTATCTTCGACGCTCCACACGGTGTATATTCAAGTTTCCTTTTCTCCCTGCCCAATCAGTCTCTTGGTGCAAAAATTTTTCATTTCTGATTTAGTTCCATTTTTATTTTTATTTTTTGATGCTGCTCTATTTGTACATTTTTGCTGATCCAAACACACGCGTCTATTTTAGTCAACGTGCATCCTCAACGGCTCATAATGTCTCCGAGACGCTGAGCACATCTATCACAGATGCTTCAACAAAACTCCATACTCTCTCTGCCCGCCTCCTGACCGAACTTGCCTCTCTCCAAACATCCGCTGCACAACTTCAGTCGTCTTTATCCAATCAGCTTCATACTGCTGCTGGTCCGTTGCAGGAGAAGGTTAAGACGTCGACAGGACAGTTACAAGATAAGTTAGGGCCGGTATTGGAAGAGGTAAAGGAAGCTGTATTGGCGAAGGATGTGCCTATCAGTGAGAAAGTCGGAAGGGTGAGAAAAATTGTTGAAGGAAGAGTTGTCCCGGTGTTAGAGGCTGCGCAATCCAGGGTCGGTGCACTCTTAGGAAGTTCAATTATTGGTAATGGTAGTGGAAGCGATGGGGCATCGGAGGGGGAGAATAAGGCGAATGGAGTTCATTAGGAGTAATCCCATATCTATATTCTCTCTCTTTAGCCGCTGCTCTGTGATCGACTACTTTTCTTAGGTTCAGGTTTAGACATTTTCTTTTATTCGCTGTTTTATGTTACTCTCTATGTTGATGTTTTCTCTTCTCTGTATTTTGTATCCGATCCCTATAGACCGTTTTGATAGATCTCCTCCCCCTTCCTTTTTATCCTCGTTCAGTACCTTATCGTCATTATCTTCGTCTTTATCCCCTCTCCTTTTACCCTATCTCTCTCTACCTCACTGGTTAGATAAATCATGCATTCCATTAAGGTACTCTTTAAAGTTTCTATTACGATTCGTTCCTTTTCTTGATGCCGTATGAGTGTTTTGCTACTGATGCCTGTTACCTGTTCCTGCTACCGGCTTTTGTTGTCAATGATTCTCGTGACTGCGATAAATATGTTAAGTGTTGTGTTCGTCGAAGAGTTGTCGTTTGGGGTTCTGTTTACTCTGCTTCCTATTATCTGTTTTCTGCTCGTTCTGTCTCTGTTCTGTGATTGATCCTCTTCGTTTTAAATGATGATGACTGTCAATATGACATTTCGAGTCCTAGTCTGGTTCTGAGCCGGGATTAGTTTGTCTCTTGTTAGTTCTCTATTTTTTCTTTGAAGGATACGAAAAAAAGTCGAATAAATCGAGTGATTTTACCTGTTTATTCGTCCGTTTGTCTTTGAATGCGAATTAGGTAAAATGAAACTTTACTTCCGTTGGTGGTGAACTCCTGACAAAAATGGGCCAAAAACTCAAACGTGTGTTTTTGCCCTTTTGCCCCTTTGCCCCTTTCCACTAGGATTTTATCTGATAACATGATAACAAATTAGAATTTTAAAAAAACAAATAATAATAATAATAGATTAGACTAAGACTAGGTAATTTAAATTGATTTAATTATCCATTATCCATTATCTATAATCTATCGTCTACAATCTACAATCTACTATCCATTATTTATTTGAATTATTGAATTATCTCGCGGTGTGGTGGCGGGTGGTGGGTGGGTGGGGTGGGAATCCCCTAAACCTAAATGCAAATGCACGAGGGTCGAGGGTCGAGGTCGAGTTGAGTCGCCCCCGCCCCCCTCCCCCTTTTTTTTTTTCTGTTTTCGTGACAGGGGAATGCTTTTGGTATTGAATAAAGGTTCTAAAGGAAGAACAAAAATTATTTTAGATAGATATAAGTTTTGATATGATATGATATTTAAGTTAAATCAAAAAAAAAAATACGTAAGGTAAGTTAAGTAAGTAAGAGAAGGGGCGGGGGCATCTGTTGGGGGGAGGGGGGGGGTTACAGATACAGATATCTATCCTTCCTATCCTGCCTATTAGAGTATATAGATAGCGATAGCGATAGCCTATATCGTTATTGCTATCGTTATTGTTATTATTAATGCTATTTCCTCCAAGTGTTTTGCATAATATATATTTAGTTATTGTTATATATATCATGCACTTATTTCCAAGGGTGAGAAACGTGAACACCAAGACCGAGTCTGAGACTGAGACCAAGATCCTTTCCGGATGGATAGATAGATAGTAAACAAACCTATGTTGTCTATCGCTTTGTTTGATTCTCGTACATACTCTTACGGTTACGGAATTGCATTCCAGGACCGGGACCAGGACCAAGACCAGGAAGAAATAGATCTAGACCTAATCGACAATTATTTATTTAGACTAATATACCATCCATCCATCCATCCATGCTATTACTTATGTTATGTTATGTCATATGTGTCTCCAGCACGCTTCTTTATCTAGGGTCGGATATAAAATAGGAAAACTGGATACTGGATACTGGATACTACTCTCTATCCATCCATAAAGGCTTAATAGCTTAATAGCTTAATAGTAATAGTAATAATACTGTCCTCTATCATCTTGTGATGATCTGATCTGACTGACTATTCTATTCGAGTCAGAGCCGCAATTTGATCGGGACGGGGCTGGGATTGAAATACCTCACATCTACATCTGTGGTCTCCTCCACCATAAAATAAATCCCGGGCTAGGCTAGTGGGGTTTCAAACCCAAACCCAAACGTACTAATCTAATCTAATCTTCGTTCGTTCTTACCTTACTAAACTTAAATCACTCTATTATAGATCCGCAAAAACGACATATTCAAGGATACTCCGTAGCCCAGCTGAAAAGAAAAAAAAAGGAAAAAAAGAAAGAAAAAAGAAAAGAGAAAAAAAGTCCAAGAAAACCACTAAAGAACGTAAAAGCGTTAAAAAGAAGAACCTCAAATCTACTCAAATCCCAAACCCAAACCCAAACCCAAACACATTTCCCAACTCACACCACACAACTTCCTCTCTCCCCCTCTTCCTCGCCTTTTCCGCCATCCTCCCAGCAGCCCGTCTATCATCAGTTCCGTCTATATGATGATGGCCCCTAACAGTACCACTGCCCCCACCCCCACCACTACCACTACCACCACTACCGCCGCCGCCGCCCCCATTTCTAGCCCAAGTCCGGATAGCCAACACACACACCGAACACAGTTTTATCCCCTTACCCCTCCCTCTCCCGTCCCCTTCACTCTCACCAAGCACCTCTAAGAGCCCTTCTAGATCCACCGGCCCTTGCCACCCCCCACCCGCCATCAGCTTCCTCCCACCCCCAACCCCACCCCCACCAGTAATAGAGGCTCCAGGAAGCAAAAGGTCTACAAGTACCCCCTTTTTATCATAGAAATTCACATAACTCATGAATATCTTCTCTCTGACCATCTTCCTCCCCTCCACACACCCCGGATCGACGCAGTAAAGGTACTCCGCCAACTCGTTATTCATCCTAATCCCGTTACTCGAACACTCTACTTCCCTCGTTGCTTCATTTTCGAGCATTTCACTATTATCAGAATTGGGATCACCATCATCACGATGATGATCTTCGCGTGCAGCCCGAGCTTGTTGATCATCCCTAGTCCTACTTCCTCTACCAGACGTCGGAGCCTCACCACAGCTCTGCTGGAAAAGGGGAAGAAGGAACATATACGGCGGTTCAGGTACCACACCTCCCATTCCTACATCTATCGGTTCTCCAGACCCCGAAGAGGCAGCACATACAAGTTTATCCCAAATGAGGGACCGCAAGTTCGCCTGACCTGCGTACAACCGCCTCATGTCAGCAGACGAAAGCAAGTCCCATCGCGCTCCTTCCAAGTATGCTGCCCCACCTGACGTTGACGTTGAACCTGCACCAGCGCCAGCGCCGGAAGTAGAGGTAGGGTAAACAGAAGAACTATGCGACGAATCGGGATAGTTAACGAACGGCGAGCGTAAGGAAAGCATGTAAAAAGCTATCGGAAGTATGGACTTTAACGACTCGTGCTCATTAGCGAGCGTGATCGCCGCTGCAGGCTCCAAATGCGGGGGCGGAACACACACAAAGTCATGATTCCTGCCCATCTTAGTTCTTGATCCGTTAGCAGGGCTAGGCTCAGGTGTATTAGCACCACTAGAAGAAATAGCGGCGGATATACCGGAGATGTAGTTCTGGTAAGCAAGAAGTGAGCGTGGCCATTGGGCGAGTACGGCCGCAGAAAGTTGGTGGATGATCTTGTCCATGGAGTATTTCTTAGCTAAGCGCATTGGTCGGAGGAGGGTGAGCTCGAGATTTGGATTTGGGCTGGATGGCTGTGAGGATATAAGGCTGAGATAAACCATATCATCCAAATATCAACACAGTGGAAGGAGCAATACAACCCAGTCAATAAACGAGTAATAATAGGAGGAATTTAAAAAAAAATTGAAGTTAGTAGAGTTCATCTAACAAGGATCTAAAATATGAGAGAAACCACTTACAAGAAGTCTCCATACAATAGTCTAAGTATCTCCGCCCAATCCTCCGCTGACTCTGGCACATCCACTAACGGAGCTCCTTCAAGCATCTCATGGACACTAGTCCATTCTTCTTCAGCATCTTCTTCTTCGCTTTCTTCATCACTTTGACTACATTCTTCGCTAGTATGGCTAGTATGACTAGTGGGTAATCCATCTAATCCTTCTTCCAAGCTCAGAACAGAAGCCTCCAAGCTCAGATCCTCTCCCAACTCTCCATGACCAGCCCCCACATTACAGCCATCAACCGGACTCCGACCACATAACGAAGAGTACAACCCAAACACATCACAAAACACCGGAGAATGCATCTCCAACGTCGACTGATGAACCTTAAACAGCACATACTCGTCCTCCCGCTCTCTACCCCTATAACACCGTTTTGATTTATTATTATCATTATTATTATTATTCGTTTTCGCTATTCTCTTTGAATCCTTCGTATGTCCACCGTGTTTCGAGCCGCCCGAAGATTCACCAGAAGACACACACGAAGATTTGGCGCGTATAACAAGTGTCCCGTCCTTAAACCACAACGTACCATGCCTCTTCTCAACCCGTCTCCTCACCCGAGTAGACCTCGCTCGCCCCTGTGCCTGACTCTGCAAATGTCCTAGTGCCCTCGAACCCGTCTGTATCGCTCCCCGAGTCTGTTTGTCCGCCGCCGCCTGATCCCAGACCTGTATCTCAGATGCAGACATTTTGCCCGTCTTCTCCTTCTCCTTGTTGCTGCTATTACCCATATACAAAGACGCTGGTAAACTATATGTACTTTTAGCCTTTACAGGCGCGCTCGAGCTCGAGCTCGATACTGATGTTGGGCTAGAGCCGGTGCTACTAGTCGCCCGGACCATGATAGCTTTTAGTAATATCACTTTTTTAAATATACTTTTGTGTGTGTGGAGGCCTACGCGTCCACAATAGGATTAGTCGAGGTGTGGTTAATTACACGAGGTGTGGAGGTCACAAGGAAGGAATGATTAGGGCAGAAACCAAGGTGAAGGAGGAGAGAAACAAGGCGAAGTGCCTTTACAGAAACCTGAGCCTTTCTCTATCACTTTCTTGTGAGGAGACCGAGTAGAGAAGAGAGTACGTCAGCGAGAGAGGCCAGGACCGTCTGACACGGAAATTACTACGCGCATTATTATAGTTGATGTGGTAACACAAACACGTGTGGATGAGGCGTGGGAATTTAGTCAAACGGGAGCAAACGAGCTCATACATTTATAGTATAGTCATCGGAAGCAAAACACTTGCTTGATTGAAACCTGGACTTTCTTGATTGTCTTTCTTGAAAATTGGTTTATAGCCAGCCTATAATCTAGTATTACAATAAGAGAAGAAAGAAGTGGTGACAGTAGAGAAAAACAGGACAATATTGAAAAAATAAAATTTAAGCCAAATATAGACGGGATGAAACACAACCTGAAAGCTGCGGACTAAGAAAAAAACCATGTTTGCGATAAAGAAAGTTAAGATCACGCAAAAGAGAGTATGGACTCTATTGCTGGGGATGATCTCGATAAACAACACTGATACCTGAATTTCTGAGATGTCGATCTTATTATCCGGGACTTGCTCTACGTTTAGTTACTATAATATCGGTTTCATACCTCATAAGTAGTATGTAAGCCAATCAAGAAGGAAGGATTGGACTCGATCCAGTACCACTAGTCGAGCTGGCGGATGAGGCACGACGATGTTTTTGCATACGTGCTGGATCAACATCTGACAGACCAGCTAGGCGAGCGAACAAGGCAAGGACTAAATGAAATATTATCAGTCGACAGCCCATATTTTCAAAAAGAGTGGTAAGCGTATAGGTAAGTATATACTCACCATCTATGACAGAAACTACACCCCTAAGTTGTGTGCTAACAGTTGGACTGATCGGATCCCTCTCGGGAGACGGAGATGTGCAAACACTTGCTGTAACAGGGGAGGATCCTCCTGATCCCGTCCCACCTGAGAAAGAATTACGACGTAGCCCAATTTCTTCTGATACAAATACTCTATGTGCGTTAGCTATCATAATATAAAGGTTAGATCTATTCCTAATAGCAACAGGAAGCTTGAATGCCCACTAGCAAGGATCTTCTCCACCGTATAGCGAAGTGTCGATGCAGCTGACACGCTATATACTAAAATGATGTTAGGGGTTAGGATCATATAGATACGTAGCTAAACTAATTGGTCTAACCAGGATAATGATCTTCACCATCCGTTGAACCTCTATGTTCCTAATAAAAATTATAGCGTCTCCTCAACGTGTTAACTAGCTAGACTCGCTCACCTTGACCAAAGAAACGAACTGCAAGAGTGGCATCTGCAATATCTGCTTGCTTTGAGCAGGAACCACTAACTGTTAAGTTTTAAAACAAGCAATATGAGTAAAAACTCAATAAAGCAAGAAGTCCTCGATTCACACCTTCCCAATATCGGTAACACTAACTGCACTCAGTAACTTCATTCCTCCCGTTCTCCCACTAGCGAATTTAGAGTCCTCAATTACAGCAACACTACTCACGCCCATACTGCTCATCCTCGACATTGCATCTAAGACGGTCGCACTAGAAGGACAAGCAACGACCGCTGAGCGTAGACTCAATCCCGGTAGGGAAAGTGTAGCAAGTGCATTTTGTAGAAAACGAGAATGATGCCGGTAGGAAACCGTGTTAGGAAACGGTGTACCAGTGATCACCGAAGCATCCGGAGATAACGACAACGGAACCGGATTGTTTATTTTGGTTGATAACGATAATGACGGGGGTCTGCGAGATGAAAATGCAAAATATGATAGGAGTGCACGATCGGTAACAAAACCTAAAAACTCCTTCTCAGGGGAGCAGGGAGTTGGGGGAGACGTGGAGCGTATTAAGACTACGTGAATCAGAGGAACACATGGCGTATAAGGGCCAGAAAATACTATGAGACAGTGCATTTACACACCGCGGTGGGCACCAGTCGCAAAAACACCAAGAAGCTCAACAATCGTCGAGTTCTCTGGAAGTATCTCAAGGGGGTTCTTTTCCGACAAGTCTATTTAGTGAATTAGCTTAAACTCGAAGCCTTATAAAATGACTGAAGGGGGTACGAACTGCTGACAAGTGAGACTGGAACTGGGCCGGCTTTTGCATTGCTCACAATTTCTGCAACTCTAGGGTTTTCATTAAGTTGTTCAGGTGTAAGCGTATGTTGAGTAGCAGCAAGAACTAGAAATGCATTGACATCCGCAAACTAACATAGTTGGGGACGGGTGTGATATAAATGAGTAAGAAATCAAAGTAAGAGCATACCCGACTGGGCGACATACATCAAACAGCCCAAGAAGAGATGATGTCTCTATCTGTGGTGATAGTTGATTATTGTTTTTGATAGCTAAGCATGCGACATCCTTAGATAAAAGAGCCTATACGTTGTGATAGTTCAGAGTATCATTATACGCATAGGTGCATATTTATACAAAGAATGCGAGCATATTTAGGAGAGGAAGCAACGTCTAAGCATGATAGAGACTTACATCACAGGCTTCATCCACTGTTGTATTTGCATCAATTAGGGATAACGAACAGTCGATAAGTTCTGAAAAAATATGAATAGTTAAAAAGGACTTTCAACACAAGACACTTCAATAATATACAGTATAACACAAAGACACGATGCACCCTGAGTGGATCGGGTAGAACATCATTAAGATTAGATAGTATCGTTTGCATGTGTCTCCGTGTAAGCGACCGGAGATAAGACGATAGTAGATCTTACCTCTCGCGTTTACTGATTGCCATTCGCGAAGCCACTCTTCGGACTCGCTGTTAGGTGCAAATATTACTGGGGAGTCACGCCCTCCCATATCTGAGATAGAGGGAGATACTTGACAGGTTAAAGATGGTGAAAGTGGAGAAGGGCTTTGAACCCGAAGGTCGTTATTAGAATCCGTCATTTTAGATTCTACACCGTCTTCAGGTCAGAGTTGAGCCTTTGTTTAGCCCCTGTATCTGTAGCTTAATGTTGATATTCCCGGGGAAGTATATACGGAGGAAGTAAAGACCAGAGAGGAATTGTGTGTGCGGGATGACCCTCTTTCTATCAAGCGCTAAAACTAGAAAACGCCTGGAAGTAATTTTCTGTGATAACCAAACTCGTCCTAGTGTTCGTTCTTCTTTAAGGATTCAAAGGAGCAATTCTTGCAGGCTCTACTAGTTAATATGGTCGAGCTGAACTAAGTCTAAAGTTTTGACGGAGACTGGATCTATTCCGACTCGTATCTCAAACAGTTGTAGTTTAAAGTCACGCGTCATTGCGGGGTTATTCACAAGACGAAAGGGATCGGCCTTCTTAATATATTTTGATTTGCCTAGTCTATATGACTGGTAAGAATACTGTAATACGTATGTACTGATTATATACTTTATTTCTGACACGTTGTAATGTTTTTTTTTATTGTTGAGTTTTAAATTTATAAAGCACATAAATAATCTCTATGTTTATTGCATGAAAAATGTGGGGAAACACCGTAACCGGTGACATATGCTAAATGTAAAATATATAATTGCTAAGAACCAAAAACAGCCTTGTTGGTATATGGGTTTTATGTCAGGCTGATAATGATCCGCATATATTGATATTATGAAAGAGAAAAGAAGAGGACCGCTTTAGAGCCCTCTATTTATATTTATGGAAAAGAAGAAAAAAGGTTACTCCCTTTCTCTACCCTTCGTCTAGTTTTCGCTTATATCTCGATTTTCAGCCTCCCTCCTCTCCTTCTCTTTCTTCTCCTTCAGCTTTCTTCGAAGCTCGCGCCTTATGAAAGCATCTTCCTCCTCATGAAACCTCTGGGGCGTGTTGAGAGTCAACGGCCTGTCGGTTCCAGCATATCGGAGCCTTATACCCTTCCTCCTCGAAGGCGGCAAGTCATAGAACATATCTCGCCCATAAATATCATTTTTGTCTATAGAATTAATTATTTCCTTGATAGTAACATTCCTCGTGGCTTCGAAATACGGAGCCTGAGATGGATCGAACTTTGTTGAAGTCGTGAGTTTTAGCCACGACTTTTCAACGTGTGTCCGTTTTTCTTTTCGTTTTCTCTTTTCTGAACATTCGTCTTCCTTCGGACTGTCGGCGCTCTCTTTCTTTACTTTGGGGGTAGGTTTTGGAGCGACCTCAGAGCTAGCCGCAGCAGTTTCAGAGATGCGTTTAGACTTCCTGGTTGGTTTAAGCAACCGAGCTCGGTGTAGCCTCCGAAGGAGTCGTTGTTTCCGCACAGATAGCTTCCGAAATTCATTTGCGGGTGGCATGATGAAGGGCTCAGTCGATTCCGATTCAGAAGACGCGCTCCTTGGACTTAATGGGTTTGGGACTTCTGAGGGAGTCGGCTGAGATGGCATAGGAAATGGGTCTACGGAGTCAAGGCAAGGAAATAGCTCATTCAGAACTCCAGCACCATCAAGATTCAAGTTAGCCGATAATCCACCTCCACTGACATCGTTCGAGGGATAGAAGTTCCAGCTAGAATTTAGGTTTAAATCCTGGCTACCAGAAGGACCAAAGTCCAATAGCGGCATTGAACTGCCATAATCTAGACTTTGAGAGCCAGATAAAAGCGAATTAGGAAGTCCGAGTGGGTCACTGAGATCTTGGTACATATCGATATCGAATGATAGACCCGAGCTCTGAAATTCCGGTGAACAAGATCGAGGAGGGGACGGGAGTAGGGGGAAAGAGAAGGAGTTGATATAATCTTGTTCTAACAGAGCTCCATTTCCTCCCATAAAAATACTGTTATCAAAACCTCCGAGTTTCGATTGCAACGGAATCAACTCGTCAATGAGCGAATCCATTCCTGGATACAGCTCAGTGTTCGAGTTAGACGGCGGGTCTAGAGGATCATGAGTGAAGTCGAACAAAAAGTCATCGCAGCCGCCAATATTGTTTTCTACCGGAGTACTATTATTTATATTCTCCTCGAAATTCAAATCTAAATAAGCAAAGTCCTCAGCCGAAGCACCAACGGCACCGACGAAATCGCTTTCACTCGAAAATGACTCTTGGGAGGCTTGTGACGAGGATACATTTCCAAACAGTAATTCCGGAAGCTCTTCGAGACCGTCTAACGGTGACAGAAAGCTAGAGAGAGAATCATTGGGGGGAACAAAGGACATGACCAGGGCCTGGTAATGTATCTCGTAATCAGGAACACTTTCCTAAATAAGATAAGCGCTTACTACCTTTTCTATTATTGTTCTTATGTTCAGTAGTATAAGTAGTAGTAAACTTCGAACGACGTCGACGTCCGTTGCGATCTGTATATACGGTGCTGGAACGCAAAAACCGAAAAAATAGAGAAAGCAGAGGGTATCTCCAAATCCCATGTAGCCCCCCGAGCCTGCTTCTAAATACTAGTTGACACTGGCTGTGACGCCTCCGATTCCGTTCATCTCGCTTAGTCCAGGATCCTCGTACCGCGGGTCGTTTTTTCCCTTTTCCATGACCTACTCCACAGCCATTTGTCTGTTCAGACCTTACACGCGTCTCTCGTCAATGACACTAACCATTATCGTACCTCCGATACATGCCTCACTTTGTGTCATGGATAGAGTAGACGTCCAAAATAGACATAACAACCCAGATCACAGTTTGTTGATTACTGATATTGTGGGTCAAAAATCGGATAATTTCTCATTATACCATCCTTTGTCCTCTTTGTGATGTAAAAATCTTGATCCATGCCGTATGCACGAGGATACCCCCATTGTAGCTTCATTAATATGATCGAATCTATCCGTTAGTCATAGACAAGAGACTAATTACGGTGGCTCTACTTTGTTTGTTTTGACTGAAGTCAAAAAGAATAATTATAGTTCCAGAAACTGTAAATTAAATGAAACAATCGTCAAAGGACAATCAAGGAGGGTATCCGCCGCTACTACATTAATTGTATACGCACAAATGTCAAAGGGGACAAAGAGAAGGGAATAATGTTAAAGGGGGGATGCACGTAAAATGAGATTGATAATACAAAGAGAATGAGCGCATTCTATCCTCATACAGGAGAGCATGAAAACAAAGAAAAAAGTAAAGAATCAAGAATCAAAACTACTTTACAATGCATCAAGCAAGTTGTCAACTTCGTCGTCGTCCTCTTCCGCGTCATCCACATTAGCAAGGGTATCCATAATCGAATCAAGTTCCACAATTGTTTCATCGGGTTCATCCCGTCCCATTGATTCATATCGTCTAGATCTTTTCCAGACACAATTAGATAAAAAACTAAGAATTCTTGGTAGAAGTAATTATTTACCTTCTTCTGGATAGACTCTTCAAAGACCTGGAGGGCGCCAGAGGGGTCTGCTCTTCTGGCTCTAGTTCTGGCTCCGGCTCTGACTCAGTTTCAGCCTCAGTTTCAGCCTCACTTGGCTCAGGTTCTTCTTCCTCTTCATCAGAGGAAGGTAATGGAGCTATGACAATTGGGGCCCTCCTCCTTTGATTCGTATTGTGGTGTTAGTCCACAAGTAGTCAAGTTGAATTAAAACGGACTTACGCAGATCGGCTAGGCAAAGTGCGAGTAGGAGCAGATGGGCCCGCTTCATCAGAATCAGAATCTGAGTTAGAAATACGCCGCTTCCTAGTTGTAAACAAATATTATTATGTTTCCATATTGCAAAGTAGATTGTAAAACATACTTTGCTCTTCCTTTTCCTTTACTCCTAGGCTTGGATTTTGATTCATTCTCCACACTTGTCGCACTTGAAGTAGAGATTATACTTTCGGAACGCCTAACAAACCATCCCATTAACCATAATTTGGGTACAGAAGTTGTAAACGACAAACCTTTTACGGGAGGTCCGTTTTGGTTTCTCTTCTTCTTCGTCGACTTCCGGAATAATATCGTCCAAGAATTCAAATAGTTCTTTCAGTTCCTCTAGTTTGCGGAAGCTCTCTTCATTGAAGTCAGCAAGCTGCTTTTCGTACTTCTTTGAGAGAGCAATATCAAAGCGAACGAGAGCATTTGAACTAGCCGTATTTTTTGGTGGCCGACGCTGCGAGAGTCTCTGAGATCGGGATGTATATTACAAATGAAAAGACATACAGTGCGAACTCCATTTACGAGAAGTTTGAGTGTGCGAATCTTATCGTCATCAACTGTTTCGGGCAAGTAAAGCTTGTTTAGAAGCTGGAAAAGAACCTTCTTGTCTTCTTCTGCAAAATAATCTTTAGGTTGAGAATGAGATCTAAGCGTCGAATAGCCTACTTCTAATGTCCTTATTGGCAAGCCACTTGATTATATCGAGTGCTAAATCGAAGTGGGTACTTTCATCTATATCCAACCCAGATATTTTTCTAATATATGGAGTATTGTTATCATAGTATAGAAATAATTCAGTAAATAATAACTCACGCAATCTTTTGGGGGTCAGTCCAATCCACAAGAAGTGACCCAATTTGCAGAGGGCTAATCATCCCCTCACCCGCTTCTAGCTCGCTGTGTATTTGAGAAAGCTCTTCATATACTGATAGGAAGATCTGCAAAATCTATCAGAATCTTACCTTCAGATCAAAGGTAACACCTACTTACCCTTTGCATCAATCTTTGATTCTTTGAGCTTGAAAAGCAAAAAACAGGCAAGAAGTATGATAACGACTGTCGTACTTCCTGGTTTTCTGCAAAGTCTGGAGACACATAAGCTATTACTAAGCTTTTAAGAACCTGGGTGGATTCACGATTTTAAATTAAGGAATTGTATTATCGGCTCGTTTTTTACTTACTGACTCGTCTTCGACCAAGTTGTGCAGCATAAGCTTAGCGAGACCCTTGCAATAGAAGGCCTGACGCTCAGGTGATTCGCAGAGCTCAAACTGTCGTAGCAGATATCCGACTACTTTGTCGCCCTGAATTAATGTTGAATTAGTTTAGAAGCAGTCAATACTGTGTAAAAGTAAAATACTGACACCGCGAGAGTGATCTAGAAGAAGATCACATCCATAGGCTAGAATCAAATCGAAGACAACTTGAAGAGCCTGTGTTTTGTGGGGCTCAGGAGTACCAGGTAATAAAACTTCGTTTACGAATAAGGGGAAAGAATTCTTTGCCATATGCTTAAAAATGAATTGAATGTAAGTATAAGCTAGCTCAGTAGTTATGAAAATAGTGAGCTCACCCAGGCAATCAGGCAGCACAGTCCCAAGGCAGTAAGACCCAATTTTCGAACATTCAAATCCGAGCTTTTTATTGAGGGAAGGATGAGTTCCCCGAGCACTCCTTCCAAAGTAGAGTTGCTTTCAAAGGACTATAAGATGTAAGGGTTGCATAAAGTTTGGAATCGAGAAATTAACGTACACTTTCAACTCGTTCCAACATGCCTACACACAGGGTAAGACAACGAACGTCGATCAAATTTGCTCTTTCTCTCTCCTCAGGAGTCATTTCAGTAGGTGGTTTTCGGGGTCTGCCAGGTGTACGTAGGGGCATTGGAGTATCTTCTATGTCAAGATTTGGGTCAAGACTCCTGGCTCTCTACAAATTGCATGATAAGTCTGTGGAAAAAATAAAGAACGAGAAAATCTAACCATGTCGTCATCATCTGAGTCTGAATCGCGAAGTTCGTGAATAATCTCCACTACAATCCGTATCAAGTCCTTTTCATCCCTGTTTAATCTGCATAGAATATCAAGACATCGTGGAACTAAAGGATCTGGAAGAGTTTCCTGAGATAGTAGATTTGCTGGTATGAAATGTTAGTGTTAGCCACAGATTCAAGACCACCACATACTTATAAGCGCCGAAATCTTTCTTCTACCAATTTCGTCAGCAAAGTCTAAATGCACCGCTATTTGCATGAGTTCTCCGAGGATGAACTGTCTGTCAGAAAGTTCAGGATTTGCATCCTCCGAATCCGTTTCAATATTTTCAAATGCCTTGGCCTCTTCTTCTGCTTGAATCTGGTTCATAAGTTCATTGTAAAGTGATTGTATTCTGAAGGCCAATGCAGTCATCACCGGCATGTTTGCTTCAATACGAGATTCATCCTTTGTACTAACGCAGAAATCAACGTAAGTTCGTGCCAGGAACCCTTTTGCTGGCGTTAAGTCACTCCAAAAACCATCTGCAATACTTTAAGAAACATGAAAAAAAAATAGTACGAGTCTCAGGCGTACCTCCGAATTCCAGATTATCAAAGATGTCCTTGCGACTTTTGAATAGGGATATAAGAGCCAAGTGCGCAGGATCATCGAAATTTCCTTTTTCAGCATCCAGGTCGAAAAGCCCGATAAATTCCAAAATATCACCATTTTCATCCGCCCAGGATGATACTAGTTTGCTTGCAGATGCAACAACAGCTTCTTCTCTGTCCTTAATACCGGCCTTCACTAGGAACTCTCGTTGAGCAATAGTGAGCTGTTTAGGACTTTCTAGTTGTTCTAAGACCGGACTGTATGCAAGTTTACGAACGCCTGGGTCAACATCACGACTCCGTGAAATAACGGCGGGAAGTGTAGCAGATGTTATTGGGATATGCATGAGAGCAGCTTTCCTCACCTCTCTGATTAAAATATCTTTATTATAACGAAAAACTTTATAGAGTTTATGTTCACTTACACTGCGGTATCATGGACAAGCGTGTCCAACAAGATCTCTATAGTCTCTTCTTGATCATCAGCTCCGATATTTGGACTTAGTGATTTACCAAGAGCAATAATAGCCTGCGCACGAATAACTGGTTCCTTGTCATGAGCACGGGCAATTAAGGCTGAATGTAACATCTTATAGATTTCCTCACTACAAATATTTTAGAAATAATATTTAAGGAGAGATGATAGTACCCACTCAATCGTACTTAATGACTTTATAATTTCGGTGATGATTTGAACGACTCGGTATCGCACAGTCTTATCTTTAGCTTCAAAGCCCTTTAATAGAAAACTAGCTAACCGAAACAAAAATCGATATGCCGGAGTATCATCATCTAGGTCATTTCGTGGTCCATTGTTCTGACTCTCTGCGCATTTAACAAGACATTAAGTTGAATGCCAATCTAGCTCCGTGCTTACTCACCCTTCTCATGAAGAAACTTTATATATCCAGCTATAAATTTCACCACTCGATCAACAACAGAGGCGCCTTTTTTAAGTGGGAGTAAACGGGTTATCATTTCAATAAAGACATCCTCAAATGCCTTCTCTCCAGAAGACTGATCACTAATCCCATTTCTTGTCGGCTCGGAAGCTGTGATCGCGGCCGAGTGCAGCTTGTTGAGAGCTACGAAGTTCTTCTGATGATTTGCTGTCGTTATTTGAGCTTGTTCGAATATTCTCGGTATATTTTCCGGTATTAAGGTCAAAATAGGGGTAGCCGTCCGTTGAGGTGGCATTTTCGTAAACAAAGTGGAAAGTGGTATTAGACAGACACGCTCACTACTTAAGTGTTGAGGTGCAGTAAACGCGCCCTTGTCACAAAGTAACGCGACGCGTCCGATCTCGAGTGTCACGCGGTTGCCATTGTGTATTGTATTCGGAAAATCAACATCTACAAGGGCCTTCTCTTTATCTTCGTTTTTTACACAGGGAGCTACAGTAACAAGCATACACAGTGTTTATATTCAAACATGGCACCGAAGCCATCATTTGAACTCAACTCCCTTTCTACGATAATACCCTCGGTGTTTGACCAAGTTCAGACGTCTGCCGCAACACACAAGAAGAATTGTGTAACGTTATACAAGCTACAGTCTGCCTCTGCTAAAGTGACGGAGACCGTGGATAGAGGGAGGAATAATGCTGAACTAAGATTAATTGGGGAAAAGACATTCGCGGAGATCTTTATGGATATGTTAAATCGTGTACTTGTTGTGAAGAAGGGAGTCACTGCAGGAGATAAAATTGTAAAATTTGTTGCTAGTTATGTGAAGTTTCTTGGAGAAAAAGGTGTGCAAATTGATTTGAGCGTTATCAGTCCGAAAATTAAATTTCTTAATTAAGCTTCGGAGTCGGATGAAGAGGAAACACCATCATCTAGATTTATCTCGCGACTTCTCAAGTTCTTTCTGAAGGGTTTCAACGCGAAGAACAAGGATGTACGATCCCGATGCCTACAATTTGTCTCTGAAATAGTCGTAAATCTAGGAGAACTGGAGTAAGCATATACATATACTACTTAAATTTGGTATTGATTAGTCGCAGTCAAGATTTATATTCTGAGCTTAAAGCGGCTTTGGTCGAGAGACTTTCTGACAAGGAACACCTAGCAAGAGCATACAGTGTTATATCTCTCTCAAAGCTCGCTGCTAGTGAAGATCCATATGATCTTGAGGATGATGAACCTCCTATTGTGACTTCGCTCCTGACGTCCCTCTATGTTGATCCGGCTGCGTATGTATTTGTTACTTCGTTTCTACTACACTTATTAATATGCCTATAGGGAAGTGAGGCGTGCTGCTCTCATCCATATACCGTTTACGCCTTCAACGTTACCGGCTTTACTGACACGAATGCGCGATACTGATGCTCTCACTCGAAAACTTGTTTTTTCCTCTGTACTCCCTCGTCTTCCACATCCTCGACAACTTACAATCTCACAGAGAGAGCAAATTGCGGCACAAGGTCTGGGTGATCGTGCAGACTCTGTGAGAGTGGCAGCTGCTCGTCTGCTTGGTTTTTGGGTTGATGCTTGTGAAGGGGATCTCACAGCATTTATCCAGTTATTTGACGTACAGACACCTCATATTGCATGCGACGCTTTGAAGAGCGTCTTTGTTACACGGGCAGAAGTCGTAAATGAGATTGCATTTGACGGTATGAATCCCTGATACTTATTGCGGATTCCTGACTAACCCGCTGTTAGACGACTTCTGGTCGGCCCTCAGGCCAGAAACTGCACTTCTAGCTCGAACTTTTGTAGAATATTGCATCGAAAAGAAGGACGAGTCTCGATTAGAGTCGGCTCTTCCTGTTGTGACAGCTTTAGCCTTCCGACTGCAAACCTCATATAATACATATCTTGAGGCTGTACAGGCGGAAGACAGCGGAATAGAAGATAATGATGATCGAGAGGAGAAGGCTTTTGCAATTGAATTCACTCTCGGAGAACTACTAAGGCTCGCTGTTCATCTCGACTATTCAGATGAAATCGGTCGTCGGAAGATGTTTGGAGTCATAAGTAAGCATTTGTTCGTCTGGCATAATTATTCCGGGCCTCATCTCTGCCCTAGGAAATATGCTTGCCCATCCGGAACTCCCGGAATCATTGATTGAACCAGGAATTGGCGTTTTAAGTGTAATGTCCCCAAATGAACGTGACCTTGTTCGTGTTGTAGTGGAAATCATAAATGAGCTGCGAGATCCTGGTTTCGAGGAAGAAGTAGTACGTTTTCTTTATCGAATGAGAAAACTGTTCCTAATATCAGATAACAGACTGTTGGAAACGAAACTATCGACGGTGATACAACAACAGGTACTGCTAGACCCAGCAGTATCACGGTACGAAGCCGAGTCCGTCGAGAAGAGACTGAAATGACTGCCGAAGAGAAAGAACAGGCAGACCTAATAGACCTCCGTTGCCTGTGCATGTGTATTGCCGTCCTGGAACGCGCACATAGTGTAAGTTTTCTGTGTCATTTCGTCCCATGAATATGTTTCTTTGTCTAACACCGAACCAGAGCTTTGAAGATAACTCAACTCTTGAAGGTATACTTGCCGACCTCATAATTCCGTCTGTAAAAAGAAAAGAACTTCTACTTCGTGAAAGAGGGCTCGTTAGCCTTGGGTTATGTTGCCTTATTGCAAAGGTACATCAATTGTGCAAGGATTCCAACAGATAATTGACATGAAGTTATAGAATATGGCCGTAGGATCATTCCAGCTGTTCCTCGGTCAGATTCAGAGTGCCCCAGAGTCTCTTCGTCTCAAGGCCCTTCAAGTTGTTTTCGATATCTTACTAACATACGACAAAGGATTGTACGGGCCCACAGAGACAGTGGTAAGAATGGTAAACTAAGCATCTTAATGGCAAGATGTTAACCAAAAAGGTGTTTTAGGATGAGCGGGTGGTCGCATTTCTCTTACAAACCCTTAATGTAGAGGAGTCCAAATCTGTGCAAGCCTTAATTTGTCTAGGGCTTGCTAAACTGATGCTCTTTGGACTAGTTACGGACGAAAGGGTCAGATTTCTCGTTATCCCTGGTTATGTATTTAAAGTATTGATTACTCTGTTTTTCAGGTCTTAACCAGCCTTGTTCTTGCCTATGTGTCCCCTGCTTCCAGTGATAATCAGGAACTTCGTCAATGTCTAGCCTACTTTCTCCCAGTATATTGCTACTCATCAGCCGCAAATCAAATGAGGATGCAATCTGTAAGCGTAACCTAATGTCAATTACGTCCATCAACCCTCATTCATGCATAGATATTTATAACTGCTTTCAATATGGTGGTACAACTAATCGATGATCTAGAGGATGAACAAGACATGATTTCGGCACTCCAGTTTGGCCAGCAGTTAATCGACTGGACAGA
Source organism: Pyrrhoderma noxium (assembly GCA_002287475.2). Lineage (NCBI taxonomy): Eukaryota > Fungi > Basidiomycota > Agaricomycetes > Hymenochaetales > Hymenochaetaceae > Pyrrhoderma > Pyrrhoderma noxium. Next base: position 259,578 of record CM008260.1, read on the forward strand.
TGCGACTAAAGTAGTTGGAGCAAGTAGCTCAGATCCCTCGCCTGTGCACGTCAATTTGGCTATTGATATCCTCCGTGCGTTATACGATAACAATAAACCAGGTAAGAAACGTAACCCTTTATGCATGATCCCGCAATCTAATATTCCCCCCCTGTAGCTGACGAACGCAAGGCACTTTGCCAACTCCTTGCCAAACTAACACTACCCTCCAAGGTGGAACAGGAACTCTTATATACTCTTTATATCCTCGTAGCTAATCTCATCGAGGTAAGTTTAGCATCATCTTCAGTTAACCTCTCTCTAATTCCTACTCCAAATAAACTAGTTGTGTCCTTTCGATGATCCGGTTACCGACAAGGCCTTCGTACGATTCAAAGTGAAAGTCGAAAAGCACTTCGCTTCATTGCTACTCGAATACGACGAACAAGCCTGCTTCCATGATGAAGCCTATTCCGAAGTATTTGAATTCATCGGTGTGACTCGACCCAAGAAACGTCGATTCGAAGGTTCAGCACATGTTCCAAACTCGCGCGCACCCGAATCAGACGCAGAATCAGATGCTAACGTCGAGACAGACACCGAGGAACCGGCGTCAAACACTCGTAAACATAAGAACACTGGGTATGTTTCGTTTTGTTAATTTGACGGTTCAATACTGATCTTTCTGACTTATCTTATAAGCACGACTTCAAGAAAGAGGGTCAACAAAGAAACCGCCCCACCCCCTCCTTCCGATGAAGAGGAGAGGGACGAAACTCCTGTTCCCTCCAGACCGAAGGGTACAAAGAAGATCTCAGAGGATGACAGAGTGTCAGCTTCAGAAGTAGAAGATCCCTCAGAATCAGAGTCAGAAACGTATGTCTATACCTTAACTTTACCCTTTCCTTGTCCTTTCCCCAACTATTTTAAGATACTCAAAAACCGTCACTAATCTTTTCAACGTCTATGACTACAGTTCTCAAGAAGAAGAGAAGGAAAACACGCCTATTCCCCAAACTCCGCCCAAAAAGGAGAGGTTCAAGTACGATTTACCTCCGTATTCTTAAGCAAAACACTCCAGATTAATCTTTCCATCTTCATTAATAACATTTCTAGACGTTTACACACTCCAACTAAGACTCCAAGCATGCGTTCCCCCGCTCCAAAGCGCCAGAATCGCGGAAAGGCACTAGTAAAGAATGGGTATATATCAATTTCCTTAAGATTTTGACTCTCTATCTACCTGTCACCTCCCCTTATTCCGGTTAAACCCCTAATTCCAGTCCATACGTTTACCCATTCGCATACTAACGCATCTCTCCAGGAAAGCCAGCAAACAAGAACTAGAGCCGCTTAATAACGCAACAAACGGCAAAGCGAAAGACGAGAAACGGGGTAACAGCAAAACCACCTCAACTACAACCAGGAAACCTACGAAGGGCAAAAAACCGCCAAGTTATAGGTCTCCAGCACCCGAACCAAGTGAGGCAGACATCACGGCTGATGACATTGAGATGGTATCAGAATCTAGTGATGATGAAGAAGACGACTCAGCTCCATCGGATTCGTCAATACCAACAGCTCGACAGCGACAGCGAGCCTCTAGATTATCTTAACCATATAACTTAGACAAATTCTCCTTTTCGTTTTTACTTTCTTCTGATAAATCGGTTTGAGGTCTCATTACTGCTTATGTCCTAACTAACATTGTTCTGATTCAAGGCTGATAAAATACACCTAACTTTCTACTAACTTTCTAACGGTGACTCTTTTCTCCGCCTTAAGATTATTAAATACAGTGTAGTGCCATTTGTACATGTATTTGTACGTACTAACTTATCATTAAAGTGTATCAAATCCCAGTCTTCCTTAAGATATTTCCCGCTTTCACAAAGAGGTACATTGGAAAAGCTAAACAGCAAGATAGATGATCAAGTTTCCATTAGTGACAGAGAAAAAAAGCGAACTCACAAAGACTAGTGAAGAATATGCCTGTTCTAAAGGTATATACAATGTTAATACTTTATTTTTTAAGATTCAAATCGGAATCATGTATACCTAATCCAACTGACTCCCATAGTCTTCTGATTGATATAAACGTAGTTATAAAGCATCCGCGTTATGATACTAAGGGATAATTCAAGTAAATAAAATATATCCACAGAGATTATGGAATAAAACCAAAAATATCACACGTACAAGCCAAGGGAAGCAATGTTCAAAGTTTCATTATCAATGCCCGCCTGGTGTCCAGCCAGCTTAAAAAGCAAAACACATTAATAAACTCTAATGCTCATTAGTAATACAAATAAAAAATCAACCCTTACAATGGCACCGATCCACAAAGGGAGGACTTCGTTCCCATTCTACAAAATAAAATAAAAAAATAATTCCCACTGTGAGAAAGGGCACCACAAGATAATACTACGTCATCAAATCATACAAGGTGAGCTCCTTCAAGTCTTTCGGCCTTTTCAGCAATCTCCTTCGGTACAGACGGATCGTCTCTCATTCGAGAGGTATTCGAGCGTGGTTGAACACTAAACAATTGCTAAAGGTTTTTTTTACTCCGTACTTAAGTGATATGCAAGGCTTTACTTGTTATACCCGATAGTTTTGTCTATAAGAGCAAACTGAAATTATGCCACCCAATGAGTAAAGCATTTATTCTGTAGATAAATATCAAACCCAAAGGTTCTAACCTTTACGTTCATAGGATAGAACGAAGTGTACCAGGCTAAAGGAATCGAATACATAGATAATGAGGATGACAATAACTGAGACATAATGATGACTGTCGTTGTTGTAAAAGAGAAAGCCTGCTCGGTGAATGAGCAAATTCACATGGTTCAAACTTCAATATTTTATCGCTAAAGTAGGAATGAATGTCACATCAAGGATGTATTGTATTGAATAATATTTAGTAATTTCAAGAATGATAGATGCTTATCTAATACAAAAGTTCCGTAATGAGATGACGAATATACAAAGGATATACAAACTTGAAATCTTCGTTTTATGCCTAGGATACAGTGGGTTTGGGAATTAAATAAAGACAAATCCGGAATATCAAAAAAGAATTAAATTAGTCGCTCTTCCCGCAAGCGTGTTCTACACAATGGGCAGGTCTCGCTTTGTCTTAACCAACCTTTCATACAATTTTCATGAAACCTAATCATAACAAAACATCATAACTCAGCCACAGATACTACCACGAGTATGGAATGGGGAGATTCACTCACGCATGTTGACAGGGTGTCAAGCAAGCACTCGTAGCTTCTTTGAATTGACTTAAACAAATACCACACTTGTCCACAACGACTCCCATAAGGGCAAGCTTCAACTTAGTCCTCCCATCCTTAGTCACCCTCCTCCTCAGCACTTCTACCCTACCAAGAGGCAAATCAAGAGGGTCATTAGAAGCTCCTTGCATATCTGATCGGATGGCAGGCCCAAAAATTTCTTCTAATAACAAGAGGTCATCGTACGACCGCCCGCCGAATGTGAAATCAGGATCTTCAAGTCGAGCGAGGAGAAGATCCAAATCAGTTGGCCCAGTGAACATAGGAACCAGTGGAAGAGCTAAGGGTAGAGGAGTAGCACCAGAAAGATTATCCGATACAGTCGATGAAGCGTCATGTCCTTGTTCGGCCGGCTCTTCCCTGCTTGAATTGACAACAACTTCTGAATTATTGACCGCAGTAGCATTAAGTTGGTCGTTAGACTGTAAGGGAATATCATTGGTTCTCTCAGTAAACCCATGCTCCACACCTCTACCCTCCTGCGGAGTTCCGTTTATATTATTCAGCAATGTCTGAGAACTTCCTGGAGTGCCTGACTCCCGAACAGAAGATATATTTATCATAGGTTCCGAGGATAGTATTTTATTGCCGTTTCGAAGTGTTGACGGAGAATCATCGTGACAATATATTCTACCTATTCCTTGGTTTGACACGTTTTCGGTGTGAATAGAAATCATCGAGCTTGTGTCTATTGGGGAAATGGAAAAGTCCGATACTTCTTCATACTCTATTTGCGTATTTGAGACGGATGCATCAGCTTCCGCAATAGAATTAGAAGGTATACCATCTCTGCGTTCAAAAGCTTCTCCATTGTCTCTCGTGGTAATAATATCATCTAATCGGGTGTTCCAACACGGAGTTTCCTGTTCTGGCGAAGAAATATTGAAGAAGTCCGAGCCGGGAGCTGACTTTCTTCTTGGAGGTGGAGGTGGAGGCGGAGGAGGTTTACGGCGAATAGGGCCCGGACTAATAGTTGATCCATGAGAAAGTAAAGGAGAGAGTTGAAAAGTGCTTGAGCTTGGCTCGGCTGGTTGTGCTGACCGTAAAGGAGGGATTGGGGAGGGACTCGTCTGAAGGGGGCCTTCGGAGGGGGTGGAGGAGGTACAGGGCGATTTATTAGTGATTCATAAGCAGAAATACGATCTCGAACAGTCTTTCGATTAAGAGAGGGAGGATAAATGGTATGGGTTGTTGGTGTATACGTTGTATTCGGGCTCAATGAAGTCGGCGACAAGACTTGGGATGAAGATGAAGGAGGACAAGAAAACTCAGATGTATTACTAGTATTCAGTACATTATCCGACAATATTGAGGATAAGGTGTTTTCAACGCCAACCCCACACGGTTCAGATGTTTTGCCCCCGATACCATCTTCGAGTGAAGATTTGGAGGGAAGGAAAGGTCCCCGTGACGAAGATGCAGCACTTTCTCCCGAAGGCTCAATGCTTTGATCAGGGTCAACAGGAAGTACTGCGGATTCTACGACATCAATTGACGAAATTCTAGGTGCATCTCCCGATAAAGATGTGTTCATCAAGCATTCAGTTTCTTCCGAGGATATGTCTAAAGGCGGAGCACGTTCTTTTCCTTTCCTTGAGCTAGGGGGTACGAGGATCGTTGTTGAAGTTGCCTCGGAGTTGTCTATTTCCCTGAATAACGAGAGGTCTACCCCAGTTGGATCAAGACCCGAGGGCACAGAGGAAGGTTCACCTTCTGAGACATCTTCTGTTTGTATCAAATTACTTTCTGACAGAAACCTAGAAGAGGAACCAGATGTAACTTCTGGATTGTTTTTTCTCTCACTCCCACCTGAATCTCCTGTGCTAACTTCTCTCGAGGTAGATGCCCCGATTCGAACATCCGTATCATCACTACCCAACCGAAGTGGAGGGGCCTTCGGGAGACTCTCAGAAAGTCTTCGTCTCTCCAACTCCCTCCTTACCCTCTCCTCCAGGCTCAACCCAGCCTTACGATCCTCTTCCCACTGAAACTGTCCAGGATGACCTGGTGTCCCATGATACTCAACTGAAGAATGGGACGATCGGGACGAGGATAAGGACCTAACATCTGCCTCTTCTCGTTCTACTCCCCTTAATCTTTCTCCTGATACAATTTCTCCCTCATTTCTGGACGACGATTCGACTCGAGGTGGAGTATCACAGTCTAAGCGTGTCCCATTTGTTTGGGGCTGTTCGAGACAAGCAGGACTCGAGTCCGAACGAACATTTCCAGGTCTCATCATTCTACCTCCATTCCTATCACCACTATCACCTCCAGCTAAACCAGGCGTAGACAAAGTACTAATAGCCTCTTCAAAAGAAGGAGGCGGAAAATCTGGTACAACATCTGTAACTAATGTATCAAAATTAAGATCTTAGCATGGAGCTCATTTCATCAAAAACTAAATCATCCCAACCTTCAATATGTTCTCGAGTCCTACGGGGATCCCTAATCGGAGAGCCCAGACCATCCATCCTCCCCTGTGCACCCAGTCTCCCTTCATTTGCCCTACTACTACTACTACCACCACCACCACCACCCTCACTCCTAAAACCAGCTCTAGCAGTACCCAAACTCGAAGCAGGTCTAGACGAGCCATCCCCTCCTCCATCTCTTGCTCTCTGATTTCCACCAGAAGTCGCCCCAGAAGTCCCAGAAGAACTCAAACCAGTAACTCCCGAGACACCAACAGCCCTCAAATCAAACTGCCTCAAATTCTTCCTCTCCTTCTGTTTCCGAATCCTACCAGAGTTCTCGGGCGGTATCAAAGTGACTTGACCTATCGCCATCCACACCCACCCAGACCCACATACAAGTATACAAACATATACCCCAAGCCAACATATGTACACATACACACACAACAAGAACAAATTAAGTACAACATCCTTTTTACGAACCATCAAGTCGAAAACTCACCATGATGCCTAATGATATGCGTCAAATAAGGCGCAACTTGTACCGACTCCGCCGCTCTCGAGCTACCTCCACTCAACGGAGAATAAGAGCCTACACCAGCACCCCGAGTACTTTGGCTGTTATGAGCTTTCGGACGTGAAGAACTAGCCATTTCATTTCATCATAGACTTTCGTAGACCTTTGTTTGTACAGTATAGTTTGTATAGTCCGAGTATTGTAATAGCTCACATAGAACTAAGTCCTTAAATCTGATTCGTGGACGAGAACACTAGCATCTGCAATATCCAAGTTGTTTTAGCACACAGAGTAATTTAAATGTGGAGTTTAGCACGTGACTAAATTTTATATTAAATTAATTCTAATTTAGGTTAGGTTGAGTCCTCAACGACAGTGGCCGATGAGGCAGTAATTAGAGTCAAATCTATTGCAGCGTAACATAAAAACAAGAAAAGCGGAAGAGTCTAACACTATCCCAAGCAACAGCAACAACTGATATCAAAGAATCGAGTGAGAAGAATAAAAAAGAAAGAAGAAAGAATAGATAGATGGAGCGGGAATGCGAGAGCTTATCGTTACAGATGATGTTGATCCGCTATGGGTGTGCGACGAATAAACATATTGGGAGACAGAAGAATGAGAGAACGAGAAAAAATAAACAGATAGGAAAGACAGAGAGTGAGAGAGGGAAACAGACGACGATATGTACTTAACGTGTACAGTTTACAGCAAGCTTGGCACATTGCAATTGGTCGTGGACAAAGCTCGTAATAGATAATGACTCAAAACACAAATGAAATTGATGATAATGCTCAGTAATAATGAAAAGGAAACTCGATGAACGGCCTAACGCCAGACATCGAGTCAATATGAAAACGAGAGAGGAAGGGAATCATGAGAGCAGGTACAAAAAATAATACCAAAAAAATGAAGAAGAGAGCAGAAAGCCCTTAAAATATACATAAAAGCTCAAAAGAAAGTGACTCAATCACTTCCACTTTCCGCTGGGGAAGACGGCTCACCACCGGACGCAGCATTCTTAATTGATTGTAGGACTTCCTTGCAGTATTTTAGCTTGTCAACCAACCTCTGCACAAACTTCATTTCCACAGGGTCATCCGACGGTCTCAATGAGCGCATCATCAACTCCGATAAACTCCATCGAGTCAACTCATAGTCTTTGTTGATGTGAGTTACCAAAAGGCCTTGACTTGATAAGATAACCTTCGTATGATCGTAAAAGTTAAACTGCAATGCGTCGTTACTGAGTTTGAACACGATCACATGTTTCATGCGAAGGTATTTTTGTACGAAGTCCAACCCGCGCGTGCGATCCAGGTCTTCAAATGTGAACGAATACTCGCCATATAATCGATCCATGATGTAACGTTCGAAATGCTTCAACAAGTAAACCTTGCTCTTCACATCCGGTTCGTATTCATTAAGCAAGAAACTCCGACGAGCATACCCGGATCCTCCTTGTTTTGATGTAATATAGTCAACGTGGCTAAATTGAATAATCAGCATGCTTCCCGCATAGTAATAACGGAAGGCTCACTCTTTGTCTGGGGAAAGCATGATCGAAGTACTATCATTAAAATGCACTCCAACAGTACCATCCGTAAGTGCATAGCCCATTCCATACTTGTTACAGTAATCTACCCATGACACAATGAAAACCTTCGCATCTGGTAAACTGACATCATTCTTCGGATCTCTGAAAAGCTTCCCACGAGTCTTAGCATCAAAGGCAATCTGTAACGTATGAGCAACAGCATCGAATCCCTGTAATTTCGCGGAGCTTGATGATGATAGCGCTGATGATGTACGCAATTCTTTCGCTGGTTCTGAAGCTTTCTTTGCCTTGTCTTGTCGTTTCGATGGCGGAGGAACATTCTCCATCTCATCCATCTCAGCAGCCTGCCTCAAAACATTTGCAGAAGGTTCACATGTCATTTGCGCAACAATGCGAGCCTTCTGAGCCTCAAGCTCTTTGCGGCGCATAAACGCTTCTTCTTTTGTCTCAGGCTCATTATCTTCTTCCTCGATGTCCTGTAAGTTGTTACCACGATTAGGACCGGACATACCCATTGCTGATCCCCGGCCATCATTTAGAGATCGAGTTTCCTTAGCCACTGCCTGCAATTTACGGATAAGCGGTTGTTCTCGCTCCCTCGTATTGGCATTGGCAGATCCCATAACAAGAGGCTGACGAGCAGCTCCAAGCAATGCAGATATAGGACTACCAGGTTGAACTGCCCTCTGGAATTCTCGTTCTTGCTGAGCAAGGCTAGCGCTTGAAGTCAATGCACTCATGTTCGTTGTCGTATTTCCGGTAATAGATTTGTTTCGGCTCGTGTTAGCGGTGGCGTCGGGTATCTCATCATCATCGTCAAGCATCGCTCGTCTCCGAAGGCGTTGAAGATTTAATTTAGAAGTTGCCCGAGAGATATGTTTGAAATCTGGGGCTCGATCTTGAGCCGTTCGAGGAACATATGATGGAACGGTACCCTCAGTGAAGAATTCATGATCAACGATTTCATGCAATGCTGGGCGAGCAGAAGGATCCCTAGTTAAGATTTGCGAGATCAAGTCCTGCACGTCCACAGACACGGGTCGTTCTTGAGGGAAGTCGTACTCATTGTTGCGAATACGACTATAAATATGTCAGATTTAAAGGATCTTTTGATGGCCTGAAGCACAACTTACTTGTAGATAGTCTTCACTTCTTTAGTTTGGAATGGGGGTCGACCAATGACAAGGGTATATAGGATAACCCCAATAGACCAAGTATCGACCTCAAAACTATGTCCATTTGCGGTATCAAACAACACTTCTGGAGCAATATAGTTTGGAGTACCACAAATCGTTTTTTTCCTCTCTCCAGGATTTTCTATCAGCGCCGCAAGACCGAAATCACCAACTTTCACATTCATCTCATGATCAAGAAACAGGTTTCCTAATTTGAGGTCTCGGTGAATTACTTGATGGGAGTGCATGTAATGACAAGCACCGATCAGTTGGATCATAAAGAAACGAGATTCTGGTTCTGTGAAGCGGCGGCGTCGGCGGAGCATGTCCATGAGAGAGCCAGCCTCGCATAGTTCTAGGGTCATATAGACATTCTCGGTGTCCTCGAAACAGTCTCCGAAACGGACAATGTTTGGGTGTTCTAAAGAACGATGGATTTTGATTTCTGCGTACAACTATACATCTAGTTAGCTGTTGTGGTTCATAGTATCAAACAATGGATATTCACGCGCCTTGGTCTTAGCCTTCTTCGTTTTTAGAGAATCTTTAGTAACTACCTTAATCGCCTGGCGAACACCAGTTCTATCTGAAACTTCATACACACGGGCGAATCCGCCCTTCGGTAATAGTGATAAGTCACACTTAGTTCAATGAGTAAGCAAAGGAGCACACACACCTCGCCCAAAAATCCAACTCGTTGGTAAGATACAGAATGCAAATTGTCGCGAATTACTTGCGGTGGTGAAGGTGGTGCAGTCTTGGTATTTTGTCTAGGTAATGGTGGTTCCGTTCCTTGTTTCCCTGGTTTTGGTGGCTCGCTCGGAGCAGACTGAGAAGCAGGCATTTGGTTTCCAGTATTCGAGAACGGACGACGAGAGGCGACTTGAGGGAGAGCGTCGCGCATTTGTTGGTATTGAACGTGGGCAGCCATATCTTGAAAGGAAATTCGATTCTTGAGGGGTAGGTTTGAGGAAGCTTGTTGTTGGGGAGGCGCTGGCCTAACGCCGTGCCGTTCCTTGTCGGATGAGTGCGTGCAAGTAGAAAGAAGAGACACGAGGCAACAGCACTGTGGAATGGCTAGCCTTGTTTGGCCAATGTTTGGCCGCCCAATCTTCAACTTCAACTTTCTTTCGCGTTCATCACATGATCGTTCCCAAATAATCTGCTTATTAATTTATCCAAATTAAGGGCGGTTCTTAAAACGGCAATTGAGCCATATTATTTCACTGGACTAGAATCTTTAGTGTAACTGAGTAAGACTAGAGGAAGGATGGTCGAGGGGGTCAAGCTGCCAACTAGCCATTCCTTCTCTCTTAAAATGCATAATTAGGACGTACTCAACAATTAACTCAAACAGTCGTCAGCATCTAAATTATGCCGATCACAACATGAAATCGCATTCTTAAAGTACCTGGTAATTAACTATCAGGATAAGGGAGCCACAATTAGCTATTGCTTGTCCCCACAGCAGCTATTCGAAATAATATCTTCTATCTTCTCTCAGAAGCGGGGTGAAGAAGCTGGCCGTTGTTATTGTTGAGATTGTCAACTCACTACAATTAGCTTCTATGAAATTATTACATAATATGATTAGTATATTACAGTTGATAGCGGCGCAAGAAGTTAAGCGGCCGCAGAAACAAAAAGGTTGTGGCAATCCACAGATGAATTAACAATAATCGTATTCTCTAGGAAGCTATTTCTAGCTTGCCTATTCTCTACCCAATTTTCTTATAGTCTTATTTTTAGTGTAGTGTAGATTCACCGAGCCGCGAGCTGATGATCATCACTACAGAAATACATGCGCCGCGACATACGTATTGTCGAAGTGCTGTATAGAAACTCTCATCGGAAAAGCTGTGACCAAAGCGTACTTTTCTTTCACAACGAGCAATCAGTCTGGCATTGCCGGCGTAATCCAGCTATCAACACCCATGAATATTAGAGTGCCAAAACGAAGTACCCGATCAAAAAAACTGAAAATCTCTATTATTCACTGCCCAAACTAAAATAATGATATAACAACCGAGCTTAAATTGCTTCAAGATCGAGGCATACATATACGACGGGCGAATTCTGATGAGGGGATCGTAAGATGGGGCGTAAAATACATCATGATGCAAAAAGGGTAACAGATACTTAATCATGAAAGGCATGCAGGAAAATCTAGACTGTGAGAAATGAACTAATGAAGAAGAATGAGAATGAAAGTAAAAAATGGGGACCTTGTCGCCTAGTGCCCGCGCTCTGACAGCCATTGGATGATGATATCCCTGTGTCCCAGTTCCGCAAAGGGGCAAAACGAAGGATTGAAAAGGAAAGTTCAATACGAGTCATAGGTTATTGAGTATGTAATTGTGGAGTAAACGGTCGTTCCACATTTTATGGAGTCCAACCATTTCAAATAATGTCATACCCAGGAGAAGAAAAAGTGCGCAAAACGGATGCGTCGGCGTCGAAAAACGCGACATATAATCCCCCCGGAGCAAATACACACATCGGAACCGGCCCGAACCGGGCCAAATAGCAAACCGGAGGACCATGTCATGAGGAAAAGTCGGAAACGGCGGAGGTATCACCCACAACGGCATAGCCGACAGATGAGCCAAAGTTTACATCGGTCAAGTGAAATAGTAATTGAAGGATGGAACACGGAAACAAAATTATCAAGTTTCCATTCCATTTTCGTGATCAGGAGAGAATCAAAAACGAAAGCCATCAAAAAGGCACAAGGTGATTCCAATTTAAAAAAAGGGAAGAAAAAATATCCTATAAGCCATGCAGTTTTAGGAAGGAACAAAACATTGACCCACAAATTATGTTGCTCTTTCATTGAACACTTAAAACAAAATTGAGTCTTAGGATTGGTAGAGTATGTTTCATTACAACTACTTACAGAATAACACTAAATCGAAGGGGTTAGCGGATAAGCTGAAGGAAGAACGAAACCATACAATACACACCGAAACGGTACGATTCAGAATCTTGTCTAGTTGTCTATTTCGCATCACATATCGGAGGGAAAGGATCTATGAGCTCCTATGTACGTGCACGAAATGGAACTGAACTTACAGCGCGGTGATAAGTTCTTCCACCGGCGCAGGTGAAAGGTGAGTCAAGTCACATTTATTCCCGAGCTATTAGAAAACCAGTGCACAAGTAATGTCTCAGTACGGGGCTGTGTACCAGATAACCAGAGGTTTTCCAGGGGGGAAATAGTGGATTCGGTACATACCACAAGGAGTGGGACTCCCTGGAGTTGTGAGCTCGAAAGGAGTGAATGTAATTCGAATCTAGCAGTATCAAAAGTGTCCCTCTATCATATCAAATTACAGGTTGACCAAAGTACATATAGTGAGTTTGTCCGAGGAAAATAGGTTCCGTGGAGAAAAAAGGAGATCCGTTCAACGCCACCAGAAGATATTGATAATACAACAAAGGATTAGGACGACAGCCAACAGAAAGAGGAAATCAGAAGAGGTTAGGTACAACAAGACATTACGAGGAGGGTAGAGAATGGGCACATACGTCGGTTGAATCCACCACAAAGCTATTGAGCCCCACATTTTCCACATGTAAGCGGGCATATTCTAGTAGAAGAATGGGGAAAATAATGATAACATACACGATGGCATCATTGCCTTTGCAATACCGTTCCCACATCGAACGGAACTTCGGTTGACCTAAGTCATATCGATTCCACGTATCATGATGATTCAGTGTTTGATCATGAGCCTTGTTGAAGCGGCGGAGGGCTAAATACGTACCTGCTACATCCCAGACACGCATTGTAACATTTCCTTTGCGAACCTTTCTGAGGTTAAATGCCACGGTTGGAATCACATCTTCCGTCCACTGATTAGATTTCAATTGTTCAACAGTTGTTTTAAAATATATTAAAGTGGCGAAAGCTTATACACCTGCCCTGAGCCTAATACATTGACAAAAGAAGTCTTTCCAGAGGCCTGATTTGAGATATGATTAAGAAAGACTTTAGTGTTGGTGTGAACAGTGATATAACATATGACCATGATATAAGAGTGACAGACGCACTTGGAGTCCCACAACACAGACTTCAGCATTTTTTGAGAAGAATAGGCCTGCAAACCATTGAAAGATATTGAGAATGAATGACATCGTGTTCTGGCACAGAAGACAGTGAGAGAAGCTCTCAATAACCTTAATAGTACTCCTTTACTCGATATGGAAATATAACGATCTGTGGACATATATCACGTAAGCGAGAGCACACACGAGTGAACCCTTCGCTCTGATGGACATTCAAGATGAAGAATTGATTGATAAATATGCAAGAGTGTATTGCTGCAACTGTGACGGGTATATGTCTGGAATATGCTCATTTTTCTCTGACCGTAGTAGAGTCACAAGCGCCCAAAAAGGAAGGCATAAAGTAGTTAGGGGCTTTGTGGCAATGCTTTCTCCTGGCGATATTGTGGCCATCTAACTAGAGTATTCTGCACTGGAGCCAGGAATGTACTATATCTTGGGGCAGTAAAAGGCCTTCTAGTGGAATCTGCTAATGACTCTGAAGAATTGGGCTAGAGCTGGACTGCGTGCGATCGCCTTTCGTCTGCTTATTTCCGCTTGGGTGCTTGGACAATAAACAGGCCTTCGGATGACCAATCGTATACGATAATAGGAATGGACAACTACCGCAGGCACGCGGTGTCCCGAAGCCTTCGGGCGCCTGTATGGATATCTCTTGCACATCCGATTGTTAATGTTAATTGTTCTACTCGATCTCAAAACTTTGTTTCGGACTTTCGTGTTTCCAGGTCATCTGTATCCGTTACCTGCTTCTGGCGCCGCTTCTTACGAATTCCAAACCCCGATCTAGCGATCTCTGCTGTCAATTCTTTTGTTCAATCATCAGAATATCTTGCATTCATTCGACTTGAACAATGTCCAGGCGTGTGACACCAGCTCAAAAGCATATCATAACTCATTTTGACATGCGTAGTCCATACGGAATCAATTTATTTCAATAGGGTCGAGAAGCATGATCGGAGTCCTTAGCCATGAACTATCTCTATTATTCTTGCTCAACATGACCCTTCTTCTGACCACAGCTCCTTTGTGAATAAATGAAAGCAATCATCCAGAACGCTATAAAAAGCCCTTTGTCTTTGTCTAAGAAAACCATACTACCCTCCTTAGCCATAGCCGACAGGGCTACTTTACTTTAGAAATCGTCTTTAAAAAAGGCCTTCATCATGATGCAAGTATACATGAACTCGATCTTGTCCCCTATGAGCTCAACAACTCCTATGTCTCCAATTTCTCCTTCACGAACGAGTGCAGATAGACATGCTCAGCTTTTAACTCCAATTTCGCATTTTCCCTCTCGTATGCTTCCCCCGCCAGGCACTACCCCACGTGTACTGCCGTCTACGGCTTCCCGCGTATTGGCCCCAGGAACTGCCGTTGAAGTTCGTCGATTCAATATACGCACCTGTCAGTGGATGCCTTGGGTTTCGGGAATAGTTTTGGCGCGTCGTTGCGAACGTTTTCATGCCGGACTCGAGGTTGAGATGTATGACGTTCGCGCAAGCTGTCCGCAAATCGGAACTTGGGTTGAAACTTACATTCCTTACGTCGGCGAATTGAGAGATGGCAATGTTTATTTCCCCAGCGATGACGCAAAGGACATGTATTCTCGTATTGCTGATATGGTTAGTAGTAGTTTAATGCTTTCAAAAATATCTCGACCTGATCGCTTTTCGTAACTAAATTGTATTGAAATATTTATAGAAAAAGGTTTTTGCTTGCGTTGGTGAGCCTAATAGCCAGGGATCAGTTACTCAAACGTGGGTCCCCGCTCTCGTCACAGTAAGTTGTTATTTTCAGTTTGCAATTTCTCTCCGTGATTGAACTAATATTTGTACAGAGCCGGCGTTCAGACCCTCATTTACATGTCCTTATACTCGCGGGCCCCTTGAAAGGGCAGACACGAACTGGTGCCCCTAGTATCCTCCCATACACTCCAGAAACTGCTGCTGCGATACGCAAGACTGGCCAGTCAATCTGCCTGGAAATTGGCTCTGATTAGACCTCACCTTTCTCTTCTCTTCCGCATCCCGGCTCTGACACTGCCACCAATCGCGTATTGATCTGACCTATTGGAGTGCTTTGTGTGTTCTTGTGTACTGGCTTGCACATATAACACACTTGCCTCTTAAGAGTCTAATACATTCCCGTTGTATCCACACCCATATAATTCGGTTTCCTTTCCCTTTATGTCACTACACGCATATATGTAATAACTGCAATTTTTCTATCATTATCCCTGCAATATCTTTCTTTTATCATCATTTTACGCTAAACATGTTTCATTCTTTTATGACGGTTTCCCTTCTTCTCCAACTCCACATCGTAATATCTATTTTCACGACTTTGTTTCTTTGCTCTTGTATAGCTTTGATTTCTTATACCTTCTTTAGGCTTTGTTGTGTCTTTATTTCCATCGTCTCAAGTTAGGGACGTGTTTTGTATAATTGTATGCACGCTTATGATTATAATGTGTTTACTTACATGTTAGAACTTCGATATACACGAAAACTCCTAGTACAATCGTCAAAAAATGGCTGTCATCACCAAGAACATCAATAATAACTTCTGAACTGAGTTTTTACACTACAGACTTTTTGCGTGAGATAATTTCGTACGACGAAGTCAATCTAAGCTTTGAAGAAGTCTTCTTACATTATTGTTGTCGGTCATTACTCTTAAACCCTCCGCCATATAATAAACTTACTCCTTTTTGTTGAGGCAATTCTCGGACATATTATTATTATCCTTATTATCCATTGCACGCCCCCGCTCGGAAGAAGACATTCTCAAAATTTGGCGAGTGCGTTGGAAGGGACGCCATTTATTTTTTCTTCTATTTGATTTCAAACAAAGAAATCACAAAGAGCACATTAGCATTATTCTCAAGTGACTCGCGAATTGTCGGGTTTGATTATACCGATATGTAAATGTACGCCGTACCTTTAAACAAAACGGGACAACACGTGTTAGAATATGGACTCCGCATTTCGGAGAATCTGTACAAATACGACCGGGAAGGTACGACAAAACTCCGTGTTTAACTCTCGTTTATCTGGTACTAGAAAGGTCGAATAAATTGAGTGCATATTGAGTGGAAATAGAAAGAAGACGAAGGGCTTGCTTTGAGTTGATATCACAAAATCATGTTTTGACTTTTTTCCCACCGCACGCCCAACTTTGTTATACTATACTAATTGTATGCTAATTGAATAGGAGTGGCAAACACTGAATTAGCGAAACATCACACAATTTCTATCTGTGTTTAGGTATTGAAACGTGTATTGATCTGGCCCGCACATAGGACGCAAGAATAGCTCTTTCAGGCATTCAATTCTTGATCAATATCAAATAGGATTTTAGAATTCCAGTAATGGATGATGTTTTACGCTACTGTCGCTCATACAACAAACATCTAAAACAACAAAACATCCAATTCCTCATGACGGACATATGTTATTAACGACCCTTCACGATCCTACTAGATACAGCTCTCCCCACCCCCTGCATTGAATTTATTTGCTTTGGCCATGGCTGGTCTTCGGTGACTTTGGAGAACTTGTCGGGAGGAAATACCCTACCGAAGAAGTAGATTAAAAATGACGTAAAAACATAGCGTTAATTGATATATTATTGCTACAAAAGGGCCTCGTATATATATATACTTTTATAAAATACGAAATGACAACTCCCTAACAATAGCCGGAGCTTGCCCTACTGAGCTTATCCAAACAACTGGAACCCCAATTCAAACATTATCACTCGTGCAAGTTTACCAGTATCAATTTGAAATGTTTTCTTCATTCGAATACAATAATAATACTTTGTCTCGCATCGTCTCACGTAAAGCTGGCTGGCTGACTCTTCTAGACAGAATCGCAATTTGGATGGGCTGACAGGGTGAATTATTGTAATGGCTGCTACTTTATTCATTCTGCATCTCCCATGGACTATATCATACAACCCACCCTCCTTTAGCAACTTATTTCTATTACACAGTCTTTACAATGTATATACACTCTTTTCCATTCCACTCTTTCAAACGCGAGACTGTCTACACAGCTACAATTGACCCTAGCGTCAATAATGACCAACAACCAACCAAATATGTGCCTACTACCAAAGATAAAGTCATCGGATGTACGACCTCCTTCCTTTACCTCTCTACTCTTCTATTAATTAACTAATAATAAAAACCATCATCTATCTTAGATTCTTCTATCGCATTCTGCCTACTCGCATTCACGATCCTCTTATACTTCTGTTGTTCACCGCTTTTTCGTTCAAGCCGTCGCTCGAAGAAACACAGGAAGAACAGAGAAGTTATTTTTGAGCCTCTAATAATAGGCAGGAAGGATACGAGTGAGTCATCAGATTCTGGATCTGATGGTAGTTCAACTGCGGTCGACAAAGAAAGGTCTATTATCTGGGAACCTCCGGATCGCGTTGTTCTTCGTGATCTTATTGGGTTACCAAGTAGGTCTCGGTCTCGGTCTCAGATGCATCAAGACACAAATACAGTTACAGCCACTGCGAAAACTAAAGCGCCAGCGCCAGAATCAAGTACAGACCTTGATCCTTTCTTGTCTTACTTCCCTGCTCCGCCCTCGGGGACTTCTGGTCCGAATGTAGCCCATCCAGCCACTTGTTATCCCTCAAATCAAACCGAAAAGCCTGATTCGTCTACTACTGGAGATTCTCTTAATATATGTACTTCTGTTCCCCCTCGCTCAAGCTCCCTCCGTGCTTTATCTATGTCTTCATCTTCAAAAGTCTTTACGACCAACTCTAACTTTGTGATATCAAATGAAGAGAGACCTCCGTGCTCACGTTCAGGTTCAATAGAAACAATCAACGACGATAACGACATCGATACCCGCTATCCCTATAATACACAGATGTACGGATCAACGCCACTACCTTCCTCTAGCGCTGTAAAAGAATCTCAGAAGCCGACCCCTCCATCTCCGGTCTATGCAGATATGATTCTTCCCCGCTATTTACAACCTCAGTCTCTAATAAACGAAGCTAGCTTTAATGTGGGACCGAACTCTTACTCGGTACTTAATACAACAAGGTTTTAGTACCGAAGCCCTTCCTCTCCTTCTCTCCGCCCCTTTTCTGTCCTCTTTCTGTGTCTTTACTCGGAGTTGGAGATGAAACTATAATCTGATCTGATATAGGGTCAAGGATACGTGGAATCAATGTTTGAAACGAATGAATGATGATATCTCGGCACTCTTTTTATGAATTACTATTTCTATACATTTATGATCACCACACTTCACACCATCACATTGTATACCACCATCACACACCTCTTTCTTATTTATACCTTATTTTCCCGCTCGTCCTTGATTCCTCTCCGAGGATATAAGGGGGTCTATTTTATCTCGATTACGATTCACGATCCAAAATGCCTCTTTAGTCTATATTATCTAAATTAAACACGCGTGTGCTTCAATATATACCCCTTATTTTCTTTTAACAAATCTAAATATAATGGATTAATGTCCCCTCAAGAAAAAATGGAAACACGATAAAAGGAAATATTATCAAAAAAATATGCACTAATAAGGTCTCGAATACATGAAACAAGATCCAACGATATACGATATTTTTTTACTATACTATCACTATTTATAACCTGAAACCAATTATACCATAAATATCGACGGAGTGACCAACTAATTGTCAATCATCAATTATCCAGGTATTGATGTATCACCCCTTCAGTCTTTGTTGAGCGGGGTGTGATTCTGCACTCAAATGGGTTGGGGTGACTACAATCCAATGTTCAAAAATTTTTGTCAGTTATCAGATAATCGATTTCTCAGAATCACGTTCAGATCTGAGTTTGAATACGAGTTATAATAATCCTCACCGGGTAAAACCTGGCACATAGTCTATCTTCGGAGTGATAGGTTTCATATCCGGTCCAATTTTCTTCTCGATATTAAGTGTGGCGAGAATTGAAGAAATTGCAATAAAGATCTATGATAGTTATTCCGCATTATGCGTCATATACATATACGCTTATGAGTGCTTTTGAAATGAAGTCCACGATAAATAAGACGTACTGTATTCATAGCCATGAATCTCCCAGGACAGATCCTATTCAGATAAATGAACGATATGTATCTTAAGATCCATACATCGGAGAAGAGAAAAGAAAGGGCAGTAAATAGTCATCGCCTTGTCTTACTCACCTCCGTCCAAAACCAAATGCTACCTTACTCGGATCTCTAGCGGGTTTGGATCCGGGTCCTCTAGGAAGGAACCGTTCGGGGTCGAATTCCTCAGGATTAGGATATTCCTTAGGGTCATTGAGAATCAACCTATATATCAATTTGAAAATAAAGGGATAAGTTAACGATAATAGATCTATAATCAATGAAAAACAAAATAATGGGTACCATTGATTAGCAATAAGCGTTGAGCCTTTAGGAATAGAGTATCCCTTATATTCAACTTCGGCTGAAGTAGCGTGTGGTACACCTAAACAACGGCATATTAATCAAATCGTCAGTTAGATCTATCTATGCCCGAAATGCTGTTCTGTAAGAGTATGAGGATCAAACGGACCGATAGGCGTCACAGGCTGCCATCTACCAAAAACGATCTCGATATCAGCATCCACGTTTCTTACTTTAAAAATAAGAATAATAGGTATATACTACATACCTCAAACATTCAGAACAAATAGCACTAACATACGGAAGATGTTCTCTATCCCTTAGATTTGGGAGCCGATCACTCCCAATGACCCTATCCAATTCTTTCTGAGCGCGAATCTGCACTTCCGGATAAAGTACCATAGCCAAAACGAACGTTTCCATAACCGATGTAAGCTTTTTGTAGTTAACGAAATCGAGGGTCGATACATAGCATGATGCATGTGCATGTGAACCGCCCCAAGTATGAATTGAATTGAATCGAATTAATTAGTTTGGAATAGGTAACTCGTAATAATTCTAATTAATATTGTGGTGACTTACAGCATCCGCTCCCGCCGCATACAACATCCCGGCAACATTTGCAATTTTCTCTTCATCATCGATGCTATTATCGCCGGCCACCATACTTTCTTCAATAAGCTTGCTAATCACTGACGGACGGGCTGTTCCGTTCAACTATCATATCATATCAAATAATCAAACGAGAATGAAAATACAATTAATAAATCCATATTTAGCGATGCTTATTCATGAACGCACGGAGAAGTAACTACTCACCACTTTCTCTTTCATATCCCTATAAGGTCGGAACTTCATCTCCTGAGAAAGCTTATATCCCCGTTCCGCTAATCTTTGAAAATACGCTCCGGGGAACCAAACCGGAACGAGTTTTACTATAATAATATACAAGGCACAAAAAAGAAGATCACGAACGAAGGGTCCTGCGTCAGGCACACCGGAATGCTTATGCTATTAAAAAAGTGTATTTGGATAAATGTACTTACACAAAGGAATTGCCTCAACTAGAAACGCTCCAGGTCTAGCCATGTCTGAAAATATAGCGGAGGTCTTCTCAGCGAGCGTCACATAAGGATCATCTCCGGATTTCACTAAGTTCCTTTAAAATAAGAACTATACACACGAAACATCATCTTTCGGAACAAGCATACCTTCATGGCCGTAAGTTATAAGCATAATCGTGGAAGTGATTGAGCTGTTACAGCAAGTCGGTAAATAGATAAAAAAATTCGGAAGACATAAATAGTTGTTGATAATGAGGACGGTGATGATCATTATCATATATTAATTTTGGTCTCATATACATCAAGGCTTGATCTTACCCTCTTATATGGCGTAAAAATCCATCTGGCGCTTTGATCAAGTTATTTATTAGCTTGGCAACTTCCTGTACCTGCTGTTCTGCAACATCCGCAACTGCGGCAGGATCGAGCACCTTTTGAGTAGTCGCCCTGTGTTTACGCCATGTCTCTCCATATGGCATAACCGCCATAAACCAGTCCCATTTTATCCTGACAGATGGAAATGAAAACAGCGACGATAGCGATCAGAAATAGGTGCTGGAGGGCCTTGGGAAGAGAGAAAGAGCTTACAGGTCACCCATCTGGGAATGAGGTCTTGAAGAGCATGCATTTGATTGTTTGTCCATGAGATCCGTAACAGTCTTGTACGAATTCAAAAAGACAACTGATTTTCCTAACACACTCAGGAAAATAACATCGCCTACCCCCCCAGTGACGCTCATCAGTATATCTAATATCTCCGGAGCACATCAAGTACGTACCATATACTTTCTTCCATTCAGCGGCTTTTAACCATTCATGTGAAGTTGGCATATCCAACATATTCCCTAGTAATGGAAGCCCCTTGGGACCAGGTGGGTGTGGCTTCGAATATGTCTTCGTAGTAAGCATCCATGCGAGGCAGACGCCTACAGCGAATATATCAGTGAGTATAAGCTCCATAGAACGTATGCGTATATCACAAGTCCAGTTGTAATAATTCAGTCAAGAGAGCAAGAGTGTGAGGGAGAAGGGGAGAGAGGGGAGAGAGAGGCAGCGCCCTTCTATTTATTGTTTCAACATTTATATCCATCTCTCCCTCCCCATAGCCTCACCGCCTGCTATAAAAGTATAAAATTCGGGTTCATTAATTTTAGAAAAAAATCTCATAAAGTTGATGTTGCAACGTTACTATCAAACAGGGCTAGGTGGGGATTACACAATCAACCATCACCACGCAAAAAATGTAAGAATTTAAAACCAAGAGCTAAACATGTCTTAGCTTCGGATCGACAGTAGAAAGATATAGCAACATGAAAAAAAGGGGGCAAGATGTTATGTGAGCCAGTCCCTACTATATGTTTCACACGTTGCAGTGTCATAGAGTAATAGAAAAGTTCTATAAAATCCGGACAGACGGAACAAACAGAATGAAGAAAGAGAATTCTCTTATGAATTTACGTAGATGGGCGCGCTAGAAAGAAGAGAAGAGAGCGGATCTGAGAAGAAAACTCAAAAAAATTATAATTAATTAATTAGAACCACCCATCACCGCCATGTTTTTTTTAAACTTACTCACTCCGATATTCTCACGCCACATAAGAAAAAAAAACGGAGACCGACAGCGCTTCGATTATTTATCTTGTTAAATTTCTTTCACTTATCATTAAGTAATCAATCTACCTTTGTCATTTGTCAATTAGACAGATAATATTAACCTCTTTGGAAAGTATTATTACTTCAATAGAAAAACGGAGCTTTTACTTGATTTTTTCGAGAGGCGAATTCTGACCGCTGTCACCCATCAAGAATGGTTCTACGCGAGGCACATACATGTATTTGTTCCTCTAGTTTGAGAGCTCCGAAAGGATGAATCCATGGCCTTAGACTATAAATCTCGATACCGAGAAATGATGAAGCCTGAACAATGCACATACTATCAACCTATAGTATCACCATTGTCCATCATCTAACCAATACCGATGTGATTTAATGCTACGGCTACTAGTCTATTTTCAAGACTGATAAGAATTGATACACAATCACATAATCAATCCACATCTTCCTCTTCATTCAACATTTTCAGCGTTTAATAGTCAATAGCGGATACGCACACCGTGACTATATAGTATCCTCCCAGACAGTCAGACATCGGATGTGCATTTTTTACTCGACAGTTCCGAATGTTAGTGATCAAATTAAAGGTCATTTACACATTACTAAAGCGTTCCATATGCTCTCCACAGACATAAATTCGTATTAGGATTCTAGCTGTAAATTCTAATAGAAAAATGTCTCCCCTTCTCAATTTGTTCTAATTCTCGGAAAACGGGGATACATTTCAAATTCACGACAATGCCCATACCGTCCATAAGGTATACTCATTTACTCATTCACTCACCCTTACCCAACTTACTGATTCGACATAATTCGATTGTGTTTCTACAAATAGTAGGATTACATTTCAAATTCACGAAAACCTCAACACCACCCATATGGTATATCCACTCAATCACTTTTCCAATTTACTGAACCGCGATTGTATTGTATCGCAGTTCTCCTACTAGCAGCAGCAACAGATTAACTATATGCAGGCACATCGAACCCGTGGATCCCCATTACTTCTTTCCCGCTTTTCCACTTCTTCCTCTTTCCCTTTCCCTCTTCCTTTCTTTTTCATTTTTCAAATTCATCCACATCTCTATCATAACACACCTCCTCAGATGCCCAATCCCCAGTTTCACCTTCAACCCCCGCAAAATCCTACCATCCGGAGAGAACACACTCCAAACATCAAACACATCCCAAAAAAAGTGGTCCTAGTCCTATCATAATAGTGACGACACTAACCACAATGACATAAGGATCGCAGTTAACCTCCTGACTCACAATATCAAATAAGTGGGTACAAAATACAAAAAAAAAACAAAAAAACAAAGAACGGACACAACTCAGGAACCGATGTTCTTAAAAGCCTGCTAGTGTACTTACCACCAAACCACACCTATCCCGTTTCAAATTACTAATTATTATTATGTTTAAATGACGTCATCTACCCCTCTCCTCCTACAAATTCACAAATTTAATTTAAAAATCGTTTGGTTTGGACTAATATTTCTCTATCAGATAACAATATACCTTCCGGCTTTACAAGTTTACACATCAAACAACAACAAAAAATAGAAGAAATAACAGTTTTTTGTCTTTAAAAAAGATGTTACATGTACATGCAATGTACAACATAATTCTTTAACGAGTATAAGTAAATATGAAGAAGAAAAGGGAGTGGTAGTAGTAATAGTACTTTAGTGTGTTTTAATGTGATAGTAAAGGCATGAGGGTAAGTCATAACACTATAGAGATGAGATATTGCCAATATAGTCAGCGAACAGTTCTGATATGGGGGGGGAGGTGATTCTGAGGGTAAAAATGAGGGTTATTTGATACAGTTGATTGCGTTAGTCGTGACTAGAAAAGACCACAACAGTGTAGAAAATAGCGAAGGAACAGAGTGTTAGGATGAGACTGAATAAAAATTAAGGACAAAAAGAGAAGAGAAGAGAGAGAGAGAGAGAGAGAAAAGAGAGAGAGAAAAGAGAGAGATAGAAGAAATAGAGACAAGATAAAAGACAGGGGGCAAGATGAACACATGTCAAGGGCGTTCCCACAAAAAAAAGTCAAAAAAACAAAACAAAAAAGGGGTTAAAATGAAGTCCTTTTACACGTTATGCTCCAGAGCAACCCGCTACATCAGGAGGCTTCGACAATCCCGACGAGACTAGTGGACTTCTAGCCAACCCCGTTGTCATAGGTACTGGTGGGACCGCAGGCACGGGTGTAGCAGCACCAACGGAGAGGCTTGGCGTCCATGAATTCCGGTGAAAGCTCTTCTTTTTTCGAACACTCAGTTTATATGCGGAGCGTATACTCGGGACTTCTGTCCCATGTCCCCCACAAGTCGTAGACGGCGCATACGCAGAACTTGGCGCGCTTGCAACACTGCTTGTATGGGAATGCGGTGTACGTGGAGATGATACTTCCGTTACAGAAGTTGTTGGAGAACATTCAGGGGTAGGAACAGATCCATGGGTTTTTATAGATGGAAGATTATGTTTCTGTTCTTGAGCTAAGAAGGGAGGGGCTTCACTGAGTGGACAAGGTGGTGGTTGAGCGACTGTATTGATATCGGATGATTTTGTTCCCGAAGGAAATTCGTATGCAGAGAAGTGATATGGAGAAGTCGGGAGTGAAGATGAATCAAAAGAAACTATTTCTTCCACATCAGTTTTATTTCCGTTCGTAGCGCCTGAATCATTTCCGTCGAAGTAAATTTCGTCGGAATGTTTTCTTTCTGAGTTAATGGTCTCGGCTCCAATGCTATCAATATCTGAGATAGTTTGTTCGCGTGGAGGGAGGATGTGGGCTGGTAATGACAGCGGGAATATGGTATGAAGGTCCTGTTTTGGATGTTTAGGAAGATATGTCTCGGTGTATTGACCAATAATTGATTGCTCTTCTATATCTTTAGTCTTCTGCGGTTCATTAGAATCCTTCTGGAGGTCATCTATTCGTTCACGCCAAAGTTGGCAATTTTTTGCACATTGTTCTGAGAAACATTTCAGCTCTAAGAGTGTATATTGTGAATTGAAGTAAGGTTAGTAATGGGATACGTTATTAAATGTTATGAACTTACCAGGAATAGCTATTACAGTGATTTCTAGCAGAGGAAGTACGAATATAGTAATAAACGATATTTGCCCTTTAGCTTCGATTAAAGGATCACTTGAATCTTGAACAGATACAGGGAGACAAAGTTGTTTTTCAAGTAGTGCCTGACTTGCCCATTCTGCAGCAAGTGCTGAAGACCAATGTTGGGAGACTATATGTGGACGACTCTGGTTACAAATTTGATAAGATAAAAGAGATTAACATTGTTACTAGCAGAAATACGAACCGGATTGCTTATATCAGCGCATTTAATTAATGCTTGACAAATCAAAGTGCGTGCTTGGGTGATGTTGAACTTTTGGGGATTCTCCATAAGATCAGAGAAACGCTGCATAAAGTTTGCGTGGACACCCATGTCCGTGGCTAACACAGTATCAAGCAATAACCGCTTGAAGGACACTCCAATGGGGGATTGCCCAAGTAAATGGGAGAAACCATGACGTTTCATAAGAGGGAGAAGGAAAGCACAATGCATTTGTTCTAACGCAGATTTGTGATCGTAAACTTGAGACAGAGGTGCTTGGGCATTTTTCTGCAGCATAATGAATATCGAAGTAGCATATTAATGCAGATGGGGAGACATACCATAAACATATTGTTAAATCCTGGGTGCCCTACATCATGCCCTACAGCAGCAACACATAGAGCAAAAATATCCTCTTTGCGTAGAATACCTGCCCATGTCGTCCGAAGATCATCATTTGAACGCCACCGGCCACTTTTTTCCACATCAGAATCATTTTCTCCAGAATCTGCCTCCGGGATAAGCAAAATAGAAACAGGTGGGACGGCTCCCGCAGAACGAAGATACATATGTGTGGCTTGGAAAACATCTAATGCATGCTGAAAATTATGGTAGCTATTTGCGGCACGGTATGCCTGACGAAGATGAGCCAGAAAGTGGGTTAGTTGATCTAATTAATTTCGAGTGGTTTGAGTTTTTGAATAGATCGCAAATCAATGTTTGAGTAAGACCCGAATAGGTGACAAAAAACACAAACCTAAGGAAACTCCAACAGCATCTTGCATACCCTCTATGCGGAATATGGTCTCAAATAATAAAATCGTACATGCCAATACCTCGTCATCTTGTAATTTATGTGGCTCAAAATGCCAATTATCGAGCAATCCAATGAGCTTGCGCCGAGTTTCCGATGTGATTTTGGGGGGAGGACTGATCGAATGCAAGAAAAATGGTTCCGACAGTAATTAACAAATTTATTTGATCATACGTATGACAAATGTGACGAATGAGGTCAACACTCCAAGAACGGATAAGCATGGGACAGGACTCACGAAGAGATGGGTTGATTAACTGCAGTTTGAGTCTGAGTATACATATCGCTCAACAACTCCGCATACCTTAAGGGAGTAAGAACTATTGCAAATTGCTAAATTTGAAGTTAAGAAAAACATACATAGTTCCGGTTGGTTCTGAATCCTCCTGCTCCGCATACCCTCCCCAACTACCCCAGCCCATGCCCGTTTCCACATGTTCATCGCCAATCGAGGCACTACCCAAAGCTAGCGCAAGTCCTCCAACATCTACACTACGCCTCCGCCAATCCGAACCGAGCATATGCGGTTTAGGCGTTGAAGAAGATGTACTGGATGAAGCAGCAAGATTACTATTATTACCGGCAGCTTCTGTGGTCTTCTCGTTTACTCTAGGCCCTTCGCCACCAGACTGTGTTAAGCCATGTCCGGCACACATTTCTGTGGTACCCTAAGGATGGTTTGCAATTTAACTCGTTGATAACCGTGCGCGAGAGTATACCACAGCAAGTCGGACGCAATGACGGCTGTTGGTTGTGTGAATAGGCGAATAGGAGCGAGATACTCGTGGAGAATGGAACTGGTAATGAATTGGTCGGACGACCCAGTCAGGCAGGAAGAAGCTCGTGGACGCCGCGTGCGTGTTGCGTGCCCGATATCAAGAATCGCCAATCCAGAATGCAAATCAAGTTTATATATAAATATTGCGGCAACAACAAAATGAAAATTGTTGTGATTGTTCAGATAAGAAAGTGGGAACTGTTACGTCGTCGTCGTTGTCGATGCGCAGAGATGAACAAAATGGGTATTTCGAGCCTCACCCTGCACTAACGGTTCTGGGAAATCAATGTTCATTTCTCGACCAGGAAGCTGCTTCCCACGCCCACCACGTGTTCAACACCCTTTGTCCCCCATCAATTGACTTTTTCGGTCTTTAAACAACAATCACCTCCATTTTCAGCCCCTGGCCCCATTGTAATCGTCGGGACATATAATCATCAACCCGGAACATTGCTTGGAGGTGGCGTTGAAGCCTATTCTATGGTTGCCTTTTCTTTGTCTCCCCAAGTAGTGAATCTATTGTTGTAATTTTCTCCACTTTCTTCTCCAAATAACTTTGCTCAAAGAAAGAATTTATTAAGAAGCAGAGCCATAGGCTTGCTTTCAGACGTTTTTGGACCCTTTCTTATCTTCATTTTTTTGCGAGGATCTTCTCCCATTTTTCCTATTCCAATCGAGCGAATATGACACAGAGTTGTCCGAGGACCAAATTACGCCTTTGCCACTAAAGATATGAGTACCAGGGTTGCTTGCATACATTTCATGCGGTACTGACCTCCCCCACACGAAAGCTGTCTCATTTCGCGTGTCTCTCGCGTGCGTCGATCCAGGACGAATAATAAAAAAAAAGAGAGTTAAAGCGATAATTATTTGTAGATTTTCTAGATCCGGTTCTTTCGGGTGTATTAGATGCCGAGGTCGCCACCGCTCTTGTGTGCGTGGGAGCAATCTCCCAATTCGGCGATTCGTATGCTCCCAGCCGCCTGGAGAGTGTGTGACCTCACCCAAAGGGCGCCCAGCAGCGCACTTGATACTCTCACCATCCCGACGTCCGCAGCATCGAGTAGCAGGTCTACTCGCGCTTTTCTCCTTTTTTGGCTTACTTTTACCAAGACATATAATTACACGCTCTCTCACACTTTAGTACCTTATAATCCGTGTCCAGAGCTCTCCTCTCTCTCCTCTCCCACTGCAACTGCAACGATTATCTCACGAAAGAAACGACGCGAAAAACTCAACTCTATCTAACTTACGACACTCTGTAGCATAACATGCCTCGTCTTCGCGTTCTTGCCGGCCCTTCTCTGGACTCTCTCACCCCCATCACGGCAAATTCAGACACCCCACACACGATCAAGTCTAGTCTCTTTGAGGGTCGTGTCGTCGTTCACATAAAGGGTTTTCCAGACGAAGATGGTAATGTCTCAGATAGCGAGTATTTCTCGAGACCAGACCGTCAAGGAATCACATGGAGTATCCAGGTCCAAGGTTGGTATCGGTAATAGTACTTTTTAAAATATCCTGTTTTTGTCTACGTTTACTTCCGAAAACTGCATCTAAAGAGATAATAAATCATCTCTTGTCACCATTAGACGCCTTGAAAAACTTTCATTAATTTAATACCAGTATGAAACATTGAAAATCGCTAGTAAGGCGCAGAAACCCTTTTTTGGAAGTTAATAATGAATGGTTAACATTCAACAATTTAACTTTGATATTTTATGTCTGTTTTAAGTCTTTAAGTTGTAGAACCTTGTTTTTATCTTTTTGGGCCCTTTGGAAGGACCACATTTGGCGATTAATACATGAGCTGTGGCTCAACGTACCGCTAGTTTGGTATCTAACTTTTATATGAAACTTCTCAACCAATACGAATTATTTGTATCACTATTGTCCTATCTTACTGATATAATTCGTACTTTAGGTCGTTTTCTTAAAAACTATCTGGCAGATGATATTCTATTTGGTAACACATTTGACCGACCCCTCAAATTGCCATGGGGAACCAGTGCGGCACTAAGATTTATGCAGTAAGTAATTGTTTATACTAAGTTTGTGTGTCTTCTTCTTAGTAGCTAATGCAACTCGCTTCCCTCATAACAGTCTGGTGGATCCATCGCTGGAACATGATCTTTATGGTGCACAACCTTGGGCTCTCTCACCACTTGTATCAACTATGCCGCATCTCATTCACACGCAACACGATCCAGAGCAGCCTCTGCCGGGACCTTTCCCTCCTAAACAAAGTATACGAGACGATCTCGTCCTTGAGCACTCTGTCCCAAAGAGAGGGCGCAGTTCTTCCTTGACATCAAACGGGAGTGTTACTTCTTCAAACACTTCG
Organism: Pyrrhoderma noxium; assembly: GCA_002287475.2. NCBI lineage: Eukaryota > Fungi > Basidiomycota > Agaricomycetes > Hymenochaetales > Hymenochaetaceae > Pyrrhoderma > Pyrrhoderma noxium. The sequence continues at coordinate 288,979 of CM008260.1, forward strand.
GGGTCTAGCCATGACTCAGTTATTTCGGCTTTCTCATCCAACACTTCTTCGTCCCGTTCTTCTGTATCTTCCATGTCTCCAAAGAAAAGGAAACCTACGAAGTCTGCAAAGGCACGGCGGACCCACTTCGCTTCCGCCTCCGCACGTCAGAATGTCACTTTTGGCCCCGGTGATATTATAACAACAGATTTCTGTTATGGATTTCTGGTATTCCATCCACAACTTGCCTTGCGCTTACCAGGGGGGTTAACATTTGACTTGGAAAAATGGTGGGATGGTCAACCAGTACGGTTTGTTTGCTGTGAACGGCCGCGAAATGGGGAAAACGTTGTCAGTGATGGGAAAGTATTCTGGTGTGTAGCTATAGAGCGAGCGGATGATTGAGGATATTTCCTTCGATATTAGTAATTATTTTACCATCGATCGTAGCACAATGTGTTTCATCCAGTATGTCCGTTGGTACCTAGCACTCTCGTTATTATTCGTGTACCCATACACCGCTTCTGGGAGACGGTATTATCGGTTTTTTTTTCTGTGATCATTATTGTATAGGCCCTTATCTCCTTCGATATTGTCTGATCTGAAAAAATCTGTATATATAGAGACGGGAGAAGAGAAAGAAAGATCTCAAACCCAGTGGTTGTCTCCAAAAGATCGCAAACTTACATGGATCTACCCAGAACACGATTTGGGCAAACGAACTTCGTTCCTCCCTTTTTTTTTATGTGTGTAAAAGAAATTCTGTTCGATTCCATCGACTAGAACGTGTTTTGGATCGTGATACGAAAAAAAAACCTATTAGTGTTGTCGGCAGCCGCCCGTTTTCAATAGCTTTTCCCATGGGTTGACACTTTGGTTAAATATTTGAGTTTCCGAAATACTTAGTTTTTAACTCGTATTTAAGGCACGGGGACTAAACAACGGGTGAACGGTGTTGAAATTTGGGTGCTAGAGGGATGAGCGCACGAGAAGCCCCCCCACTCCCCCCCTGTTCCCCCCTATCGCTAGAAAATTATATGAAAAATACCATAGGAACAGTCTTTTTTACAAATTGCACAATATGAAATTCAAATTCACTTGCTTACCATATGCTGAGAACATAAGCATCCGAAAAAAATCATAGGGACGAAGCCTTATGGAAAAGAGCGATTAACTTATTAAGAACTCCGTTTTTTTACATGCAAGAAGAGTGGGGATTGATGCTTCAAGTTTAGTGGCGTCAAGCATCTTTCTTCTTTTATTCAGATGAAGACTTAGGTCCGCGTTTCTTTATTTCCTCTCTCATTAAAACTTGCATACAAATGTGCGTCTCGTTTCCACTAGATTCGTATTATTAATTCGATTCGGTTCGATTTTTTTTTCTCCAGTCGCTCTTGACAGAGAGAACATAAGAACGAAGACGGTTTAGTATTCGACCGGAGAAGAAAAAGGTAACGTAAATGCATTGGCTTCAGCAAGTAGCATCCCCCCGGAAATTTGCTCTTTCAACAAGGCAAAAGTTCTGAGGTGGGTGGATACATTCATACGTACATCCATCAATTGATTACGATTCATAACTTGCTCGTCCATGTGTTCTATTATTCGAGTAGCATTGAATTGTACGTACTGATTAAAGTTCATGGGTCTGCGATCTTCAGAAGAAGTACCTAAATGAATTAGTAATGTGTTGAAGTACTGTATTATCAGTATGGTACATATCCACAGTCAAGGTCTTTAGATATTCCGAAGTATGGTGCGGATTATCCGTTTGTAACTCCTGAGATAGCTTCATCTCCCCACATCGATGATTCTAGTATCATATGATCATGAGAAGTAGCAACAGTATCAACAATAGTGCAAGGGGTAGGAAAATGCTTAACGCCACCGGAGTCGGATACAAACCATTATTACCAAATATAATCAAGACTAAAACCTCAAGAAAGTATAAGGAGTAAATTACCATATTCGAGGACATAGAACGCTTGAAGCATCTGTGCCGTCAACTATTGTTAATATAGAACAGTTTCTTGAGTATTCGCCAGACGTACTACCCAAACTCGTGAGCCTTAGTCGTCATTCGCTGTTAACGCTCTTTGAATTCAATTACGCCTTCGCTTCTCCCTGTAGTGGCACACACCAATCTTCTAAAACAAAGAAGAGTGAAGAGCATCAAACTTCGAGATGCATCAATCGGTCGATAATTGGTGGGTAGGGAGAGACCATTGAAATCGGATATTATTAGAAACGGGATGCGCGACGAGAATTGCCTTCAATAGCCTTGGAGGTTAGTAGAACGCTCATTGCAAGCGTCCGACTCTGGCTACATATTCAAATTCCCTGTCACAGAAGAAGGCTTTTCCTGGATCAAGATTGCGTTCTCTACTTGGAGCTCTGGAGCTCCAGAAGCGCCGTTCAGGAAGTTATGAAATCTAAGATAATAAACATTTCATATGTGAAGGACCATTATACAAATCGACGACTGGACTAAAGAGCTTTGGATCGAGTTTTTACTTGCTTGAAAGATGAAGATCAAATTATTCGCTAAAGAAGGATCTCTGAGTATTTCATCTTAACAATTGAGTTTACTCCAATATCGTTTTCATTTCCTCCCCCCCTTTCTCTTTCGTCAAATCAAGCACAGGTAGAGCAATAGGATCGATAAGCGGCGATACGCCGCGGCGAAGCGTATAATACTGTCTATTCTTAGTTTCTTACCATCCTGACTGCGGGGCGGAGACTGAGTTTGTTCCGAATTATCTGAATGTATGAATATAGAATCTCGGAATTTTGGATGTAAACAGACATAATATGGAAGTGTGACCCTCTCGCAGCATGAGCAACCCCAGTGATAATCGGGTGCAACAATAAGAACCTAGGAACGAGATGTGAGCGAGGCGTTTGTAACCATGTCTCCGAGATTCCGGCAAGTTTCAAAAGGACTGTTCGTGAGATTACAGGGTCGATATGGCATATTGAATAATCTTCAGTAAAAAACATGTTCAATCACATGTATAGATGACTAATCCAGAAAATATGTTGGAGAAGATCGCGGAGTTCTAAAAATTACCTAGTGTGGTAATCTAATCGACTGTCGATAAATCTGTTGACATGCCGTTATCATTCTCTCACTCAATTTTTTCTCATCATTTGAATTGTAGAGGTTCTATAGTCGAGACATTCTCACAACATGACCTCTTCTAGCTCGAGAAACGCTGATCTCAATCTCCCACCAGAGACCCGGTGTTAGGCGGCGGGGCTATCAAGAGTGATTGAGATTTAACTCTTGTGAACTCAAGTTAATTTCATTAAATGTTGTAGTATGGAGATGTGGGCGTTTGCGCATGTAATCATTGTTGTTTTATATCATTTATTGAGCGTCGGGTATTGTCTGATGAAAAACTTGTGGCAGGCATCATATACACGGCCCGACGTTAATAAAGTTTGCCTGCGATCGGGTAAAGGGCTTTCATGCCGGCCAAATCTTGCATCTTTCTTAGCTTTCATCCAGCAGTGCGGTCGTACGTATTCCCAAGAGAAAACTTGATTATAGTCTTTGTTTATTAATAGGTCCAAGAACTAGACCTTATAGTTCCGCGAAGTATACACAGCTGTACGTCAGGAGAACCTGGAAGCTTGAGCATAAGAAACATAGTAAAATAAACAGGGACAAAACAAGCTTTTCTGCAATTTACAGAATAAAACATGTGCGGATCCGTTGGAGAAGAATAATTGAAAAGGGCAGAAAATATCTTTTTCTTTCGACATTCTCCAAGCACGAGTACAGCCCGAAATTACTACTAAGGGTATCTTACTTGGTTCAGGCCTGGCCGGCGGCGGCGTCAAGCATCATGGTTCATAGTTTTAATTTACATCTATGCAAATCCGGCTTGGAACGAGGATACATGAGGGGTTGACCCATTCCTTGAAGACGATCATAAAGCCTTGCTCTCAGAAGCATGTCCGCTGCTTTATCATTAATATTACTCTCGCGGCTGAACTTGCGTAGAGATAATATCTCACAAGCTGTAAAGTTCCAAAGCCCCGGGTATAACTTAGGAACCTTAGAATTGATGACGCAGAGACTTCTGCTGTAGGCCCCTTCAATGCCATAAACTTGCATGGGAAGACACGCGGGAGAACTCGAAGCCCCATAGGAGAATGAATTTGGTATTGGTTACGAGCAAGCTTGCATCTGAGCTTTTTAAAGTTACTGAGTCCTTATAATGTCCGGATCTACTGTGGCTCGTACCCATATAACCTTAGACCTCAGTCCCTCTTATACCGTCTCACTTTACTTGAAACCCACTTCTTGGTACTTACTAGGACACCGCATTCCCGTCTCTTTCCGTCGATATCATTCCGCACTCTGATCATCTTGCCCGGCATCAGTGTTATCAAATCATATTGCGACCTTGAAAACGACATCCATCTCCAACTGTCCAACATTTTTCCTTCTAGCTACGTTGGAATTCCCGAATAAATAAAAGGTAACCCAACCATAAGTATCGATTTCAAACTCCCAGCGCTCATAGCCCCGACAGGTCCTTTAAACTATCTCTGAAATCCGATTTCCTCTTTCATCCCCCATTTTCCGTCATTTTCCCCCCTTTCAAATTCCGATCCATACATCTGTCCTTCACACCTGTCTCTTAAACGTTTACCTTTGGATGCTAGTAGCCATGTCAATGCCGTTGCCTATCGGTAACAAACAGCAGCACCATTTGACACAAGCCTATAGAGATCAATCTTCCTCCTACTGTTGGACAGCAGAAGAGAACAGCGACCCAACCTCTGACTCGTACCAACTACCGACTCACAATAGTTCTTTTGACACCGGTGGTACGTTCTGTCATAACCCGTCCTATAATTATTTTTTAATCATTTGTCGAATCGACTACTCAACATTGGCCCGTCTTGCGCCCAATATCGTATCAACGTTATTTTTGTACCGTTTAAACCACATGCCCGTTCTCTATTAAAAGTTAGCACCGGGTACCCAAGTCAAAGCACACCATCTGTATCTGGCCTATACCCCTCTTTAGACATCAATAATCAGTTTTCTAGTTCGTCGGAGGTTCAAAGGGGGATCTCAGGTATCCAATGCACCTCTTCTCTACAATATGCACTACGTACGCAGTCCCCTCAGCAATTGCGTACAAGTTCTTATTCTCAGACGCATCATCTCAACTATCCGTCATCACTACCATCAGACTCCACAGTCGGAGCTGTAGATGCTTGGAATAGTACTACCCGTGGCCCTTTCTCCGAGTATAATGAAAATTACAGGTCTTCAGCTGCTGCTTCTTCCTCTCCGTATAATGGCTCCAACTCTGAAGGTTCCGTAGCTGGATCAGTCTCTGGATGTGGATCCCCTTCTTCTACTTTTGCACAACCTACTACAGCAGCGGCTCGCTCTACTTCTGACGTTTACGTGAACTCAGAAAGTTCTACTTACTCGGGTCTCTCTGGTCTAGCACATGATCAACAGGGACCAATGGGTGCCAATTACTCGCTTGAATCGCGCCTGTCAATTACAGCTCGACAACAATCGAATTCTGTAATCAACGGCTATCTTAGCGGAAGAGGATATAACTTAGGAAATTCTAAGAATGATCAAGTAAAACGAGAACCTGATGAAGAAAGGGAAGCAACCTTTACTATTCCGGGACCGGCCTCGGAATCCCATCGATACAATCCCTATAACTTGTATAGAGGTGATTCTAATAATGGTAGATTTGTAAGGGAGCGCAGATCAAGTAGCAGCGTTACTGGGGAGATCGTTTCTTCTTCCACCCATGACCAGAGTGTTCCCCTACGGCTTCTTACTGAAGGCGATTCCCCCATTGATAACGATTCTGCGACACATTCTCCCAATGAATCCTACGATGTTTCACCTGTCAACTCTGCAAGCTTCACCAGATTTGACTGCCCGAACAGTCCAGATGGGGAAGGCATAACAGGAGTTCATATCTTGGCCTCGGAGGATCCTAGTGGAGGGGGGGCTGGTGTCGCAGCCGGGACGGTAGAGCCCCATGCGCTAACTGCGCCTCTTCGTGCAGTCAACGCAAGCAAGGAAATGCGAGCACTGATGGGTGTATTCCGATTAGACCCGTTCCAGACATTGAACGGAATCTCATTGAGTGAGCTGTCATTGCCCATAATGTTCTTCTATTTCTAACTTCTAATGCGTTGTTATGTTTGGAAAACTTCTTTAGAGCCTGGAGTTGACGGGAGTTTTGGTGCTGGTAAGGGAAACGCGAGTACGACCTGGGATGGCGGGGAAGCTGGACCACTGGAGTCCGAGCCGGTGATGTTTGAGTTCCCACTATATTTTGAGGGCATGGTTGTGGAATCCGACGAAGACATACCCGAAGACCGCGGAGCGAAGGACAAGTCTGGTATACAGGAACAGATGCCGTCGCTGAGAGATGACGCCCAGACCGCTTCTGTCTCCGAAGTCCGACTACCACATGATAACTCAGAAGGTAGCTCTCTGAAACAAAGTCCCGTATTGTACTCCTTCGACCAGGATGAAGCTGAAGAGGATTTTGTTGTGCTCGATCGCAATCACGAGTTCGCTAGTCGAAAAGATGATTCGCATGTCTCCGCTATCTATTTGACCTCTCAGTCGACATCAAGTAGAGCCTATGACCCCCCACGTACTATTTTTGACCGTTACTTGGAACAGCAGCGGCTTGCATACAGCTCGGGATTATCTCTTGCTTGCAACTCGAATGACCGAGACGGGTCATCAAGTAAATAATTTCCCACTTTCGACGTATATTACAGAGGTTCAATAGATTTTTTCTTTTTATTAGTTACGATTACAAGTCCGAGTTCTCCCTTTTCACCTTACTCAGCCATGAATAATACGATAAATTCAGAGTCACTTGCAGGTCCAAGTAGCTCATCCAATTCTCGTGGGTCATTAGGGTTGAAGGCAGCGCCAGGTCCCGGATACCCAGGATCATCCTTAAACACTATGGGAGGGACGGGGACATACGGAGACTTGAACGGCATGGGTTATGACAATAACACTTCTATGAACATTCAAAAGTCTGATGTTAATGTCAATAATGACACTTCATCTGCGGCCTCGCTGCAACAACTACGCCCCCGGGTCTCTATGGCCACTTTACATGCCATCTCAATGCACGCAGCATCGCACAACAATAATAGGAGTTATACTCAACAGTCTTCGTTGGTGGTCCCACCCGTATCGCTATATTCCCAGAATGCACTCGTCCAATCCCTAAATTATAATACCACATCTTTTACCCCCACTCCGGCGAGCGTTGCAGCTCATATGCAAGCAACCCAGCGACAACATGAACATAAACAAGTTCATCAGTCCCGTAGTCGCGCCACGTCATCTGCCTCAACTTCCACACAGTCTGCATCTCAGTCGCCCATACCGAGATTGAATTCAGGTTTGAGCGAATCTTTTACGTTTGGTATGACCCATGACAAGAGCTCTGGTGACGGTAATCAAACAAGAGGTGTTACGAACAATGGATCAACTTCTTATAGTATTACTGGCGCTATGAACGGTATAGAGAACACAAACTCCAGAGTTAATCCGACATCTCTACCGAGAATTGCTTCAGACTTGTCTATACAGAGCTCACACCGGACTGACCATTCGCAGGAGTCTCAGGCACTAGAAAGAGGATGGTCTGAATATATCAACCATGTACATGGGTAATGCTCCACTCAAGATAGTAACTTAGGGTCTAATATTAAACTTCTATTTTCCCACATTTCTTGTATTTCTTGGGCGCATGATCTTGCAAAGTTTTATTTACATTTTCTATATTTTTTTTTCTTTATTCACTTGGGTTTTCCCTGTTTCTCCTTTATATTTCCTTTTTTGCATATAAATCATTAGGGGTAAACACTTCCACGCATTTCTTGATAAGATCGTAAATTGTTCAATGGCTTTTTGATATCATCTTTCTTGCATTTCAACCTCTCTTTCTTGTATTTATTTCTACTCCCTAAATTCATGAAGTCTATGAAGCACTAGATCCTGAACTCTAATCTTATCTGGCTTCTTACTACTTTCTTTATTTTATCTAGACAGCTCATCGAACGCATCTCTATTCCCTTTCAACTAAGACTCTTTCTGTTTCCAGTACTCTTCTTGATACGATCTTCAATCTAACCAGTAATACTTGATCCACTCGTTATTTTACGTGTATTTGTAGATTGAATCTTAGTTTAGACAATTCTGAGAATGTGTTATACAAAGCCTGATCAATCTCGATAGTGTGAGTGTGCATGAGTATGTGTGTACGTGTGTGTGTGCATGGGGAAGACGAAGATTCCCTTAAAACTGGTTCTAATCATTGCTGCCTCAACTCAACGTAGCATTTCGGGAAGAAGTAACTTATGAGCAGAAGGGGCTCCAAAGAAGTCTCGAAAAGAGCCAGAGCTAGAACTTTCCCAAGTTAGCTAAAATAAGCATCCTAAAAGCAGAGCTAATATGAATTGAGATGATGAAGATAGAAGGGAGCCGTAAGCTTGAGCCACGACTTGTAGGTGTGTTGGACGAACCCAGGGGCGAAGAATGAGAGCCCTTGGGTTCTGGGAGCTACTGTGAATGTAACAAAGCTTGTTTGAGAGGTCATGAGATTTGAAAAAGAAAGGGAAGCTGTTCCAAAACGATTCATACCCCTCCACCCCTCCCGGTATCAGGCTAACCTTGAGCCGGATTTTGTATATTGCTACTTTTATATAAATATAAAACAAGGGGACAATAGGATCAAACGTCTTGACTAATTTGCATTAGATATAATAACCAGAGTATATTTGCGATCACAAGAGAAGTGAGGGAAAAAAAAGGGGGGGGGATGATGATGATAATCATGATTGGTGGTAAGGGTATCCAAAAAAAATCAATACATCCATTGCATTCGTATTCATTAATGATGTGAGGAATAACTCTGATACAGGGTGTAAGAGGAATATCTCTCAATTACAGATCTTTAAACCAAAGCGCTATATCCTTGATCTAATTTGCACACTATTTCGGATATTCTGATTGGACATACGTATTTACAAGGGGGTGTGGTGTGGTGGAGATGGAGTAGGGAAAGGCTAGTAGGGTTAAAACTCTACATTTGAATGTCTATTAACTACTAGCGCCTTACGAGAGGCTGCTGGAAATCGAGCCAATGGCGGCTTCGCCTGTTGCTGTCCCGGTGCTTGGTTGAAGTGTCAGATCACAGGAGTGACTTAGGGCGAGGAAACCAGACACAAGGGGCCAATAGAATGGATAGGATGAAGGGGGGAAGAGAAAAGATGAGCAGACAACCCCGTCTGAGCGTGTATCTCTGTGCGCTGTGCGTTAATATTATCATGCATATGGGTATTGGCCCCTAAAAGCTCGAAAATCGATGTGAAGCAAACGATTCATATCTCTGGGTGTTTTGATTCGTAGATACTTATAAAAACCTTCATTTGCTAGAGTGATCTACAGGCCAGGCAAGGCATGTCAGTGGTCGCTCGTGGATGTGCACTTGGGTCCGCCGAAATGGGGAGTAGAGAGGGGGTGGTCTGGCGAAGGATATGGGAGTGGGGGTAAGAAGACAAGTCATCTTGACACATGTACTTCTGCTTCCCGCGAATAGATCGAGACCATCATTTCCATCATCATTAGATTCTCCTTTGCCCCGGCTACCTTAACGCCAAGTTTGTGGGCTGGCGATATCTGAGCTGCGGGGTCGTGTTCGAAGACATTGTGGAACAAACAAGAAGAAACACGACGGGAAGTCAGGGCCATACACCCATCTTACTACTACACCATCCCCCTTAAAAATTGCTCATTTGATGCGTTGCGGCGGAGATTGGAGCAGCTATATCATCACCGACATTAAGTTTTAACCCTCATTTCTCCGGTGGACAAAGCAGTCAGTGGCGAACAGCAAGCGTCCTGTAGGGAACACAAAGAAGGTGGGTTTCGGTTGCTTCACATATATCCGACCCCAGCCAACGGAAACCAATGGAAGGGTTGAAGTTCTTCACAACGTCTATAAATTGTTGACAATAATAGTTGAGTAGTAGAAACCAGGAATCATAACCTGCACTACGCTATTCACCTCGCTCGCTTAGAACAATTGCATTAGTAAAATTGCAAATTATCAAGAAATGAATGTTTGAATTTAATGTGGGGCTAGGGACTTGGTTTCAGATATACAGACTAGAATGGACGCTTGTTAACAAGATTGATAAAGTTCAGGATAGATAAAGGAAAATGTTTATACTTATGAGATAGAAGTTAGAAGTTTGCGTATGGCATAACTTTGTTCTTGTTTGTGCCCTCTTCCTCAATCACGCGTGCATCACGTACTTTTGTACATGAACCCTGCCGCAATTGATTTATATGATAGCGAAGCCATCAATAAGGGGCCGATGTATCATGTTATGTCCGATTGTTTATTGTACATTATAGACTTACGCGACTAATTCAGTCTCGGGAAAAGCATTTCAAAAACATATATTTTAGTGATCTTCTAGAGAAGGGAAGAAGCTAGTAAATAACCTTTGAATTTCCATTACGATTTCCTTATGCATTAAGCAAGTCTTGAATGATGATCATGAGACAAAGAGGGTATGAGTACTGACTCTTTCATCTTCCCAACTCCTCATGGTCTGGAATATAATAATTATAATTATACGCCAAAGAACAGCTTTCATTATGAGCTATCGTAAATTATATTTATTATTATGATGCTTTCAATTATGGTGCCATTTCAAGGGAATTACTCACTAGGAGTATGTGTTTCTTGCGGAGTTAAAAAATGTTTATTACATAATATGTGGTCCACAACTTGTTTAACTTCAATAGTAAACACAAAAATACAAGTACAACATTGCAAATGTCCTAAATTCGGATATTTAGAAATGGCAAAAAAGAATATTCGATTAGATAATTTGGTACTGAGATGAATCAAGAAGCTCCATATAAGTCGAACTCCCAGGGATGGCGGTCATTAGGGGCCCCGTTACTAAACCATATTCTGCGTAGTCGACAATTTGCATATACTTTGATATATAAAACTTTCCCGAACGCCCCCGATGGAAGCGGCTGCGTTATGGTGGCCCCGTCGTCAGCCCTCTCGTTAAACAGAGGCCGTCTATGTCGCTTTGTTGGAATACGTTCAGAATCATCAGCTTCCCCTGACTGTTCGGCTAATGATCGCTGAGCGCTGTTAACAGCGGCAAATTGATGTATTATATCTTGAAGATTAAGCGAAACAGTGGACCACGAAGAACCGGACATTAATGTTCCGTCTACACTCTTAAAGTATATCGGCACGTGCAAAAGAGGAGGTTTGTGCTCTACTTTTAGACAAGTAGTTTTCTGTGTGTCCGGGAAGCAGAGAAAAAAAATTAATAACAAATAGGCACCAATAGACTGGGACCAACCAGAGCCCAAGGCGAAATTTCACTTGTATTGCCACAAGGGAAGCTGACTCGAAGCGAGGCATTAGGCATAAAGCTTAAAATGGCATGTTTCTTTCCAACTGCCCTCCCTTACATGAACAACATGGATTGATGGAACATACCTGGAAAGTCGAACAACGCACGACACCTTTCCTTTCGGAACGATCTGTAAAACCGACTTCGAAAGCCCAAGCACGTGATCCCAGGGTTCGTACTTGAAGCGAGACCCAGGGGAGAGTGATATCAAGATCAGGGACACTCATATCCCGACGAACAGGAGGACATCTGATGAATGTTGATTTTAGGGTGGGGGACTGGATATGCAGAACAGTCTGGCAGAGACCCCCCAATGTTGTTGCATGCATGTCACTTAATGATCCTCTCTCATTTTTATCCATATTTTCGGAACCAGAACTGTCAACTAAAATGCCTGGAGGTGGTGGTGATGGTGTATTTGTATCATCTCGTATGAGATGAATGAACGAGTCAGAACGCAGGATTGAATTGGGGTCTACATGCGTTGAAAAGAGCTGAAGAGGTGATGAGTTTGTCGACGAAAACAGGCTGACCGTTGGTGGCAGAACAACAGCGGAGAACATGCTGAAACATTTAACTTATAGACTTAGACTACTCCAAGTCAACTTAAAAAGGTTATAATTTGACAAGACGCAAGGATAATCAATCACGTGATTGATGTATGTCCAAATTAAAATAATAATGTAAGCATTCTTTTCTCACTGCGGATAAACACGAGGGAAACTGGGAGGAAAACTCAGTAATAAATAGTGTATAGTTCAAAGCATGGTGCAAAAACAAATATGAAAATCATTACTCTAAATCTACAGAATATAATTGGAGAATCCTAAACAGAGGTTTGAATGTAGTTTGGAACAGATCCTAGAAGGCTTTTGAGAACTTCACGTCGTTTGGTCTTGTTCTCAGATAGTTTCTCAGTTCCATTCACTAAGCGAACTAGATAGGCAAAGTCTGCCTGAGCAACCATAGGTAGTGTGGAGGTACGCTTTCCTTCAATACGTTCCTTAAATTGACGGGCGAAATCAGTCGATATGACTTCGGCTCGCTTTACAACCTCCATCGGTACTCCTGCAAGGCTGGCAACATGTGTACCAAACGATGATGAAGCAATACCTTCAACAAGTTTATATAGAAATACGAGCTAATACCAAGTAAATCTCTCCTTGGACAGGTCATAGATTAAATGATAACTTACTTCACACTTTTCGTCATCAACAATTGTTGACATATGCATATTCCGAATGTCCGGGTGATAAGTGAAATCATCCGTGAGGGAACCATAGTGTGTTGCAAAAAAGCAAAGCGGAATAGTATGCGTGGCTAATTCATGGAGGACAGCCTAGAAATATAATTGTCAGAAGTATCCTTTTTATCATCCTCAACAAACCCACTCCGGCTATAGCCATCCCATCCTAACAAACAGTGAAATCAGAAACCATGTCAAGCTATTTTATTCTTTGATTATTAAAACGACGTACATATGTTGACGTGCCACGCCCAAGTTCTTTAGGATCGAATGAGATGCTCATAAGAATAAATTAATGAACAGGTAAGTATTTAACTCACCGTCCAGTATAACTAAAGTACGGGGAGTAGCCTCACGAAGTATCTTGCAGCTAAAAGCATGATAAGAATAGGGTCAATATTATAATAAACGTGAAAGTTACCATTCATCTAATTCAACTTTGAAAGTACTCGCGTTTGCAAACATGTTGTCGTATGCACCCATACGAGTCAAGACAGCATCCACAGGCGCTAAGCTATAAAACTCGAATTAATTGCAAATTCGGTACAATAAGATTAAAGGATCATACCGGGCACTTTTTGCTGGTACAAGCATACCGAGTTGAGCCATGATCTGCAAAAGGCTGGATTAGGATATCGGTATTATAGATAAGGCAAACATCTGTACCACGCCCACGGCCGTCATTCGCATGACCTGTAAATAGACATTTAACAACTGGAGTTATGCTATCCTTCACCAAAGACTTGGACCTACAGTTGATTTTCCTCTGCACACAACAATAAGGTACTACTTTAGCCTCAAATCATGTTTAAAATACCCTTTTCTTACCCCATATTAGGACCTAGGACATAAGGTTAGTATGAAACTTAATCGTTGAATCTTTACTTACCTGTAAGAAGTGCAACCCTCCCAACCCCACCACCAAGCTTGACGTCATTGGGTATGAAACTCTCAGACTTGAGACAAAGTGCAGGATGCCGAAGTTCCTCAAAATCAATACTAGCACATTCGTTGTCAGTTTCTATGAATGTAGGTCGGCAAGCTGGTTCTCCAATTGCAAGAGAGCTCTTCGCTAGACTAAACAAGCAATCCAATTCAGCAAATGTTCGAATCGCTCTCAGCCAAACATCTCGATCGTTATCAAACTCCGCAAACAGTCGGAATTTGAAATTTTTAATAGCCATGTTTCGTCTCTCCCGGGCCTCTTTTATTTGGCGAATCGGCTGAGCAAGTGCTGGTACATGCCATCGAGATGCTGCCTATTTTTGGACAATCAGCAAGCTGACTAAAGTCAAAATAATTTTTGAGAATACCTTTGTACCGCCTTGTTTTGTCCAATTTTTAGGGATTCTCTTTTCATTTGACTTCGTTTGTACAAGATAAATATCCTTGTATGATGATCAGTGCTTCGTATTTGACAATATAAGTATAGAATGCTTACTTTATTCCCAACCGCACTATGCCAGTAAGATAGCTTGGAACTATGGGAAGCTGTCTATCAGCATAAAGTGATGCATAATTCGATTGAGCATACCCGGTTTCATTTTCCAATTCATGTAAGGCTTCATCAAGATGTCTCTCAAGTTTTTGTATCTCATCATCAACCTCATCATATGCTTCATCTTTACCCTCTTGTGGCAAGAGCTCGTCGGCAGCTAACCCGTGTTAAAAATACAAGGTTTGTGAAAGAAAATGATTATGCTCACATTCTCCTGGTTTGACAAACATGCTCTCAATGTGCTTTATATTTTGTTTCAGATTCGGAGCAGATCGAAGTAATCCCGGAATCTCCTTAGAATTAAAGGAGTCTGCGACCTCAGATAAGGCTTCAAATCCATTATTTAACTTCCTAAAGGACTGTGGAGTGTGTCAGCCCAGGTTGTATGATAACATAAATAGTCCATAAAACTTACTGAAAGTACTTTTAAAAAGTCCTTGACTTTACAATTCTTTGCGTGGATACGAGATACAATACGTTCTAAATCAGGAAGCCCTTTGGCAAGCTGCGTAAAATCATTTTCAAATGTTGGATGATCAATAAGATCCTGAACGGCGTCCAGTCTAGACTTATTGTAAGAATTGATGACAACAACAGACAAGGCTGGGGTTTTACCTGGCATTAATCGCGGAGACTTCTCTTAGAGGCATACATAGCCAGATTCTAAATAAGCGTTTCCCTATAGGAGATTATATCAAATACGTGTAGAAAATTATATAGCATTTTCACATACCGAATGGGGTGATACAACGACCCAAAATTTTTAGTAGCGACCCTTCTTCAGAGCCCTCGTTATTTTGCAAAACCTGTTTCGTCATCGTCATAAATTACCAGAATCTCAAAATTTACTGCGGATTTGGACACTGACTTCCACATGTGCTAAGGTTTGACCATCAAGAACCAAACCCTGACCCCTTTTCATAGGATCATAAATATTGAAATTCTTCATACTTAGGATATCTTTATCAATATTCAACTGGCGAAGATACCTAGAATTTTGAAAATAAAAATCGAAAACTAAGTAATTGACACATAACGCAAATAAAATTATAAATAAAAACACACCATATCATATTTCCAAGTGCTTCCACAGCCGCTCGGGAGGTCAACATTTCTCTGATTGCCTCGGGAATACCTGACCCTTCCTCCATTGCGTCATCATCATCTGGGTATAGTCTTTTTAACTCTTCCATTGCATCATTGAACCCAAATCCTTCGACATCACGTAGACCGGTCCAGAGACAGGACCCTGGTAAAACAGTCTTCAATAAACGGGTAGTTGAAACCGATAAGTTACCCTTCAAGAGTTTCTTAGTTCACAAGGAGATTTTTTTTATGGCCTATAGTTATTCAATACCTTCGTGTAAACCAATTCTTTGGGCCGCAGCTGTCGCAGCAAGGTTTCGAGCTTAGTCCGACATGCATCGTCCTCAAAGGCGCTCATGTTAAACTCCGAGGTTGCTGAGTCCAGAACACAAATACCGAAACTTCCCTTATCCGATTCTGGATCGAGTTCACGAATAGCGATACAGTGACCTGCTTGTTCATCTACAAGTAGTTCAGCATCAACCAAAGTCCCATTAGTGTAAACCTTGTTTAGCTCCCTAAAGAGCTTCTAAGAAATTATCGCCAACACAAATAACGATAGATCACACACCGTCTAACAATCTTTTCCCCTGCCTCCTTCTTTACATTATCTTTTTTGTTCTTTTCCGCCCTGTCAGCGGCGAGACGCATCTCTGCCCCAAGAGCGGTTTCAGCTTGGTCTACTCGGCCCACTTTATACCCTACAAGAAAATTAACAAATGTTCAGACATTACTTAAGTTTTAACAAACCTTTAGCTAGGAATTTTCTAGGTAAAATTATGAGTCAAACAAATTATTTTTCCCTTTGACATCAGTTATTAAAGGACCTACGCCGCCCAAAAACTGAACGAACTCTCGGGAACACCAACCTAGAAATAAAGTACATATCATTCACTATTAGTAACTAAAGGAGTACATACCATGCACATTTTTACTCGGTCTGTAAGCTTCAGGTCAAACTCTTGATGCCCAATACGTGCATCATCCTCGTAAAGCTTGGGCGCAACTCAATAACAGAATTCGTAGGGATATTGTGCACCTCACCTCAAGGAATTTTCTAGAGGTAAAACTCAAGTTTTACTATGTATCAAATATTACTATTGTAAACGTACCCTTTTTGGAAGAAAAGAACCTGTTAATGAGAAAATTAATTTACATGTAGGTTTTCAGAAAAAATTTTAACCACATGCCGTATCGTAATGGTTTGCCTTGATCTTCAACAAGTATATGATATTAGATTACCAGCTATTCTAGAATGGTACGATATACGTACCTCCCAAAACTATGTTGTTATCCCCGTTCAGTTGAGGCCATAAAGGTAAATCATAAACTCGCTCACCTGCTTCTCGAACGGAGTAAAGGAGGCCCAAGCTTTCTTGGGGATGTACAGAGTCCTTGGATCGTATCCAGGATCTCCGGGGCGATTTCCATCTTTCTGGGAACGTAATAACTTTGTCAACCAGAGTTAAGAATCATCTGTAGTTACTTTCTCTCACATCTCTCACGTCACGTAAGAACTCAAATGGATCTTCCGTCGTCTTCTTTTCCGTCTTCTTATCCTTTTCCCTCTGCTCCGCGGCCGTCAGGAAATTGCTACCCCCTGAGCGCCCACTTTCGGTAGGCTGGGCCTTGTTTGGTGTTGGACGAGAAGCCCTGCTAGCTTTGCTCTTGTTTCTTCTCACCTTTGAGGACTCAAAGTCTTCAGCGTCCGAGTCCAGTTCCGCAGCGGACGATTCAAGTCCACTACGTGACATAGACACAGAAGAACCTCGGTAGGAGCTAGCAAGAGGTGCATCCGCATCCGAATCATCGACCGGAGCAAAATCGGAATCGGAGTTATAGTTACTCCCTTATGATACTTGAGTCCTTAGACAGTCTATATGCTAGTAGAAGACATACCCTTCTTTGGTTTCTTGAATCTCGAGAGACGTTTTGCCTTTGTAGAGATCATTTCTTCTTCATCCGATTCAAACAAAGAAACTCTCTGTTTTTTAGTTCGAGCTTCAAATGTAATATCATTAGACGAGAGTTGATATATTAGATATTATATTATTTTACCATTAAGTAAAGGACTTGACTGTCCACCCTCCGAAGATGTTGCAGTCCTGTTCCTCTCCTTTAGTTCGTCGTCTGACTCGTCTATAACCATCTTTCGTTTTCCTCTGCCCTAAAAAAGGGTGTAAGGCCTATTATTAGAAAATAAGGTAGGACCATACCGCCTGTGCAGAAGAGATCTTCTCGTAATCATCTTCTGAGTTCATGTCTGCATCTACGGGATCACTTGTAGGCGGAGTGCTTTTGGAGTTGACCACACTCGAAGATGACTTTGGAAAGGGTGAGCTCGGAGTAACAACTTTCTCGCAAGAGGAAATTGAAGCGCCTATTGCTGACAAGGATGTATTAGTTTTCTCCTTCGCTTTTTGAGATACCATTTCACTGATATCTTCCTCTTCAGACTCAATATCCTCCTTCTTACTCTTCTTAAACTTGGGTTGAGTAGGTGCCTTTGTCGAAGTAGACGACTTGGAGAAATATCCTATAAGACTTTTCTGCTTCATGCTGTCGCCTGTCGGCTTATTTTTCGGAGCCATGACAGTTCACTGATATATCAATCAGCAGGGATTAACACGAAAGTAAACGCCTTAGGGAACGCGACTGAGACGCGTTCTTTAAGCCTAATTTCCTTTTTAGAAAATACGCGTATGGTCGTGTTTGTACCAGTGTCACGGTGTCAATCTCTCCTGGCATCCTCTCACATTAGGTAAACAATAGTCGAGCCACACGTATCAAGTTTCTGAAAAGATGACCTGTATCAGGCACCATGGTTGGTTAAATAAGCCGTGTTATGACTCGTACCCGATAAAATTCCCTCCTGTCCGTCTTATAATTTGAACGGACCAATACGAGTCCACTTTTTTTCCCCTTCTTTTTCTTCATTTGTACGTCAGTATTAGTATTTTTATACCTCCAACGTGCAACAACAAATTTTCCTCTAATAAAATTCCTTTACTTCGAAAACTACCTAGCCCCTGCATTATCTCCCGGCCTTTCGCCGCTTCTTATCCGTGGAATTCTTAGGTTTGTAACCAGGAAAACTACGGAGATAGTAATAATTGCAATATTGTGTATTCCACTTCTCCCACGACTCTCAAGCTCGGTCTTTTCTCGACTTAGGCCCATAATCATCTAATTTGCCCCCGCCTCTATATAATTAAAGGGCTGAGATGAACCGTAAAGATTGTTGTCAAGCTCTCTGTCAATTCCACAGCAGTTAAGCCATGATACTCGGAGTCGCTCACTTTATCGCCACAATTGCTCTTTATGACTTGATCACAATTGTTTATGCTCAGCAGTCTATTTATGGACAATGCGGCGGTATTGGCTGGTATGTATCCGATCATTTAAAGTTTATGATGATATACTGGAAAATCCTCTCAAAAGGACAGGGCCAACTACTTGCGTATCAGGTACCCAATGTGTAGAGTTAAACGATTGTAAGACATCTATATAGTAGTATCGTATCATATTCCTATTTTTATTGATCGCACTTTCAATGTATGCGTAATAAGATTATAGTCAATGCCTGCCAGGAACGTCTTCAAGCACAGCAACAACTACATCCATAATAACAACATCAACATCAACAAATCCTTCTTGTGTGTATTACTCTATGACCACCCACGATACCTTCTCATTCTACACGTCCTGCAGCAACTTCCGCTCCCGCCCCAAGCTCTAGTAAGCTCTAACTCTTCTCTCTCTTCCTTCTTCTTCTAATCACTCGCCTAAGCATCCGCAAACATTCCTCCAGAATGGGTAGCCGCTTATACTAAGGTAAGATCCAGGTATAAGTGCTCATGAAAATATATTTATCGTGAATTATGATATCAGGCAAAGTCTAGTCTAGCAAAAATGTCAACCACGGATAAAGTGAATCTTGCAACAGGTAAGGTAAAATTGTTTAAATTAATATATTATACTCAATCCCATTAGGTGTGGGCTGGGAGAATGGTAAGCTCCAAGAACATTTGTACAGGCTCTTTAAAAATGAGAGATTCCATCTTTAGGAGCATGTGTAGGCAACACACCTGCCATTTCCTCAATTGATTTCCCCGGGCTCTGTCTAGAAGGTATTCCAATTGACTAATGAGCTTTCACCATTTATGTAACTACAATTAGACTCACCGCTTGGTGTACGCTCGGCGGACTTGGTATCTGCGTTCCCACCGTAAGTCCAATAATACCCCTATTACCGTATTACTTATATTGTGCCTTCTGTATCTAGTGCTATTAATGTTGCCGCAACGTACGTATTCGAGCAAAGATTTAAGCACTGCAGTCTTCACTCAAAGTATATAGCTTTAATCGTGACTTAATGAGGCAACGAGGGGCTGCTATGGGTGAGGAATTCAAGGGCAAGGGCGTCCATGTTGCCCTTGGTCCGATGATGTAAGTATCATTGAATGTTTCCAGTTGAGCTTATTTAAGTAGCAATTTACCTCTGAAAGGAATATTATGCGCGCTCCGGCAGCTGGACGCAACTGGGAAGGGTGAGATCCTTCATATTCTCATATCAACATACGATACAACTCTTTATAGATTCGGTGGTGATCCATACCTCTCCGGGGAAGGTGTATTTGAAACTGTCACCGGGATACAATCTGTTGGAGTACAAGCATGTGCAAAGCACTATATTAATAAGTGTGTCTCACCGTGCTACTGGAGTTTGGGATCTCTCTGATTCTCTTGTTTTGAATATACAGCGAACAGGAACATTCCCGAGAGACAAGTTCATCCAACGTAGACGATAGGTTCGCTAATCTACCTTAGTATTTTACCTTCTATACTAATATAGATATACCAATAGAACGGTAATTTTATATGAAGTCCTTCTCTATCTGGAATACATAATATTCAGTGCTGATTTTTCTAGGAGCACGAGATCTATGCGCTTCCTGTAAGTCTTCTCCTTTCTTTTCTCGCTATGTTATGCTTAGTAGAAACTGCTCTTAGTTCCTACGCGCGATTCAAGCAAATGTTGCATCAGTTATGTGTAGCTATAGTGAGTAAAATATTCGAAAAACTGTCAGCAAGGTCTGACGTGGTGGTGATATTGAAAAATGTACAGACCAAAGTAGGTAACTCATAGTCACTTATATGCATATGATCTTACGCCTTCAAAGTCAACGGCACATTCTCGTGTGAAAACGATGCTACAATTAACGGGCTGCTTAAAGGAGAATTCGGATTCCAAGGGTGTAAGCCCGGAGCTCCCTTGAACGCTCATATATTACTATTCTAACATATTTTTTCAGATGTGATGTCTGGTATGTGAATAAACACTTGAACCCCCTCTTTCTCCTTCTAACAACGATACAAAATCTGGAAGACTGGTGGGCAACTCATTCAACTGTACCTGCCGCCAATGGAGGACTAGATGTACGTATCTTCTCATATCCATGATTACTCCATATACGTATTCATAATGCATTATATACAAGATGACAATGCCAGGAGACACTAGCCTTGGCTCTGGTGTTAGGTAATTAAACTCATTCGTGTATGAACTGACTCTGACCACCACTCCAGTTATTTCGGACCGGCTCTTTTGACTGCAATTCAAAATGGACAAGTCTCGGAATCTCGAATTGACGTGCGTAATATACCGACTAAAAATCCATAGATATGTCTTAAGCAAAAGAATTTAATACCATAGGACATGGCAGTTCGTATCCTTGCGGCTTACTATCTCCTGGATCAAGACTCTGGATATCCCGCAGTAAACTTCAATGCATGGAATGGAGGTGGCTCCCATGTCAACGTTCAAGGTGATCATGCAACGTGAGTTGAATCCCCTTTTTTCTCTTCTATCAAGTACTAAAACAAGTTTTAATAGTCTAATACGACAAATTGGAGCTGCATCAGCCGTCCTTTTGAAAAATACAGATGGAGTTCTACCTCTTAAAGCACCCAAATCAATTGCAGTCGTCGGGAGTGGAGGTGGACCATCCTCAAGAGGAAGCCCTAACGCGTGAGTCTAAAATCTTTTGATACTTGCCTGTGACCACTTAATTGTCTTCTAGCTACTCTGACCGCGGTGGCGATGACGGTGTCCTAGCAATGGGCTGGGGATCTGGGTGAGTTATTATTTTACCGAACATACTATCTAATCTATATTTAAATTATACCGCAGAACTTGTAACTTCCCGTACTTGATTGATGTAAACAAATGAAAAGAGCCGTTTAACACATTACGTCTAGTATACTGATATTTTTTATTGTAGCCTCTTTCGGCGATATCATCAAGGGCCAAAACGGATGGGACGTCAGTAATATCTTCCCTGAGTGATACAGATCTGAGCTCTGCGAGATCTGCTGCATCTGGGAAGGATGTCGCTCTGGTATTTATCACTGCAGACAGTGGAGAGGAGTATATTACTGTTGAAGGTATTGCGCATTGACTCATCTGGGCATAAATAATGCTTACATCTACTTCTTTCTAGGTAACATGGGTGATAGAAACGATCTCAATGCTTGGCATTCTGGTGTAGGTTGTGCTTACCCTCAATTAACAGCAGTCGTTGAAAAAAATATTATTATCTTATTATAAGAACGATCTTGTCGAAGCAGTGGCTTCTGTTAATAAAAATACGGTGGTCGTGATTAATTCAGTGGGGCCTATTATTATGGAATCTTGGGTGGATAACGTAAACGGTTAGTATGAGCCTCTATTGTTCTAAAAATAATTGATGGCCCATTGTTTTCTACTAGTATCTGCTGTTGTAAGTATTCCTTATTCTAGGATGAATGTCTCAGTTGCTATATCTAAATATAGATCATGGCTGGAGTGCCCGGGCAAGAAGCGGGTTAGTACCAAGTTCTCATAGCACAAATGGATGCCTAATAAACTACCTAGGTAACTCGCTTGTGGATGTACTTTATGGCGATGTCAACCCCAGTGGCCGACTGCCCTACACAATAGGAAAAGCGAGCACAGATTACTCAGCCCAAGTCATTTATGAGAGCACAACATCAACAATTCTTCAAATCACTTATAATGAAGGGATTCTAGTTGATTATCGGCACTTCGACCAGGTCTGTATACATCCCCTGGTAATTATATTTCCGATCAACTCATTATCTATAGGCCAATATAGAACCACGCTTCGAGTTTGGTTTTGGTCTCTCCTATACTAATTTCACATATTCTAGTCTGAAAATCGAAGGAAGTGCCTCTGGAGGCACACGGCAGTCGAATGGTCCAGGACAGTCTTTAGACCCTTGGTAAATTTCTCCACTTCATCTTTCCTTAATATAATCACGATTTATTTCAACAATAACCTTGATTAGGCTCCATGAAAAGGTTATTACTGTAAGTTTCTCCGTGGAAAATAGTGGGATACTTGATGGTACAGAGGTACGTAAAATTAGCTAAATTTGTTGAAATTCCTTAGAATGGAACCTCTCACCCATCTTATTGTTCTAGATACCTCAACTTTATCTCAGCCTACCCACATCAGCCCGCTCTGCACCAATGAACTTGAAGGGTTTCGATAGTATAATGTTAGCCTCAGGAAACTCGATTGTAGTTACAATGCAGCTTTCCCGTTTCGACCTCTCTGTATGGGATGTCGTGACGCAACGCTATGAAATTCCAAGTGGAACGTTTATTGTTTCGATTGGTGCCAGCAGCAGGGACATCCATTTAACAGGATCATTTGACGTTTAGTCCCAGTACTTATATATACCACTTCCGCCAATATCATGCATTACTGCACAACTACCAAGTCATTCAATTACTAGTGTTTCCAGAGAGAGAATAATAGAAATAATGCCGGTGATTTGTGATTGATCTGTGTAGGGACGGCTAACGCCCCAGAATTAGAGATAAGCGCTGGCACAGCCCCTGAAAATTATCTTCTTATTCATTTCCCATTTCCTGAAAAAACACATAATAAAATCGAACTCGTTGTTTCTCTTATTAATGGCCAAATATGGATATCGCTAAGAAACTTCCATTTTATCTGATATGAATAAACTCTCACGCCATACACAAAACAAAGGAAGAAGCAGCATAAAGATTATACAATCAAGTTGAGCCTCACCCACCGCAAATGATATATAAAGATGCCATTTCCTCAGTACAGGAAGGAACCATACACCATTTCCCCCGTTACACTCTCTCAGTACCAATATGGATGCAACAAATGATCCTCCTACCCTACCAGAGTCACGCTCCTATCAATTAGAGATGTTTAGGGAAAGTCTTACCCGTAACACTATCATCTCGATGGGTACTGGCACAGGGAAGACGCACGTCGCTATACTCCGAATGAAACATGAAGCAGAACATGAACCCAAAAAAGTGAGTCTTCTTTATTACTGTTATCATTTTATTTTATTGATTGGTTTTGTAGATCTCGTGGTATCTTGCACCAACTGTTTACCTATGTAAACAACAGTACGAAAACATCCGGAAAGCTGTACCATGTAATATGGTACTCATCGATGGCTCCAAATATCCCGAGCGGTGGGCTAGCTCCGAAGTTTGGCAAAGTGTTAAATCTAGTTACCGAGCAGTAGTTTCCACTCCTCAAGTTCTACTCGATGCTCTGGGTCATAGTTTCATCAAACTCGGAGAAGATATAGGACTACTGGTTTTCGATGAGGCACACAACGCAACAGGAAACCATCCTTACAGTCTTATTATGAATGTACATTACAGAGAATTACGAGAAAGGAAAGGTACATATCCATCATTACCTGGAGAAAGGCCATGGGTTTTGGGGCTATCGGCAACTGCATCTGAGTACGATCTCGTTCAACCCTCTCTAAAAAAAGAAAAACTGATGTGTTGTTACATAGAGAAACCGAGAAAGCATTGTACAGCGTGATTGTAGCCCCGAAGGACACACGAGAAGATCATGCTAACTTCGACTGTCGCCCAGAGGTGGAATACCTTGACTTTGAGAAGGTAGATCCGCCCCAAGATAGCTCGCCCTCTGATATTTCGTCTCAGGAGTCCCTATCCCGAGAGTATCAAATCCAAGAACCCTCAAATATAAATATCCTTAGAAAATTTGTCGAATCAAAGAAAAACGTCATACAGGATCAGGATGCTAAAGATAAATTCGTCAAAAACAGATTAGATGAATTCTACAAACTAGCTCAAAGCATATACGGAAGTATAGGACCTTGGGCTGCTGATTGGTACATTTCAAAAGTGTTTGAGAAACTAAAGGGCAGCGGAAACAACTTTAATCCGTATTGCAGGGTCAACGAGGAAGATAAGGATCATCTCGTCAAAACCATGCAATCTCTTCCCTTCGTCGATATTTCTTATGATCCGGAAAGTATCGAAAAGGGCTTATCTAAAAAAACTTCTTGTCTTATCGACTGTCTCCTTAAACACCATGAAAAATGGCGATCGCAGGATGATTTCTTCAGCGGAATGATTTTTGTCAAAGAGCGTACCACTGCGGTGATCCTAACAGAAGTTCTGAAGAATCATCCAAAAACACGGAGGTTTTTCACCGCGGGTACGGTCATAGGGCAAAACGGAGGTAGTAGGAAGGGTAAAATACTCAATATGTCAAGCGAATTTCTCATCGAAGAAGGAGCGAAGGTTCTTCAGGATTTCAACGAAAGTACCAAGAATCTAATTGTAACGACAGCTGTTTGCGAAGAGGGCATTGATATACAAGCCTGCTGCTGTGTAATACGATGGGACCCCCCAGATAATTACATCAGTTATAGGCAAAGTAAAGGCCGTGCACGTCGCAAAGGGAGCAGTCTAATAATGATGGTCAGAACTTCTGATAAGGATGAAACGGAGAAAAAGGTTACCAAGTGGGAAGAAGAGGAAAGAAGAAATAATAGTCGATTACTTGCATACCGAGAGGCCCCTGAAGATTACAAAGACCAAAGCCTCAAGTATGTTGTCCCAACTACGGGGTAAGTCAATATTTTCTTAGAGTCTATTATAAATATACTAAGAAAAATAACTAATTGATTTAATAGAGCGACATTAGATTTGCGTGCCGCGATAACTAATTTAGATGCTTTCTGTAAGACCCTCCCAGCTTTTTCTTCTTCGGAAGACGTGAGACCAATTTATGAGATTTCGCAAGAGGATCAGGCCGAGTCTGCAACACTCTACAGAGCCACTTTGATCCTTCCAAGGCTTCTCCCACCTAATTTACGAACGTTTAGTACGAAACAGAGTTATCCTAGCAAAAAGTCTGCGCGAAGGCATGTAGCCTTTAAAGCCTTCATAGCACTTCATCATTCGGACTTATTGAATGATAATCTCCTTCCTGTTGGGGACCAGTTTAAACCCACTGAAAGTCAGGAAGTTCAAGCCCTCCTAAAGGACGTGGAGAAATGCGAAGGAATAGCAAGCGTCCGGAAATTAATGAATCCTTGGTGTCCGACTGGAAAGGATACAGACCGCCAGGGCGACAGTGTCTGGTTTACAAATAATCTCAAAGTGGAGAGTATCGGTAGCTACACGCTGTACACCCACCAAAAGCTTCCATGTATCAGCCCTGAAGAAGGCAAGATCTACGATTCGGGATCTCTTCCTCGCTCTTTCTCAGTTAGTCCGGGAGAACAGGTGCCTCTATCCTCCACTGACTTGAAAGAGGCGAGGGAATTTACACGGAGATTACTATCGGTATTTTATGGTACTCGAATGAAGTGGGATGATACAAATTATGCATACCTCATCTCGCCCCCATCTGATACCTCAGTAGATAAAGTTTGGGCCACGAGAAGATCCTGGGTGGAAGATCTAGCATTACAGACCACTCCTGCCAATGCTCGTGATTGGGTAACGGCTACAGCGAGTGATTTTGGAGTTCATTTTGTATATCCATCTGACATTTCCTACATTATTAGTGGAAACAATATCTTCAAATTTGACAAATGGATACACAAACAACTTCCTGAGAAAAAGGAAGAAGAATTCCTCAAAAAATGTAAACACCTCGGTGAAGAGGGTGTTCAATACCCCCTTTTACAGGTGCATTCTTCTCAGTTGAGACTCAATTATCTGCTCCCAAGAAAGGAAGGGCTTGCGGAAAACTCGAAAGTCAAAGTGGTACATCCAAAACTTGTTAAAGTAGCTTTGGATGAAGAGAGGAATCTGAAGCTTAGCTTGTTTCTTCCTTCAATCTTGAGTGCTATAGGCATACGCACAATAGCCTCAAGAATTCCAGAAAGATTCCTCAGCAAAATATCCGACATCCAATTGTTACAGGAGGCCCTAACTTCTCGTGCAGCAAATGCACCATATAGTTACGAACGACTTGAGGTTTTGGGAGACACAACTTTAAAGTTCGTAACAAGTATTCATTTACTTGCTGCCCACCCAACATGGCCTGAAGGTTATCTGACGAAGAGAAAGGACCATTCTGTCTCAAATGCATATCTAGCAGCGACCTCGATAAAAAATGGTTTGTATCGCTACATCGTCCGATGTCCATTTTCGGTGAGGAAGTGGAAACCAGACTACTGGGAATCACCAGAAGCTCCATGTTCCGATACTAATGGAGTGCTAGAGAAATCGGCTAAAACCGATGCAGATGGAGATAAGGGAAAAGAAGTCAAGGAGGTTGACACGAGAAACTCGTCAGAAAACTTGTCTACAAAAACACTGGCAGACGTTGTGGAATCCCTAATTGGAACATCATTCCGAGTTGGTAGCTATGATAATGCTATAGCTTGTGCCGAGGCTTTATCGATCGATATTGGTTGTTCTTGGAGAACTCTCTCAGAGAACATAACCATAATTAGATCTAAAACGGCCTCTCTTTCGCGATCTGAAATACCCCAATCTCTCAAAGATGCCGAGCAATTCCTCGGATATACCTTTGAGAATAAAGCATTCCTCATTCAGGCACTTATGCACTCTAGCTCACAGGCAGCACTGCACTGTGTATCATACGAGAGGATGGAGTTTCTTGGGGACGCCTTGTTGGATTCTATTGTTGTCAAAGAACTATATGAATCTCCGCGGAACTTTCCTCCACGGGAGATTCATTTACGTAAATCAGCCCTTGTGAACACGCACTTTCTGGCAATTTCGGCCCTTCTTCCCTTCGTAGCCGACACGAAAACGCCAGAGGTCCTGGTCGACGGTCAAGTGAAAATTGAATTCGAGCCACCTAACCCCCTCCGTCTCGCCACTTGTCTTATGCACTCTAGTATATTCTTGAGTAACGAGCTGGTTAAGGTGATAGAGAGGTACGAAAGTAGACACGATGAGATTGAAAAACTTCTGTTTACTGGGAGCCGCTATCCCTGGGCGGAACTTTCGAGACTCCAATCTCCAAAGTTCCTCAGTGACATTATTGAGAGTATCATCGGGGCGGTTTACCTAGACAGCAATGGGAGTATTGAGAAGGTCAAGAACGTTTTGGGTAGATTAGGAATTATGCGACTTCTGGATCGGATGGTCTCAGCCGACGTTGAAATTCTCCATCCTGTTTCTCGCCTTATGGAGTGGGCATCAAAGCATGGTTATCGTGATAAAATCCGTCTAGAGGTAAAGAAAGGAAAGGATGACACTTTTACCCGTTGGGTTGTCACTTGTACCCTTTGGATGGAGGATGAAGAGATTCTATCGATCTCGGAGCCTTATATGAGTAAAGCAAGTGGGGAAGAAGTGCGATTACGCGTCGCTGAGGATGCTTATGAGATTTTAATGAAGAAATATAGTAATTAGTTGTCATTAGTGATCCTTTTTACTAATTTGTCATTGCATGGGTACTTTTTTTATTTATTTTTATCTATTTTGAACATACTTTGCTGTGTATAATATATGTAGGGTCAATTACTAATATACCAGACATTTACAAGTTCGGTTAGAGCCGAACTTGAAAACGAATCCGCCTAAACTTTTTTCAAGACTATAAAATAATACAAGAGTAATACTTCGGAACCCACTTTCGCTTACCTCATGCTTTCACGTTCTCTGGCTTCTTTGGCAATATCTTCGAGTACATTATCAGCACTACATAAAGCAGGCTTTGAGACTGTCGCTGACCTCGGCTCACTTAACGCCGATCAATTATCGGAAGGTAAATAAGACATACATTGCTCACTACCGATGCGAGTCTTGACACATGTGAATCAGAGTTGAATCTTCCAGTCTTTTTATGCGAAGAAATCATATCTATATCAAAAGTCACATCGACACCAGCTTTCTTGGGCCAACAAACGTGGTCTGCATCTTTCCTTTTGAACAATAATCCCATTATCCGGACATCATGTGTGCCAGTCAATCGTATTCTACTTGAACATTATGTGAATGAAGAAGGTGGTTTGAAATGTGGTCATGTACTTGAGCTAAGTGGACCACCTGGCAGCCCGAACGAGAATATTATGCTCGATTTTGTTAGAAATACAGTTACGAGCGGGAACGACGCTATTTTTGTAGGTTTGTAAAAAAATAACACCTAAATACACCTTCAATTCTAAATATGAGTAAAGATACACAAGATATGACGACCCCGTTTACGCTTAAGAACGAGCTCAAAGGTATGGCACTTACTACTAGTACCAAACCGTAATAGATTATATACTGAATAAATTGCTTAGATATACCCGGGTCATTCGAGGCCATACACTATATTAAATGTATTTCTCTACCTGACTTGATGGTCTTCTTTCACAGTTTAACTTCTTTTCTCGATCAATACCCAAAGGTAAAAACATGCCTTTCTTATACTTACTCCCTTAATTCGAGTAAACCACTTCGCTATAACAACTAGCTGAATTTGAAAAAATGATTTAACCTAGTTCTCTTCCTCCCCCTTTTTTTTTACCCATCCAGACTACTCTTTTAGTTCTCAATACGTTGTCATCTCCCTTCCACTCTACATCTTTAACAACAGCCTCCAGAAGCTCTTTACTCGACCAGATAAAAAGTATTCTAGCTAAGAATTGTGCATTGCGACGTTTAAGCGTTATTACCATGGTTCAAATGGCAACGAAACTGCTTTCGGAGAATGGATCAAACGCAAGCCCCAATAACGCTGTCAAAGCAATAATGGTTCCTCAACTCAGTAAAAAATCTAATCACATTTTTACCATACTCATATTTACTCATTATCGCTTCTCTCTTTTTTTACATCTTAGGTGACTCATACCTCCCATCTGGGAGATCATATCGTCTTATGCTCATTCCAGACACTCCCCAAACCGGGTGAGTCCCATACAGTTAATTCATTCAAGTAGTACCCTGATTCAATAGGTCTGCCTAACAATAGGATGATAAGGCTTTTATCATCACCTTCAAAAACGGTTGAAGAATTGAGAAAAGATCTAGTCCAACAGGCTTATGAATTGGTTTGTTTTGTCCTCTCTATAAACCTGATTTCTTATTAACACGTATTTTTTTTATCTATACTGTCATTGATCATACTCCGTTAATTTTAATTTCAATAAGGTGAAAGGTCGTATACAGGGTCGTGGTGGGGAGTAATGTTAACTAGTCCTCAGACAAGGAAATACATGTAAATCGTTATATACCATGTTTTATTTTATCTTGATTGTAATATATTTAACGTATGAGGGCATACTCGACTTCACTGACATTCTGAATACACCACAGGGGACCCAGTACGATCTTGGCTCAAGTTAGTTAGTTTAACTGATATAAACTAAACTGATGAAAGCGATTCGTTTGACCCCTCATCGATATTGTTACATCTCGTAATGAGCTTCGGGTTCCTGATTTGCGCAGCATTCCAGACCTTGTTCCGATGAATACTACTAGCGTTGTCCTTGTTGGCAGCCCTGAAAGGTAAGGCGACTGTGCAGTGTAACGACGTAACGGACCAAATCCGAACGTCAAGACTCATTAATGTGGATTTATTCTATATATCATGGTCTAGGATAGGGCTGGCGTGTATCGTAAGTCTAAGTGTAGACTATGTAAGTCATGATCTTCTCACTCTTCCGAAGTATCCTCCCTCGGTGAACTCAGAATAATGAGGTTAATTAAATAAAACGCCTAAGGCTTACCGGTACTAGTATTCCAATGAAAAGTTGCACGTGAAAAAGAAAAAAAAATCCTCTGAAGCGTTTTTAAGGCACACACTTGACTACCAGTACTAGTGGTATCTAACAACCAAAACCGTATAAAGGGTTTCCTTTCCTTCCAGGCTCCGACGAACCAGTGTCAAAAAGAAAAGCCAAGCCAGAAAATCCCAACCCGACTGTCCGATTGACTGACTGACCGACAGGCCGACCGACCAATTCATAAATCATTTCTTGCCATTTTCCGCCTGGATATTAGGTTCTACCCAACTAGAACATTTTGCGGGGTAAATACGGGAAAATGGGGGCTTAGGAAGAGCGAGCTTATGTTGTGTTGACTCTGAGTCTATCAGATTAAGTCCAATCTGATCTGAGACCACAGCAAAGTTTAGATCAAATCGTCATCATCTCTCAATTCATTACTTGCAGTAATCTTGTTTAACTTCTCCCTTGATTTTCAAAATACACCGGTTTTATAGTCAACCCAGAATGAACTTACCCCCCAAAAAGTATTTGTTGTTCATTCGAAGCCAATCTGCTAAGTTTCGTACCATCTCAGAAAACGCACGAACGGACCATATAAGCTAAAGGCGGAGATTTATGCCAGATAAAGATACATTAAGTATAGTTAGTTTTTTTCTTTTCTTTTCAGAGACAAATTAATTGTTTATATGGAGAATGTAGGGCTAAGTAGACAACACGGAGCAAAAATCCCCAAGGAACAGCTGCTTGCCAAGGACAAATCTTTGTCGCCGGGCCGGGGGGAATGAGGAATGAACAGGAACAACTAATTTTGCGACAATCCTCATCTCATCTGTTCTTCTCTCTTGTTGCATCAAAGTCTAATTACTCGCTAAATGGATTGCATAGGCGTGAATACTGTGTGTTAATCGCATGCATCTTCTCGATATGGAAAACAAGACAGATATGAACAATTAAATCTTAAGAAGCGACCGGGGGATTGACGAAATGCTCTGTACTGTTCAATTATATCTGGGTCAAATGAAGTCATCTCAGTCCAGAGCAGAACCACGTTCTTCGTCCGAGTTTTATCCGAGTAAAGTCTGTTCTCCACAATCTGGAGAACTTAGGAACCTTTAATGAAAAGTTATTCCGGCCGCCGGATGGTCTTGACACAGATGAAATGGGTTCAAATTCGGGCCTTGAAATGTCTTGGACATACAGAAAATTTTGATGAAGAAAATAAATGAGTATATCCTGGTCATCAACTAAGTACCGCAGAATCCAAAAAATGACTTCGAATGCATTTTTTAGAATCCTCAAGTGAAGAAGGAGTTGACGTACATTCGTGATCATTCAGGGGGCCAAAATCATATCATGTCACATGTGGGGAAATGAGAAAGAGGATCAGCTGATGTCGATCGCAGGTCGATCTCGGATGAAGTTAGATATTGAAACTCCGTTTATATGTTTCTAGTCCACTTAATCCGAGAGCCGGGTACCGTTAGTCCGTCTCGCCTACAGGGTATAAATCCAACTCTTCTTTTTTCTCTCAATCCGACCTTATTGTCATTCATTTCCCCGGAGTCCCTCGCTCTCTATTGCTCTCATTTTCCTTACTGCTCTAAAGCCAGAAACATACACCTAATTTTGTAATATCAAAATGGGTGCTGGCCCGATTGTTAACCAAGAACAGTCCCAAGGGTATCTACACCTTCTCGATCCCAAGCGCAAGTGGTACAACAACTGGAGGTGAGTTTAAGCATACTACTATATAGACTACATACTAAACTTACTTCCGTCTCGAATTAAAGAATTATTCGTCTCAATGCTTGGATCGTCTTGTTGTAAGTTCAATATTTGAGCTAAAAGATTATTCAATGTCTCACTCTGAGTCTTAAGTCTTATTACCTCTTCAACAAATGGCTTTGATGGGAGTATGATGAATGGTCTTCAGTCCCTGGACCAATGGGAATCTTCTTTCAATTATCCTACCGGAGGCAAACTCGGTCTCCTGAACGCTATTCAGAACATTGGCAGTCTGGCAGCCTGTGCGTGATCCCTTATTTAAAACTAATACTGAGACTGAAAAAGAAATCGCGTTCTTATCTACAACTTCAGACCCTATGGCGCCTTATGTATCCGATTATTTTGGACGTAGGTCTGGTGTTTTACTCGGAGCTACTATAATGTGTGGTGCTACAGCTCTTCAAACTGCTTCGCAAACAGTTGGGATGTTCATTGGAGCTCGGTCAGTATTAGTTCCCCATATACTCCACTTGATGACGCCTGTCAATTTACTCATACTTCCCTGCATGTTTATTATAGATTTATGATTGGATTCGGCTTAACATTTGCGGCGAATGCGGCCCCTATGCTTGTCTCCGAGATTTCATATCCACTATATAGAGCCCCATTAACTTCCTTATACAATGCACTATGGTACTCCGGATCAATCATTGCAGCATGGGCAACATATGGTACATTCAAGATCAATAGCTCTTGGGCCTGGAGAATTCCCTCGCTATTGCAAGGCCTCCCTTCTGCAATTCAACTCATTCTTGTTTGGTTCGCTCCTGAGTCACCCCGTTTTTTAATATCCAAAGGTCGAGATGTACAAGCACTAAGAACTCTCGCTTACTATCACGCAGACGGCAATGAGTACGTCATACTTCATCCCTTATAGTATTTTCTTTACTCATAACTACTCAGGCAAGATCCTCTTGTCCAATATGAATATGAGGAAATTAAGACCGCTATTGAGCTTGACCGTCATGTATCAAAGAACGTGAGCTGGAAATCCTTTGTCACCACACCAGGGAATCGCAGACGTATGCGTATTATTCTTGCGATCGCATTTTTCTCCCAATGGTCTGGTAACGGTAAGTTAAAACTTTTTTTTTTTTCGTTTTTCCACCTTCAGTGGTCTAACTCAACCTTACTTGTCAAATTAATCTTACCTTAGGTCTTGTATCGTACTATCTTAACAAGGTTTTTGACTCAATTGGCATCACATCTGCTACTACCCAGCTTCTCATCAACGGTATCCTCCAAATCTGGAACCTGGCAATTGCAATGTGTGCATCTTTCCTAGTAGAGCGTATTGGCCGTCGAATCCTCTTTATTAGCTCTTGTATTGGCATGCTAGTATTCTTCACACTCCAGACAGCTTGTGCTGGTCATTTCGCTAATACAGGAAGCGATGGAGCAGCTCATGCAGTTATCGCTTTCATATTCCTCTTCTACGCAGCGTATAACATTGCGTTCTCGCCACTTATCGTTTCATATACCGTCGAGATTCTACCATATAATATTCGAGCGAAGGGCCTTTCAATTTTCAACTTTACGATCTCGGTTGCACTTATCTTCAATCAATATGTTAATCCTATTGCTCTTGATGCCCTCGGATGGAAGTACTATGTACGTGAATCAATACTTATGTTTAGTACTGTCTCAAATCTAACGTTTGATAACAGGTCGTATACTGCGTTTTCATAGCATTTGAGACAGTTTACTGCTACCTTTTCATAGTTGAGACCAAGAATCGTTCCTTAGAAGAGACAGCTGCTTTGTTCGATGGTGAAGATGCTGCCAAGAAAGTTTCGGCTGCTGGTCATGATGTTCTTGACGACCACGCTCCCGAAAAGGCGGAGATCTCAAGTGCAAACTCTATCCATTTGCCAGATAAAGCTGTCTAGATACCTAGAAGCTTAATTCTGAATTAAGTGTCCCGATACTCCTTTCCTCTTCGAATTCCTACCCAGGGTCCCACTCGATATGTAGTGTGACCTCCAGTTCCTTCTTCGATTACTCTACCCCTCATATTTTTGATTACTGATTTGTACAATGGCTTTACCCTTCTTTGACTTTATAACATATGGGCTCATACTTTCTTTTTTGTCTCGTGGTATCATTCATGGAATTTCCCTCAATTTGATTTCTGGTTCAAAACACATTTCCTCTTTTTCGCATATCCTCTCTGTACATGTACGAGCTATGAAATAGCCTTTCGATACGTACTCTCTATCAGTACTGTAAAACTCTTCGATCTTTCATCTTTAGTTTTGAAGAGACAAGATAATTTTTACGTTACGATGTAGTACTTAAATTCACATATTATATCATTTAAAGGGATCTCCTTTCGCCTTGAATATATCACCATGATGAGGGTAAACACGATTGATAAAGAGGTGTTCTTTCAATCTGCAGCAGAGCAAACTGTTCAAAACCCACAAATACAATTGAGGAATATATTCGATCAGCCATCGCAGATCATGTTTATTCGTGCCACACACGGTATTTAATTATTTGATAGGTAGTACTATCAACTTACTATGCCACTAGTACCTTTTTGTTCAATAAATGTGTATATTTTCTTTCCATATAATAATACTGACAGCTGACATAACGCATCATAATTATTTTCTCTTTAATATGAACTTGACCATTTCGTGCCCCTTCCCTTTGGGTTTATCTGGGAGCATCTGTATTACCGCCGTGATATCTTTCCCCTAATTTTGAAATTAAAGGAAATTTTTCTTCAATAAGTATTCAATTTATTTTTCCAATCAACTGATTGCCGCCAAACCGCCAAACCGTCCAACGCCTTTGCCCCGGTCCTCCATTATCATCGAATCAGTTTCGATTTTACATAAAAAAGACCACACTCTCAAACTCAGACCCAAAAACTCCTTCGTTTCCGAACACGATAAATTGATGGACGGAATTTTCATAATTCCAAATAATCCAAACAGGCAGGAAGGCATGATGATGATATCATAATAATCCTGGACTATCCATAATGCAGAATAGACTAGGATTTCCCCATTTTTACGCTCTAAAAAGTGAAAGTCCGGATATAATTTACTAAAAGGAAATCTGTTCCAAGATCCACAAATTTATTCTAGCTTCCGTTTACGCTTATTCTTGACAGCCAAAAACAAAAACTGAAATCTTTCTTTTCAAACCTTATAAATTATGATACTCAAGATATCGGATAATCTCTAATCTTATACGCTTCAACTTGAACAAACAGAACAAATTGACTCTCCTATCTTGACAGCACCTTTTGTCAACACCCAAAGAAAGGGTCAAAGTTCGTGTCATCAGACCGCCGCCCTTCTCCTCCACTCAATTAAGTGTGTGATTCTTCAATAAGTAAAACATCATTCGGCACTCGGTATGGCCTAATAACTATTGGAAATACAACAGTTAACGTTTGGCACACAAGATCCATACAGCTGTAAGTTCTCTTTATTTTCCAGGAAAGGTCTCATTACAATATCAATAATGTATCCGGTTTAAAATGGTGAACCCGAATAGAAATAGGGGATATAATTTTGTATAAGAAAAGGAGCAATGGAAGTCAAGGGTGCATATAAATATACCTGGATGATTTCACACATTAAAGCTAGTGTCCGTAACAATGACGCTGAGGGAGAAAGAAAGAACACGATTATAACGGCACGAAGATGCATCCGGAAGAAGACCATAATAACGATAATTGAACAATGAGACAATATCCATATAGAGATCCTTAGATTGACGAAGAGCAGTTTAAAAAACCGTTGGGAAAATTTATCACGGTACTCCTCCCCATTCGCCACGTCGCAGTAACATACATTTGAAATTTAAGCCACCATCAAGAGAATCTATGCAAGCCAAGGAACTCCCACCATCCAGCCTTCTGTAAACCGAGTGGCCCATACTGGCTTGGGTATAGATCACTGTTGGTGAGTAATTAAGCGATGTGCCATACATAGAGGTTGCAAACAGCAGAAGACGATTAGGATCTGATGGGCTACAAGAATTAAGATCTTGATAGATACTCGGATAGAAAAAAAATAGGGTATTTCATTTTACATCTCCTATTAGGCAATTTGTGCGGCCCTGTGAATAATTATTAACGGTCTATCAAGGAGTTAGGGAAGAAAGATAGCCAATTGTTGCGCTTTTGCTAATAATAGAATTTAATAAATCTGAATTCTTTAGTTTCAAATAGGCATTACATGGCGCAATAGGTGAGGTTGTTATGTCATTTTACTCACAAATATATTTTGGCATTATCAATTTATTTTAGGGCCAAATTGCAAGACCTTATTCGATAGCCATTGTGGATTAACTCCGAGCCACCAATCAGACGCCGCAAGTCGCCTCTTGTCCTGTTGTTTTACGAATGGCACATGAATGTAACTATCGTTTGCACACCTAATTGCAACCATTCCCAGAGTCGGATCAAAGGTCATAGATCCAGGGTTCTTTAATGCTTGCAACGGTTTAGGGAGCTCTTTCATCGGATGACTCGGATAAACCTGCGGACAAAACAACTGCAGCGCTTTACCAGATGGAAGATAAGTGTAAAGTGCCTCCTGCCATGAGAAAATCTATCAACTCTGGCGGCCAGTTTATTTATTCACCCAATTACCTGATGTCCGACAGCTCTGTATATCCTTTCTACCCTGGGGGCATCCCAAGTCTGGAAGTCTATACAAGTGGTGCTACGAGTGATAAATGGCGCACGCGTCACACCTGCTTCATCTTGCGGGAAAGCAATGACCTAGGATTCCTTAAATATCAAATTATTATTCCAGGGGAGGCTTTATTGGAGGGCGGCTCACAGGACCCTTCATCATGTCTCTGAGCAGATCTACAAGGATTTTACCGCCCTCCAGAGCCAAAATATCTCTGAGACCAAAATAAGTTGTGGCGGGTGGTACAACCTATATTATGCAATTTCATTATGGAAAATCAATTTTCACAAAATGACAAGGACACATACTATAGATTTCTTTCTCCAGATCTCCCCACAATCGGCACCATATTTCTTCTCTTTCATTTCCAAAACACATACTCCAGTCTCCTTCTTATCGTCTATAATTGTATGTTGTATGGGAGCGGGCCCACGATAAAGCGGCAGGAGAGATGGATGTACATTAAGTCTTCTCGACTCGGGAAAAAGATGCAGAAAGTGATCAGGGATCATACGCCCGAATGATGCTGTGATGAGTATATTGTTTTCACTGTCTGCTGGATCCTTAAACGGAGTTGGTGGCTGCATTTCAGACGTTGAAAATCAGTCACTAAATAAGCTAGAAGATAGTTTACATACGACCCAGTTACGAAATGCAGACTTTTCTGTGGGTATTAGATGCGTATCTAAGCCAGCATCTAAGCTTTTGATCTTGAGAGGTGCTACACGTTGGATTTATTGATGGTATTTCAAAGCAGAGAAATTTGACTGCTCACAAACAGAAAGTTCCTTCTTTTTTCTCCCTATCCACTGGTCTGGGTGAGTTACCACGGAGATTTTATTCCATACATCTTTATAGTGGATAAGTTTGTCACTGATCTATTACCAAAAGGCTGACTGACACGTACCATGATGTTTATATAGTTGGTCAAGGACAGTTACAGAAAATTCATCTCCGCCGAGAAACAAAACGTTGAAAGGTGTGAAGGCCTGCTTCGATGATATTGATAGATACCGATATGATATTCGAGAAGGTAAGCGTAGGTGTTTCCGTTTTATCGCAAATTGTAGGAAATACATGTGCTACTGTTACAGAAAAAAATACTTTTAGCATTCTCCCTCCTTGATGTATGACGTAACAAATCACTGGGAAGTAGACGTCACACTCGGGGTCACGAAGCCCCCCGACTTAGTAATCAGCTTATTAAAGCCACTGAAGTTGACCAACATATAATATCTTAAAAACATTACTTATTCAGAAGGAAAAAGTGAGGGGTACACTAACTCGCATCGTCATTGCCTTTTCAAGATGCGAAAGTGAAGTGCCTTCGTCGAAGTGTAACTTCTCTTGGGAATTTTTCCCAACTTCATTACTATCAGAAGGATCCACTTATCCGAATTTGCTGGTGGAGAAACCAAACCCTTAACAGAAACAAACTTTCCCTTCTATACTGGTAAAAGCTACGAGAATACTTCTTTCTTCTCTGAGAACCAAAGAAACAAGGGTAAGCTCGTGTTTTTCCCCCGGCAGAGTACTTCTACAAGACGTTGTTGAGTTACCCCTAACAGTAGCCCAAATCATACACTCTCCCGCGCACCATACAGGCTTCCAGTAGTCTCTATAAACCTTCTATCCCCTCGGGAATCACTCACGCCCAACCCTACTTCTCTTCAGCTAGTATTTTACTCCAGTATATCCTTAGTTGTTTCGAGAAAACTTCTTTCCCTTGCGGATCTGTATTCGGTTCGTGGTTATTTCGGGCTGTCATTGATTCCGATACCGAAGTATGCAGTAACAATGACTCGAGACGTAATAACAGCAGCTGGATGTAGATTAAATGCATAGATTTTCAGCTTCTGGGGGGTTGTTAGGTTCGTGTTTATCCAGGGCCGAAAAGAGTCTGGATTATACCTATAACGAGTCTCCTTGGATATAATAGCATTTTCAAACAAGTATACTCAAATATATCAAACCCCCTAATTATACAGTGCGTGGTAATAAGTTATGTTATATTACTCACGGTTCTTTTTTTAATCGAGACGCTTGCATCCCAAAGACCCTAAAGGAAGGGTACAGTGCACTTAGGTCATAGAGCCGCCATTGTGTAGGCTACGTTTTCGTAGTCGCGTAAACTCTCCTAATAGGAATATTAAATATCTTATATACAACAACGAGTTAATTATAAACAAATAACGCTACCAGTTTTAAAAATCAAGAGCAAATATGAAAGTAATACATTCACTTCGAAATCATTGGTGAAGTATCTCGTCAGCATTCTGGTACATACACTTATAAATAGTAGTAGAAATACAGCGCATGAGGATAAGTGGTACTTGTCGCATAAATCTGGCAACTAAACTGTCTTGTCTATTTCCTAGGCCTCCGAATATTCTATGTCTACCCGACGAGGTCCCCACAGCTGGTTAAGTTAGTACAGTTAACGAACATAATCCTTAACTCCGAGAAACCCGAGTATATTGATGAACATGCTGGTACCGTGAGGTACATGGAGAGGGACTGTTCACAACAATTGGAAACTCACAGTAGTCTCTGGCAATAACACGACCACACACGGGCCCCGATAATTGTCGTGATATAAAACGTAGACCCAGCGCCAGTCTCAAATTGGCTTGTACTTCTACAAAGTAATTAATCAATAATGGAGCAGCTGAAGCGGTTCCGCGGACTTCCCTGCAGCACGAAGTATACTTCGATGAATTAAGAATTAGGACATAGTTTTTTGTTTTACGTGGAATCGGAAGATACAGGTTATGAATATTTATTCAAAATATTGCTTATAATCTAGTGAAGAATTATATTGCTAAGGATAGACTACACTCCGTAAGCGTCGCTATGAGTTATGCTTACTAAATAAAGGATATTTATGATTACATGTTCTTTCTGTTTTAGGATCGCTAAAATGTCCTCGCCATGTTTCCGGACATGAAGACATGTTGGCGCGCTCAAGGGCTAACAAAGATCCTCGCAATGAAGACCAATCTTGATACTCACAACAAATTTCTCTCCTTGTTTTCCCTTTGAGGTGATAAAATTGATGCTATCACCTATGACCGCTCAATATAGATTCATGAAAGGAGGACCCTAAGGGAACTTCTGTTGTAAATCCTGATACATTTTTGCGTCGAAGAGACCAGGCAACTCGCTGTGTTAGACGCATAACCTCGCTACTAGTTGAGGACTTATTCCAACTTTTTGATGTGCATTGAGAACTCGCACAATGCCCCGGTACCTTCGGACGACACAACAAACCTCAGTGAAACCAACTCTTTGGTTCGGGTACACCTCATTCATTTGTAATGTAAGGTCCGATACATTAGACTTGTGAAAACCCTTTACCATGTCCTTCATTCTCATTTTCAGTCTGTCTTGTTCCCTCCAAACAATACAAAGATTTCTTGACCTCACAAGAATGTTTTGTACCTTTCTTGTAACAGCATGTCTCGCAAAATCATCCACTTCATGAGAAAGCTGTGTAGCTGAAGAAGCGACATCTTGCAGGGCAAGAAAACAGGCATTCCAAATGATGAATCTATTGGTACGGAAAGACACAAGAGCCGTATCTCCGCATTGAATATCGAGGCCTAGACTATCCACGTATCAGCACTTGTAAAGTCTAATTATGAGAGTGCGAGAACCCTCCACAGGGTCTATCCAACCTCGAGTTACTACAAATTTGTCGCACATGTGCTCAAGCGGATTCGCCAGTAATTTGTATTAAGTACATTCCATTCGGTCCGACTGAAGGAGTCATAACCTACTCTGTGGCCATTCATGCGGGAAAAGAGCGCAACGCCGCATGACTTGAGTTTCTATGAAGAACTAGATGTCCCCCCCTCCCCTAGCAGTTGCTAACGTCGGTTATTCCGTAAACCGTGGGTATGCGAGGGCGGACACTTCCGAAAAACAAGACGTGGGCGGGAGAAGAAACTACGGAGGGACGGCGGTCGAGCTCAACCCTAGTGTACATGTACAACGGAAGGAGGGTGAGGTGTATCTCCCAAGGGAATCCAACCTGTTCTTCTCCCTCCTGAATAGCTGTCCACCCTCGGATGATCCCACGATTCTGTAACTGCGAGTTACTTTCCCGACGCACCCGGTAATAACAGTCCTTCGACTTCAACGTCGTGAATACAACCCGAAGTCTCGGCATTCCCAAAAGACTTCCATTGTATCGCGTGGTCCAGAAGGTGGAGAGGAAAGGGGGAGAAAGGGGGGACTTGGTGATGAAGCGAGGGGCTTCCGACTACTCCTTGATACTTGGGCATTGAGCTTTTGCCTTCAGCGACTAATTTTCTCTGCTTCGGCCAGCATATAGGATGTATCGGCAAGTTTTCCATTGAGGCATCCATGACGTCGGTCGCTATAGGTCTTTGCACCCGTTCAGACAACCTTGAAGACCTTGAGAAGTCTGAAGTAGACGCAAGCAAAGTAATATCTCGACCGTCAACTAACCATCATGTTCATTTCCCCATATCTGGTTTAAAAGAAGCTTGAAATCGTGCCGTAACAGAAAGAAGCTATAGTAACACGAAACGTGCGAAGCTACTGGTTACAAGGCGGCTACAGGGGAAAAGAACAAGCCTTCGTATATGCACACGGTGGGTTCCACCTCAGCCCTCAGTTCCCTGCCCTGCGAGATAAGTTAAGGGCACGAGATGTCGTGTCCTTATGAGTCAGAAGTTTGGCGTAAAGAACAGAAGATGACTTCTAGTCCCTGTATCGGCTTGACTTGGAGTCCATCAGATACAAATTGGACTTGTGACCATTAGTTTATTACTGATTTAGCTTGTCTTAATATTACAAAAGGTCAAACTATGAGGTAGCGAAAGCGGTCTCAACATGTCAACATTAGAATTAAACTGAGTCAAAATGTAAAGGGAACCAGCAAGTATAGCCCAGCACCATTGATGAGTTCCTGCTAGTGCGTTTGTATGGCGGATCTTAGCCCAAATGCTTTGAGCATCTTTCAAATTCACAGACAGGAAAATTCATGCCCTGGTCCATATTCTCTTTAGAGCCTGTACATGATCATCTTTTAAGTCCCGCTTCACGTTATGCATACAATCTGGGCGGTCATCCGATACACTACACATTAATATTGTATTCCTGACGTAGCTTTCGTGATCTATCGATTTATCGATAACATAAAAAGAATGTAAAGACGGGAAGACGGAACTAGAAATGAGATGAGAGAAAATTTGGTTCCGTGGTCGCGTGAATTCGAGAAAACAATGATTTCAAAACGATTAACTAAGATAGTTCAAAAAAGGCAGGAATGGGGACGTTACTTAGGCTCATGTAGGTTGGTGGCTGTATCCCGGGGTTAATAATTGAGGTTTGTGTTTTAATTCTGGGAGATAAATTGGATACTAGATGCATATGGTATTGTCATTTGGCAGTCTGCAGTATGTTGTTATCTGACCGAATAATCCCAAGGTTACCGGAAATAATTTCCCCTGATATAGATTCCGTTCCGGTCCTTGATGTTTATTTCACATCCTCTAATTTAGTAATTTCTCTGGGTACGACTTCTTTCATCAGATCTAGAGGTATTATGATAGATCTTACGACCCGTTTTTGAGACAAATTATCTGGGAGTTTGAGTTCTTTCAAGGGTGAATGAACTAGGCCGTAACTTGGCAAATATACTTTTCACTATACTACACGAATAGCCTTCACCCCAGAAATCTACTAGGACACGAGTGTCAGAAGGACGCAACGCCCATACACGCATACTATTAGTACATAGACTATTTTTTCATACGCCAGCGATACTGTCACCGATTATACGGAGAAGACGAGGGCGACTCATACTTCGGCTAGTCTAACAAGAGATTACACTCTGAAAGCATTCTTCTCGGCCAAGCTCAATAGCCGAGTCAAGTCCCGATGTATACTTTCAGTACCCGTAATTCCGACATTACAAGCAACATCCGAGTTGTTACCGAGTCCAGGTCCTTTTGTACTTTTGCTGGTTCTTTATTCATGATTCTAGAGAAAGAAAGTAAAGAAAATGAGAGAAGGGTTTTCAAGAGAAGGTACTGATTTTCCTTGTACATGTGTAAGGGAAACGGAGAAGTGGAAGTTTTGTAAAGATCAAGAGCTATTGTGCCGGCTTGGCCAATTATGAAACTTAATTTGTGTTATTGTGTTGTTATCGTATCCACAATCTGCATAATACCTACATCTATGGCTGTATTGCTCAGACTTGGGTTGTGAGCTAATCGTAAGTAAATCTTCATCTCTAGCACCGCTTCCTAGTTACCATTATATAATATGAGTCTTTTAGCCTTTGATCGAGTACCACATTATCTTCATACAAAGTGGCGATAAATGAGCCTAAATGTTGAACCTGTTATTACATGTACAACTTCTCTCGACAAGTGTCGATATAAGGGGCTCGGAGGGAGAGAAGCATGAATAAAGAAGTTAAGGTGTGGTACAGCCGCCGGTACATGTGTACGGTCTATATCACACTCTCGGACTACCCTAGTAGCAACGAGTTACAAGAAGATAGTTAAATAGGCTATAGAGATAATGCGAAGAATACATGTAAGAAATTAAAGAACTTTCTAAAACTTGATGAATGAAAAAGCATTGTATAATTAAATGAACGGGCCTGTACGGAGTTGTAGCAAATGTGATGGACTTTAATACTTTCTCCTTGCCCACATGAGAATTTGTGAAAGAATGGGGGGAAAGGGCAAAGGGACAGAAGAGAAGAGCATTAATTTCAATACAAACACGCATATTCTCATATCACTGCTACGTCAGACTTGGACCTTTCCATCCGAGTCGGGTGGTCACTGGCACTAATGACGTTGAAAGATGGTGTCTCAAGGAGTAAATTACCACGTCCATGTCAAATGTAATCTGAAGATAGAGCGTTATGTCTTCGAATCAATAAACTCGAGATATCCGGCTAATTTTCCCACTTCTAGAAACCCAGATCACTGATCAAAGCCACTGTGGATAATATGCAATCTTGTGGATACAGCTTAATCTTCTGAACGGATACACAAAGCAGAACCCACACCTATGGGTTATAT
The DNA here is from genome assembly GCA_002287475.2 of Pyrrhoderma noxium. NCBI lineage: Eukaryota > Fungi > Basidiomycota > Agaricomycetes > Hymenochaetales > Hymenochaetaceae > Pyrrhoderma > Pyrrhoderma noxium. Next base: position 332,818 of record CM008260.1, read on the forward strand.
TAAGCCTTATTTCTTATTCCGACCTTTTGGGCCCCGACCCTCGATCCACAACGCCCTCCCTTCTCAAGGAATTGGAAATTCGGATATTACAAATATAAATAATATGTATATGTCAGGGAACACCCTTATCCCAATTCAATTATCTCACAGGGAGATTTGGTACTGATTGTAAAATATGCGACCGTATTTGTGCACAAATCTGAAAATTGCTTCCGCAGATATAAGAATCGAGAATTACATATCGACAACTTAAAGTATTCGATATATTAATTCTAATTGTTAGTTTTGGTAAGTATAAGCTAGCCTGCTGGAAATACATACTTAGAGCAATTACAGAGCCACATACCGAGTCCATGTCTTTTCATCATGCCCTCTATCTCGTGAGCGCCCAAGTTCGGCCACCGTGGCCGTGGAGAGTGGCCCCGCATGACTTACATTAGCGTCAGTCAGTAGTGCGCCATACCGCATTAATGCCAGCGATTGGCTCCTACAGGCTGAGTAAAGGCGGGAGAAGGCAAACGGGAGAAGGAACCCTCGACCGCAGCCGCAATAAAATTAGTGCCGAGATCCTCCCCTTCAAGACACTTAAAACGCGTAAAACACGAGTACACCTTGGTGATTTACACACAGGTCCGAATTTTACAGTTAGCGAGCGTTCTCAATGATATGATGGAGTAGAATTTTTTATTTATTTGGGAATGATGTATAATATAATCTATGGGGCCGATTACCATGAGAAGTAAGCATTAGTTAACATACCGTAATTATGATAGTAATGTAGATATATAAGTATTCTCTGTTGCTAGGAGCAATTAGTTTGTATGGAAATGCCGAGGCATTGTCGTTTAAGTTCACGTGTCAGACGCCCTTTGAACTTTTTTTGGGACACGTAAGGAAATATAGCGTTGCAGGTGTGAAGGAGAGGCAGCTTGGGAAGGTCTCAGGAATTGCCTATAATAAGAGCATTCTGGGAATAGAACAATAAAGCTATTCCCATAGGGCTGTTCTACAGCAAGCTGAAGTGCAGGAAAAACGAGACGGCGATTGCACTCCAGGTGATCGAAGGGGGGGAGACTTAGAGTTAATAGAAACTGAAGAACATACCGGGTACTTAGCTCTTGAACCTGAGAGACACGCTCCGCCGACAGGCACAAAAACATTTGAAAGATAACATAAGAGTGTAACAGGAGTAATAAGAGGAATGATTGATTATACAAGTACATACATTCGGCTAATGAAACTGTTTTAGCCTGCATTCGCTTGAATTGGCTCCAAGGGCTAGATCTTATTGACTGGGACCGCTTGAAAGAAACCAGCATTGTTGGCAACGCTGACGCTTCGAAGAACAGGATTTGTGTCACATCGGAAGGGATACATATCTATGGTGGCCTTGCCATCGGAGCAAGCACAGGCCGTAAATCCGTGGTGGAGATATAACCAGGGAACGATTGAACTCGGCTATTTGAACATAACCCTCCAAATGCAGCTAATCTAAGGGCAGAATTTGGTAATATATACCTCCTTAAATGGCAATTAGGTTCAATAGAAGTTTTTCGGAAACGGCACTGTTTGTCTCACCGCTCCGGTGACCGTATACGATCCGTTGCCCGTTCAAGCGCACCCTCACCTGGAGACCTTTGGACAGCCAGAAGGACGGTATTCTGGAAAAGCTCTGTGACCAGGAAACCACTGACGACATTCTGGGCAGGAACTGAAATGGGGGGAGTTAGAGACTGACTAGAGCAAGTGGTCACAATGCAACACTTGAAATACGAATTATAGACTAAGATATTGGGTCTGAACAATGCTCATAGGCTGAAACTAATAAATCGAGAGCCAACATGCTGGCGGAGTTTGGAATTTGTAGAGGAGGTTGGCTAAGCTGTTTGGTGATGAAATTAATATTTTTTGAATAGCACGAATAAGCTTGGGAAAGAAGCTTGAAGTGAAGCCAGCCTCCATTTAGGCACCTTCTCCGATGGATCCGCCAGCACGCAGCATGCAGGAGGAAGCTAGAGAAGAGAATCAAGAAGTGTAGATTCCAGGAACTCGCTCATGCTCTCATTACTGGGGATACATCACTCCTTGACTTTTTTATCTTTTTTTTTCTACTCAGGTCCCTATGCTTGCAATTAAACACGAATCGAATCAATAATCGCATCTGCCGTAAAGAAGCTTGGACATCTATCACTCGCTGCTTGCACCTATGTGCTCAATGCGTCGATCTACAGGCTATCGGGATCAACTTGAAGGTCTCCACTGTCGTCTCGTCGATATCTGTTCTCTGTGCTTTCGCCTTTCCTGTAGTGCTGATCAAAACGTACGCGGGAGGAGCAGCTGGTTTAATTCGTAGTCTTTGGGACAAATTCTGTCCAAGTCGAGAGCAGCCGTGTGCCATCCTAAATTTGACGGTTCCCGACATTTTCTTCCTTCGGGCTGTGCATCGTTCCAGATCTTTAGCTCCTGTTTTTTTCTCCCGACTTTTTATTTTTTCATTTTTCTATTTTTTGTCTGCTTTTTAATCTTGATTCGTGATTCCATGAATACCTTAACTCTGGACCCCTCGAGCGAAATCAGATCGCCCTTTATAACTCTTCCCGACCGAACCGGTCCCCCTCTGGACACTTTTCTATCCCTGCCTTACCCTTGCCTTCTTCATCGCAACTGGGCCCGTGCTCGTCATACTCCAGTCTATTGATTTATTCCGTCCTATATCATGTGCAACGCTCACTTTCAACACCTCTTTGACGTAGCTGACGCTGCCGACTCCTCTTCCTCCTATTCACCTCTCGAGATTGCTCAGCAGCCTATTCGTGCTCATTCGACTGAGATGGCACAACACGAATCGTCCCCAATCTCTGCGGGCTCTGTATCGACTGAGAGCTGGCCATACTCCATGGACATTGAGCCCCAGTCCCAAGCTGAAGCTCAGATGTATTCCCCTGTATCCACTTCATCGTATTCTGGCTTTCATTCGCCCATCGAACCTTCAGCTAATACGCGCGTATATGCGCTTGCGGGGGCTCTTCAACACCAACAACAACTCCAACCTCAAACATCATTTCCGGAGTCATCACAGCGAAGCACCGGTACCGGAGCATACTTCAACGAAGCTCAACCTCAACAGGCGGCGCAACGGTGGCCTTATGCTGCCACAACTAGCTTTGCGCCAGAAATGACGTTGACACGCGCACCAGTCTTACACGATGGACGGACTCAGGCGCAGGCGCCTTCGACTTCTCCATCACTCAACTTGACCTCTACTTCGGTTTCCGTACCAGTTTCCGCTTCCGGTGACAGCCCGACACGCGACCAGCACGCGCGGATCCCGTCATTGCAAGGCGCTCCTCTTCCGGTCAGTATAGCTCCCCACCTTCCTAATGTTTAAAGTATCAAACTTAATTTCGACATTACACAAACCATGTCCTTTCTTATTTAAATACAGCGTCGTGACTACCAACACCAGATTCAGAACCCCCACCAACGCGGCATGCCTTCCCAACAACAACAGCAGCAACAGCAGTGGCATCAGCAGACCTTTTTACAAGCACCTACCCCACGTTCCTCTTTCTTTTCATACCCAGAACAAATGGAATGCGAAGCCGAATCTGATGAATTTGGTGATCATGACGATTTTGATGACGATGAAGGGATCCAATTGCAATTAGGTCAGAGCCATGGACATGGCGGGAACCAGGTAATGGGACTGAGCATTCCCCACCCAGTTTCTCCAATACCTGAGCTTCAGTTCCCCCAGCATCTGTCAGGTACCCCCTCAGTTGTCATCCGTAATCACTTTATGAATTACGGTGGTGATACAACCAAATGGCCAGTTGAGAGTTTACAGGCATTTCCGAATTATAGCGACTCCCATATTCATTCTGTAGCAAACCCGGATGTAGCTTCATTCGGGGGAATATGGGTCCTGGGTCATTGGTGAAGGCAAAGAATCAACCCCATTCTTTAGTTCACCAAACCCGCGGGAATCATGATATGAACAACTTTACATCTGCGGCCAGTGCTGGCTCAACTACGTCTACTCCATCTTCTACGACGAGTAGTCCCATCAATTCATTCCGCCCCGAAAAGAAGGACAAGGTAAAACGGGCTGCAACTAACCAAGGTGGCGAAGACCGTGAACGTGACGGGGGATCGGGGGTTGATAATGAACCGGGTCAGACAGTGAAGGTGCTTGTGCAATCGAATACGCCAGGTGAACCGCCGAAGAAGGTGAAGATGCATCAATGCCGGATCTGTCAGAAGTTATTCCCCCGTCCCAGTGGGTTGGCGACTCATATGAATTCTCATTCTGGTGCACGACGTAAGTGCTTTACCGCTTACTCCTATTTCATATTTCCGTCTCAAAGAAAGAGCGAGAGACGGACGATAAATCTTACACCGTTTTACCATATAAGGAGAAAAAGATTTTCCTTTATCTTTATCAACGTTTCTAACTCTGTTCCATTGACCATGTGCAACAATTATTGACTTTCTATTTTCTCACGAATTATAGCTTTCAAATGCCCTCTTGAATTATGTCCCAAAACGTTTGCCGTCCGTTCGAATGCTCGCAGGCATCTCAGAACACACGGCATTACGGTGCCCCCTTCTTCACTTAGTAAGAATGGGGGCCGGAACCAGGAGGAACCTTTCCATGTAGGTTTTGAGACCCCCGTAGTAATAGACGTGCAGGATCCCGCCCTCCTTAGTTCCGGGGGAAACAATAGTGGTAGCGATGGGGGAGGGAGGCTGGGGAGAGAAGGTGAAGGAGGTGGTATGGGAGGACGTCCAACGAAGTTGAGATGGGTCCCACCAAGCCTGGCTACTAGGTCGAATGCGGGTAGACTAAGATCCCTTTCTCCTGGGTCTGATATGGCCGACTTAGATCCTGAAGACCGTTTGCAGGAAGCATCCCGATCTCATCCTCAGTTACAAGCCCATCCTCACGTCCCCTCCCATGGACACTTAGGCGCGGAGTCAGGTTTAGGCATTCATATGAGCTCCACGGAGAATATGGGCATGGGAATGCCGCCACATATGGGAATAGGCTCCAATATGAGTCATGAAGGGATCTCTCCGGGTGGTCATACACACATGAACATGAACGTGAATATGTCTATGCGGATGAACATGAGTATGGGCGCCAACATGAATATGGATGTTGGGCCTGACCCAGCGTTATTCTCAAGTCGCACGCCTGGTTTGCGAATCGCACCGAACCCACTTCCTCCTGTTGGGCCTGATGAAAATGAAGTATCGGGTTCTAGAGACTATGGGCCTAGATCTGGTACTTCTAATGATGCTGGGGACCTGCATGCGCGCTTTGATGAACGCAATTCTTATGCTGAAGCAGGAACATATCCGTACCATCCTGATCAGGTAAGCGTCAATAACCATCATTTCTGAACCAAGTGTCTGTCCCTTCTTGAGGAAATATATTTTTGGTCTCGCTTTTCTGCACACATTCTTATGTTGTACAGTATGCATTACTTCATTTTATTATCTTTTTTAATTTTCTTTTTTTATGCGTAGAGAAGAAAGTGACTGATTTAAAGTTTTGTCCTGGTCAATAACAATCTTCATCCGAATACCATGTATACGATTAGTGGCGCTGCTTACCTGGTCCTGGATTACTCGTGACGTTACGTGGATAGATTAGTCATGATCTCAAAAGGGTCAATCAGCTGGAATGGCTGGTTACCAAATTGAATACACTGCAGTACTTAGATTCCCATCATTTTTCCTCTTTCCTTGTTCGTCATGTCTTTTACTTTTTTCATGTCATTGCAAGCGGGTTACTTCCATTTCTTGTCCCTGTATACTCTGGCTTTCTGTTGTTGACTTGTTCACGGAGACAACCGACGTTTCACATCGGTCGCTATGATGTTCTACGATTTTCTTCTTTCCCCTGTTTATGCTGTGGTTGTTCTTGTGCTTCTACTATTTCTTGCTTTCAAAACATCCCCGTCTACGCCGACTAAGGCTTGTCCTATACTGTAACCTTATTTGTCCGTTAATTTTTCTGTTTTGCCTCATCACTCTTCCCCATCACTCATCTTCTCTTTTGATTCTCCTTTATTTTCGTGCTACACTCCTCGGCGGCCGGGCTTTTCTGACTGTTCACCAATTACAAGCCGTTTTGTGCTAACTCCGTGTAGGCTGAGCTTACCGGTTTTTCATGTCTTTTTTTCTTACTCCGTCCTTCTCCCTGTCCTATGCGTCTTGCTTCTCCGGCTTGCTACTCGTTGCCCATGCTACCATCTCTATATCTATGCACCACTTCTCTTCTTACTGTTCTTTTTGTCTGTCTGCATCGATAGTTCGTTTGTTCCTCGGCACCCATCTGCCATCTAATATGGACATCACGGACATCAGTGCTTTGTTACCTTTTTTGCGCAAGTTTCTCCTTCTTGCTTCATTACAGGTTGCATGTAATGAAAGTGCTCATGCAATCAGACGTTGGCGAATATCAGTTTTTCTCCTCCTATCTCCGTGTCTGTACTTTATAACCGCATCCTTGTTGACAATCTATTCTATTCTTCCACCAGTTTCAACTTTTTTATATATCATCATAGTATCGGTAAATAGCATCGCATTTTTTATGGACACGCATTGGACATTCAAGCTTTTTTTTGGTAGCTACTATAATAACATGTACCACGTTCACGATTTTCTTGATTTTTTGCCTGCAATGCAATGAAATATTAAAGTAGAGTAAAAGATGACAAAGTTCAAAAGTTTCCGCATCGCGTATACTCATATCCTTAAATGACGCTTGAAAATTCTCCTGTTAACGACACTGAACGCCGGTTCAGCTTCTAGAATTCATCTTCTTCTGATCCTTCTCACTTCATAATCCTTGTATGTACGCAAAGCCCACTTCTTATTTAATTCAATATAACTGAATTAATCACCAGCTTTGTTCTCTCATATTCTAAGTTTAGTTACATGAGCTAATTTGTGCTTAAGATTCCAATTCTTTAAAATCCGTTACAGTGACTGCCTTGTTTCTTTCATCCGTTTCTCACCTATTCTCACCCACGAGAGGGCCAGTTACTCGAGTTTCCCGTACTTCCACATGTTCATCATCCTTCTCTTTTTCATTTCGCGTACAATACCGCTCTTCGTCAACAGCCCCTCTATCAAGGCAGGGTCACTTCTTGTTTCGCCAGCTAGACAACTAATACAACTAATCTTACGACGCGTTCTGGATCCTGTATCCTGGGACGCTGAAGCCCCTTCGCTCATACTTATCATCAATTTATTATTACGAGTCCAGAAGTTGACCTTACAATTCATTGGGAGGGTACTGAGATGGGACCGGCGGCGTGTATTCTTCCGTTCCACCCCATGAAGAGGCTTGGTACTCCGTTGCATTCAAGTTATCTGAATAACCCAATACTCGAATCTTTATCCGAAGGGAAAGACTAAGGGTCCAATTAATTCCATTCTCGACAGCCTAAGTCCATATCCCGAATCTCCGAACGATTTCGATCGTTAGCGGATTTGTATTTTGCTATTGTCCTGTTTGTATTTGTATTTTATCTCATCACTTATTTCGGATGGTGGCTGCAAAGCCTAGAAAGAATATAGATCCACTATATATCAATCAATGCGTTTGCTTATCACCCCACACCACCCGCTCTTAGGGGTGATTACCTACGCTCTTAACGAAAAAGCACCCCCCTTCCGTTATGCCGACCCACACCCAAATCTATGTTTATGGATAAAGGGTCTGATTACGGGAGTTCTTTTCCTCAGGGACTAGTTCAGGGTGGCAAAACAGAAGAAAGACATATTAATAGAGCCTGGGACGGTTCGATGCAATAAGGCTCCAAAGTACTATGATGTCTTTCGTAAGTCTGAGCCTTTTTTCTCGAGAGAGCTATGAAAAGTAGCGGTCGCGGAGTCCTCGGGAGAAGATCATTAGACATGTCAAAGCAAAACTGTTCCGGATATTTGGCGAAGATTGGCGCCTTTAAGTGGGTAATGGCATCAGTGAAGCACCGTGTGTCAGACGCTGTACGGTACATCTAAGCCAAGGAATCTCATGAGCGCACCTTGCGAACACGTTCTTGTCTCTTTCTGCATGTCCAATGACATCAAATGAACATAAAGTTAGAAGGAGAAGGGAAGAAGGGAGGGAGAGAGAAAAGAAAAGAAAAGAAAAGAAAGAGAAAGACCTGTTGTCGGTACTTCTTAAAGTTATTCCACACTGTGATGAGTGCTTTGGGTAACATCTTCCGCTTCCGACTCAAAACTCAAAGTTAAAGCATATCTTTAAGCGAATTATCAAAAAATCAGGGTTCAAAAAATTAACAAACGAACCTTTACCTTGTAATTGTCTGTTTACATGTATTCACAGCACTCACAAAATTAGGGGTTCCGACTCCGACAGAACCTTTAAGCTCCGCAATTCCAGCCACTGTCCCAGTATTGCGGATAATATCTTACTGATGAATTGGTGATATGAATTCGCATCTGTTCTTTTTGCTCGATGCACCCATTTGAATAATATCACAAGTAATACAGATATTATAAGAAGCAGGACTGAGAACTCCCATCATTAATGGGAGAAAGTGTATTAATACAATGATTAGATCAGCATCATGACTGTCAGGAAGAAATTAATCCAAGATAGTCCCGAATTAAGTGAAGGGAAACTGATACATTGATACAACCGCCTCAAACCAGTGCTTCCCTTGTTATTGGGTGTTGAAATCTGTAGAGATTAAGATTTTTGAAATCGGGATAAACAACAAGACTCTGATCTTGTTTCCCGTTATTTGAGTAACAGGAAGGTAGCATAAACATAAATCTTTGTGGTGTAATTTACTCATGTTTCGAAAAAAGTTCAATGTACCTCGCTGCGTGTCTTCGAGATCCTCCGGCATGCATCAACAACGCTTCAAGAGAATTTTCCTCCTATCGCCTGTGTTTCTCCATCATCCTCTCTGTATGCTCTTACATTCAATAGCAAAGCCCACGCCCGTATATTCTTCTTCACTTTACTTTTGCTTCTCGGATGGATCTGCATAAGAAGCAGTGCCCTATTCACGCTTAGCTCGTAGAGCCGGAGGGCCGGCATAAAGAACACGGTTCACCAACCCAATTGGTATATCAAACGGCGCCGGGATGGCGTCCGGGACCGCGGCGGAGAGGTACGGGTTTGCAGTAGGCATAGGACTGATTGATGGTATATGAGCGTGTGTATCTAAGCGTTGTGGGGCAAATGCGTGTAAGTAGCGCAGCGCAGACAGACCGGACAATAAGACATGAAATGAAGTGGAACAAAAGGAGAAGAATGTTAGATTATGGACGTACCCGTAATCGTACTAAGTTCATCCAGATCAGGTGTGTTATACAGTGCAAGTGCCCAGTAGGTGAAATATGTGAGGAGAATTAGAACAACCGAATATGCTGGTAAGAGAATAGCCCATTCTCTGTTTCGGACATAACCGTAGTTTTGGATATTTAATATACATTGTACTCAAATCAAAAAAAAACAGCTCATCAGAGACCATTTTATACAGTAACTTACCGATTTGGATACCATTCAATTCCAAGATAAACTATCCAAGTATCGGGAAGGAGTGCCCAGAGGACATACAATATGAAAAGTGTATATGTTGAAGACCATGCGACAAAGCCATAGAATTCTGGGGCTCGGCTCTTTCTTTGCTCAGGTTTCGTAAGTTGTGCAAGCGGCGATCTTGGTGAAGTTGGATCCATGACATGTTAGTTAGCACATCTGCATCTTATAAAAACTGTGCTTGTATACGGTACTAGTAGAGTACTTGTAACTTCAAACTCATCGAGAGGTGTGATTTAATTATGTGACATACGCGACATTTTTGTCACAATGAGTACTTGACGCGTTTTAGCCTGTCATTAGTACTCAATTACCTCTCTCTCTTGAACTCTACTCCTACCCTCAGGTCAACATGTCGATGCAACTAGATGAAGACATAACAGATCCTGCGGTTATGGTCACCTTTTACAAACGACTATATCCGTTCAAATCTATCTTTACATGGCTAAATCAACAACACCCTCCATCGCGATTATTTACTCACCGCGAATTTGCATTCACGTTAATGGGCGATGTATATATCCGCTACAACTCCTTTGCTAACGCCGAAGAGCTTAAAAAACAAGTCATACGACTTAATCCGAGTCGCTTCGAAATCGGCGCGGTCTATAATGCGCGACCTCGTGACAAAAAGACACTTAGGCCCGGAGCCCTAAAACCCTTGCAACGTGAACTTGTTTTTGATATTGATATGACAGACTACGATGAGATTCGTACATGCTGCTCTGGGAAGGGTATTTGCAAGAACTGCTGGGGATTTATCGCCGTTGCTGTAAAGATTCTCGATAATGCGCTCAGAGATCAATTTGGCTTCAGGCATTTACTTTGGGTTTACTCTGGTCGGCGTGGAATTCATTGCTGGATCTCAGACCCCGCCGCAATGGCCTTAACAGATGAACAACGAAAATCTATCATGGGATGGCTTGAACTTATCAAAGGAGGAACGAATATGACTAAGAAAGTAAATGTGAAAAGAAACCCTTACTTACATCCATCGTTACGGCAAGTCCTGTACTTATCTATACAAATATACACCGTCTGAATCACGATAAATAGCTCTGCCCTCCAAATAGCCAGAGCTGAGTTCCAGGAGCTCGTACTCAGACATCAGGATTGTTTCAAAGAAGGATCAAAGCAAGTAGATGTGCTTTTGGAGCTTCTTGGAAAAGATGTGGAATCGGAGATGCGGGATAAATGGAAAAAAACCCCTAGAGGATCTTATGAAAAGTGGCAAGATCTTTTGAATAAGGCTTCAAAATACAATGAAAAGGATGAAACATGGGGGAATGCTGTTGAGTACCTAATATGCTCTTGATAGATCTCTTTCTGATTAATTAATATTTTAGCCAATACATCAAGCATTGGAGGATATTATACTTCAGTACACCTATCCTCGCATTGATGCGGAAGTATCAAAACATAGGAATCATTTACTTAAAGCTCCATTTTGCGTGCATCCTGCGACGGGTCGTGTCTGTGTTCCTGTTGATCCAGCTCATATAGATAAGTTTGACCCGGAAAGTGTACCAACTGTTGGTCAACTGTTGCGTGAACTAGATGAGCGTAGTGTGGGGAAGGATAGAAACGGCAATGAAGAAAACGGTAGTCAACATCATTCCGGTAGACGATTCGATTTTTTATCAACGCAACCTAAACTGATTCTTTTTCACATAGATTGGGAGTATACTTCCCTAAAACCTTACGTTGATATGCTCAATGCTCATGTTAGGGGAGTATTAGAGGAAACGAGAAGAATAAAACGAGAAGAACGTGAGTATTTAAAGATTATATGACGAAATACCTGTATTTAGCACAGAACATCCAGGGGATCCACCTCCAGACTTAACTTTCTGAATTTTGGTCTGCCTTGTCTTGTACTTATCGACTCCGTTTTCTTGTGTTTTGTTCTGTATCTGTGTTCATCAATGTATTCCTGCACGTTGCAAGTCTGTCTTGATGTGATGGACCCATCGAAAACTCAAGACATTTTGTACTATATCATATTTATTTTATACATCGTCGTACCCGACTCAAAAGCTCCTTTGCACTAAGTACTTTTGGGATTTCCTCTCATTAATAGTATCAGGATGCAGGCACAGGAAGTCTGTAGGATATTCGGACGTTGTCTGGATATTAACTGAGCTTAATAGATATCTAGGGTTCTTGCTTCTGAACTAAGCCGAATCTCATCACGTCTGGTAATAGCACTCATGTGATGTAAGAAGCAAACACATGCTTAATCCATCTACTGGCCTAACGTTCACACGCGAGACGGGTACTGAAGCGCTTTGAGACGTTAATTGCTATACTCTGGATAAACTGTCTTGAAAAGTTTAACCTAGTCTACGGCACTCTTATTATTGAACTTGCTCATTTATGACCATTGCAATTAATTTTATTGATGTTTAACATTCCGATTGTGGCTATTGCAAATGCGGATTTGGAGATAAGACTTGGAACGCCCTCGTGTTGCTTGTTGTTTTGCGTGAAGAAATTTCCAGACCGAGACTCTTAGAAAAACTGCGCTAGAAGGAAGGAAAAATTGCTTCCCAACCGCATTACTTCCTAATGGGATTAACAATACTGTACGGTGAAAAAATTGCCCGGTCAAGTATGGGATGGGGAATGCTGAGATCTCCGGATTAAATATCCACGTTCCCGGAGGTCCCATCGATGTAACTACTTTACGGGATGTTTGCTGTCACTTGTTATGAGGAGTAACTTTGACCGCATGATCGCAAGAATCAGAGCACCTTTTCTCTATCAGATCATCGAACCTGAATACAGGTGCTCTGAAAATAGTGTCTATTGTATTTGGCGGCCGTAAACAGTAGTTCACCTCATCTTTGATAGGCACTTAACTCGAACATCATAAATCAGTGAGTTGGCTGATGATCAAAAAGTGTTATAAGGTTCTTGCATTTTTATCTAATATCTTGTCTGACATCTATGTCAACGGCAAATGTTTATATCCCTATCAAAATTGAATCCTCTTGTAATTGGACGTACTGGGCCAATAAACCAATAATCGATCAAGCCGTTTACTATTGTCAGACGGCGTCTGAATTAGCTAGGTTAAGATAATAACAACATATACGTCTTCGTCTTCCATTGTCTTCCATTAATTGCTCACCTTGCACATTATACACTCTATTGAATGCAATCGATAATTAATTCAGTAAAAATACTTACTGAATGAGAAAACGAAGTGATGATTCTAATTCTGGAGTGGACCATATAAAGCTGACACGAAATGATTATCTGAAAACTTCTCATGACACATCGCCTTTTCTCTTTCTATATTTTTAGCACTCGTTATCGGCTTTCGTTGTCTATTCCATATAAGTAAAAACTTTGGAGACTTTGAGAATACGGTGTTATACTTTCTCTAAGTTAGAGCTCCGCTCAGACTTTCAAATAGGCTTCTATTCCATAGATCTATAAGTAAAGTTCCAATCAATTAAACTCTAATTACTTTCTTAAGATTGATCGAGTGTGCCAAACACGTAAATCCGGCATGTTCCAGTGACAATGAACTCCAAAATGAATTGCACGATTCTAAGTCGAAAATTGCGTGAAATTAAACACATAGAATTCATGTTTTCGGCGCTCCGAGGCCCTGGTATACACATAAGAGTCATAGTATCACATTTTTTATATGAATTATTCTTCGGTTTCTATCAGTTCGAATTAGGGGTTGGTCGTGAGCAATGAAACTTCTCCCTATTAATTTTAGTATATTCCGTAATCAATTATTTAATCGCCGCGACCATCAAATTATAAATGTTCTTGTTGACTCATACTCATAACCTCCTGGGGTCGGATTAATTTGGTCAGGGACATCTAGTCCAAGAAATAACAGGGCATAGCGGATCAAAATGATGACCGCTATTCAGTCATCAAAGAGAAGTATCAGACAGGCGATAACAAGCAATCTGCGATCTCTCTCAGAGGCATCAGTACAGGAGCAATGTAAATTTTATATCATTCTAGTTCCGTAAACTTATGAACGCTCATTAATGTCATTTTGTTTTGATATAGCTGATTCTGTTTTTAATCATATAATATCATCTCCGATATTCCAGCGCAGTCGGACAGTCAGCTGTTACCTTAGCATGAAAGGGGAGATAAACACATATGGCATTGTTCATGAAATTTTACGAAGGGGTAAGTCACTTGTTTCTGTTGGTAGGCAGAAATGAAATAGAAATGAAGGGAAGACCCTCTATGTTCCGAAGATTGCGAATCGCGAAGATAGGAGGATGGATTTATTGAGGATATATAGTATAGAAGACCTTGAGTCTTTGCCTAATGGGACATGGGGAATTAAAGAACCTACTTCAGAGTGGCAAGAACGTAGAAGGGCATCTAGTACGTTTTAATAATTATCGAAGGTCCTGTGAAGATGAAGTCATATGGTGATAATATCTTCAGTTTATGATGATGATGCAGATACCCTTGATTTAATTCTTGTACCAGGTTTGATTGCAAAAATGTTGTTGCGGTCTATTTTATCCGGTTCTAATTGATCCACTTATTTAGGGGTTGCATTTGATAATGAACTATCACGATTGGGGCACGGAAAAGGCTATTACGACTTCTTCATAAATTCGTATTCAAAATTCAAAGCTCAGCCAAAATTAGGTAAGTGATGAAAATTCCAATTGCTATCAGATTTCGATATACCGGCTTTTAGTTGCCCTCTCTTTGAGGGAACAAATTTTACCAAATGGTACGATACCTATGGATTCCCATGATAGAAAGATGGATACTATTATCACGCCAGATGGCCCCATTGACAAGACAGAGGAGGCATAGATGTATAACAGGAACAACAAATAATATCCTTTTGAGGCGATCAATAATATCACTCCTGACTAACTATTCTTTGCGTTGATAATACAATCGACGTTATTAGAGTGAAATGCATACAAAGTGCCACTGATGTGTCCCAAATGAAAGAATATACCTATACATTTACAATCTTGAGACTAGAGTATCACTTGGAGTTGATTATCAGAGTTTCGAAGAGTAAGAGGTTGACCTGTCGCGTCAGATCTAAAAACGGAATTCGGAAAGTAGAAGTTGATGGTTCCTGTATCATTCTCCAATATGGCACAAAACCACAGGTATTATATGAAGCGTATCACACCTGAGTTACAGTTATTTTGAGAAGTGTCGCGAGATTATATCTATGTGAACCTAGGTAGCAGCTCTGTCTCAAATTGTCTCTCATCAGCACTGATCTAACATGTCGGGGCAGCCTCCGTCAAGCCTTCTTCGAGTAGTCCTCTTAATAGCTTCGGGGATTGCGCACCATTTAGCTAGCACTATATCGACGGAAGCTGACAAGGTCCAAGAAACAGATGAGAACGGACTTGACCATACCAAGCAACACGATAAACATCCTTCCGCCGTACGGCCATTTTTACTTTGTTTAAAGCTTTCAAAGGTATTTAAGAGCTAGTTGGATAAGGTTATACTCTCAACTAAACTCTTAAATGTATGTGTGTATTAGTATATATTTTGGACCTTCATCACCATTGAGGGGACATGCCGAATACTACAGTCACTTCCCAGTACAAGATTCTCCCGTGCTGCACTTTCAAAGCTGCTTCCGACGGGTGCTTTTCATCAAGGAGATTATAGTCAACTTCCATTTCTCCTTAGCTCTATATCCATCATTGCTGGCTGGGGTATCCGCAGAGCGTGCTTTGCTACTCTTGGTCGACACTTCACATTTACACATACTACACTAAACAAACATTCGCTCATAACAACCGGTCCATACAGTGTCGTACGTCATCCTGGATATGTCGGAATGGCCTTGATACGGCTAGGAGGTGTCTGCTTGATACTGTCCCCTGGAAGCTGGGTGCGTGTCATCGGGGCTGTGCCGTGGCCTTTGTGTCGCCTGCTATCCGTGTCACTTGAGTCATCTTCTGGATCGCTCTTGAACGGATCAAAAATCCTTGTTGGCATGTATATAGCACATGCTATTCTAGAACAATATGCATTGCTTGGAGTCCGAGCACGGCGTGAGGATGAAACGCTCTATAGGGAATTTGGAGACGAATGGATCTCTTACAGCACGAAAGTGCCGTGGATGTTTTTGCCTTACGTAATATGATACTTCTATATATGCAGGTTGAACCGAAGTGTACAATTATACTATGTGTCTACCACTGTATGATCGTTGGAATAAGGGTACACTACCGGATCATCTCTTGTTTAAGCCCATAAAACGGGAAGCCTGCGGAGAAATGGAAAGATTGTATGCGCAATTTAAGAATTTTCCGATGAACACGGCCAGATTCAGCGTATTGTTACTGTAACTGATCTAAATACGAATTTAGGGACATACCCCCACAGCCTCTTCTTGGGCGTTTACATTGCCCACAATATTGTTGGTCCTGTAATACAGACCTTTATGTACGATCGAAACATAGATCGTGATCGTTTCCCAGTCACTCACTCCGTGATACTAGGGAGGTGCGCGCTTCTATTTTTCAGAAAGCGATGTCTCATCTCACGCATGTCTGACTCAAATTTGAATCATCGTAAACTATCTTTCCGATGGGGAGCCTTTTTTCGACTACAGCTAGTTTGGATCGGGCTGAGCGCTGATATAAAGCCTCTCTTGAGGGACAAAGTTCTGAAAATCCACAACCTCGCATTCTCCTTTTACGCCATGTCATCATATACATTCTTACTTCTTTTTGCATCTGCTGCTCATCATGTCTCTAGTACTCCTCCTAGTATAGCTCAGAAATCCTCTAATCATCTACTATATTCCGACAAAAAGACAAAGGTCGACGAAGCCGCTTCGAATTCCTCCCATGATGCTCTTCATGGAGGTAAACGGTTTAATCAATTTGGTATGATGGGCGTTGCAGGCTCGAAGGTAAATAATGCAAAGAAAAAGGATCACTAGACAATACTGACTCACTCTTAGTATGCCGTTTGGATATTGATTCTCTTAGAGATTCTTGCATATTTACTGTCAATAAGCCCAAATTCATCGCTCTCAACTACACTCCTCCCTATACTTCTCCCCGGAAAATGGTTCAATCTGTATCATTCAGATATTCACATCCAAACCTATCCTCACTCCTTGGTCCCAATCTTCGATGTTTCACCTCCCACTAAATTTTTCTGGTTCTGCATTTCATCCATTCTAATTGGATATGTCATCCGCAGAGAATGTTTCCGTGTAATGGGCAGACACTTCTCATTCACGCACACAACACTCGAAAACCACCAGCTTATTACCGAAGGTCCCTATAGCATCGTCCGTCACCCCTCATATACAGGCGAAGTCCTTGTTCGGGGTGGCACCGCCCTTCTTCTCCTCCGCCCTGGGGGCTTCGTAGCCCAGTGCGGCGCATTGTCTACGGCACATTTTCTCAGCTTCACTGATTCCGGCTTCTCCCTGCCGCAACTGATGCTTCTCACGTCCGTACGAATCTGCCTAGCATTTTACGTCGGTTGGATCTTGTTTGGGTGCTCATTCCTCATTTATCGTGCACCCCTCGAGGATAAAACCCTACATGAGACGTTTGGCAAAACTTGGGAAGAATACAGCAAACGGGTTCCGTACCGATTCTTCCCCCTTGTGGCTTGAATTTACTACGATAATTCTATTTGAAATTAGAAAAATAATAACGCGATTCACTCCCTTTTTTCACGATTACGCTTTCTATTTTTAATGATATCTAACAACGCCATCAATGCGCCGAATGCACTTTATATCTAGTAATTAGTTTCATCATCATCGCCATCATCTTATCTAATCATTTTTATTTATACTTTTTTTGAATTTATGATACTCTCATGTTACTACTATTTTTTTTTTGTGCTCAAACACTTAATGTCTTCGCTAGCCCCGTTTGTTGTTAGTTAATTATTAGGTACGGCACATTGCACGCACATACTATGTATATTATACGTATTTGTACATATATTCGTAGATAAACTAGCACCTATGGTACCAGTGACTGCGTGAACGACATACGAAAATACATGTATATCGGGAATCTCGGAATGAGTGTAAAGGGTAAGGGGAAGAACGCGTTGAGCTGTAATGTCCGTGGAGAATAATTCATGAATAAGTTAGATATCAAAGTAATCAGTCGGATTCATCTAGAAAGAAAAAATAATAAATCTGATGAACTAAATTTAAGAGCCACAAATTCCATTTCCATTTTCCGCCAATAATAAACGTCCACCTATAATGGTCGCCGATCTCCGGCCACCCGAGCTACTCTTCGAAAAACGCTCGGTAGGTACTTTTAAGAAATCCGTTGAGGAGGATACCGCTGTTTTTGAACTTGCAGCCGAGATTGCTGTTTGAGCTGTCCATGTGGTACCCGAAGAACTCGGAGGAGGGGAATGTAAATGGTGAGGAGGGGGTGCGCGTGGACCTTTCAGTGCTGACTTTTTTCTTGTCTTGAGACCCGAATGGGGCGGAAGGAACATTTGGGATGGCGGTTGAGGAGGCGAATGTGGTCTAGCGTAGTCTTGTGGTATAGGGTATGCATCAACATGTGGTTGTTGCGTGGTAGGAGGGATTTTCGAAGAAGGAGATCGAGAAGGGCTAGAACCTTGAGGGGGCAATGGAGGGGGTTGTGTATCTACACTAACAGGCGGATTCTGATATTGGAAAACGGGCCTCATACTATTTACGGTCATAGATGACCCTCGTGCACCAGGGCTACTAACAATGACTGTACGAGCGGGGGCATTCCCATACGAACATTGCGTTGCCTGTATGGAGATTATCGAGGAGTCTGGCCGTTCATTGATGCCTGCGATGCGCCGTACACCACTATCACGACTTGCTCTCGCGGCCGCGATACTACTTAGGTTTACGAAGGCATCACCAGGGGGCAGGCTCCCCACCGCAGCTGAAGTGTTTGCAGTGACGCGTGATGCATGTGCTGTTGAAGCGAGCGAAGGAAGGAAAGACGTTGGGGCAAACGTTGGGATAGGAACAGGTAATGGATTCTTTGCCGTAACAACACTTCGAAGAGACGCTATGGTTTGCGTGCACGTATTGAAAGTACGCGCCGTCAGTCGCGAGGAGTGAATAGACGGAACAAGCGCGGACTGGGCTGATGCTGAAAGATACGATTGGGCAGACCGTCTCCAGAATGAAGGTCCCCATGCAGAAGCGGGTGTATTGCCATCTGTTGATGTTGATGATGGTGTAACGGGGGACAACAGATATGATGCACGACTAACTCGTCTCGTTTCGGCTCCCTGTTTTGCGCGCGTAGGTGAAGTAACTGTTATTGAAAATCGTGAAGCTGCGAAGGCAGATGATGGTGTTGGACTAAGCCTGCCAGAAGGGATGGCAACATCAAGCGTAGGCATTGAATTACGATTGAAAATGAGGCTAAGCAATTCACGACGAGAGCGTCCGGAACGATCACGTTCACTCTCCTCAATCGGAGCCGGAGGAGCTAATTCATGAGATATAGCACTATCTGGACATTCTTCTACTGGGGATATTTTCTTCTTCACGAAAGCGTGGAGTAACTCCCGACCTCGACTCCGAGAGTTGGAATGAGAGAACTGTGAGCTATGGCCGCCATCAGTACTTTCCCGCGAGTCGAAGTCAAGTTTAACTGAAATTGGAGCCATAAGTGCTGGTGTTGAAGGTGTGACAGGTCGCGTCCCAGGTAAGAATTGAGAACTACTATTTGGATTGTTAAAAATATCCCTAACACGCCTCCGGGAGTTCAATGTGGCAAGGGTTGAGCACACATATACTAGATTGACCCAAGTTCATCAGTTTACGGACAAACGACGGCCACATCTAAGCTTACATTTACTGGAAACGACATGGGGTATAACCCAATAAAATGTGTTTGGTGTTGCAACAAACTAATCGATGGATGATAAGAAGTTATTTTTAGAATACTAATAAGGAAACTTACCAAGGCCAAATTTGTCATTGTTGCTATGCTGTGAGCGAATAGGTAAGTTAATATGTTTAAGAATGTAGGTCAATATTCCAACCTTGTCATCAGCCCAGTCGAAATCGCGAATAGAATAAGTCGATTAAGAACTGAGTTTGTCGCTAAGGCACTAAAATCGAAGACAATGTTCTTAATAACCGAATGTCAGTTCTGTACAATTCAAAGTACGTACTGATCCATGGAAGATCTTCCTCTGTTCAGGAAGAAGACTAATGTCCCGAATATGGCGAGGTCTGCGGCAAAACGACTCGATAATTCAATTGTTGCATAAAGCTTTGTTAGAGAAGTGATGCCCAAAAGCGGGTTTGTTGAGGAAACATCTGCAACGGCAACTATCAAATATCAAGGAAAGAGGTCGTGGTCGTCAGTCCGAGGATCCGATCTATAAGAACTAATAATGCATACCAAATCCCGATACTAAACGGTAGTTGTCATTTAGGAGTAATGATATAAATAATAAATAACTGTTGTTCAAGGCAGGAGGCATACCTAGTTGGAGTAAAGCGAGAAGGGACTTAGGGAGAATGAGAAATCGGATATCAAGCAGAGTTATTTATAACTTACAATAGATAAAGATAATAATTTATTTTTTCGGCTTACTAAAAGAAATAGAGTTAATTATTAGTCACTTAGAACTGTACAGGAATTCCATACAAATCCATATTCTCCAGAGGAAGAAACTGTAGATCCTGTCAGTTTACACAAGAATGGTCTAATTATGTAATCACTCACGCTTGTACGATGAAAGTAAGAATATACTAAAAGGGGAAAAATTAACATGCTAGTAAGATGAGACCATAATATTATCACAATCATACTGTTATTGCTATTGAAGACTTCAGATCCAATACTGCGATCAACACTTGAATCCTTATGAAGCAAAACAAAAAGGCTCACCGGAAAACTCCTAAATTTTGCATTTCTATTTAAGTATCATATGAAGCTGAAACAACATGCACAGACACGTACCATTTTGTCATATGTGACGCATAGGAAGGGTTTATCCACGAAAGAAGAGTATAATAAGCTGCAACAGAGAGAACGACCATATGTAAAGTATCGAGTATCCTGTAATTTTTTTGTTTAAATTACTGTCTTTGCATCCTTTAGATAAATTGATACCCACATGAGTATTACAACCTGAGAAAGAAATTGTGAATGGGGTCATCAAGTTATGATCCGAGGGAGTTTGTCACACAATATTAGCGAAATGATATGCAGAGATAGGGCTAGATACTTACAAGAAGATGATGAGCTCTAGTGTCTCTGTGATATACAGAGAAGTAATATCCCGACTGTCCTACGGTCGTTCCAAACAAACTGGATAATACAATTGAAATATTCAGTGTCAAATTTTGTTGACCCAGATCCTATGTTATTGCAATATACGTACATGCTCGTCAAGATGAGCCCTATGTTATTGTATCTGTGAGAGCATGTAACCCGAAGCAGAATGGAATAGCTCACCAATAAAGAACGAAATAGTAACTGGTGTGGCCATTATGTTTTAGAATTTACCTCTCGATAACGCTGGATAGTTTGAGTACAACAGATTTATGAACAATAATAAGGTGGTCGAAAGTAAGAAGTCAAGTATCTGCTGAATTTAAAGATAGTGAAGCATGAAAGGAATGAGATACAAAGGAATGACAAGAGGTTGAATGAAGAAAAGGGAAGCGTAATGACACGAAACGAAGATGAACGATGGAAGGAAAGGACCGCAAGCCCGAGCAACATACGCAGTTAGGGTCCAACCACCACGGATGTAGCGGCCGGTCGGGGCTGCATCCCATCTCGGGGACTGAGGCAAAGGTAAGCGGAGATAGGTCCTTTAGGAAATGTTCAAATTGTTGATGTTGTATTTCATTCAGTTTCTGTATGCATTGCTTTAACCATATAGCATATAAATCCTTTTTTATAGCACATTTTTGACAAGTTTCAATTTTATTTCAAAGAAGCCAAGTTTCGTTTAGCATTGGTTTGGACAGGGGATTACCTTTGCCCATCATTCTGAACAGTCATCATCAGCGTGAGACACCGATAAATTCAAAATAGCGCGTCAGTCACGGGGACGTTACACCGGCTAAGTCACCCAGGCCTGTACGGCTATCATCTCATTCCGGTTGTCGTTGACATCCATTTTTGGTCATTTTCCGGCCGTTGCGGCTGGTCGAGTTATCTGCCTTTATAAAGTGAAAGACAGTATATTAATCATTTTAATTGAAAGGAAAATTCGTTTTAAGAGAGTGGTTTAGGAAATCAATTAGAACCCCTTAACACGAGGTCCTCCCACAAAACTTGGGTTATTATCAGACAGTGACCTTAAGGGAGATTACATCTAGAAGCTATTGAAGTATGCAGATATAGTTAATTTGGCCCGCATCTCGGTTCATTCTCAAGGTCTAAGTTTACATGGAGAGAGAATCAAGCCAAAAACAAGTTTTTGAAAATGCGGATACGTGATTCTCCTGTTCTATCTGCATATCTCGGTAGAACTCAGTAAAAAGCTCTCAGACCCGCGGTCTTCCCGTTAAGGGCTGAGCATACTGTTCTATAAAAGTCTTGGAAGTCCTTTGTGCACGACCTTTCATAAAAACGATCTCACTCTGTGATTCGGCGGAGTATTTTTGCCCTCCCGCGATGCTTCTAGGTGTGCCCGCTGGCCCTGGTAGAGATAGAGCAAGCATTTGAATTAACGTGCACATGTTCAAATGTCTTCGACAGGTCGCAACTCTCAGAAGAGATGTTCGAAGCTAATGAAATTCATGCGACAGGTTGTGCGAGTCACCTTTTTACTATAACTAAGTCCGAAGTGATGAAATAGAAAGAATCAGATAGACAGGGTCACTCGCCAACGTCGTGGTAGTAGACAAGCTCGTCCAATCAGTAAAAGAGGCAGTGTGCGGATGTTTCGTTGTCAGAACTTTATGTTAATGATCACCTACTCGTCTTATTAGTAGCGTAGCCATTGAGGCAACGGGGTAGAACTAAAGCCTACCAACCAAGCTTCTGAGAAAATAGTAGATTTTTTTTTTCAAAATCCTCAGGGAGATTTTCGAGAACATATGAAAAGTCCGAGTAACTATAGCTTCTAGAGGAACGCTCAAACTCTCTATAACATGCACCCGATTTCTTGGCTTCATCGTGGGTTAAGAAGGTTGAGTGTTGTTCGGTCTCCCTGATAAAACGTAAATGACAGCAATACGAATATTGTTTGAGTTACATGTATGTCTCCGCGCCGGAGTAGAGCCAAAAACCGATCAAGAAGCTCTAGTTCTCGTAAAAAGTACGAGTATAGACCTTGCCAGAAGCTGTATTTGTTGACGTTTATCTTCAAGGTAAGATATTCTTGTTTATATACGTTATTCGTTGTTTTAGATTGTTGATATATTTCCGAATAATTACACATCTAATGTCACAGACACCATAAAGAGTTGATGTTTCCCACTCACAGAATAACCAATGGCTTTATATCTTGGCCCACTACAAATATACATTATCTTTTGTGAGATTCCATAAGGCACGGCGGCATGCTTAATGTCAATAGCCGGCTGGTATTAGCCGTACCGTAAGATGGGAAGTGGGAGATGTGAAACGGGGTCAAAGTACCAATTTCAAGTTGGCATTTTAAAAACAAAGAAAGGCCGTCTGCTGAAGGAATGGGCGTCATTGAACCATATCCCAGATGTAAGTCAGCATCAACCGTTTCGGCAGATGATCGCGATGCGATGATTTAATGATTTACCTCAGGGAGAGAAAGCGGAGCCACCAATCAGGGCGTCCCATCTTTAGTAATCCGAAAAAGGAAAGTGGCCTTGATCAGTCTTGCTCAGGTGCAACGCGGTATGTCACCAACCTATCTTTTGCATCAGAAACAACCTTGAGCTCGCAGAGGGGAAGAATTGGTCGAGAGTTCAAGTATGCACTGATAATAGGTGGTTAAAAAAGAAATATCTGATGAGCATTACTCCTCCTGTCGTTCTGATACACATCAGGAAAGGCGTGGAAACTAGGTCTAGTCTAGACCGCGCACTGATCGCTTTGATCCAGGCACCTCGCATAATCCATTTAAAATACCGACACCCCCTTATACTCCCTTCAACGTTGTCTACAACGTACAAGATATTTCGGCGAGCCCGACAACGAGAGGAAGACGGCAACGACAAAGACACGTCAGGAAATACACGTCCACAAGACATACACACTCGTTTTTTTTTCCTCACATTCATTTTGATTTTGGTTTTCATCCTGTGACGGAGTCAATATCACTTCGTAGCTCAGCCCATCATATCCCCTTCTGTTCGTGTGTATCAGCTCTGACAAGTGGCCTTTTGGCATTCCGTGGCCAACTCAGCGGGTAATATCTACATTTCGGTGGTGTTTTCGAGCCTACGTCTCAGGCAACTGCCTAAAATTCGACTGATAGATACCTCAACCTTGTGGTCCTTTTGATTCCATCTTTCCTTTCATCCGACAAAAAGCTAAAGGCGGGCCAGGAGAGGCAAAACAGATCTTCACTGTACAATTCTCTCCCATACCCACGATGTTCACACCTCCTCCTTCCCCCCTTCCTCTTCCTCGCATCGTTGTTACTGATGATGTGCCTGCTCTAATTGATGAGGATCAAGAAGTGAAGACGTCACATATGAATGTGGAAAAGGGGCTTTTAGCAGTACCCTCCCCAGGGATTTCAATGCCTTCTTCACAACGAGTGGCTATGGAACTGGCTGAGGAGAGATATCAAGAGAAGAGACGTACCGCAAGACGTATACGATGGGGAGTTTTAGTTGTTCCTATTATCCTCATCTTTGTAGCGTTGACTTCGAAAAGAATATCTGTACTTCAAAACTTCGACGATGCGTCTTTGAACTTACCTCGAAGGGTCGCAAATAC
Organism: Pyrrhoderma noxium; assembly: GCA_002287475.2. Taxonomy (NCBI): domain Eukaryota; kingdom Fungi; phylum Basidiomycota; class Agaricomycetes; order Hymenochaetales; family Hymenochaetaceae; genus Pyrrhoderma; species Pyrrhoderma noxium. Next base: position 357,286 of record CM008260.1, read on the forward strand.
AGATATGGGGAGACCTAGTATTACTGGGCATGAATGGATTCATCACCAACACAAGCGTCAAGAAGCGACCCAGCTTTCTGAGGCGTCTGTCCAAAGTACTGAAATTATTGCAACATCCGTTTCGGCAACTGGATCACAGACGGATACACCTACTTCAACGACGTCCGTGCCTCAGACGGAGCAAACGATACCCCCCGTCCCAGATTCTTCTAATCCACCGACGCTCCCCACGCCCTTCCCACAGCCCTACGATACCCTGGGCGTTGCGTCCGGCGTAAAAACTCAGGGATGTCAAACATTCTTCCAAAATATGACTCAATCAGAAGCGTTCCGCACCTGTCGTCCTTTCAGTCTATTATTCCAGTATAGCACGGAGTTTATAGAGGTGCGTTCAACTCATGGAGTTTATCATTTTTTCTGCTGACATCACTTCTCTTTCACTCGTACCGTTTTTTTTTTCGTTTCTTTTCTTATTTTTTTTTTGATTAATCTTTGTCAACCTTATACATTTTTATTACATTGTATGCTAACTTCCTCTAGCAGGCTCAAACAAATCTTTCTGCATTAAACACGCTGATTTGGGGGACTTGTAATACTACTCCTTCCTTCTCAACCTGTACTGCTAATTTGGAGTGGTTCGCTTCTTCATTGAAATCATCTTGCTCTACTGAGCTAAACGATCAAATGTCCATGGTCACCAACACACTTCTGGGCTTAGAAGCTTATCCACTTTTACGGTCCGCTGGGTGTCTTGTCAATCAAAAGACAAATACATACTGTTATGCCCAGGCCATGCATTCTGAGTCTCCGGCAGATACGTACCTATACAATGTACCCCTTGGGACTGCCTGGCCCTCTTCGGCAACGCCAAGTTGTAGTACCTGTGCGAATGGGTTGTTGGACCTGTATGCGGAAACGTTAAAAGCGGGAAATGACAGTGCATCAGGACTGGAGAATACATACGAAAATGCCGCTGAAGCAGCGGTTGCTACATGTGGGAACGGATATGCGGAGGTTAATGTTGCGACAAGTGGCACGGTATCAGTTATGCTTGGAAAGGATACTTGGAGAAAGGGCGCCTCCTTATTGATGTCGACGGCGATAGTTGCTTTACTTCTATAAGCATCTCAAATAGAGATTTTCACTGGTCCTCTTACTTGTGTAATATCGTAAGTTGACCGATCCTCCTCAGGCTTATGCTTCCCTACTTCTATAGGATTCGCAGTACTAACCTAATCTAATAAATCTCTAGATTAATCTCTTATAAGTTGTCAATAGACATTTGCAAGTTGCCACCCGGAACACCGATTCTTTCCTCTTCACGATCTGCGACGCTTCATCTGTAACCATACTTTCGACTTCTGGCATCTGTCTCTCCTCCCTACAAAACCCACTTCCACTTTCCCCCAATTTAGGACATTCGTATTTTGGCAATGAAGTTTGGGATCCGCAACAATTCCCCCGTCTTTGTCTAATCATATAAACCCGACTTATACGCACCTAGTGCTAGTCTCGGATTTTCTGTTCTAACGCATACTTATTCTTGCATTTTCATCACGGTTGTCATATTCCATATATTTCTGACTCACACCATCGCATTATATCCCGTTATTCAATTTACCCCTTTTCCTTGTCTCGTCTTCTACCGGTGTAAGTCTTTCTTGATCTCTATACTATTTGGGTTGTTATTTTTTTCGTTGTGTTTTTCATTGGTCTTGTCGTTTCCTCTCTCGTCATACATAACATGTTGTTAGTTATGCTTTTGCTTTATCACCCCCTCAACTCCCCTTATTATTCCTTTTTTTTGTTACCGGTTGAGGGGGGTTCGGTTCTAAGTCGGATTTGCGTTATTTTTGCGAGATTTATACTCTGATTTTTTTTTTCGATGTGTGCTCGTATAATATTTATTTGTTATTGAACATCGAATATTCTGAATATCAAATGGGGATATACTCAAGCTAAGGAAGTAAACATCTATACCTGAAAAGTTTTAGTACACTTTGAACCTACCACTGATGCAATTCAAGTGACGGGCGGTTGGGTGGGTTGCAATTTGCTTGATGCCCGTATTAATACCTATGATGCTAATTAAAATTAGAAAATCCACATACCTAAGTAGCAATGTATTTGTCAGTCCTAGGTAGTACGTCTACTTTTGCTCGAGGAAGACCCTTTAGTAACTATGGCAAGTATGTTTGTTACGTTAGTCCGGGACAGCTGGCACATCTGACATCTAAGAATAAACCAGACAAATAATATTATCCCCTCCTTTGGAACTAAGCCCCTCTCTGGATGCGCACAAAATTGTTGAGCCAAGGGTACCCAGCAACAAAATCTTGAGTTCCAACCTCTCGTCTTTGCTTTATGACCCTTGGGACTTCAGTAATTTCGTTCTCTGTACTATTTTTTTAGATCCTCTTTCGTTGTTTTGTACGTACTAGTTGTACTATCGTACACATCAAAGTTGTATTTTTAAACCCGCTTTACGGCCCTTATAAATATCCCCTCTCCATAGCATACATCAAGCTCAGGAAGCCACTGAGGCATTTACACGAAACAACAACAACAACAACAACAACAACAACAACAACAACAACAACACGATGTCAAGTCCCATAAAACCAGAGAAAAGAAGGACTCAAAACGCGTCTGTCGGTCAGGGTGGCCACTCAAGCTCAAACTCAAATAGGACCACTGACACGAATACTCCACCTGGGGGCCTTACCCCCGCTCAATATGCAGAGAAAATGAGAACACTAGAACGAAATACTGCAACTCTGGTTCGGAATGCAGATAGCTTAAACGCGTTATTTGAACAAAGGAAGAAAGAAAGAAATGGGAGCTCATGAGGGAGGAGTGACAAGAACGCTTTCGTGATCGTGCCCGAGTCGGCGTAGCGGATGTCAGGCAAAGTGGATGTGGATATGGATATGGATATGCAAACAATGCGGTCAAAGTACCCGTCCATCCCTATGCAGGTACAATCCTCGCTTAATCTTGGACTTGAAATTATCTATTGTACACGTACATTTATATATTATCCTACCTTTAGCAATACAATCGTAGCTTGAATACTTCGTAAACAAAGGAAACCTACATGGAAGTCATAAAGAATGGCTGGGTAGTTCCTATAGATATCCATTTATAAGGCAAAGTTATTTTACTTTGGTGGAAGAGTAATGTTTAGCAAATGAATATGTTTAGTGAATGCGTTTTTCCTCAGAAAGTTTCGTAATTACTAGCTAAACGTTAACACAATATGTAAAATAAGGAAACATCATTCCTTTGACACTTTTGGCTGTTTGCATTATCCTTTTTATTTTACATTTTGAGCTACAAGCATGTGTTCAGAGGAGGGAATATGGTATATAGCCTAGGCCACGCACTTTGCATTTCTAGCGTGATGCAAGCAAGGTTTTGCTAGAAATATAACGAACCCGAATTGAAAAGAACTATGCATGGGGTATGATCCCTAGATATGTACAGAGAATAAATTCAAGCTTGACTAGTCGGATCACTTCAACTAATAAAGGATACTGCCAATATTATTTGTAAGAGCCACAAACCGTGATACGCATATAAATACATGATAAACATAGTCAGTAAAAAGACATCTTATAACCTAGTCAGTACGAGGGAGGAAGAAGAGTACAAGATATAGGTCAGAGTACAGGGGTAATGCGAAGAGATTAAGATATAAATTAATAATTAGTGATATTCTAGTTTCAGATCGATAAATATGAACTACTGGCAGAGAATATCATATATTTTCTCGAAAGTTACATGACCTCCTAAGGTTTCATCGTTGAAAACATTCTGGTAAAGACGGGAAGACGAATCCTCTCCTTCTTTTCGGTTTTCAAGAGACCCAATATTGGGTTTTCTCTTCGCATATTTTGTCCGTGCCCCATATCCCTCGTAAAGCAACTCTCGCACCGGATCCAACCAACATTTGTCCAAAGGCGAGAAAAAGGAAGACAAATAGTTCTCGTCCAGCCCAGAGACAATAAGGGTTGTTTTTGCATTAAATATATCTTTGTCCGCGTAAGAGTTCCAACGCTTCCAATCTCTGTATGCCTCAGAGATTTCTCTTGCAGGACGAGACTTTCCCCGAGAGTAAAACACACTGATCCAGCAGAGCGAATAAAACAATGACTCATAGTCAAATCTTTCACAATAGATCAAAGGTCTGCCAACATGCAGGTCTTTGGACATGAACGGTCTCATCCCAACAAGGATCCTATCTCCATTATACACACCCTCTGTGTCCTTATTGCATGCTGAATCCCAATTGCTTAATACACCTTGCACCTTACCATCAGAAGTATAACGAAGCATAAGACTATTGATAGTGATATTGCGATGTTTTATTCCCTCTTTACTAATGGCGAGATGATGAATACCTGTTTTATTTATGCATCATACGCGTTATTGTTTTCCTGTAAATCAATAGTAACTTCGAAAAACGTACCGAGAGAAATATCAATAATAGCACTTTTAAAATGTCCGAGATCATCAATCGAGTACAATGGTTCGAGTTTTTCAATAATGATAAATCGTAGGAGTCGTTTCTCTTCATATTCAAATCCAAACATTGCACGGAATCGCATTATTCGTCTGTCTATATCTTTCGTATATAATACTTTTTGGTAGAAATTTCTCTAGTTTTCGTGATTTATCAGCCTAAGGACACGACAAGCAGTCCTTATCATATCAGGTTCCGATATCTGATTTGCCAACGGGCGGCCCCATTTCAGAATGTGCTCGCTTGTGATACCATCCTGTACAGAGTTCACTTCCGACGACCTCAGTGGAACAATCTTCCCGTTCTTATCTTCTTTCATCAGCACCTTCCGAATCTGAGTGTGAGCCCCATTCAGTGATCGATTTACAATATTGCACCCTTCTTCTATAACAACAAACTCCTCGTCCTCGCCAGTGTCAGTGGTGAACCGTAGAGTGGTCATCTTGCCTTCGACATCGACGGGTTCTGATGTTCCACAGTAGCCGTGTTCACTGCGTCCAAAGTCGCTGAAAACCTTCAGCAGATACGTGAACTGGTATAAGTCATTCACCAAGTCCAGAGAGGGAGAGAACAGCAGTCCATCATGATCATAGTATGCTACCTCTCCATCCCGAATAAGAAGGTGGAACACATGATCGCGCAGTGGATCACTCGTCATGTGATTGCACGCATACCTGGCTGATTGCTGCAGAAACTTCATCAGTTCTTTGTGACTTCGTAAACCTGGGCCAACTCTTTTCTCCCCATTCTTTGTCTTCATCTTCTTGCTAGCTCTAGGATCAGTAGTATCCATTTCCCTCTCCTTCTTGCTACCAGTCTGACTTCCTGAGGTTCCTTCTTGGTCTTCGGCCTATCTCGTTTATCTATCAAAAGTAATAGGGGCTCGTTACGAATCACATCAAACTATGAACATAGTTTCTTACCCTGCTCAGTACAATCGATATACTAAATAGCTTTATTCAAAAGTTTCATTTCACTGATACCAAATATGTTGGTCCACTCGAGCTCCCCCTCTATTTTCTTCAGGACCATTGTCGAATTTGCGTTTTGTTCCTGAGTCGACGAAGGCTATATCTAGCCTCCTCCCGCGTGTATAGTCATCGCACTTTAAATTGTGTGGATCGTTCCTCATGAATTAGATTTTTTCACTATTCTTTCCATTTTCTTCTGCTAAAGTGGTTTGAAAGATCGCAAAAGGTAGCATAACAATCTGCCTCGGTCTCTACATTTTTGCAGTAATCTTCCCTCCTGTCTTTGACAGTTTTACAACAGGAGATGTTTTGTAAATGCTCATCCGCTGGGAGGTCCAAGCCTTGCTTGGCCTTTCCAGCATTCTCGCAATGTCCCGTGTACGAGAGGGCGAGGAGAAATTGGCTAAAACTGACTATCTCTCTCCCCCTTTCAAGCTCATATTAGTGAGAAATAGATTTAATGCCTCGTTCGACGGGCAATTTGGCTCCAGAGTTTCCTTATCATCCTTGTTAGGGATCGGGATCTTTGTGTCAGCACCAAATCCGCTCTCAATACTGGGGGCGAAATTTGTGGCCAGATTAGGCAAGGGATTTGTGGTTGGATGAAGTTTGATGGTCCATTAGTGCTATCCTTGGGTTGTACTACTTCGGGTATAGGGATGGGCTTAAGTTGTGGATACTGAGTGTCCAGTGCACTTTCGTCACGGGATGACTCAATTAAATCAGATCTTTTCCCGTAACTATACCCAGACCCGATGAGTGTGTTTTTTTAGAGGGATTTCACACATATCCAGGACCAGATAGCTCAAAATAAGGATGGCGGGTTGAATTGCACACCAAAGCCTGTATTTATGTGCTCTTCTCTATTTGATTCGAGTAGATGGATATTTTTGATATAGTCGATCTCCATGATAGACGAAAGGAAAGCATAAGAAGTAACCAAGCAAGCAAGTCCATTGTTTGTTTGATGGTAAGGCCTTGACGTCTCATACCTAGTTTGAAAATTGAAATATAAATGCAAGTTGTTACACTTGTAATAATATGGGAATAGAGTGTCTGATTTATAGCGCAAATAACTGTCGATCGATAACTGCTCATGGTTGACTGGTTTTAAGCCTAGGACACTATGTTTTCGTGGATAGGTCGACATGAGTTTTGGAGAACAAACACGTAGTAATAGGTTAGGCACAAGTGGTTATGCACTTATGTGTAGAATACTATCCAATACTATTAAATAGAACGCTATACCCGAGTAAAAAGGGTTGACTCAAGCATAAGATGAACATGTCTGTAGGGAAACACTAGAATAAAACTCAAGAAAGATAGGAACGAAAATGTTGTTAAGGATACACCGTTGTGCTTATGCTAGATCTAAGTCTTAGAGGCCCGAGTCAAGTACGGGTCTAACTACCGCTACTAAATAAAGTTTGTTAAGCACACATTTTGTTACCGTTTTACTGGGATAAGATCAGTATTTTGTGTTTGTATTTTGATTTTTCACCAATCGAAGTGTTAAGGCCTAATGATAGAACAATAAGAATACCTAATGATACTCTAATCGCCTTCTTGTGCATTTAAAATTTTTGTTATCCCACTGCATCAAGATTTTGTGATAGTCGCTCATAGACATCCTGTATAAGAAGTAAATACTAGTATTAACACTTTGTCGAGTTTGATAATCTTATTTAAGAAGAATCTAAGATTCCCTACCATGATCCCCTTATATTCGAGTCTATCACTACTCATATTCTCAGATCCAAATAGGTACAACTTTGATTATCTTACTACTACATCTCCCCGTACTAGCTCCCTCTGCCCGGGTATGGATGTGCAAATTGTTATTTTCTACTCCATATTACTAATGTGATAAATCGGTTAAGGTTGAACGATACAGTACTTGGATTACATAATACCTTATATAATCAAGAAATTTGAGAGCAAAAAGTTTGTTGATTGTCTTTTTGCATTTCTACTTGCAGCATGAGCCTACCAGCATAGTGAGGTGAGTTCTAATTCCTTTGTACCCCGCCTATCCCGCCTATATGTTCCTCCTCCTTTCCGAAGATGAGTGTCGTTGTATTTACGACCCTGCTGGCACCAGTAGCCGACCTGAAACGGGTAGCAGGACACCGTACTCCGTCCTGTCCGTTTCACTGACATGAACCAATTATTCTGAGATTCTTCTTCCCTTTTTCTTCCCTTTGTACTCTTCCAATGAACTTATACGAACAAGTACTAATCATTTACTGTCTTCCCAAACAGATGCATTATCTTCTATGTATTGTAATTGTATATGTTTGATGTCAATATATATGTGTAAACGATTGAAAATTTTCCTTGAGGTTGTCTGCACTTCACGAACAATGCTGTCAGTCGTGTGTTATTCATACAGCAAAGGATGAATACCTACATGTATGTATGTCTACATGATCCAGTGGCCGAGTTATAGCCCACCGTAAAAAATGCAGGGAAAAGGAGGGGCACTTCATCGTACCTATCGATAAACGGTCTTCCTGAATACCCTTTAATGCCTTCTTCTCGTATCCGTTTGATTTGGCCCCTTTCCTGTTTATTGTCGTTAGGCTTTCTAAATAACACGAGTCCAACTTCTCGTAGAATGTACTGAAAACTAGCTTCGCCTCTGGTTACGACTTATGACCTCTGTGTCGTGATATACAGTTCTTACAAACAGTTGTGAACGGTGCTAGCTAAAGACATTGACTATGAATGCCAAATTCTTCTTTCCTCTATTTATTGTTGGTTTGTACCACAATTACATGGCATATTTAGGAAGGACAATGCTAAGTCTCAATGTGTTGGGATTTGGTAAGATATTAAATACATGCACGTCAGCAAAACCTATATAGTAACTTTATGATAGTGTGCAAGGGGTAAGGTCGGTATCGATTATACCATATGATTCGATTTTACCAGATCGATGGTATTCTTCTGAATGATGGCAGTTACATGGCAGCTTACTGATACTTGTGCTGTATGGCTAGTAAAGTTGTGTATAACGCATCAACATCAGAACAATAAATTAAGATGTGATCCTAGAGAATAACTTATGTACATGTACATTAATTACAAAGGCGGAGAATGGACCAATTATTTTACAGCATGAGAGATTGAACGTTCTGTCGTATTTCAGGTAAAGAAAAGAAATAAGAGAGTTGTTAGAAAAAGATTGTAATAAAACAAAGTTCGTTAGTGTAGCTTCTTCATATTTTCCACGTTCGTGCTAAATCATTCATGCCTTATGGATATCCTGATGAGAAGTCGAAGTTGGAGTCTCAAGTATCTTTTCTTGGACTTCGTGTAACTCCGTAGCGAGATTAGTTGCCTTCTGTTCGATTTTTTCCTTAGCTTCCTCCCCATCAAATAAGGCTGCAGTCTCCTCAAGTGTCAGCCCCTTTGTCTCCACGATATAAATGAAACAGAATGCTAGCTCGAAAGCAATCCAGCAGCAATACACGATCTATAGAATATGATGAGATATATGTTTCTTATGCAGAAGGTATAAAAACATACATAATACCTCCAACCAAGCTTTCCGAGAGCAATAGGATTCACATATTGGTTGAAGATGAGGGATAGAGATACCGAAAAGTTGAAGATAGTGAGACCCTTAGCCCGAACTTCGTATGGAAGGATCTCCACCGTATATGATACAATGAGCGGTGTGAATGCGATACTGAATAAGTCATATTGAATCAGTAACGAGTTTGAACATTTAATCACACCAAGCATATACTTACTCATAGGCGCCATAGAACAAGAAAATGAATGCAATAACGGCATGTGCCGCACCGTCAGCGCCAGTTTTAGCGAATATTGCAGAGCAAACTGTTTGCAGCGTGAAGAATACTAGCATTCCAACGCAAGAAGATATAAAGAGAATCCTCCGTCCGACTCGTTCTACTAAGAAGGAAGCAATCAAAGCTACCAGTAAGTTCCAAATTTGTAGTATTCCATTGATGAGAAGTTGAATAGTCGGGTCGGTGATTCCGATTGCATCAAAAACCTTGTTAAGGTAAAATGAGACGAGACCTGATTGATAGGCATTAGTCGGGGATTATTGGATCATGTCGGAAGTTGATTACTTACCGTTTCCAGACCATTGAGAGAAGAAAGCAATTGCTACGATGATCCTCAAGCGCTTAAGGTTACCCCGCTTCAGGAACGCAGACCAGCCAACGTTGGAGACAACCGACCGTTCAACACCAATGGCAGCTTTTATTTCTTCAAACTCATACTGAACGAGGGGGTCATTCCTTATTACCAAGAGCGTTAGAACTTTCAACTCTATAATGACAAATAGATCAAAACATACTCATTACCATCGGCATGATAGTATGCAAGTGTTTTTAATGCCTGAGCATCACGCCCTTTTGCAACAAGCCATCTCGGTGACTCCGGAGCAAAGCACACTAATAGGACTTGAATGGCAGAAGGTAGGCCCTGCAACAAGGATGGAAGCCTCCAGGCCCATGAAGACGGGATTTTAAAACTGCCGAATGTGGTCCAGGCCGCACTAATATAGTCCTAATATAAGCCTAGGCTTGTTTGTGCGCAAAATAGTAAATTGACTGACACAATCGACCCAGCATACCACAAGGAGTTGTACATAGAAGTCAACGAAGCACGGTATGGTGGATATGAAATCTCCGACACAAGCATCGGAGCCGAATTTGCAGCAAATGTTAAGCCAAATCCAATAAGGAACCTTTAGTGGAATATTCAATACAAATTACTATGTTCAAAACAATTCTGATCATTAATATCGTAATAAATAGGAGTCTCACCGCGCTCCTATAAACATTTTCACCGAATTTGAGGCAGTTTGTATAGCCGTGGCCACACACATTAAGAAAGCACCGAGGAGTATCGTAGGCCGTCGGCCGATACCGTCAGATACATACGGAACAAATGGATCTGAGACACTATCAATTACAAGAAACGATACAAGGAGAAATCTTAATTACATGCACCCAGACAACCTATATTCTATAAAACAGTTAGTTAAGAGGTAAGTATCATATAATGATTAGGTAACCCACCTGGATGGCATTAAGTAGACCTAACATTCCACCAGTTGGATGATTGAAGGCCTCTTCCCATTGCGTAAGAGACTGTAGTCCGTTCATCATACTCCCATCGTAGCCGTTTGTCGATGCTGTAATAAGACTGAAGTAGGTCAGTTAGACATATTGGATGTCTGACTTCAGTATGACCTCATACTCACAATAATACCACCCATCCGTTCAACGCAATTATCCTTTGCGCAATCAAATAAACATTAATGATCGATGCACAAGAGAACACAGTGTATAGTTACCTCCAATTATTATACCATCGCCGATTAGGATCAATTAGATGTGTCCAACTTCCACTCGAATGACTAGAGACAACAGCAGTTCCCGCACCCATTAAGTGCTAAGAGATATGATGCGGATGATGAAAATGTGTTAGATAGATAGGGATCAGTTCTAGTTCTAAAGTTGGCCACTCCGTCGTTTTTAACCTCCATGAGACTGAATGAGAGTCGGGTTCCCGGAGCCATAAACTTTTCTCCAAAGATTCTCCTTATAAAAACAGGGCTGAGAAGTTGCCCGAACAGCACTCCGCCAAGAGAAGACATCTTGGGGAAGTGCTTGCTTAAAGCCACCATTCGGTGGAAATACTCAAGACATATGAGCGTCAGCTGTATGTCAAGTTCTTGATGGATGGATCAAAACATTATATTGTTGCCATTGAAAAGGAATATTTATCGATGTGTCATACATTAATTTGCAGATTTTCTGGGGAAATGAATTTCACCAGAAAGATAATAAAATGCCGTCGGAACCTGTCTGGGAACATTCATTTCCTGAGTTTCACCGAAGAAGTCGAAGTTGAGAAAATTCTGGTTAGCACGGCTTATCCATTATCTACGAGGACTTGAATCAGTGTTTTATGCTAAATGATCTCATCCATCACTTTACCTCAATAATGCATATCTAGAGGTCAATCACTAGAGAAAGTGGAAATAATGCAAAATTGAATGAGGTAAATGATAACCGACGATCATACTTCTCAGGCTTCTCCACAAGTGTCACCGAGAACCCCAGAGCCACAAGCTTCCGGAGGTGCTCTAGGGCCATTCAGTCTATGTTTTTAGATTTATGTCATTCTACTAAGTTGTATTGAAGTTTGTGTTTGCACCTACAAGTACATACGAAAGGTTGACTATATACTCGTCTGATAGTCCCTCGTGAATTAATGATGAACAAAGCATATACCTCAAAGTTCTACTCAGCTTCAGAGTCTCGTGGGCACAGTATGAAGGCATTCCTAAACCCATGGGAGTAGTCCCACGTGCAGGGTGGTTAAGCGTGAATAGAGATTGGCTTACGGTGACTTGTCGGTATTATCAGAACATTGGTTTGAATCCTTGATAAAAGAGAATCATAGCATTGTATTCAAAAGTTGTTGAGGATGACGAACCTTGCACAGGCGATTATCTACCAGAACCTATTGAATGTAGAGTGTTATCGTTTTAAAACGGAAAGGAGACATAAAATTATGGAGTAGATGGGAAAAATCACACAAGTCATAGTAAATATTACATAGGCGTAAATGTCAAATCAAAGGTCAGAAAAAATGCAAAAGAATGACTGTAGAAACCGTTAGTGACATTAATCCTTGATGATGAGTAAAACAGGAAGTAGGACGTGATAGCAAAGGACAAAATAGAAGACATGATAACAACGATACTACAGAACAACATGCAATAAGTAGGAAAGACAGGAAAAGAATGGCGACTAATTTTCAAATCTTCTCAAAAGCTCCGTAGCTTGAGTAGGATTCGAGCTTGCAGCTTCTTCAGGGATAACCTCTGTAACTGACTCAGGGTCCGACTCCACTGAACTAAGGGTAGACACGCCGGTGGCATTTTGATTATCACCACTCTTCCGTCCTTTCGATAGCTTTGAAGTAGGAAGGGGCGCTTCTGCGGTCTGCCTTCTCCTGAACATATTCAAATTGAAAGTGTTCGTGAAGCTCGCAAGAGAGCTTACAGCCGAAACGCCTCCATTACTTGGACTCGATATTAAATTCATTGAAGGCCTTTTGATTGCCTTTGGGACCCCAGTTCCAGTTTTGATATGGTCAGAAGTCGTCCTTCGCCTTGTAGGGAGTATACTTGTCATACCCTCCGTGACTGATTGTGTTGGGGATGGTGTGGAGGATTGTCCGGGGCTGCTCACTTGCCGGTCATGTTGAGAACGCATATCGATCTGTATAGATGCCCTCTGGTTCTTATCCGAAGATGATATCGAAGATGCAGGGGGAGAATTTACAGGGTTTTCAGCTGAAAGTGCTGTGGTGGGAGCTGCCTTCGAGGTATTTTGTCCAGCGGTCGAACCTCTTGGAAAAGTGGCTATTCTCCCACCACTGAAAGATAATCTAGAAGATGAACTTGCACGGGACCCGGGTCGTAAAGGAGAAGGCATATTTGGTGAATGTGCTATGGTGCCCTTACGAGAAGGAGAAGGAGGAGGTGGTCCATTTATTCGAGGCGGAGGTGATGGCGACCGGGTTCTCGCGGGTTCGGGGGAGTCGCGGGGATTGTCTCTAACGGGGCTGGAGTTGCAGTATTTGGTGCTTCACCAGCTTGTGCAAGTAGCTTTGATAGCGAAGAAGGGCCAGCGGATGCCGAATTTGACCGACTACGCACAGTAGGGAATAAATGTGAGTTTGGGGACCTAGTAGGACCTAGTTCTGATGTAGAAGTTCCTGATTGTGAGGTTACTTCCCCAAGGGGTGGACTAATGGGACGCTCTAGAGGCGGAGAACTGGAAATTACCTCTTGATTTTGTCGGTTGGAGGATTTCCGCCGCTTAGCAGCTTCAGTACCGGGCTTTGTCCAATCTTCTACTTCCAGCATGTAATATTTGATACCATTATTAAGACTGTAGGGATTAGACTCTGGGTCCTGTCCGAGAAAGGAGATACAAACTTAATCAGTACCCGTGGCTATTTCGGATTTAATTGTACCTACGTTTGCGGTTGCAATCTTTTCACTAATAGATGTAATCCGGGCTACTATCCATTCTCGTGTCTTGAGTTGCTCGGCAAGCCGGCCTGTAGCATTAAGGAAGTAATGAGGGAAAGAGACTGCTCGGGATCAGATTTCGAGGTGAGTACACAACAATTCAAAGCAAGGAAGACACTTGAACTTACCGTTGAATGCTGCCCATGGCTTGGATACCGAGTTCCTGGTCGGTAGGAAGAGAGCCAAGTCACCCTTTGCAAAGTTACGGAATGCTATCTTTCCTTTGGCTCGATCACGGTATTCTCGGCATTGTTTTTGCCACTTGCGCACTACGGAAGAAACCTTTTCTACAGTTTCCGAATATGCATCAAGATCGTACTCCCGAAGAATTTCCAGAGCCCCCGCTGGGTCCGTGGGATCAATAGGCGTAGCGTCCTCACGCAAGGGTGACGTAGGGAAACGCGGGGGAGTCAAAACTGTAGATTCCGATGGATTTGCGCCAGCTCCGGCACCATTTCGTAGAACAACGGCGGGATGAATTGACAAAGGCTGTAATATCGATATTGCTTTATTGTGTGCATCACGAAATGCAATAGCGACATCTAAAATTTGCGCAATCAACCGATCTCTATCCGCGATTCGCTGTTCATAGTCGCTTTGAGAAGCTCGCCCTTCTGACAGGTCATTCCTGAGTACTCTTTCAGTATGCCGTGTTTCCCGTAAGTCATGTTCAGTATTCTGGAGCTCTTCGCGTACTTTTCTTAGGTCACCTTCGCAGAGATAGAGTTCTGTTCTCGCCTCCTTGAGCGCACGATCCTTCTCTTCAAGTTGTGCACGAGTTTCGAAGAACTGCTGTTCAAGCACGGCACGATCACCATCGGCCTCCGCGATATGATCACGCATCTTGCGTTCATGCTCCAAAGCTTGAGCTTTCAGTAGCTTTTCCCGTTGCTCACTTCCCTCGAGTAACGCACGATGAACTTCTACATTCTCAAGACGGGCGTTCTCGATTTCTTGAGTTAAGTCATCACCCCGAGCCCGAGCTTCCTCAAGGACCCGAAGTGTCTCTGTCTGGTCCCTTAAAAGCTGGGTAATACGCTGTGCATGGGTAGCTTCCAGCTGCTTTGTCTCGTCATGTTCTTGACGAACTTGAGCTAATTCACGTCGCAGAACTTCAATTTCCTGAGTTTTACTTGTGAGTTCAGCCAAGGCTCCTGCCTTTTCCCTTTCTAATGAGTCAATATCTGCAAGCATCTCCGTATGTCTATTTTCGAGCATCACTCGTGTTTGACTCTCCGATTCATTTTGTGCCCGTAAGGAATGGACTTCACGCTCTAACTTTACCCGATCGACACCCGCCGTCTCAGATGACGCATTTAATTCCGATTTCAAACGTGCAATCTCGGCCTTATACGTATCTCGTTCTTCCTCGATAGCTGCTTCACGCTCTTGTTTCTCCCTTTCTAAAACTGTAACTTTATCTGCCAACTCTTGGAAGGCAAATTCATCGGCTTCAGTCACTAAAAAAAGTATTAGAACGTTGATATCTTAGTGTATAGTACTAATTTACTCACGCCTTCGTCGAGATAACGATAATCGGGATGAGGATAATACTAGACTATAGTTAGCAACAGAGAATTAGTTTAAATAAAAATAGAAAGACAAACGTGTTTTTTCCACTACTTTATCGAAAGATGATTCTATCCCATTCATCTTGTCAATAAGCTTCTGAAGCGTGTCTCGGGTTTCAACAAGTGACCTGTCATCTTGTCTGCTCAACTTCTTCTCTAATTCATTCAGAAATTGCATAAACGTTTCAACATCCGACCTCTCAAGGACGTAATTCGAATCTGCGTCGCCTTCCTTTCCTCCTGATGGAGTAAAGTCGATTGAGGGTACTGAATCATCCATACCACGGGTCTCAAATGGTAATTGCCCATGAACTTCACCGCGGTAGATTTGTCTTCTCCTACGTTCGGCTGCTGTAAGTCTTGCCATAACTTCTAGAATAGTCTGGGCTCGTGCGTAGAAAAATCGCGAAAACTCGCGCCGTCGTACAATTTCCACTAGTGTAGCCCCATATGCATACAGCATCCCATGCAATCTCTGAATATGAGAGAAACTTGACTTAACTCTCAGGTCAGACTGAAGAGAGCTCATCAGCGTGGGTAATTGTACTAAATCAGCGTTTAGTACACTAATTCGCCTCAGGGCACCAATGCACAGTTCCGTTGATAAATTCTTGATGTCGGTCATATTTTCAACATCTTTGCGTATTAATGAGTCTGTATACTTCAATTCTGGCAAGAGGGAGTCCGAATTTGATCCATTAGTTCGAGCGGCAATATCCTTTACTTTTTCGGAAGCATCGCGTGCACGCCGTTCAATCGAGTCTGCACTTTCAAGAATTCTATTCGTTTGCAATGTGGTTCTGATTTGATCGGCCCCATCTCGCAGACGGTCCATACATTCCTGGGCTTGAATAAAGCGTGTTTTCAGGCCGTCAGATAACCGCGAGCATCCCTCTGCAACTTGACGCATCTTCTCGTTCGAGACATAATCGCCCAAAGTTCTTGCACGCTCCCCAGATTCAACTGCACGCCGCGCTGCAACACTGAGAAAAACAGGATGAATACGTACTGAGGCGACAGCAGCAAGATCGGTTTCTAAAGAAGCGAGCAACCGAGAGTGCATTGTAAACGTATGGTGTGCGTTTTGAGCGAATGGTTCAAAGGTCTCTGACACATCGAGAATGTTGAGATCAAGAGAGTTCGATGCAATACTTAAGGCAGTACTTTGTTGTCGTACGGTCTCCGCGAGATGAGCGATGTTCTCGTAGTGGTCTTGTGCAATGCGAAGATATGCCGCGGCAAGCTGATGAGGTCGAAATGGAGGAGTTGATGAGATAGTATCTAATATTAGTAATAAGTGGTTGCTCATTCATAAGTTTATTTATCAAGTACCTTCTATAGGTGGCTGAAGTTGTGGTTGAAGTCGTAATTCTTTGAGAACTTGATGGAGGTCTAAATCCAGATAGAACTTGTTGAAGACAAAGATAGTCTACGGGTTCTAGTCAGTATGTCGTCAGTGCATTGTATCTAGAGTAGCACGCACATCATTCTGAGCTCCTGCTAGCTCTCCGATATTCTCATTCGTCAATCTTTGCCCATTCGAAAGATATGCAAGGATTGCTTCGTGGTTAACACCAGTCTCCTCTTGCAAGAACTGTTCTAGGTTGCCATTCCTACTTCCTGATCAGTACTACCATTCATTAGCCTTTCACAAGTATGTATAACTCACTTTTCTATGTCCCATAACGTAGAATCGACCTAGATAAAGTATTACTATATGAAACCTCCAAACCATCGTAAGAAATAAGCAGTGGCGGTACGAACCTGGAATACCTCTCCGTCTTCAGCTCGACAAATACGAAGCATAAGCAAATGGTTTTCGTTTAATTAGTTCGTCTGTTCCTTTTTGAACCTAAATCTTGTATTTTGATGTCTAAACACGTTGTAGTTGAAAGCGCCGAAGAGGCTTAAATAGTACAGACCGTTCCCGAACCACGCGTCGATTACCGCGTTTGTTTGTGGATGTTTAGCAAGACCCTCAATGTGGATCATAGTAAATTCCTTATGTATGTGGCATTACATTATAGTAGACTCGAGAGAGACTAAGACAAAAAAATTGAATACTGCTTAGGTTCACCTACTTTGTAAGTCTAGTCCGATGCACTAAAAGGATAGTTGTTTAACAATCTATACAGATTTATTCACCAAAAGGTAATTTGCAAATAAGGCGAACAATATGGCGACGGTAATAAACTTAATAAATATAATAACATCTAAGTCCATTCCGAGGTACATTTCTAATGTGATAGGAAGCCACCCAGTCGATTCGAATGGTAGTCTTCTGTTGAGAGCTATTCTTCTCATGGCAACAGTGTACCACGCAACTGCTATACCCCCTCCAACAACTTTCGGCCACCAGGAGGGTGAATGTATATGAGGAAGAGGTTGGGTTTCCCACTTCCATATACTATCTCCCGTTTCTTCTGAGTTATCTTGGTCTTCATTTTGATAACGTTCAAGCAACCGTGGTAAGTCTGGTTCTAAAATCGCAAGTCGCGCAATACCAATTAGATGTGCGTGTTTCTGGGCAAGGGCTCTAGCAAATTGACGACGAGTACGGAATCCTCCCGTGAGCATAATAAATGGAGGAGGTATCTTTTCCAATTTGTTCGGATTTTTAGAATTCGTTTCCAGACTTTCGTGATTAAGCTGATCATTTGAAGAGGAAACAGCTTTAACCGCAATGCGGGAGAAAGACTCAAAAAACGCTTGACGGGTAGATGTTGAAGCCTTCATGAAGTCTGTCAGGACGAGAGTAAGGGTCCCAACTGCTGAGGAAAATGATCTACCGAGAGACTCACCAGGGGTCTCGTAATCTCCTCCACTTATTTGTATATAGTCGACTAAGCACCATGATGTTATTTCGGCAAGATGCTTCATCCCTTGTTCCTCTCTGATATCATCCCCTGTATAATCGGAAACATTTAATTTAATTCCAACGACGAAATCCTTGGGTACGCCCGGGGCCGAACGCACGGAAGAGATAATCTTGTATAGAAATGCGAGAGGAGCGCTATATTTATCAGCAGATTGCCGAAGATTTGTTTTCCGAGAAATGAATTGAGCTACAAGATCTATCTGACCGTTGTTAATGTTAGATACTCTATCACGTATATCAACGCATGCTTACATCCGTGAGCAGCGTGTATTTCAATTCCATCTAGTCCACATTTAGCAGCTAGCTCAGCACCGCGTACAAAGCCTTCAGTGACCTCTTCAATATCTTTTTCGGACATTTCAGTGGCTGTTTGGAAAAGCAACGAGTCCACAAGTCGAGCAAAAACATTTGATTTTTTCCCCATATTCGCTTTAGATGTGTTAACACGCGTAGCACTAGCAGACAGAGGGGATTGAAAGGGCCACCTCCCTCCAAGGAAGTTAGGAGACTGTCTGCCCGCATGACTTAGTTGCATTATTGCAAGAGATTTATTCGGTGAATAACACTCAGAATTCGAATTTGATTTACATGACTTCATTGCGCAAGCAAGTATTTTGAAGGGCTCGATTGAGCTTTCCGTCAATCGCTCTGGAACCAGTAGGTCTGCCCCGAGTGATAGATGTTGGGCTGACACCTGTACATTGCCACTGATGATCATGCCCCATCCACCCTCAGCATAACGTTCATATAAGGACTTAAAGGCATCGTTCGGAGGTCCACCGAAGTATGATGAAAGATGCTCATAAGTTGGTGCCTTATAAGGTGCATTTAACCTCTAGAAAGGAGTTTTTATTGGGCTTAAAACGCACCTTTACAAGCCTATTTGGAAGAGTTCGACCGCAAGGTAGGGTGATAGGACTGAGAAGTTCACTCAAATCAATTTTATCAGGTTTTTCCATGCCATGTATTAGTAAGTCTTGGACCACAGTTTAAATGATGATACATCGGTTAGCCACGTCTACGCGTCTCATACACCATACACGGTCAGAGGAAGCCATTGAACCGAACCGGGGATCTTCGGTAATGATTTACTTACGATTTTAGTTATAGTTTTTGTTCTCCGCTATCTCTCTTCTCCGATTGTAATGATGTCTTACATGATAATAAGACTCGGTGTGTTACTCGCCACTGAAATGGCTCTTTGCTGAAGTAGAAAGGCTTGCTGCTTACTCTATGGCTTTAAACTCCTTATAGTAAAATAACAGTTATTGATTTATCCCTTCAACAAAGAGTTTTTGGCACAAAGGTCCGACGCATGAAGGACGTACGTGGGTGCAATAGTCCTGTCTTTTTTTTTTAGTTTCCCCACAAATCCGGTTGTGTACATGTGCACGTATCCACAACAGATAGTCCCCAGATTTACAATCAGCGGGTCTAATCTCTCGAGGGAAAATAGATTAATTATCGAGTCTGATTAAGCCAAGCCGTGCCTCAGTCCAGGACCCGGACGGATCAAAGTTTTCCGGTGGTTTGTACCCTTAACGACTTCGCATCCCACAAGATATGATGTAATCTCCCGCCGAAGCTTCTCCGCCCATAAATAGTACAAATGCATACAGTCACATTAAAGCCTATCCTTCCACCACATTCATTACCAACCCAGTTCGATAAAACGACGATGCCTGCCTCGAAATCTGTTAAACTTAACACTGGTGCTGAGATGCCCACCGTTGGGCTTGGTACCTGGAAGTCAAAACCAGGTGAAGTGGAGCATGCCGTTGAGCACGCGCTCAAGTATGGATACAAACATATCGACACTGCTGCAGCCTACGATAATGAAACAGAGGTCGGAAAGGGCATCAAGATGAGCGGAGTACCACGCGAGGAAATCTTCCTGACTACTAAGCTCAACAACCCGGACCAAAAGAATGCAGAACAAGCTCTCCTAGATTCGTTGAAGAAGCTCGATACCCCCTACATTGATCTTTGTAAGCATGAATACTTACATATCAGAAAAGCCTGTGATACTAAACACTTTCTTGTAAAGGGCTCATGCACTGGCCTGCACCCATGACCAAGGAAATGAAGGCGGATAAATCACACGATTGGCTGGATACATGGAAAAGTATGGAAGAAGTTTATGCTAAGCACCCCGAAAAGGTCAAAGCAATTGGTTTGTGAATTCTTTTCCATATATGAATACTTCTAATAACCCATTCTCCCTTGTATCTATCAATAGGTGTATCTAATTTCTCAGTCGAATATCTCGAACGTCTTCTCAAAGAAGTTAAGGTCGTCCCAGCTGTGAACCAAATTGAACTGCACCCGTCTTGCCCCCAACAAGATGTGGTTGACTATTGCACCAAGCACGGGATAATACTCACAGCATACTCTCCCCTTGGTTCCGATAACTCTCCTCTTCTCTCCAACGAGACAGTCAAGAAGCTTGCGAATAAATATAACGTACACCCCGCAAATATTCTCGTATCACTCCAAGCAAACAGACCAAATGTGACCGTGTTACCCAAGAGCGTAACAAAGAGCAGAATCGAGAGCAACCTCGCGATCGTCGACCTTACCGAGGAAGAAGTCAAGGAACTCAACGATATTGACAAGAAACATCACTTCCGCGCTTGTCATCCAAATTGGACCGGCTGGGGACATCTTGGTTTCCCAGACTGCAAGTAAGAATATGGCGATGCCGCGACGACTTGTGGAGAAGCAATGTAGATGAACTTGCTTTTCCCTGGGTTATATTTGTATAAAAGGGTTAGAGGAGGGCTATGTATAATGCATAATAGAACAAATAAAACGTTGTACAGGTACAAGTATTATTGATATATGAATGTAAATACCATGAATAATGTCGAAAGGATGACAGATCGCAAAATAATGATTTCATACTACGGGCTAATCCGAATTTCTCAGCTCTTGTCAGTGTTCTTGCTAGATTCAGAAGATCTTGTTGAACTCGGATTACTATTACCCATAGAGCTCGAGGCCGATACGGAGCTTCCCGAAGATTCTGTAGAGTTAGAAGAACTTGAATTACCTGCTCCAGACCTACCAAACATCTGGATATTTCTGTAAAAGGTGTGGACTTGCTTGTCTGTCGCATATGAGGAGTCACCTCCACCGAAGAAAGTTCTCATATAACATCAACTTGGGCTACTCATTTTATTAAGTGAGGATTAAAGAACTTACGAGAAATACATTCCACCGGCTGTTACCACATCACTTGTTCGAATCTTGAGGTTAGTAAAGGAGAATATTTCTTCTCCTTCAAAGCTGAGAGTTGCGTATGATTTGATTTAGTATTATGGCCAATATAATATCTGGTGAGTCGAAATAACAGCTTTAAGCACTTACTATAATCTGATTTCTCCGTTTGATTCTGAAGGAGGGTTGTTCATCTTCGTATAAACAGCAACATTCTGTCACCTTATAAGTAATAATAAAATTATTACTATCAATCTTTTTAATATGAGTGTGGTTTGGCTCACTTTCCGGATGCAAAGCTGAACTTTCCACGTCCTAAACTTAAACCATAATCACTATTGCATATCACTCCAGACTGGTCACAAAGAGATTGTTGCTGAGGTATGTAAGCATATACTATACCATCACAAGTAACAAAAAGATTAGTACGTTTTCTTAGAAACGATCCCCGAACTAGCCATAATAAATAGGAATAAAGAATTTATATATACCTTCACCTTCTCCATTCTTCCTCCACATCAACCTAGAACTAAAACAATCATCTCCACTAGGCTCACGTCCTCCCGAGCAAGAGTTTAATACAGGACCACCCCTCAGCCCAGGTAACTTCCCTCCTTTATTCCAATCAAAATCAGATTCAAACGCAATATCATACGACAGCAACATCGCCTCAAATCCTTCCTTATCTCCAAACGTAGAGTAGAATTGGGCTCCACCCGTACCATGCGAATACGATCCAGAAGGATACTCAACAGAAAGTACAGAAGATCCAGATTTCGAGCCAGAATCAGAACCGGAACCGGAGCCACCACCAACAGGATCTGAAACAAAGGCAAGTCTATCTTCTCCGAAACTTACCCCTCCTTGTAAGGCCCATTTTCCCTTCAAGTAGTTATTCGCATCAGATGAAGACATGGTTTGAGAAGGGAAGGGTAAAACTGTCGAGGTCGTTAACCCAAGTTGGGTCGCTATATCTTCATTAGCACCATAAGCCACAAACGTTCTTGCGTTTGTCGTTATTGAGGCGAGGACTTGAAAAGCTAGGCAGTACAAGAGGGGTGAATTACCTATTAATTTGGGAGAATAAGTCATATTCAATAATTTTACTTTGCTATCCTATTCTTCTTCTCTGGTGCTATATAGAAAGCTTCTCTACTACTCCTGTTAGGCTACCGTAGGGGGTAAAAAGCTCAAGGAGGGATAAAGGAAGAACCTTATTCTTATTCAGGTGCTTCAAAACCCCTTTGCTATCAACCCACACTACTTCCGTACATATCCATAAGTATTGTCTGAGAGATCAGATCTACTTTGGAACTGAACCTATTTTAATCCCTGAACTAAGGAGTGAACTCGGTAAACTATGCATAACTTAATTTAATCCAATTTCATCACTGCACGCACACAAAACAATACTGGCAAAGAACGAAGATCCATAATCATTCACGCAAAGAAGAAACCAGAGGTCAGGAACCTATGCGTTGATATCCTCGTAGGATGTTAGATGTCAGGCCTAGTTCAGGCCCCAGGACAACTTACTTCAATAGACAAGTTCGGAGTATTAAAGACTGAGGCCGAAGCCTATGGTCCTCATAGTCATAGCGATTAAATCGTTGATATGAGTAAAAGAAAAGAAGCCAACATGAAACATAAAATTCTCAACTCTCGAAACGGATGCAAACTCGTTTTTCCGTAAATATCTAATTTGCGTTGATCTTACATTAATAAACGTTTCGGATTATATGAGGGACTCGATTATAGAGCAAAGGTAAGAGCGTCAGGCGTATACTTTGCCCCTAAACTCATTTGAATAATGTACCACATAGATATCATACTGACATATCCGGATTCGAGTCTATATCTTTTAGTTTCGGTTTCCAGTGCGCGGTAAGGCATTTGGTAGGGAAATAGTTAATTAATTAGTAGTAGAGTAACTTGAGCAAGTGTCGTAATTGGTAAAGTATATCTTGAATATATTATTGAGATTTCAAATTAATGAAATTACGAATCCTGGGTACGCGAAAAGTTACAATATTTATGCCCTACGCAGAATTAATCACTCAAAAGGTGAGACAAGATGTCTTTATCGTGGACACCGTGAGATTCTGGTAGTTTAGACGACTTCTAATGTGGTTGTGTGTGAATCATACCCCCGCACAGCGTAACATACATGTACACGCTTAAGAGTATCCGATACTGGAAATCCCAGACATATAGGACTCACACGCTTTAGTCACTATACAAAATCGTTATTAAAATAGTTATTCAATAGTGCCGATATCCGATTAAATCACGGAAGATTCGAGAACTTGGAATTTATATGCCAATAACTTTGGAAACGGATATTGCACTGACTAGTTTGCTCTGACTAAACAAAGTATTGGATTCACTATATAACAAATCCTGTACTTCCACATATTAGAAGATATATCATTATATGAACTCGGTCTGACAAATCGGTAAGGCGACAAGAGGTAGACTTATTTCAAGTCAAAGGAGACGGCTATCTAGTTGAAAGAAGGAAGTGGTTGACCTTGTTGATAATAATATGTTCGTAAACGTCGACCGTGTTATCGAAACAAAGGACATGAGTAATAAGCTTGTCGTTATTTAGACCCTACACCTTTTACCAGATATTCTATCCTATAATACATGGGAAATAGATATTTAAATCCACACAAAGTTTGGCACCTTTTATAAGATCCCGACTCAGACGTATCTGGAGGACAAAAAAGATGGTATTAATCGAGAGGCACCCAAGGGTTGGTACTTTCAAAGATGTTTTCTAGCATCTGAAAGAGCAACTCGATCTAGGTATCGCGACAAATATCGTCTCCTATCTTCATAGGCGAGATGTCTGAAGAAATTGATACAATATTCACGTTTATAAATAGATTACCCGTGAGTACCCGTAACTAATGCGAGTAAAGATTTAAAGGATTTTTTTATACCCGATAAATTTGATGAACGTTAATGTCAGATATGATAAAGGAACACAATGATGTTCCCCCACACCCATCCAGACACTTATTGTCTGTAGCAGAAAGCAGATAAGTATGGCTCTGCGGACCTCGCGGCTGTGGGAAGAACACAGTCCGCCTTGCCCTCACAGAAAAATTCAAGGGCATCTTACGATCGGGTGTATACCCCCTATTTCCATCGTAATTCTAGAGGTCTTGGTCTCACTTTTTTCATAGCTGCTTTCAAGTTAACCGATTGACCTCCCAGAATATATACAGAGACAGGTAAGATTATGGCTAGTTCATCTGGAAGGGCACATATATCAGGCTGGAGTGGCTGCATCTCATCCGATAGCAATGATATCGCCTCAGGATCGCGCAATAAGACCGTACGGATATGGGATACAGACAGCCATTCTATCAATTCCAATGAAGAGACACAGACTTTCTTAAGCCCATTTCCTTTCCACCCAATGGTTTTCGTGTCGTCTCAGGCGCTGAGGACATAATCGTGGTGATATAAAATGTGCAGAATGAAAAGCTAGTTTGCTTAACAAGCACACAGACTAGGTCACCTCTGCTTCCTTCTCACCTGATGGTACACGGACACACTTCAGGATTGCATGACGAGAGTGTAAAGACGTAGGACGTTCAGTCTGGCTCCTCAATCCCTGATGATACTACTACATCTGTATCTACGAGGATTCTATAATCAGTTTATCTGATCAAGAGAACCCCCCTCCTTCGTTTGGATTCAGAGAATGAGAAGAACAACCATACGATGATGAGTGGGTAAAGGACGAAAAAGAGGTGGCTCCTATAGGTGGCTCTTATGCAGGGTGTGACGAAGGGTTTGCTGTGCTTGGGATGATCCCACTCGAATGCTTAATAAGTTGGATCTTATTTTAGATGATAGGCTGTGCCACAGTTGGAAAATAAACTAGATCGAATGACCCTACGAATAAGCTTTGGACATTAATAACATTGCTTAGTAAGACTGTCCCCCTCGTCTTCAAAAGATCGGACTTCCCCGCCTGGATATCATATTTAGTACCTACCAGTGTGCCTCGCGGCAGTAACGAGTATCCTGGTCACGATGTACGACCTGACTCCCTCTTGACTATACATAATGAAGGATATTGCTCAATCGGTCTGGCGGTAACATTAACTGCTTTTGCAACTGAAGGCAGACTTGATTCTACCAGGAGGTTAACATTAGATGACGAAAACCATTTCTATCTCACTTATGGCGAACCCCCTTTTCAACACCTTCTCAACCCCTTTTCCTCCCCGCCCCCGAGTACAATCCTTATACTAGCCCAAAGTATTCGACGAAAAGGTGAGTGCACTATTCTTTCTTGTGCACAGCGCACAGAAAAACTACTGCTTGACAAGTAGAGACGATTCATACAATAACCTCCGCTAACTGTAACCTTCATCCCCCCCCCCTCTTGGTACTCGCGATAAAGCCCAAGTAAAGCTTTCAATAGGTCTACATGTCCTTCTGGCAAAGTTTAATGGATTGGTCCCCTGAACCAGCCTATCACGCCTCCAAGGACATGCCAGACTTATCTGGCTCTAAAGGTCATAACCGTCCCACGGCCCAGATGCGATCATTTATATATAAATATCACATCAAGTGCGGATGTAATCAATGATCTCAATCTTCTGTTTTTTTTGTCGTTTTCTCGATCATGTTCACTCTCCCTCTTCCTCTTCTTCTCGCTTTTGCCTTTCTAGATATATATAGTATCTTCATCATGCCCAATACTATTATTATTATTAATCTCAGATCCATATATAATACACCCCATTCGGTTCTAGAGATATAGAGAAGGATGGTTGTATATTTGTATGGGTCTGAAGAGGCTACTGGTGTCCTATCAATACTAAAAAAGCTCGGATCATCATCTTCACAGATGCATCTCTAGCTTAACCTTAAAAAAAAGGTCGAGATCCACTATTATCACCTTTTGCACATTAAAATCTAATCTCTAATCTCCCTTTTTTTAACAAGTTTATTTCATTTTATTAAAACCCTTTTTATCCTGGGGAGCACTTCTAAATGACGCTTTGAAAACGAAAAATCAAACCTTTTCACTAATAAAACACTCTCGAAAGATCCTGGACACATTTATAGTTGTGTGTAAAAGGAAATTCGCGGGGTGCAGTTGATTCGTGTATCATCATCATCATCATGGATTCTTGCTGATCGCTAGGTGTAATTGATAAAGATGGTCAACAATAATTATCACACCCTTTCAGAACATCCACACAAGTAAAATACGTAGAGCACTCTGCTCCAGGTTTGAGATAATATTTTAATATCTCGTATTTCTCGCCTTATTTTTTTTATATAGATTAGATTATGTAATCACACAATCCGGGGAGACACAGTAGTTCTAACGTTCTATTACTTATACCTTTTTTCTATAATTCGTTAGCCCGTTGCTTACCATAGAGGAATATAATCCTTAATGGCAAATTAAAAAAGTGAAAAAAAATACAATTTTATTATTATAATTCTATTTCGATCGTGCTGAGGCCGCCCGCCTAGTGTTGTTTCATCCCCCCCCGGTATTTTCCTCCTGTATTTATCAACCACTAGAATTGTGGGTATGAACATACACCCCGGTAGCCATACCAATACCAGAGACCAGCACACCTTAGTCTAATCTTATCTTAAACTAAACTCTAAATTTGAGGTAGATCAATTAAGTTAAATATTATTATGTAGTGGATCAAGAAGGATCGTGAGTGATCAGACTCATGAAATGCACAGCAGTACAAGAGTAAGATAGAAGATTAGAGTACTAAAACATAAATTCATGAGGAAAGAAGAAAAAACTGAAAAAAAAATCGGAAGAGATAGGAAGTCCGAGGCCAGTCTTGAATCTCTAAATTTATGGAATGTATGGAAAGTACCTCATTGGGGGCAAATAGGGGAAGGGGGAAGTACGAGTAGAAACACAGCGGAATACGTGAGACTGGGAACTTACGTAAGAGAGCTGATTTGTAAAGTAAAAAAAAAAGAATTGTCCAAGGTGAAAAAAAAAAAAAAAAACATTAAAAAGAAACAGAAAGGAGTACATGGAAAGGAGTACAACTTGCGATTGCCGTTATTTCGATTACAGTCAAATCGGACACAGAACAAGATGAGGAGAGGGGATAAGAGACTGGAGGCCAAAGATACAGGGATAGGATGCCAATGATTACAGATAGACTAACACGAACGTGGAAAAGACACGGAAACAATGGACGAAACATCAAAAGTGGTCCGTACCATTTAGACCAATGTGCATGAATCCCGGGATGAACTTCTTAAAGCCCTTCTTTTCCTGAATCCTGTTTGATTGTCCCATATTCTCCCTTTCCATACTCTGTAGCCAGTGCGATCTACTCTCTATTAATCCATTTCTAAGAGAATGAAAATCCGTGTCCGCTAATGTTCGCTTTGGGCTACTCTGTGTTGATACGTTCGTTGGTACCGATGTATCCCTATAATCAGAGTAAGGATTGAAACCATTGCTATTATCGATGCTAAGAGAGGTATTGTGTCTTAGGATAGCATCTTGTTCTCCTTTCGCCCGTCCTTCTTCTCTGTTTAGATCCTTATTGTTATCCTCAGAGTATAAAGATGCGCGCCAAAGCAATATAAGATATGCACCCTCCCAGAAAAAGAAGAAAGCATACAGCCCGAGCTAGGTAGATCAGAATAGATTAGATGGAGATGGAGTAAGTAAAATTAGCAAGAGTTAATCGAGATAGCGCATATAGAATATAGAAACTTACCATACACGCATTATCTAACACCCAATCCGATGAAGGATATTTCGTGCCTTTTGCGGAAAAGGCTGATTCGTACATTATCAAACGAGCCACCTTGATGGCCTCAAAGACAAGCGATAATGCCCAATGAATAACAAGGCTCTGTAGGAAAGCATACAAACCATAAGTCAGTAATGAGAAATATGAGAAACCGGCAATAAAAAATGAGAGGGCAAGTTAGAAATGATTAAACTCACAAGGGAAATCACCAACCCCCTATCGACTCCCCACCCAATTATACTGCACCAAGAACCCCAAGAACGAGAACAGCAAACCATCACCAACGCAATGACATCTCCAACAAGCGCAACAGGTAGCAACCCAAGCCCCATCCCAGCTAATCCCAGTCTAACAAGTTCCAAGACTCTTAACAAAAACAAACATACGATAAGGGTAACGTAAAGTTTATGGCCCCATTTGTACGGTCTTGTTCGTCTGAAGTCAAGGTCGGTATCGAGAGAGAGGGCGAGCCCGTTACTCATACTCTTACCACTTGTGGAGAACCTAGATGTACCAAATAACGATTCACTTGCATAACTAGATCCGCTCCTAGGTTCAGTCCGGATCCCTATTGGATAACTGTCCTCGTTCGACTTTTGTGCCTGAGACTGAGACTTGATGATCCTAAGTAGAGTATAGACCATCAAAAAGGCGAAAAGTATGAAGGAGGGTAGTGGGATGAGTGCGGTGTCGATGGTACATGTCGATGGTGACCCCTGTCATGAGTAAAAAAAAATACATAGGTAAAGGTGTGGTCCATATTTTGAGGATAAGGAGCGGAAGTTGCACAAAAAGATGATTGAAGAATGTGGTCCAGGCGTAGATTCACCACATGATACCACATGGTGTCCAATAACAATATTAAAACCATTTTTCCACAACGCACATCGCATGTTACAATGATTCATACGCAGTACATGAACAAAGCAGATTAAAGCGCGATGGTAATGAACAGTTGCAAGGGTTGTTAGCAATATGAGTTTATTAATAATAATAATCAGCAAAAAGTTAGCGATAATAATAACAGCAGGTAGTATGATTTTAACCCACAGGAAGAAGCACCCGGTGATTCGTGCAGAGCATATCTTTTATTCCTGTCTGTCACTTGGTAGATGTAAGATACGAGTTACCAAGACCGGTGGTTTGGATACGACGTACAAGGACGAATATAGATTCCAATACAGTATAATATCCGAAAATGTGGAACTCAAGTGCTTCTAGAGAAACAGAGAAAACCACCGATTAGAGAGACGAAGCGCAATGAAGACGAGGAAGAAGCAGCAGCACTAGTTGTTGTAGTGAGAGTAATGACACTACTTGTGGTTGTTATCACAGAAGTGGTAAAAAAAGTAAAAGTAAAAGTAGTGGTGAAGGTAAGAAGGAAGAAGAGAAGGGTGATAATTTATTCCTTTACGGGTGTGAAAGAAGATCACTTGGTTCCAAAGGAGGAAAGCCAGGGATTTTGGAAGACAGAGACCACTACAAATGACAAGAGCGAGCGATTTGTATATTTATACTTACCCACGGGTATACCGTACTATTGGACGACCCACGCGCGCAATCAATTTCAACACGCGCAAACAGAGATCCAGTACAAAGAGACAATGAAGAGAGATGGACAGAAAGTTTTACAAGGTGGACGCAGAAAAATGGGGGAAGGGCGGCTCTTTGAAATAACAGAAGTCCCTTTTTTCTTTTTCTTTGTTCTTTTTTTTTATAATTGTACTTTATTCGATTTTCTCTGTTTATTCAAAACGCTTCTTATTTCAAAACAGTTTTGAATGGCGGGAGAAAGGAGGCAAAGGACAATAGATACCTGAATACAAAAGGCCGAAGTCCACTGTGAATCCAAGAACCGGAAACCCAAAGAAGAGTAAAGTAAACGGGAAAGGACAATGAGAATACCGCGGTTACGAGGGAACAGACAGATCGCTCTTCACTCCAAACCCAGCTTGAGGTTTAAAGGGACAAGCAGGTAGGCGAAAAAGCACAGGAGAGTGCCTCTCAATATAATTGGCGGAGAACCGTGAGCCTGGGCCGCCTTTACCCACCTTCTTCACCTTCATCAGCATCAGCATCAATGCAGGTGTCAGATTTCAATCATTTTATCATTTGAGAAACCCCCAACCTGAGCGTCTTTGTTTCTCTGGATAAAATTAATCGTGTATTCCCACCTACTTGAGGTTCCAGGAGAGAAACAGCGCGAGTAACCAGAATGGGGGAGGGCGGCAGTCATACACACACAAGATACAATGACAGAGACAGGAGGGCCCGGATCGAGAATTCGTGGCCCATTCATCATTATCGCACCAAAATCATGATTGGAACAATAAAGGGGAGTCGGATGCAGACAGGCCTTAATTTTTACTGGTATGGACCAAGATTCTTGCCTAATTCTGCAGTCATGTAACCATGCAACTGGATAGCATCTCCCCTGTGAGAACGACGTCCTTTCATTTCCTGCACTGTGTGGTCGGTGTCTTCGGGCACCCGACTTTTGGTTCTCGTATTCCTTTTTAAGCTAATCACGTAATACAGACAGTATTCAGATTGTTCTCTTTTATAAATACTCTTTAATTGGGAAACGAAGAAACAACTACTAATCAAACCATCACCCATTCTCATATCATTATAAATTTATTCGTACTATACAAGACAAAAAAAGAAGGAAAAGACGCCGAAAATCGAGCGGGACCATAAACAGGAACAAATTCAGATACAAACATGATTTAGATAAGAATTTACATCGGACAAATAAATAAGACAAATAAAATTCATTTCAGAACGCCAACGGCCCCAGGTCATCGTAATTGAAATGCGACTTCTCCTCCTTGACATCGACGTCGTCATCATCCACGACCTCAGCACTAAGCACCAAAGAGGAAGGAAAAAGAAACAAATCGAGGTTCAAATCATGACGTGTGGAGAAAGAGATGACTACTAGTACTTGTCATTAGGATTTTTTCCCTGAACGACTTTCCTAACATCAAGCCCGTCCATGGCTGGTTCTTTGTCAACGAACCCATGCTGTGTCTGCTTAGCTGTACCTATTTCGGGAGGATACCGATGTGATATCAAAATAGAGAGAAAAAGAGATCAGAAAGCGCACAAAAATCAAATACCATAAGAAGATATTTACCATGTACAGATTTGAACTGTGTCTGTGCTTTGGATCTCGGAGCGGCAGAAGCAAAGGCTGACGCCGTTAGACCAACGCCTGCAACAACGGCGATGGCCTAGTGGGAGGATACAAAATTAGAATTAAGTAATGGAAGCTCTAATAAAAGGACAGCTAGAGTAGACTAATACTATTACTTACGACGCCTTTCGTGGCCATTGGAGAAGCCATAGTCTATTCTCTCTTGTAACGCTTGGATCTATTTAACGATTCTGGTAAGCTTCAGTGGGAATCAAACCAGAATAGAATTGTGCAGGAGTTGTTAAGCGGACTGAGATGAAGTAGATTATCAATTGCTTATATATGGCTGAAGCGAGTTGTAAGTATGTCGATGGTTAAGGATCGAGTTGCGGGTGAATCAGAAAACAGAGGCACCTATGTTATAACGAATGGACCTGTCTACAATCCTCCAATCGTCTTTCCCAATTCAACCCAGCCCAAATGTCTTAGTCCGGGCTGACCGTGCGAAACTCATCACTTATGACGTGTGCTCCAAATAGTATGCATAGCCACCTTTCAAGCAGGTTTATTAACTTAATTAAGGAAATCAGATATGATTATATGGCGAGGTGCTACTGTGTCTCACTTACGTTACTTTGCATTTGCAACTAGGAGTTTAACTATTGTGCAAGCAAAAACGAAGTACCACTTCTTACGCAACCTTAGGGGAGAATGTAGAACCAATTCGGCTGACAACCACAAAGGTGCTAGCACACTTACCGTAAACCTTACCCTATTAATTAGGTGTAAATATATTTGCGTTATACCCCAAGAAATTAAGCGTATTATAAACTCTGGGGAATGTCATATATTATAGTCTCAAGAAATGAACACATACGAAAATACTACAAGAAATCCTAGTTCACCCTTAATGTGGTTGGTAAATCCGTAATTGATATTCTAGGTTAGTCTACTGTGTATGATTTTATTAGATTATTCAGATGACGAGGGTGTTTTATAACTCTAACTACACATTAAGGACACGAGTACATACCAATTAATAGAACATTTCATTTTTCACTAGACTTTTCAAGTTAATCAAAATCTGAACATGTAAAGATTTGTTTACAAAGCTTTGAAAACCGAGTCGTGACACTTCATAGTCACATAGAGATTCACATGACCTCATCCTGGACTTGAAGTCATGCCTCTTTAAGAGTCTCTTCTTAGTGCTCGTTATGACATATATGGCGATGATATGTAACTTATCCGTCTTGTGGTAAGCAATGCATGATGCGGTGCTGTAAATCAGAGCGCTCATGATGGAAGAAGGAATGGCATAGCCGAGCGGACACAATTTTTGCAAGAAGTTGATCCCAAGAATTAATGAGTTACCGACATATGTCAACTTATACAGACCTTACAGACCTAGCATATCTTGAGCTCCAAGGTACCACTCATTATACACAGTAAAGACTAACTACTGATAGCTAAAAAATCCTCATACTTACATGATTTCTATTAGCAGCTACCGTCACGGTTACATCTAAGTTGATAGTTCACAAATCTTGGTGCTTCTCGGCCGCCGCTATACTTGGAAATAGATGCACCTACTACCGGCACATATACTTATGCTGGAGGAAATGCTCAAGATAAATCTAATCTACCTTCTGCCGCTCAATTGATGTATCTAGTAGATCTATACAGCTTTTGTCTAGTTTTAGACAAAAATTTATCGAGCTTTGATGATGCGCACGTATATAAAGAATGTCCTATTGTGAACAGCACCCGTATTCTCTTGGTCCCGTTCGAAGCTATCTTACCCCCACCCTATTAGCTCTAGCGGATTCAATAGTCAAAACATGTCCAGTGACAGTACCGGGCCCGACCCTCTCGAAGCACAGATTTTCATGCGTGCCATTATTACCCAGAGGTGCATTCAAGTAGCAATTTGTGCTTTGCTTGTATATGATGTCTGTAAGTCCTACAACACACCAAAGCTTGACTCTGCATTAACAAATATGGTAGTGATCACTGTCGAGAAAGAAGTGAGCTGTTAAAAATAATGTTTTATTCCATCTAATTTCTATTCTTAGGTCAAACATTTTTGGGTATGTTGCAACTCACTAGAGAAGTTTTGAGGTCCAAATAGAAACAATCAATTGAATACATCTTAGACTAGTCGATGGCATAATGTCACCCATATAATATTCTTTCTCGTATGCTACAATTTTCTTTGTTTTTATTTTTCGTTTCTCTATCTCACATCTTATCTTCCAAGAATCGATATGTTGGAATATTGGCGGCCACAGCAAGTATTTTTTGTAAGTACAAACGCTCTGAT
This sequence comes from Pyrrhoderma noxium, assembly GCA_002287475.2. Taxonomy (NCBI): domain Eukaryota; kingdom Fungi; phylum Basidiomycota; class Agaricomycetes; order Hymenochaetales; family Hymenochaetaceae; genus Pyrrhoderma; species Pyrrhoderma noxium. The sequence goes on from CM008260.1 coordinate 390,792, forward strand.
TTAGTCATTTTCTTATGCGTGCTTTTGGGAAACAGATACGGCTTTAGATGCTACTACATCTTCGTAAGCTCAGATTTGATATACTGGAAATAACAATCTAACAGCACTTTATAGATGTAATTTACATCATTGTAAATCAATGTATATCTTAAATTGCTTACTCGAGGATTTGTGACCCTTAGGTAAATTTAGTATCTGGACGAAGCATGTGGGAGGTATGGATAAGATACGCTATACCTTACAATTATGCTGACATTATTCAAGGCATTTTTAATATTATCATTATTGATTGTATGCTATTTTATCCTGGGATATATTATTAGATCTAAACTAGATCTGATATTGATAGATATACTCGTCATTCGTGTACTTGCTTTATGGGGTAATAGTGAGTTTACGAAATAAAAAATGAACCGAAACTTTTTCTCAAAAGTTCCGCAGACAAATTTCTGTCAATAATACTCAAGGCTATCATAGTTTGTGAAGCTATTGCAAAGCTTGTACTCGTTATCAAGGCGGATCTAATTGCTGATGGTATATCCTTAAATATATTTATAGAAATGTTAAATTAATTATTCTTAGACCAGGCTTACGTTTTCGCTGAAGGTGTCACGATCTGTGATGTTGGCCCGAATGCATTTCCACAAATCGAAACTCTCGGGTTTATAAACTGGTAGGACCATACCCAAGTCACTTCTTATATTTTACCTAGTCTATCTCCAGGTTGATCCAGACCGTTGTCGGTTTCATTCTTTTTGCCTTAGCCCTCTTTCAATCCGCAAAGCAATGGAAATTAATGCACTTCAAAGGGAATGACTTGAAACGAGTTCTTATTAGAGATCAAATAGCTTATTACTTCATGTAAGTGGTTTACTCATTATCTTCCTATATCCACATCATTCACATCTTGAACACCCTTGCTAACTCACATTACCAAACAAAGAGTATTATTTTGCGGTTTAATCAATATCATCAGTTATCAAGTTACGGGATTATCAACTTCTAATGGCGCCTATGTTATCTCTATCCTCGGGAGTCCAATATTCTTATCAATTCTTGGGAGCAGGATGTTTATTAATCTAAAAGAAGCTGGTGAATCTAATTTGAAGGTTGGATCTGGTATCCCTGCACGCTGGAATCCAAATAGTACAATTAGTAATCTTCAGTTTGCCGCTCCTCATGGTCCACAACCCGGTAGGCATCCTCGTATGACCATCAAACTGATATCTGAATAACTAAATTGACTACCGTTCAAGAATCTGTTATACTTCGGTCTGTGGCCAGTTCAATGAGTATGCAAGAAGTTTAATTAGAGAACTGGTATGTGCACGTATTGTTATTACCCCACTCCATGACCGATCTTTAATTGTTTCCTCGTCATTATACGAAAACAAATGATACGTAGCCTAGGACGTAGCATACTCCTCATTTCTTTAAGCATGTACTTATTTCTTTCCATTATCGCTTGAAACTTCTTATGTATAATTTTGTATTATTTAAAACCCATCAGAATACTTAAAGAATTATATAGATATCTTTTATTTAGAACTTCCTATACCTGTAATTAAGTTAATTTACTCGATGAGCGCGCATCTTCACACACAGCTATATTACCTTTCGATCAATATGTATACTCATCCTCGCGTTCGTTCTCGCATTTGATTAAAAACTCGTCAGGACGATCCCGTCCATTCAGGCAAACGATATCAAGGACCAAGGTACAAATCGACTTGATTCGAGATGATCATTCTTCTATCACTCATAGGACGTCCTTCTCAGCAGGTTTATCTCAGTTCGCGTATCAGCTCGGGCTACGTGGCAACTGAGCCATTGACTCGGGGTGTTATTCAATTATGCAGCTCGAACCATAGCGTTTATCCTTAATTACTTTGTATAGAAGCATTCGCATACTATATTATGGATTCCTATAAGTATGTATGTACGAGTTGGCTACTACACCATAAGCTCACTCACTATTTAAAAACAAATCTCCTCACACTCCCTGCGGCACGTACTTAAATTTTCGATATGGCCATTGGCGTTGGTCCATTCGAGGCCCCTGTTCTTGTACACGGTATATTCATCAAACAATACATCCAAGTATCTATATGTACCCTTCTCATATATGATATCTGTGAGCCCATAAATCTTCTATTGACCCCTATCTCAACTTCATTTATTATAGTAATCACATATGATAAAGAGGTGAGTGCGATAATTGATACTTAGCTCATACTCATGAATCCTCTATAGATAAAATATTTATGGGTCACAATAGATTTATTTTATGAATACTCACTGATATTGATATTATATCATAGACGAGTCGATGGCATAACCTGACTCATATTTTTTTCTTTCTTGTATGTTAATCAATAACTTGCCCTCGTCTCTCTCTAATCTTTCGTTTATAGAATCGATATGTTGGTATAGTCGCCGCAACATTTTATTTATATGGCAAGTATACATTTACTATATATTTAAATCATCTCATCTAAGCAAAAGTTATTATAATAATTCAAATTCAGCTGGAACCCTAGGTGTTACTACAAGACTGTGATATTCACTTTCGTATCAACATGATCGGAATCTAATTTCATTCTATAGATGTATTTCATTCAATTAAATTACTTGGGCCTTGACCGAAGCTAATCGTACTTCCAGGCAGGTTTAGTTATTGGACATCCGTTATCGGAGGTATGGCTTCTAAATCTTTTGTTTCCCCCCAAAACTGATAGTAAGAAGTATTCCTCAGTGCCATAGCAACTGATTGTATGCACATGCAAACCTAAATAGTCCTACCCATCCTGAAGGTCGATAGATATACTCGTTATCCGTGTCCTCGCAATATGGAATAACAGTGGGCAATATCGTTGCTAATAACGCCATACTTCTACCTAAGAGTAGTTCAGGCAGATTATTGTCAATATTTCTGAAGACGATGGTCATGGGTGAAGCGATTGCTAAACTAACACTCATTGCCAAAGGGACAACAATCGAAAATAGTATGTCTTATGTACTCGTCTAATCAACTTACTCATCACTCGCAGTCCAAGCATTCGTTTTTGCAAAGGGCACCAGTATTTGTGATGCTAATTCAAACATGGCACAAGTTGACGGGCTACTAAGTATCGATTGGTAAGAGTCACTCTCGTAATATTTATTCATCAATCTTATTCGCTTCTCCAGGTCAATTCAGCTCTTGATCGCCTGCATACTCTTTATTTTAACACTATACAAGTCTATAAACCACTGGAGGTCATTGGGATACAATAAGAACGATCTGATTTATATCATTACCCGAGATCAAATAATATATTATATCGCGTAAGGAACTTGCATCGAACTTATACAATACCTTTTAGCTGACTTCTTAAAAGAGTCATATTTTGCAGTATAGCAGCTATTATCCACTCTCGATCCAATGTTGATATATTGTCATTTCCTATCAGCAATGATATCCTTGACGCCCTCGGAAGCCCAAATTTATTATGTTTACTCGGAAGCAGGATGTTCATCAATTTAAAAGAAGCCGGCCAGACAGATGTCAATAATGGATCAGGCATTGGTGTCCAGCCAGGTGATGCGAGTGTTATCAGTGGTATTCACTTTGGAGACCCTTCTGATCCCCAGTCTGGTAATTATATTCTCCAAGACGCTAAATCTATATCTCTGACATTTACTAGTTGATCAAAATTCTACTGGATCTCAAATGATAAATGGTAAAGTCAGTAGGATCAGATTTGCTGATTGTGAAAATCTTGGGACTGTACCTGGTAAATAGTTCCATATCCCTCATATCGTAATTGTCTCTAATAAACACCTTTGTTACTACAATATCTAAGATAATAATCCTTCTCCAGATGAAGTCTAAAATCAGATTATCCAGACCAATTATTGTTACCGCCCAGTTAGATGTGCTCGTTCAAAGCGGAGTTCAATTGGTTTGGGTTAATCTGTTGGTTATTCTTCTTGTGTTTGTTATCAGTATTTATGATTCTCGTTATTTATCGTATACGGAAATTGCATTGCTAATCATATAATATTTATTTATTTTGATACTTCACTACACAGAGCTAAGATTAGTTCTGTTTAATGGTACGACTATTATATATCACTTATATAAATATGATCGACTCACATAATATTTTCTGTCAGAACAGTGTAAACAAGATAGACTTTGATTTTGTCCCAAAACGTCTTTACCTTCATAAAGGCCTACATGTGCTCATAGTTGCATATTGCGAATAAGATAGTCATATATATCACTGTTTTATTCTGCTGCTGTAAGGCGGGTAAGGAATTGTCTACAAATCAAGCGTAAGCACAGGTGTAATAATTAAACAAATACGGATGAAGATACGTAACCATGATTGCCCCCTAAAGCTTTACTGTCACTCAATAGCCTGTTGAAATGAGTTGATTTGGGCGGAGGTCGTTATCGATAGTTCTATGAACTTTCTTAAGTGTTGTTTCAAGTCATTATATGGACCCCGTTAATAGCCATGAGCTAGTTCGACACTCAGAGTACATCCCGGACCACGTAGTAGTATTAGTTGAGTGAATAAGAAAGGTACATATAGTGCTCGGATGGAGTTGAGTATAGTTTAAGACATATATTAAATCTAATGTGCACGACGACTAGAGAGTGTAGCGTGGGAGTGGAGAGCACAGATGGGTAAATAGTCAACCGAGAGGAAACAAAAGAGGTAAAGAAAAAAAAGCAGAAAACGAGTTTTGAATTTTGCAAGTTAGACGAGGGCGAGGCTTGGCAGAGCGAAACAAACAACCTTGAATGTACTGTTGATTGTTTAAAGAGTCAAAGAGGTGTACCTAGCCATTTACTTAGTAATTTACTAGTCACCGGGTGTGGACAGGGTTCGACATCCCCTATTATCTCCTCCTTTAAATATTTTTAGAAATAGGTTTCGATTATGCTATAATGAATGGTTCTGTCCACAATCCTCCAATCATCTTTCCCAATTCAGTTCAGCCCAGACCGAGATACCCGGCCTAACCACGCAGTACTCATCATCTATGACATGTACTCCGATTAGTATGCATAGCTACCTTCCAAACAGGTTTATTAATAATTTAAGGAATTATAACTGATAAAATGGCGAGGTGTTCTTGTGTCTCACTTATGTCACGTTACACTTGTAACTAGGCATTATGATGATCAACCTACTGTGTAAGTAAGCAAGGCAAAGACGAAGTATCTATACAACCTTACTGGGGCACAGAACTAATCTGATTGACAATCACAAAGGAGTCAGCTCATTCACCGTGGACCTTACTTTATTAATTAGGTGTAAATATGATTACTTCTGGTAGATGTTTGATATGGTGTCTCAGAAAATGAACGGGTACGAAAATACTAAAAGAAATCTTTGTTCGCCCTTTATGTGGGTTAGCCTAATGTATATTTTTTTTTACTTACGTATAATCAAATGGCTAGGATGCTCTATATTTCTAACCCAACAATGGGGACAACAGAATATTATAATCACTAGAACGTCTTACCCTTTACTCAAGTTTTCAAATTAGTCAAAATCCGAAGATATAAAGATTTTTTCAAAATTTTTTCAAAATCAAGTTGTGATGACTTTTATGGTCACATAAGAATCCACATGACTTCACATCGGACTAGAAGTTATGCCACTGTCATATCTGGGTTGATAGATTGCAAGGGTAGGCGTTTCTCGGCCGCCGCTATTATTGGAAATAACTGTGTCTATGACTGTCACCCAGGCTGAAGGAATTGTTCAAGTTAAATCTAACGTCAGTCGCACAATTGATGTATCCAATAGATCTATACAGCTTTTTCCTGGTTTAAGACACAATTTTATTAAGGTTTGATGATGTGGATGTATCTATTTCTTATAAATAATGGTACGTGACTCATTGTGAACAATACCCATATTCGCTTGGTCTCGTTCTAGGCTATCTTACCCCCACCTCACTAGCTCTAGCAGATTCCACAATCGAAATATGTCCAGTGATAGTACCGGGCCCGACCCTCTCGAGGCACAGATTTTCATGCGTGCCATTATTACCCAGAGGTGCATTCAAGTAGCAATTTGTGCTTTGCTTGTATATGATGTCTGTGAGTCCTACAACACACCGAAGCTCGACTTTGCATTTACGAGTATGGTAGTGATCACTGTCGAAAAAGAAGTGAGTTATCAAAAATAATGTTTTATTCTATCTAATTTCTTTCTTTAGGTCAAACATTTTTGGGTATGTTGCAACTCACTAGAGAATTTTTAAGGTTCGAATAGAAACAATGTACTAAATATGCCCCAGACTAGCCGATGGCACAATGTCACCCATATAATATTCTTTCTCGTATGCTACAATCTTTTGTCTCAGTTCTTCGTTTCTCTATCTCATATCTTACCCTCCAAGAATCGATATATTGGGATATTAGCCGCTACAGCAAGTATTTTCTGTAAGTACAGACACTCCGACTTAACTATATTCTTATGTACGCTTCTGTGAAACAGATACGGCTTTGGATGCCACTACATCTTCGTAAGCTCGGCTTTAGTACACTGGAAATAACAATCTAACAGCACTTTATAGATGTAATTTATATCATTTTAAATCAGTAGATATTTTAAATTGCTTACTCGAGGATTTGTGACCCTTAGGTAAATTTAGTATCTGGACAAAGCATGTTGGAGGTATGGATAAGATACGTCATATCTTACTGTGATGCTGACTTTAACCAAGACATTTTTAATATTATCATTATTGATTGTAAGCTATTTTATCCTGGGATATGCGATTAGATCTAAACTATATCTGACATTGATAGATATACTCGTCATTCGTGTACTCGCTTTATGGGGTAATAGTGAGTGGATTGGATGAAAAGTAGACCTAACATTTTTCTCAAACATTTCGTAGACAAATTTCTGTCAATAATACTCAAGGCTATTATAATCTGTGAAGCTATTGCAAAACTTGTAATTATTATCAAAGCGGATCTAATTGCTGATGGTATATCCCCAAAAGCCATTCGATAGAAGTTCTAAATTAACTATTCTTAGACCAGGCTTATGTTTTTGCTGAAGGTGTCACGATTTGCGATGTTGGTCCAAATGCATTTCCACAAATATAAACTCTCGGGTTTATAAACTGGTAGGATCCTACCTAATTCATTTTCTATATTTTACCTGATCTATCTCCAGGTTAATCCAGACCGTTGTCGGTTTCATTTTATTTGCCTTAGCCCTCTTCCAGTCCGCAAAGCAATGGAAATTAATGCACTTCAAAGGGAATGACTTGAAACGAGTTCTTATCAGAGATCAAATAGCCTATTACTTCATGTAAGTAGTTTTCTCATTATCTTCCTATATCCACATCATTCACATCTTGGATACCCTTGCTAACTCACATTACCAAACAAAGAGTATTATTTTGCGGTTTAATCAACATTATCAGTTATCAAGTTACGGGATTATCAACTTCTAATGGCGCCTATGTTATCCCTATCCCCGGGAGTCCAATATTCTTATCAATTCTCGGAAGTAGGATGTTTATTAATCTAAAAGAAGCTGGGGAAGCGAATTTGAAAGTTGGATCTAGTATCCCTGCACGTTGGAATCCGAAGAGTACAATTAGTAATCTCCAGTTTGCCGCTCCTCATGGTCCACAACCTGGTAGGCATCCTCATATAGCCATCAGACTGATATCTGAATAACTAATTTGATGTTCGTTCAAGAATCTGTTATACTTCGGTCTGTGTCCGGCTCAATGAGTATGCAAGAGGTTTAACTAGAGAACTGGTATGTGTATTTATTGTTATTACCCGACTTTATGACTGATCTTTAATTGTTCCTCCATCATTATACGAAACCAAATGACACGTGGTTTAGGACGTAGCATATTCCACACTTCTTTAACCACGTACTTATTTCTTTTCATTGTCACTTGGAACTTCTTATATATAATTTTGTATTATTTAAAACCCATCAGAATACTTAAAGAATTATATAGATATCTTTTATTTAGAACTTCCTATGCCTGTAATTAAGTTAATTTACTCGATGAGCGCGCATATTCACACACAGCTATATTACCTTTCGATCAATATGTATACTCATCCTCGAAGGGGAATACTCTTCGGGAGTTTAACCTTATAGTTCTTTATTTGTAATTACCCTTCTTCTAACGTTCGTTCTCGCATTTGATTAAAAACTCGTCAGGACGATCCCATCCATTCAGGCAAACGATATCAAGGACCAAGGTACAAATCGACTTGATTCGAGATGATCATTCTTCTATCACTCATAGGACGTCCTTCTTATCCAGTTTATCTCAGTTCGCGTATCATCTCAGGTTACGTCGCAGCTGAGCCATTGACTCGGGGTGTTATTCAATTATGCAGCTCGAATCATAACGTTCATCCTTGATTACTTTGTATAGAAGCATCCCCAGACTATATTATGGATTCCTATAAGTATGTATGTACGAGTTGGCTACTACACCATAAGCTCACTCACTATTTAAAAACAAATCTCCTCACACTCCCTGCGGCACGTACTTAAATTTTCGATATGGCCATTGGCGTTGGTCCATTCGAGGCCCCTGTTCTTGTACACGGTATATTCATCAAACAATACATCCAAGTATCTATATGTACCCTTCTCATATATGATATCTGTGAGCCCATAAATCTTCTATTGACCCCTATCTCAACTTCATTTATTATAGTAATCACATATGATAAAGAGGTGAGTGCGATAATTGATACTTAGCTCATACTCATGAATCCTCTATAGATAAAATATTTATGGGTCACAATATATTCATTTTATAACTTGAATACTCTCTGATATTGATATTATATCATAGACGAGTCGATGGCATAACCTGACTCATATTTTTTTCTTTCTTGTATGTCAATCAATAACTTGCCCTCGTCTCTCTCTAATCTTTCGTTTATAGAATCGATATGTTGGTATAGTCGCCGCAACATTTTATTTATATGGCAAGTATACATTTACTATATATTTAAATCATCTCATCTAAGCAAAAGTTATTATAATAATTCAAATTCAGCTGGAACCCTAGGTGTTACTACAAGACTGTGATATTCACTTTCGTATCAACATGATCGGAATCTAATTTCATTCTATAGATGTATTTCATTCAATTAAATTACTTGGGCCTTGACCGAAGCTAATCGTACTTCCAGGCAGGTTTAGTTATTGGACATCTATTATCGGAGGTATGGCTTCCAAATCTTCTGTTTTCTCCCAAAACTGATAGTAAGAAGTATTCCTCAGTGTCATAGCAACTGATTGTATGCACATGCAAACCTAAATAGTCCTACCCATCCTGAAGGTCGATAGATATACTCGTTATCCGTGTCCTCGCAATATGGAATAACAATGGGTAATATCGTTGCTAATGACGCCATATTGCTACTTAAGAGTAATTCAGGTAGATTGTTGTCAATAATTCTGAAGGCGATGGTCATGGGTGAAGCGATTGCTAAACTAACACTCATTGCCAAAGGGGCAACAATTGAAAATAGTATGTCTTATGTATTCGTGTAATCAACTTACTCATCATTCGCAGTCCAAGCATTCGTTTTTGCAAAGGGCACAAGCATTTGTGATGCTAATTCAAACATGGCACAAGTTGACGGGCTACTAAGTATAGATTGGTAGGAGTCAGTAGTAGTATAATATCTGTTTATTAATCTTATCCATTTCTCTAGGTCAATTCAGCTCTTGATCGCCTGCGTACTCTTTATTTTAACTCTATACAAGTCTATAAACCACTGGAGATCATTGGGATACAATAAGAGCGGTCTGATTTATATCATTACCCGAGATCAAATAATATATTATATTGCGTAAGGAACTTGCATCGAACTTATACAATACCTTTTAGCTGACTTCTTAAAAGAGTCATATTTTGCAGTATAGCAGCTATTATCCACTCTCGATCCAATGTTGATATATTGTCATTTCCTATCAGCAATGATATCCTTGACGCCCTCGGAAGCCCAAATTTATTATGTTTACTCGGAAGCAGAATGTTCATCAACTTAAAAGAGGCCGGCCAGACAGATGTCAATAATGGATCAGGCGTTGGTGTCCAGTCAGGTGGTGCGAGTGTTATCAGTGGTATTCACTTTGGAGATCCTTCTGATCCCCAGTCTGGTAATTATATTCTCCAAGACGCTAAATCTATATCTCTGACATTGATTAGTTGATCAAAATTCTACTGGATCTCAGATTGTAAATGGTAAAGTCAGTAGGATCAGATTTGCTGATTGTGAAAATCTTGGGACTGTACCTGGTAAATAGTTCCATATCCCTCATATCATAATAGTCTCTAATAAACATCTTTGTTACTACAATATCTAAGATAATAATCCTTCTCCAGATGAAGTCTAAAAATCAGATTATCCAAACCAGTTATTGTTACCGCCCAGTTAGATGTGCACTTTCAAAGCGGAGTTCAATGGGCTTGGGTCAATCTGTTAATTATTCTTCTTGTGTCTGTTATCAATATTTGCGATTCTCGTTATTTATCGTATACGGAAATTGTATTGCTAATCATATAATAGTTATTTATTTTGATATTTTACCACACAAAGCTGAGATAAGTTCTGTTTATTAGTACGACAATCATATATCACTTATATAAATGTGATCGGCTCACATATAATTTTCTGTCGGAACACTGTAAGCAAGATAGACTTTGAGTTTGTCTCAAAACGTGTCTACCTTCATAAAGGCCTACATGTGCATATAGTTGCATATCGCGAATAAGATAATCATATATATCACTGTTTTATTCTGCTGCTGTAAAGCGGGTAAGAAATTGTATACAAATCAAGTGTAAGCGCAGGTGTAATAAGTAAATAAATACGAATGAAGATACGTAGCCATGATTTCCCCCTAAAGCCTTACTGTCACTCAATATCCCCTTGAAATGAGTTAACTTGGGCGGAGGTCGTTATCGAAAGTTCTATGAACTCTCTTAAGTGTTGTTTCAGGTCATTATATGGACCCCGTTAATAGCACGCTCACAGAATAGCTATGAGCTAGTTTGACACTCAGAGTACATCCCGGACTACGTAGTAGTATTAGTTGAGTGAATAAGAAAAGTATATATAATGCTCGGATGGAGTTGAGTATAGCTTAAGACATATATTAAATCAAAATAAAAGATGTGTAGTTATTATCGCCTCTTCCTGAAGACTCAATGTCACTCAGTAGCCTATAAACCCTTTCAACTATTGCTTCAGGACCCCTTGTTTAAGCCCAATTATCATCATGCTTGCAAGATAGCTAAATTCTAGCTCAACAGTCGGAGTATCTCCCAGACCATGTGGTAGTACTAATGAGAAAATAAGAGAGACACATATGGTATCCAATGAAAGCCGGGTGTAGATTAAGCTGTGAATTGCTACTGAAATGTGAAACAGCTGGAGAGAACAGCATGGATGTGTAAATCACAGATGGGTGAATAGTCGACTGAGATGAGATAAGAGAAATGGAGATTTAAAAAAATAAAATAAAATATGAGCCTTGAATTTCATCGGCTATTAGACAAGATTTGGTAGAGTAAAATAAACGAGCTTGAGTTTATTGCCGATTATTTAAGGAATCAAGAAGGCGTACTTAGTAATGTACTAGTTACCGGATGTGGACAAGGTTGTCGAATGCCCCTATTATCTTCTTCACTATTTTAGGAGCAGGTTTCTACCATTCTACAAATTAGACACTTTGTCCCGAGTATAGTGTATCGTCAGTCCGGTTCATAATGAGTGGCCTCGTTCATGTGTAAATTTATGTTGAAGCGTAGCCGTGTGATCGAGGCCCCTTGACTTCTCGTATAAGCTGGTGATTTCACTCGACAGAGATAAGACAAACAAGCACAAACAAGAATATAATAACGCGTGATCATCCATCTTTGCTTTGATTGTCTTCTATCTTCTCGGTTGAGTCTTTGACCCTGTTGGAGGTTTATCGATAATCTCAGATGATGTCTCAAGTCCTTGTCATGACTTATATACAAAAATAATATGGGTGGACGACATATTGGAAAAAGTACAAACGGATTGAGTTGAGTGTGGCACTGGCCCAGGACGTATGATAAGGCGTTCGTATTTATTAAATAAAGAGACATACGGAAAGCCATTAAAAAAGCATATGGGTATAATCAACTGGGATGGAACTCAAGAGTTGAACGCAAGATGAGCCTCGCACAAACAAAAAGGTCTGTATATTCAAAGAACTTAATAATTATATGTTCATCCTTTAGGGGAGATATTTCCTCACATGTTTTATCCTATAGATACATATTTGGAATTATTCTGCTAGTATTTGATACTACGGTCGATTAGAAACTCAAACTCGTTAAGATGATTTCATTCTGTCCAAATGCAAACAAAGTTGAAGGTTTGAGTAGCTTCAGTCCGAGATGATCACTTTTTGACTACTCATCTGGCACCCCTCTCATCTCCTTTGTTTCACCTCGTATGTGATCTTGGATTATTTAGCAACTTAGCCTTTGGCTCGCGTAATTTATGAACATGTAGTGCGGATTATAATATATGAACTTAATTACTTTATACAAAATGCATGCTTAGATTATTACTTGGCTTCGCATATATATTTGTATAAGAGCCAACCACTATGCCTTGAAACCAGCCCCTATTCGACTCCCAAACACTTCATATTACGTGTGATAGGTAACTAGCTAAATATATGTCCTCCGCCGATATTGGTCCATTCGAGACACGTACATTTATCCATGGTGTATTCATTCAGCAATACATTCAAGTAGCCATATCTACCCTTCTTGTATATGATACCTGTGAGTAAAAAGTTCATCTTATTACTCCGCTCTCGGCTAAATTTAGCACAGTAATCACATATGATAAAGAGGTCAGTACAAAAAATCAACGTTGGATTCTTACTCATGTATTCCTAATAGATCAAATATTTATGGGTCTTAATAAATCCGTTTTGTAATTTGAATATTTTCTAATATTCATATAATACCACAGACAAGTCGATGGCATAAATTAACTTATATTTTCTTCTTTCTTGTACGCCAATTAAATATTTACTCTCATCTCCCCCTCAAATATTCCTATAGAATCGATATGTTGGTTTAATTGCCGCAATATCATATATATATTGTTTGTACACCTTTACTATAACCGAGACCATGAGCCCTAAGTGAAAGTTAATATAATACAGATGGGTCCCTAGATGCTACTACAAGACTGTAACCTCGACTTTCATATTAACGTGATCAAAAGCTGATTATATCCTATAGATGTAATTCATTCAATTGTGTCGCTTGAGGCTTAACTGAATTTAACTGTGCTTTTAGGCAAGTTTAGTGACTGGACATCCAATATCGGAGGTATGACTTCCAAATCTATTGTTTGGCCCCAAAACTAATAATAAGAAGGATTTTTTAGTGTCATAGCAATCGATTGTATGTATATACAAATCTGACTTGTTCTACCTATCCTGACATCCGATAGATATACTCGTTATCCGTGTCCTTGCCCTATGGAATAACAGCGAGTGATATTGTTGCTTATAATATCATACTACTACTTAAGAGTAATTCAGGCAGATTGTTGTCAATATTTCTAAATGTGATGATAGTTGGTGAGGCTCTTGCTAAACTTACATTTGTTGTCAAAGCGGAGATATCCGAAGATGGTAGGTCTCTTGCGTTCGTCCAGCCAACGTACTCACCATTTGCAGTCCAATCATTCGCCGTTGCAAAGGGCGTGAATATTTGTGGTACCAACTTAAGCTTGGCACAAGCTGACAAACTAGGGAGTACCGATTGGTAAGAGTTACTCGTATGATATTTGTTCGTTGCTCCTAAAGACTTCTCTAGGTCAATTCAGCTTTTGGTCGCCTGTATACTCTTGATTTTAGCACTATATAAGTCCGTAATCCAGTGGAGGTCATTGGGAATCAATAGGAGCAATCTGATTTATATTATTATCCGAGATCAACTCATTTACTATGTTGCGTAAGAACTTTGTATTGAACTTATGCAATACTTTATGACTGACTTGTCTAAAGGGTCATATTTTGCAGTATAATGGCTATCATAACCTTTCGAGTCAACAGTGATGACCTCTCTGTCGCTCTCAGATACTATGCTCTCGTTGCATTCGGAAATCCAAATTTATTATGTTTACTCGGGAGTAGGATGTTTATCAATTTAATAGAGGCTGGTCAGTCAGATGTCAAGAATGAATCAGGCACCGGTATCCAGACTGGTGGAGGGAGCGCTGTCAGTGATATTCAGTTTGGAGATCCTTCTGGTCCCCAATCTAGTAAGTATATTCTTCAAGACGCTAAATTCATATCTCTGACTTTGACAAGTCGACCAAAATCTTACTGGATCTCAAGTCTCAGACGGTACAATTAGTCAGATCGGACTTGAATGCGAAAATCCAGGAGCTATACCTGGTAAATGGCTCTTTATTCTATCCTTCACATCTTGGTAGTCCCTGATCAGTTTTTTCGTTACTTTATTTTCTTAGATGACAACCACCCTTCAGATGTGGTCTGAAAGTCAGATGGTACGGATTATTTGTTGCCACTGCTTAGAAAGATGTATATATATACTTGTGTAACTTAGGGTTAAATGGGCTCGGCGCAACTCGTTAATTATACTTCTCGTGTTTGTCTTCAACACCTACGTTTGTTACTACTAATTGTATACATACGGAAATTGTATTGCCAAACGTAAATCAATTATTTATCTCAATAATATACTATACAAAATCGAAAGTATTTTTGCACAGTAGAACGACCCTTACGTCACGGATATTAATATGGTTTATGCATGTTTGATTTTTTTCCAGGACGGTGGATGTAAATAGGATAGACTTTGATATTGTCCCAAAAATCATTTACCTTTATAAAAGCCTATATTTACATATGAGTGAAAATCGCGGATGAGGTATCCCTATACGTTACCGGTCCGACACGCTTTATGGCAGGGGGTAAGGTATGGTATAAATCAAATACAAGTATAGTTGTGATAAGCAAATAAGTACAAATAGGGGTACACGGTCATTATCGTCTTCTCTTGAAGGCTCACCATCACTCAGTAGCCTATTAAAGTGAGTCGAACCAGACAGGAGATTTAATCGCAAGCTCTACAAACCGTTTCGTCTGTTACTTCGTATCCGGTTGTTAGGCCTTAGTAAGGCCAAGCTTATGGGATGATTACAAGCTGGTTCAACACTCAGGGTATATCCTAGACCACGTAGCGGTATTAGCAGAAGTGGTATTTGAACAGAGTTGAACATAGTTTGAGAGGTGGGTTAGGGCTGCCATGGACAGTGACTAGGGAAAGCATCATAGATTTGAAGAGCACAGATAGGCGAATAGCCAACTGAGGTGAAGCAAAAGAAGCATGAATAAAAAAACGGAAAATGAGCCTCAACTTTGTCGGTTATAAAACACTTGGTGGAGAGCAAACGAACTTGAGTGTACTATCAATTTATCGGAGACTCAGAGAGATGTATCCAGTTATTTCCTTAGTAAATTACTAGTTACCAGATACGGACAAGATTATTGAATGCCTCTATCATCTCATTTATCTATTTTTAGAACTAGACTTTGACAAATGCTACGGCCAGTCAACCAGCCGTCCAACTAAGACATTGTCCCGAGTGTGACGTAGTAACGGTCTAGATCATAACGAACGGCCTCATATAGATGTAAATTTATGTTGAAGCACAGCCGTATGATCAAGATCCCTTGACTTCTCATATAAGTTAGCGACGCTACTGAATATAAACTCGCCGGGAATATGGCAAGAACAATAAAAATACAATAATACGTGAACGAATTGAGTTGAGCGTGGTACTAGCCTAGGATACTTGGTAGCTCACCTACGTTTAGTAAATAAAGAGATATCGTGAAACTTGAGAATTAGGCTTGTTGACGTAGTCTGTCGACATGAAGCACAAGAATAGAAAGCAGAAATACAAGATGAGCTCCACATAAAAGAAAAGGTCTATATATTCCGAGTTTTATTGCCATATCTTCAATCTTAAGAGACAATACCCACTTCGATGCTTAATCTTATAGATCTATATTTGCAATCACTCTGCTGAAGTTCGGTACCACGTTTGATTAAAAACCCGCCAAGATGAACGATCCCATCTGTTCTGATGCAAACAATATTGAAGGTACGAATTGACTCGATTCGAGATGGTCATCCTTCAATCATCTATAAGACATTCTTCGCATCTATTTTATCTCAGTTTGCGTATCAGCTTAGGCTATATAGCAACTGAGCCATTAACTCGAGTGTTATTTAATTATGCAGCTTGAACTATAATATTCGTCCTTGATTACTTCGTATAGAAGCATTCCCATACTATCATGGCTTCACATAAGTATACATGTATGAGTTGGCTACTACACCACAGGCTTACCCACTATTCAAGCTAAAACTTCTCATATTCCCTGTGATACGTATTCAAATTTTTGATATGGCCGCTGTCATTGGCCCATTCGAGGCCTCTGTTCTTGTACGCGGTATATTCATCGAACAATACATTCAAGTATCTATATGTACCCTTCTCGTATATGATATTTGTGAGCCCATAACTTTTCCATTGACTCTGGTCCTAACCACATTTATCATAGTAATCACATATGATAAAGAAGTGAGTATAATGATCAATGTTTAATTCATACTCACGTATCCTCTATAGATAAAATGTTTATGGGTCCTAATTCATTTATTCTCGTAACTTGAGCACTTTATAACATTCATATTGTACCATAGACAAGTCGATGGCGTAGCTTGACCCATATTTTATTCTTTCTTGTATGTCAATCAAATAATCACTCTCATCTCTCTCTGACTTCCTCCTACAGAATCGATATATTGGTGTAATTGCTACAACATCGTCTATATTCAGCAAGCATTTTTAACTATAACTTGAATAATGGACTCTAAATGAGAGTTATATAATACAGATCAATCCCTAGATGCTACTACAAGACTGTAATTTTGACTTTCGCATCTACATGGCCAAAAGCTGATTACATTCTATAGATGTATTCCGTTCCTGCATTACTTCAACCTTAATTGAAGTTAATAATACTTGTAGGCAAGTTTAGTCATTGGACATTCGATATCGGTATGACTTATAAATCCGTAATTTTCTCTTAAAACTAATGATAAGAAGGATTTTTTAGTGCCATAGCAATTGATTGTATGCATATACAAATTCGAGATGCTCTACCTATTCTGACAACCGATAGATATACTCATTATCCGTGTCCTTGCTCTATGGGACAATAGTGAGTATACTGAATATAATATCATACTGCTATTTAAGATTAATTCAGACAGAATATTGTCAATATTTCTGAAGGCGATGATCGTGGGTGAAGCGATTTCTAAGCTAACAATCATTGTTACAGCGGAAATATTTGAAGATGGTATGTATCATCCATTCGCTCAATTAACGTGCTTATCATTCGCAGTTCAGGCATTCGTTATTGCAAAGGGTGTAAGTTTCTGTTCTACCGATTCAAATTTTGCACAAGTTAGTAGGCTAGCAGGTATAGATTGGTAAGAGCCATCCGCACAATATTTGTCCGATAGTCGTATCCACTCCTCTAGGTCGATTCAGCTCTCGGTCGCTTGCATACTTTTGGTTTTAGCACTATACAAGTCTATAAGCCATTGGAGATCGTTGGGGTACAACGGGAGTAATTTAATTAACATCATTATCCGAGATCAAATCATATATTATATTGCGTAAGAGTCTTGAGTCAAATTTATACAATCCCTTTTGCCTGATTTCTTTAAAGGGTCATCTTCTGCAGTATAATGTCTATCATCTTCTCTCGACTTACTTTTGATGAACCTTCAACCCCTATCAAGTACTACATCTTTGATGCCCTCGGAAACCCAAATTTACTATGTTTACTCGGAAGTAGGATGTTTATCAATTTAATAGAGGCTGGTCAGCCAGATGTCAAGAATGGATCAGGAACCAGTATCCAGTTGGGTGGAGGAAGCGCCGTCAGTGATATACATTTTGGAGACCCTTCTGAGTCCCAATCTAGTAAGTATATTCCCCAAGATGCCAAATATATATCTCTGACATTGATTTATGGAATAAAATTTTACTGGATCCTAAATCGCGGATGGTACACTCATTGAAATCGTATTTGTTGATTATGAAGTTCCGGGGGCTGTACCTGGTAAATAGCTCTTTTCTCTATTCTTCATATCGTGGCGGTCTCTGATCGAGTTCTTTTTTACTACAATATCCTTGATAATAGTGCTTCTTCAAGTACGGTCTGAAAGTTGATTGGCCGAATTGATTATTGTTACCGCCTACTAAGATATACTTGTTCGGAGTGGTATTCAATGGCTCGGAGATAATTATTCTTCTTGTGTCCATCATCAATAGTTATGATTCTTGTATATAGAAGTTGTATTGCTTATCATATAAATTTATTTATTTTGATATTCTCCTACACAGAGTCGCAGGTCCTTCTGTTTAGTATCACGACCTTTATATATTACTTATATGAATGCAGCTTATCCATATTCAGTTTTCTGCCAGAACAATGTATGAAGCCTATATTTACATATGATTGAACGTTGCGAATGAAATACTCCCACATTACTATTCTACTTTGCTATCGTAAACCGGGTGAGAGACTATCTAGTGTAGTACCGATCAAACGCAAGCATAGGTGTAATTAGCAGAAAACACGGATAAAGTCAGGTGATGATCATCCCATAAAAATCCACTGACAATCAGCGGTCTGTTGAAATGAATTAAGTTGAGCTAAGACTTTATCACAAATTCTATAGACCATTTCAGTTGTTGCCCCGACCCATTTATAAACCCAGTAGAGGTGAAAAAATAAGAAAGGCCCAAATAATATTTAAATGGGACTGGGTGTAACCTAACACAGCTTTTGGAGAGAGCAATATAGGTGGAGAGTACAAATGGGTGAACAGTCAAAGCAAAGGAGGCGAATATTCATTAAAAGGGAAAATTAGTCTTGACTTTTGTCAGTTAGACAACACTTGATAGAATAAAGCAAACGAGCTCGAATGTACTATTAATTATTCGAAGACTCAGAGAGATGTACCCGGTTATTTATTCAGTAAATTACTAGTTACCGGATACGGACAAGACTATCAAACGTCCCTATCATTTTATTTATCCATTTTTAGAAATAGACTTCTACCGTACCACAGCCAGCCAACCAGCTAAGACACCGGCTTAAGTGTGGTGCAGCGCCAGACCAGTTTATAACGAATAGCCTCATTTAGTCGTGACTTTGTATATTTATTTTCAAATACAGCCATGTGATCAAGGCCTCAGCTTCTTGTATGAGCCAGTGACTCTACTGAATCAACTCTACAGCAGTAGAACAAACAAGCACAAAAAAAATACAATAACACATGATCGTCTCTGGGTGTAATGCCTTCAGGATTTGAATTGTCTTCTTCTATCTTCCGAGTTGAGGTCGTGCTTTTGATTTTTTTTTTTTTAGGGGGGGAGCTACCAGTAACTTAAAATACTGTTTTGAGCCCTTGAAATATATATATATGGTACTTATGAGTTCATTCTAGATCACGTAATAGTATCAGTGAAACATAGGAAAAAGAACAAACAGAAATTGAGTTGAGTTGGGTACTAGCCTAGAGTACTAAGTGAGTCGCTTTTATTTGTATCTGAGACGTAAAAAGATATACTAAAAGCTTAGAACTAAGCTTGTAGGTATAGTCGGTTGAGATGATATTCATGTGCCGAAAGTAGTCACACTCGATGGGTGTTGTATTTATGAACTCGAAGGGAGATTTTGTGCAATGAGACAAAATGGTTTTTATATGCCTAGTGTACTATTATTATATATTCATCCTTGAGGGGAGGGGGGGGAGATTACCTCGGGAATGTAGTCTTATAGAGATAGATACATATTTGCAATTATTCCGCTAGTATTTGATACCACCTTTGACTGAAAACTCGTTAAGATGACCCATTTGTCCAGACGCAATCGATATTGAAGATTCGAGTAGACATAACCGGAGCTGATCACAACTCAAGCTCGTCTGACACCCCTTTCATCTCTTCTGTCTCACTTCGTATACAGGTTTAGCCCATTTAGCGACTAAGTTGTTAGCTCAGGTGTTATTTTATCATGTAGTTCGGTGAATAATAATTGAGCTTCACTACTGTATACAGAAGAATGCCCGTATCGTTAATTGACTTCACATATATATATGTATGTATGTTAGTCACCACACCGTATAATCACCCCTTATTTGACACCAAATTATTTCATATTCCGAATAACAACTACCTAGCTAAAGATATGTCTATCGCGTTTGGTCCATTCGAAGCAAATACCATTATACACGGTATATTTATTGCTAAATATATTCAAGTATGTGTATGTACCCTCCTTGTATACGATCTCTGTGAGTACAAAGTTCTTCCTATTACTCCAATCTTAACTACATTTATCACAGTAATCACATATGACAAAGAGGTAAGTATGATCATCAACGTTTTATTCATACTCACGTATCCTCCATAGATAAAATATTTATGGGTCCAGATACATTCATCTTTGTAATTTGAATACTTCCTGATATGAATATCCATCATAGACAAATCGATGGCATAACTTGACCCATATTTTTTTCTTTCTTGTATGTCAATCAAATAATCACTCTCATCTCTCTCTGACTTCCTCCTACAGAATCGATATATTGGTATAATTGCTGCAACATTATTTATATTTAGCAAGCACTTTTTTTACTATATATTCAAACCATAGACTCTAAATGAAGGTTATATAATACAGATCAATCCCTAGATGCTACTACAAGACTGTAACTTTAACTTCGTTTCTACGTGATCAAAAGCTGATTACATCACATAGGTGTATTCCGTTCCTGCATTACTTCAACCCTAATTGAAGCTAATTATACTTGTAGGCAAGTTTAGTCATTGGACATTCAATATCGGAGGTATGACTTCCAAATCTGTAAGTTTTATCTCAAAACTGATAATATGAAGAATTTCTCAGTATCATAGCAATCGATTGTATGCATTCGAACATCCGAGTAGTTCTACTCGTTCTGACAACCTATAGATATACTCATTATCCGTGTCCTTGCTCTATGGGACAATAGTGAGTATACTGAATATAATATCATACTGCTATCTAAGATTAATTCAGACAGAATATTGTCAATATTTCTGAAGGCGATGATCGTGGGTGAAGCGATTGCAAAGCTAACAATCATTGTTACAGCGGAAATATTCGAAGATGGTGTGTCTCATCCATTCGTTCAATCAAAATACTCATCATTCGCAGACCGAGCATTCGCTACTGCAAAGGATATAAGTATCTGTGGTACTATTTCAAATCTTGAACGATATAACAAGCTGGCGGGTATAGATTGGTAAGAGACATTTGTATAATATCTATTCGTCGATCTTATACGCTCCTCTAGGTCAATTCAACTCTCAGTCGCCTGCGTACTCTTTATTTTAGCACTATCCAAGTCTATAAACCACTGGAGATCATTAGTGAACAATAAGAGCAATCTAATTTATACCATCATCCGAGATCAAATTATTTATTATATCGGGTATGGATCTTACATCAAATTTGTACAACCCATTTTGTCTGACTTGTTAAAAGGGTCATATTTTGCAGTATAATAAATATCGTCAACTATCAACGAATATTTGATTCATTATCCTTCCCCATTAGTTTCTACTCCCTTGGTGCCCTCGGAAACCCAGGTTTATTATGTTTAATTGGAAGTAGGATGTTTATCAACTTAATAGAGGCCGGCCAGTCAGAAGTCAAGAACGGATCAGGCAATGGTACCCAATCTGGTAGAGGAAGCATTGTTAGTGATATACAGTTTGGAGATCCTTCTGGTCCCCACTCTAGTAAGTATATTCTGAGACACTAAATCTATATCTCTGACTTTGGCTAGTTGATCAAAGCTCTACCGGATCCCAAATTGCGGATGTTACAGTCAGCGAGATCCAATTTGTTGACTGCGAAAATATTGGAGCTGTATCTGGTAAATAGCTCTTTATTTTGTTTTTCACATCTTAGTAGTCTTTGACCAACTTCTTCATTACCATGATATTTTAGGTGACGATACTTCTTCAAGTGCAGTCTCAAAGTAAAATGGTACGGGTTGATTAATGTTACAATCCAACAAAGGTGTACATACACAAAGTGCTATTAAACGAGTTCGGCATAATTCGTTAGTCATTATTCTTATGTTCATCTTCAACGTCTGCGATTCTCATTATACATATACATATAGGGTTTGTATTATCAATCATATAATAGTTATTTATCTCAATACTATTCTACAAAAAGCCGCTAGTCCTTCAGTACAACCCTCATATATTATTTATAATTAAGTGATTTTTCCACATCTGATTTTCTGCCAAGTAGTATATGTGAACAGTATAGACTAAGAAATTATCTATAAATGTATTTGCCTTCGTAAAAGCCTATATTTACGCATCGCGAACAAGGTATCCTCATAGATTACCATTTTACTCTGCTGTTGTAAAGCAGGTAAGAAATTATATAGCACGGTACAGATTAAACGTGAGTACCAATGTAATAAGTGATTAAGTACAGATAAAGATACGTGGCCATTATCGTCTCCTGAAGACTCACCGTCACTCGTTAGCCTATTTAATTGAGTTGAACTGGGTAGAATATTTTACCAAACAAGTTCTACAAACTGTTTCAGTTATTACTTAGTACCCGGCTATAATGTCACGCTTACGTGATGACTGCATTCGATACCTAGAGATGTACCCGGTCATTTACTCACTAAGTTAGTAGACAAGACTAGACTATTGGATGCCCCTATTACCTCATTCATCTATTTTAGAAGTGGGTTTCCTCAGTAGCCAGCCAAGACATTGTCCCGATGTGGTGTGGTGTCAGTCCGGATTGTAATGGATGACCTCATTTAGTTGTAAATGTTAAAGCACAACCATGTGACCAAGACCTCTTAGCTTCTCGTATGAGCCGGTGACCCTACAAAATAGACTCGCCAGCAATATACGAACAAGCACTAGTAAAATATAATAACGTGTGATCATCTCTCTCCAGATGTCCGTCGTTAACTGCCTCTATCTTCTCAGTTGAGTCGGGATAAAACCTTTCTGGAGGTTTATGACCTCAAGTGCTATCTTGAACCTATGTCGTGGTGAACAGTGAGAAGACACCTATATGATTTCTACGACACATTTTAGGATACATAATAGTGTCAGTGAGACAGTGGAAAAAGTATGAAAGGGTTGAGTAGGTTGGGTACTGGCCTATGATATTGGGTAAGCCACATATGCTTTTAGATATAACTGGATATCCCGATACTTAAGATCCAACCTCGTGGGTATAGTTTTTTTTTTTTTTTTAAATATACTAAGGTCCTGCTATTGAACAATCGTGGGTATAGTCGATCTAGATGAAACTCGAAAGGAGATTTTTTGTAATGAAACAAAAGGGTATGGGGTCTGTATTTCCGATAATAGTATTATTATATACCCGTTCCGGAGGGGGGGGAGGGGGAGATCCTCTCAGTAATGTGTTCTTATAGATCCATATATGCAATTATTCTGCTAGTAATCGATCCCATGTTTGATAAAAAAACTCGTTAGATTGCCCCTATTTGCCCAGATTCAAACAATATCCAGGTCCGAATAGGCTCGGTCTGAACCGATCACACATCAACGACTCATCTAGCACTCCAATTATCTCCTCCTTCTCATTTCGTATACAGGCTCAGGCCTTTTGGCGACTAAGCCGTTGGCTCAGGTGTTATATGATCGGGTAATCTGGAACGTAACAATCGGCTTTAATTAATTTGTGCAGAAACAAGTCTATACTATTAATTATTACACCTATATATTCGTGTAAGAATCGGTTGCTACACCCCAAAATCATCCCCTTTTAAAACTATAACGTTCTATATTCCGTGTATTATTTACCTAGCTAAAGATATGTCTTTCGTTAATGGCCCATTCGAGGCGCGTTCTATTATACGCGATATATTCATTCAACAATGCATCCAAGTATCTATTTCTACGCTCCTCGTATATGATATCTGTGAGTACAAAATTCTTCTCATTACTCCATTCTCAACCACATTTATCATAGTAATCACATATGATAAAGAGGTGAGTACAATAATCGATGTTGGATTCGTACTTATGTATTCTCTATAGATAAAATATTTATGGGTCCCAACTCATTCATTTTGTATTTTGAATACCTCCTGATATTAACATTGTATCATAGACAAGTCGATGGCACAACTTGACGCATATTTTATTCTTTCTTGTATGTTATCCAAATACTTGTTCTCACCCCTCCCTGATCTCCCCCAATAGAGTCGATATGTTGGTGTAGTCGCTACAACAGCATATATATATAGTAAGCATACTTTTATTGTATGTTTAACTCCCAAACTCTAAGAGAAAGTTAATATTATCCAGTTGAATCCCTAGATGCTACCACAAGACTGTAATATCGGCTTTCGTATTTAAATTATTAAAAACTGATTATATTTTATAGATGTATTCCGTTCAATCATATTGCTTAATTCTAAACCGAATCTAATTGTAATTCTAGGCAAGTTTAGTGACTGGACATTCAATATCGGGGGTATGACGTACAAATCCGTAGTTTTTTCTCAAAACTGATAATAAGAAGGGTTTTTCAGTACCATAGCAATTGATTGTATGCATCTGCACACTCAAGTAGCTCTACCCATTTTGACAGCCGATAGATATACTCGTTATCCGTGTCCTTGCCTTATGGGAAAACAGTGCGTGTAAATATTACAGTCTCATACTGCTACTTAATAGCAACACAGGTAGATTATTGTCAATATTTCTGAAGGCAATGGTCGCTGCTGAAGCGACTGTCAAACTTGCAACCATTATCAAAGTAGAAATACTCGAAAACAGTGCGTCTCATGTGTTTGTTCGATTAATATATTCATTGTCCGCAGTCCAGGCATCCGTTTTTGCAAAGGGTGCAAATGTTTGTGCTACTGATCCAAACTCGACACGAGTTGACGGGCTTGTGGGTATAGATTGGTAAGAGTCGCCCTCGTAATATTTACTCATCAATCTTATTCGCTTCTCCAGGTCAGTCCAGCTCTCGGTCGCCTGCATACTTTTTGTTTTAGCACTATACAAGTCTATAAATCACTGGAGATCATTAGGGTACAATAAAGGTAATCTAATTTATATTCTTATCCGAGACCAAACTATATATTATATCGGGTAAGGATTTTGCGTTGAATTCATACAATCCTTTTTGGCTAATTTCTTTAAAGAGTTATATTCTGCAGTATAATGGCCATCATTTCCTCTAAACTCAATTATGATGGTTTTTCAAACCAAATCAGCTACTACATCCTCGGCGCACTCGGAAATCCGGTCTTCTTGTGTTTAATCGGAAGTAGGATGTTTGTCAACCTAATAGAGGCCGGCCAGTCAGAAGTCAAGAATGGATCAAGCAACAATGTCCATTCCGGAGGGGGGAGTACTATCAGTGATATTCAGTTTGGTGATCCTTCCGTACCTCGCCTTGGTAGGTGTATTCTTCGAAACGTTAAGTATATATCTTTGACTTTGACTAGTTGATCAAAATTCTACCGGATCCCAAATGACAGATGGTACAGCCAGTGAAATTGAATTTGCGAATTGTGAAGATTTAAGAGATACACCTGGTAAATAGCTCTTTATTCTATTCTTCGCATTGTGGTATTCTCTTATCTACTTTCGCATTGCCCAGATATTGTAGGTGATAATGCTTCTTCGAATGCTGTCTAAAATTCCATTCCAAAGCGATGGGTGTAAACAAAAGTAAGTAAGGTTCATATTTTGATTATTCATGGGCATTTTTACACTACCCACAATACTCAACTACGTATTTTAGACAGTTAGACATAGGCCTCATTCTTTCTTGTATGCTTTGAATTTATTCAGATGCTCAACCATCTTTCTTAAAGGGTCATATTGCGGCAAAATTAGTACACTATCCATCTTCTATTTATTTCTTATACCTTATTTCTGGATACTATCCTTTGAAACTCAGCTTCTGATCAACGTTCCTTTTCTGATCATCACATCATTTTATAATATATTAAAAAAACATTATATCATCTTAATGCCCGGCCGCCGGGGATTTGATGGTTTAGATTGATTGATTAATTTCTCTGAGTAGTAGAGAGTACTCCTTAACAGGGTTCGGCTTCTATGGCTGGACTCGTTTATTTAGCTATTTAGTTAATCTCTTTAGTATAAACACCCTTTCCACCTTCAATGGCCTGTAGTATTATTTAGATGGATGTAGATAGTGTATATTTAATCTAGTTATCCTCTTACATGTAATGGATGAGCTCTTACTTTGATGCGACGCCCGCGGAGTGGGTAACAATACGATTTAGACATTGTTTCTAACTACGGAGATGGTAACTGCATAAAAGAATAGCCTTTAATAATGTCTGCAAGGAATATATAGACACTATTTTACTTGATGAAAAGCATGCACTGATACAAGAGGAGTCGGAAGTAGGGAACGTAAAAAGCGATTTGACTATTCATCAAAAATACAGCCAATATAATTTGGATAATGGATTGCCAATGTTCCGTGTCCGGCGTACTTTACTTGGTTATAGCCCTAGCTTTAGTAGCACCTTCGGAGCGATGGTTGGCGAAGGCAAAAATGCCGCTGTTTGCACGTTAAA
Source organism: Pyrrhoderma noxium (assembly GCA_002287475.2). NCBI lineage: Eukaryota > Fungi > Basidiomycota > Agaricomycetes > Hymenochaetales > Hymenochaetaceae > Pyrrhoderma > Pyrrhoderma noxium. Next base: position 417,630 of record CM008260.1, read on the forward strand.
AAGATACAGAATCAAAAAAGTCCCGAAATATTTCTACATTTTTTTTCCTTTTCTCGTTGTAAGACGAATACGGCTGAGGAAATAGTTATGAGGTGATGTTTGTCTGATAATCTTGATCGGAAACACAGGAGATACTTAAGATTAAGTACATATTATATGATATACAATCATTTGTCTTGACTCCCGTCTGACACCTTTTGATTTGCGTTGTGTCAGTCTTGACTTCACCACAAGTCTGATTAGTTTTTTACGATGTTGTCTTGGGCACTTGTCATGATTATCAGTATCAGTAAGAAGGCACTGATAAGAAAGCTGTGAGTTAGTTAATAGCCGTAAGTACATTCTAATTTTAGGCCGTGTGAATGGTCAAGTGAAAAATTAAAAAGGGTGTGAACGACAACTAAACTAGATGAGCTCTCAGTCTATCTGAGTCACTGACTACTGCTGCAAACTCTCCCTCAGCTTAAAACTGAAACTTCTTACATCCTCTAGAATAGATACCTAAGTTTAATATGCCTTCTTTTTTGGGCTCATTCCAAGTGCATTCTTTTATGCAGAACCTACTTATAGGAGAACACGTTCAAGTAACCGTATGTTCCCTTCTTATATATGATTTCTGTGAGTCTCAATGTGCTTTCATCCTTCATTAACTTGATAGAACTTATTACAGTAATCACATTTGACAAAGAGGTGGGTATAGTAATTAATGCTTTACCAATACTTACGTATCACCTATAGATCAAATATTTATGGGTCTTATTTACTTTATTACGCATTTTAAGCCTTTTCTTATACTTAGATTATATTTCAGACAAGTCAATGGCATAGACCAGCCCACATCATATTCTTTCTTGTATGTCAACCGAATACTTGCTCTTACCTCTCCCTGACCTCCTACAGAATCGATATATTGGTATAATCGGTACAATGGCATCTATTATTCGCAAGTGCCCATTCGCTATATGTTTTACCCAAGACTTCTAAGAGAAAATAATTTAAATAGAGCTATATCGTAATGTCACTACGAAACTGTGATTCTGCCTTATATTTTAGTGTGATTTGGAACTAATTGTATTTTTTAGATGTAATCCATATGGTTGCATTACTTAGATCCCAGCTCAGACTAATTACCCTTCTAGGCAAACTTAGTTTTTGGACAACGAATATCAGTGGTATGACTTCATTGTCTATTTTTTGTTCCAGTACTGATATCAAGAAGGATTACTCAGTATATTAGCAATCGATTGTGTGTACACATCTATTCAAGCAATTATATATGCCCTAACAGGCGATAGACATACTCGCCATCCGTGTTATAGCTTTATATAACAACAGTGAGTATATCTATCAATAATAGGCCCATACAGTTTTTCAAGAGTGTTTTAGGTAGATTATTGTCGGGATTTCTCAAAGCAATGGTAGTTGGCGAAGCAATTGCTAGGCTTGCAATCATTACCAAAGCGGAAATTATTTATGATGGTGTGTCTCATGCATTTGTATGACCAATATACTGATCATTTGTAGTCCAAGCATTTGTTCTTGTAAAGGATACTCCAGTTTGTGGTACTGATTCAAACGTGGCACAAATTAACAAGCTAGTGGTAGTAGAATGGTGAGAGTTATCTCGTAAGATTTCTATTATATTTATACCCGCTTTTTAGGTCAATTCAACTCGCCGTCGCCTGTGTACTCTTTCTATTAGTGCTATATAAATCTATCAAGCACTGGAAATTGTTGGGGTACAACAGGAATAGTCTGATTTACATCATTATCCGAGATCAAATCGTTTACTATCTCATGTAAGAATCTCACCTTGAACTCATATGAACCTCTTTTGATTGTTTTTCTTAAGTGTCATGATCTTCAGTGCAGTCGCTATTATACCCTCCACGTTTATTACAGATAGCCTCTCCATCAGCTCCTACGCTATCGATATACTCGGAAACCCAGGTTTCTTATGTTTATTCGGGAGTAGGATGTTCATCAACCTGATAGAGGCTGGCTATTCTAACACAGGGAGCGAAACAATCACCGATGACCAATCAAGTGGAGGAGGTATAATCAGTAATGTGCGGTTTGAAGATTTTTCGTATCCTTGTTTTGGTATGAATTTTAGTATCTTTTATAAGACCGAATCAAAGTCTCTGATTCCGACTAGTTGGTCAAGTGTCCACAGTATCGCAAGCTACGTTTGGGACAGCGAGCGAGACTGGACTCACCGGCTGTGAAATACGAGAAAACTGGCCTGGTAAGCAATTCTATATGCTTTTATACTGTCCCAGCCCTTAATCAGTTTCTTGTAATCATAACGTTTTAGTTGATGATGCTATCTCAAATGCGTTCCGAAGTCAAGTAGACTAGATTGATTATTGCTTCAATTAGTGGAGTATGTTCGTACAAATTGTGATCAAATTTCCTCAATATTTGCTGTATGGACGCATACAGAATCCAGCTTTTAAATTCTCATAACATCCATTTATCCTAATATGTCCCTTAAGAAAGCAATACTTCCTCTAGTAGGCTGTGAAATTATATATCTAGATTATCTCATTCCGGTGTTGCAAAATGGGTAAGGTAAATATTGCTGTACCAATCAAATGTCAAATAGGCATAATTAGAAGTGAAGTACGTGACACATGATCGTCTCCAGGATATCTTCACCCTTTCCTTACGGGAAATACTAAGATGATACCTATTTGTTATCTGTGAGCGTAAACTGTGCTGTGTAATATTATCATCAAAAAAGGGGGAAAGCGTAGATGGAGACCGAGTTGAGTTGATTTGAGTACTACCCTAAGATAATAAGCGAGCAAAGAGATGAGATGAGACATAGGGGCTACACTGCACTTGTATATATAACCAATTGGGATGAGACGAGGGAGCTCGAAATGAGAAACACCATACGAGTGTCGTACTTATAGGCTCGAAGGGAGATTTTGTCCAGTGAGAAAGGCGGTTTTGTTTGTGATAACACTGATAAGAGTACTGTTATTTATGAGAGAGAATTTCTCAGGGACACAATTCTATTGATCTGTATTTACTATGATTCAGTTAGTATTATATTCCTCATTTGGTTTAACCTCATCAACGTGATTTCGCTTATTCGGATATATACAATGTTAAGAATGCGTTTGGACTCGGTCCGAGATGATCACATTTCAGCTATTCATCTCATCTCTGTTATCTTTCCCCGTATATAGGTTTAGACCATTCAGCAACTGAGACGTTGATTCGGTCGTTATATAGTCGTGTAGTCGGAGGCATAATAGTTGAATTTAACAACTTTATAGGGAAGCACGGCCATATTATTACTTAGCTTCATATATATGTATATATGTGTGTAAGATCCAGTTGCCACACCGAAACATTTCCCCTATTCAAGACCAAAATATTTCATATTTCGTGTAACAGGTACCTAGCTAAAGATATGTCTGCTGGCCTATTCGAGGCGCGTAACATTATACATAGTATATTCGTTCAACAATACATTCAAGTATCTATATCCACGCTCCTCGTATATGATATCTGTGAGTAAAAATATACTCTCATTACTCTGTTCCTAACTACATTCATCATAGTAATTACATATGGCAAAGAGGTGAGTACAATGACCACCGTTGAATTTCTACTCATGTATTCTCTATAGATAAAATATATATGGGTTCTGATATATCCATTTAATATTTTGAATATTCTCATATACTCATAGTGTATTACAGACACGTCGATGGCATAAATTGACTCATATTTTATTCTTTCTTGTATGTTGTTCAAATACCTACTCTCATCTCTCTCTATTCTCATCCCATCCCACAGAATCGATATGTTGGTGTAGTTGCCGCAATTGCACGTATATACAGTAAGCATACTTTTATTGTATATCAAAATTACGAACTCTTTGTAAAAATTAATATAATACAGATAAGTCCCTAGATGCTACTACAAGACTGTAATATTGACTTTCGTATTAGCATGACCAAAAGTTGATTACATTTTGTAGATGTATTCTATTCAACTGCATTGCCTAGGCTCTAACTGAAGTCAACCGTACCTCTAGGCAGATTTAGTTCTTGGGCGTCTAATATCGGAGGTATTTCTTCCAAATATATTGCTTTGTACAAAAGCTGATAATAAGAAGCTTTTTTTGGTGTCATAGCAATTGATTGTGTGTTTTTATTAACCCGAGTAAATCTATCCATCCTGACAACCAGTAGATATACTCGCTATTCGTGTCCTTGCTCTATGGGGCAATAGTAAGTATAACTACTAATAATAGTATCATACTACCATTTAAGAGTAGCTCAGGCAGATCGTTGTCAATATTTCTTAAAGCGATGATCGTGGGTGAAGCGATTGCTAAGCTAACTCTCATCGTCAAAGCGGAAATAATGGAAGATGGTATGTATCATTCTTCTGTTGAATCAGCACACTGATCATCCGCAGTTCAAGCATTCGTTATTGCAAAGGGTGTGAATTATTGCAGTGTCGATTCAAACCTTCCACAAGCTACCAAGCTAGGGGGTATAGATTGGTCAGAGTCACACATATAATATTTATTCATTAATCTTATTCGCTTCTCTAGGTCAATTCAGCTCTTAGTTGCCTGCGTACTCTTTATTTTAGCATTTTACAAGTCTATAAATCACCAAAGATCATTGGGATACAATAAGGGTAGTATAATTTATATTATTATTCGAGATCAAATCATATATTATATTGCGTAAGGTTCTTGCAAAGAATTTATACAATATTTTTTATCTAACTTGTTTAAAGGGTTATATTTTGCAGTATAATAGTTATCGTCGACTCCCGACTCAAATTTGATTCATTATCAGTCCCTATCAGAAACTACGTCTTTGATGCCTTCGGAAACCCAAACTTATTATATTTACTCGGGAGTAGGACGTTTATCAACCTAATAGATGCCGGCCAGTCTGATGTTAAGGATGGATCAGGCAACAGTGTCCAACTAGGAGGGAGTACTGTCAGTGATATTCAATTTGGAGACCATTCTGACCCCCATTCTAGTAAGCATATTCTTCAAAATACCAACTATATATATCTGACTTTGACTAGTTGATCAAAACTCTACTAGATCTCATATCACAGATAGTACAGTCAGTGAGATCGTATTTGCTAACTGCGAGGATATGGAAACTGTGTTTGGTAAATAGTTCTATTCTTCATACCGTGGCAGTCTCTGATCAGCTTCTTCATTATCATGACATCTTAGATGATAACATTTCTTCAAATGCCGTCTGAAAGTCGGATCATTCATGCCGGCTACTGCGGCTGCCTAGTAGAACGTACTTTCGTAATACGGAATTCGAATGTCTCGGATTAACTTGCTAGTCACTTCTCTCGTGTCAATATTCTCGATATCTATGCTGTCTTATTGTGTCAATCATATAATATTTATTTATCTCGATACTCTCTTTACACAGAGCTTCGAGTCCTTCTGTAAAATAGTATGACCTAGATATTATTCAAATAAATGTGATCTATCCATGGAATCCAACGCAAGTAAAGATGCAATAAGTAATCAGACACAATGCAGTTACGTAATATATTACTATCTCTCCTACAAGTGGTGTTAGGCTTCGACTTTACCGTAATTTTCATAGACACTGGTGGCTGTTACTTTGGATATATTTAATAGGTCTCACCAATGAAGTGCTTACAAGATAGCAACGTACTGACCCAAGTTCTCAAAGTACATCCCGGACCATGTAGTAGTAATACTAAAGCTAGAAATAGTATTTCGTTCAAACCACTCCGGAAGAATATGTTGTAAGTATATATATTTGTATTCACGTTTACACAGCTAATATTAAATCATATAAAGCCCTTGTTGGGCTTGATCTTCCTTTTTCTTAAAAAAAATTCCCGAATTGTACGAGTAACCAGTTCCCCTCTGGTTCGTTACCAGAGACCCCAGTTCCTCTTAATCCGACCATCCCACCAAGAAAGTCGATATTTAACGACAAGTCAAGTCGACTTGACAAAGAATCCACCTTTTTCTGATTAAAAGCACGTCTACCAATGACCAAGTGTAGGTATCTGCTTATAAGGTTCTTCCAAGTATTTCATCTCTTCTTCCGTGAGTTTCTCATTGACGACGGCTATGTATTCGTATTCATTTCACATTTCCACACCGCAGAAAAAAATAAATGAGATTCAGTTCGTTGGGGAACGTGGGAAGGATGTGGGAGGGGGGGGGGTTACTTACCGATGAGTTCATCTAGGTTCTTGAGTTTTGTGGCTCCGATGATAGGAGCGGCGACGGCTATTTGAGTTACATGAAAAATCAGATGAGGATGAGCAAGATTCCAAACATTACGGAAAGGGGGGAGAGAGGGGATACGTACGATTCTTATTCGAAACCCATAAGAATGATACTTGAGCCATAGAAAACCCTCGCTTCTTAGCAACTTCTTCAATTCTATATAACATTATATAAATCCCAGTTTATAAAATATTTATCAGAAGTAGAGATTACATACCTACGAATAATCTCTGGGTTCGCTTCACTCGTATAAGGGTTTTCCCAGCTATGAAAGGTAGGTATATTTAATCAGCTCTAGGTGTAACAAAAAACGAGGAACTCTGATATACTTACAAATCCGTTTGGGATCTAACAGTCTTTTCACTCTGGGGTCTACAGACCAGTCCACGAGCGAGTGGGCTCCAAGGGATGGAAGATACACCATAGTGCTTCAATGCTGACATCATCTCGACTTCTTCTTGTCTGTATACGATGTTGTAGTGGTTTTGCATCGAGATGAATGGTGTGAGGTTGTGGGATATAGCGTAGTCTGTCATATAATATATAATGGTCAATATAGGTTATCTTATAGACTTGAAAGGAAGATATGAGTGACTTACTTTGCATAAGACAGACTGTTTAAACAGGTTAGTGGGGCAGTGGGGAGACGCCGTTATCAAGTAAGTAAATCAGGTTTCTGGGATATAATGACGAGTGAGTTTGCTTACATTGCCAGGCGAAGCAGGATGACATGCCGATGTAGCGGACATATCCAGCTTTAACAACATCATGAAGAGCTTGCATCTATTAAGTCGTCTTAGCGTTTCTATACTAATAGTGGGATACAGTGTATTAACTCACAGTCTCCGCAATGGGGGTGTTATAATCGAAGCGATGGCCTAATTGTATCAAGTGATACCAGATTCCTCGTCAATCAAGATGTTCAGATAGATAATCAAGGAGAAGATACTTACATTGGAGAACATCGATATAGTCCAATTGAAGGCGTTCAAGACTACGTTTTACAGAGTCGAAAATATGCTAAAAATATTTATGTCAGCCACTCGCTAGTAAAAGTAAGTATTGCTTAATTTACCTTGCGACTAAGACCAAACTGGTTGACATATCCATTCTTTTCAGGAAGGGTTGGGTCCATATACATTTGGTCTTCAGGGTTTCGACGGACGGTGAAATAACACTAGTAGGTGTAATACATGATTTAGCAATTGTTTTCAGATTTTGGATTAGGATTAAGAAGGATAAGTCTCCAGCCATAAGCTGGTAGAAAATGGAGAGGAATTTGGGAGATAAGTGCTAACCTTTGTCATCACAACGATTTCATCTCTTGGGAGGTTATATTTCTTGATCGCTTTACCAAGTAAGACTTCAGAGAGACCATTCGAGTAAGTCTGTTAACAATTTCCCAAGGTAAGGTAAGGATTCGATAAATAGGTGATTAATAATTATTTGGGTGCGGTATCAGTAATTTAGGGTGGGATGAGACTTACGTTAGCAGTGTCGAATGTCTGAATTCCGGCATCGTAACTGTATCAGAGGAGGAAAAGAAGAAATATGTCAGCCCTGTCAGCCAGATCACAACACGGATAACAAAATAGGGATAACAGGTCAATACGCATTGCGTCTGTTTATATATTTATCAATCCATTGCAATATTCCTTCAACCCGAAGGAATCCGAGAGAGGAAATGCTAGGTATATATATATAGAAGAAATGGATACATACGCATGTTTGACATGTTCCATGGCTTCATCTCCTTCAAGATTCCACTCTTGCCAGCGTTTTGAGCCGTAGGACATACATCCCAGAATGATACGTGAGATTCTTAAACCGGAACTGCCCAAGTTGACTGTATGAAAGGAAAGCGTGAGTATAGCGAGTATGATAAGATAGATAAGAAAGAGAAAGATAAGAAGGTGAGGTATCAAGGGAATTGAAGGATCAAGACTGCAGAATCGTGGAGTAAGGGCTCTCTACGTCGGTGGCACCGACAGTAAAGAGTACACCAGTCGAAAGATAAATTGAGAAAGAGGCGTACCATAGGGCATAGTCGTGTTTCGGACTGGGGCTAGTTGAGTAGATGTGGAAGACATGTCGTTCTTGTAGCAGTAGCAGCAGTAGTGGTAATAGACAGTGAGCAGCAAAAGAGAGAGTACTTTATTCTCTCTTAAATTTCACCTAGATCGAGTTTACCTGAGAAGTATCACTTTCTTTATTCTTACCCTCAGCACTTCAAAGGGGGGTCTTTATATATGCGCAAGCACATGCTATGCTATATTAATTATGTTTGTAAGTCACTACTATGACATTCCAAACGGGGGAAATGGGTATTGACCAACAGGGTAAATGCAAAACAAAAACAAAAAAAAAATTGAACTACTTGGCGTCGGTCGTTAATTGATAATTACATTACTAGTCCTTCTCCCCCCTCGTGGGATGACAAACCAATTTTTTCTTCTTCTTTCCGTGCCCCTGCCCCGCGTACGTATGTTGCCGTGAAGACGCGTCACCTCTCGCAAACTCCAGAGGCAGTGCCTCCTTCTTGAGATCTACCTTCGGCATCATATAGCTTCTTTTCTTTCTTTCAGGAATTGAGTTACCTACGGAACAAGGTACAATAATAGCTTCATGAGTTAAAAAAGGCAAGCTTCGATGCGACTTAGGACTCGGACTCGGATATATGGTCGTTCGAAAAGTTTTTAGTGAAGCAAATGATCGTAATTATATTGAAGAGATAGTAACTGAATAGCATCGAAAAATGGATAAAATAATAAACAAAGTGTCTGACGGACAGATATTCATGTAATGCGATTGATAAAGGGAAATAGACATGACACTATTCGCCCGTCGTGATAGAGTGTCTCACAGGATTCTGTACTATTTGAAAATATAAGTTATTACCTATTATTCGCTTTGGACTTATGTAACTCGACCATGTCTCTTATAATAATAATAATGATCGTGCTTAGTCTCTCGAGGATGTAGAACAGACCCTGAGTGGCAAGTTGAAGCAGCTATTTCCGAGGCATTCAATCCAATACCCTTCCTTTATTATCCATTCCTAGCTCAACTATTTCAAATGTTATCTTTCGGCTGAGTAAGGATGCCATAGGCATTGTATCCTATGACTTATATTTCATTTGTATTTGATCACCAGATAATTAGTTAGGTGGATAGACGTATAGAAAGACATATAATACTCAGAAGCAGATGTGTATATTTTTTAGCAAAAAAAGCTCATTGTTGTGTTTTGGTAGGACCGAGGTCTGGCATACGACGAATCTCCTTCCCTTCATTACGAGCGTGAATACGCAACTTTGCTAGGAGGGGAGATTCTGCCCAACGTTCCGGAGCAGGACGTTTCTCTGTTGCCCAGTAGTAGATATCCCAATCCGGTTCGTCGAGTAACTAAACGAGAGAGAAGGTTTGATAAGCAAATTATAATTTCAAAATGAGAAATGTTTAAGTAGTAAACGGCAGTAGTATTAAGTAAGAGAAGTAGAAAAATAAGGTAGTATTTGGTAAGGAAAGAACGAGGAATATATATACTAAAGGGAAAGCTTTGAAAACGAGCATATATAACAATCACTTACTCTATCATATTCCTTCAACTCAGCTTCCTGCATACTACCAAGATTTTGTTGGGCAAACGTGCTCAATAGGAGATCTGATTCGAGAGTGCCACGTTTTCGGCTCTGGTAAACAAGTCGGGCACGCATTGTTTCGACGGATTCGTCTGGACGCGGAATCGGCGGAAGCTGGGGTATGTTTGGATCCGAACGTGTTTTAACTTCGTGTTCTGGTGTGTTTGGGAGTAGCCATGGATCCCTTCTTTGAGAAACAGTTGTTGAGAACTTGAAGGCGTTTAATTGACGGCTAGACCGAGTTAAAAAGGTGTTAATGGATGCTCTTTGGCACACTCGAAACATGTCGTTTTCTCTTTATCGTCTTGCGGTTTCTTTTTCAAACGCCCTATAGGACTTTTTTTTCTGATTTATTTATCTTTGAGATTAATGAATGCAGAAACGTTGAAGGAGTTGAAGGGTTGCTTACAATGACGTTGTGTAGTGGAATGTTTATGGTTAGCCGATGCTGTGACACTCGTGGTTAGTGAGCAGTGAGACATCACCGGAGACGCGCCTCTTCTTCTTTGGACTCTCATACCTTTCATCTTTCTCTCCACTTCTTCCTAATAAACAAGCTACGAAAAGCATTGCATACAACATCGGAGACGAGGATCCATTAAGCGAGGAATAGAAAATGGCTCGTTCAGCTGGGTTCCGTTCGAAAAAACCGTATGAGGTATGAAAACTTGTTGACCTTATTCACTCAAAGGGATTGTGAAGTAGACAAAGAAAAACTAACATTGTTGTCTATAATCCCATACAGCGCTCTGCTGGTCCACGCGGAAGTGATGGTATGTGGGTACATGACTTGCATGATAAGAATGTACCTCCTGCCGTCGTGAACGCAAACAGGAAGCCTCAATCGGAAGATTCCGCCAACAATAAGCTCCTCGTCTCAAATTTGCATTATGAAGTCACGGAAAATGACCTTATAGTATGTATATCCCCCATCACTACGCAAAGATCGAGAGTTCTTTATGAAATATTAAACGTAATTTCGTTTTCAAGACAATTTTTGGTCAAGTTGGTACGCTTATACGTGAACCCTTCATCAAAGTACGGACTGCTCCGCTTCTCGGCCTTTGAGCATGTCCCTAAAACATTCTGAATCGACTGTTTCTCCTTCCCTCTCTCCTCTCTCGATTCGGTTATTCGACTTTATAGTACGATAAGAGCGGACGCTCGACAGGCGAAGCAGTTATAACGTTCGAAAAGCCAGTTGACGCATCAAAGGCGCTAGAGCAATTCGACGGAATCCTTGCCAAGGGTATATAATAATTTACTTTGCATTACCCTTTCTAGCCCACTTCTTTTGGGATCTACAAGTTTATTTGCTAATCTGTATTCTTATCTTTTTTAGGACAGGAAATGTCGATCAAATATGATACCTTTGTGCCAAAGAGAGCACCTCGTGTAAATGTTCAACTTAGGGACCGGATTGCTAAACCTTCTTTGATTTCGAGGTTAAGTGGCGATGTAGACGCTGCGCTAGAATCCAAGGAGGACTCTAAGCCTTCGTAAGCCTTTTTGCCTTCGACTGATCTTCCCCTCTGTTGATTATTTCTGTTTTACCTTTTTTTATTTATTTAAGACCCCGGTTTGATGACGGTGGGGTAGGCCCGACTCGAACGCGGGCAAGAAGGGGCAAGGGCCGTAGGCATGGTGAAAGATTCAAGAAGGAACCGAAGACTGCTGCCGACCTGGACAAAGAATTGGAAGCATATCTTGAGGACGACAATAATGTTAGTGTTAATGTAACAGCAGCCGTGGCTCCTGCCCCTACGGTTATCACTTCCACCAAGAATGAAGATGTTGAGATGGAGGTTTAAAATTATAATTACTGATGACTTTCTTCGCTATTTTTTTCTTTTTTAATTTCCAAACATTTTCTCTCTCTTACACATTGACTGCATCTAACTCATTTCTAGTAACTGTTGATATATTTACTACGTGTTTTTCTTTTGTTATGACCTTGTTGAGAAATAAATTGTAGCATAAGGTAGATAAGATTGTTGAGATTACACGTCTCTAACGCAGGCCGGGAGATGCCGTGATGAGGCCTAGCATCTCGCTTGAGCTGGAGTACCTCACCTTTTCCTGCCAACAAGTCGAGACTCTTGCAGACTGCAGCGCAGAAGCTGCTCATTTACTTTTGCTCATCGTCCACAACATCCGAAACATCTCAAACAAACATCCATATAAACATCTTAGACACGTATCAATCGAGTCAACGCAACCCCCCTCCTCGATCCGTGAATTTTATCTGAAAACAAACCAACAACAATGTCTACTGTGACGACCCCTTCCGCATCCTCATCGTACGTTTATATGCTTATTTAACGTCCTAAAATTAACTGACAGACACCCTGCCCAAAAAGCACTGGTACCCAGCAAGATTGGCGCAGTGGTCTTCGAGCACCTCCAAAAGATGATCGTCCACAGACCGAAGATGTAACCGCCACGAAAGGCATGGAGTTTGAGGATATGTTCCTCCGACGTGAACTGCTCATGGGAATTTTTGAAGCCGGTTTCGAGAGACCGTCACCAATCCAGGAAGAAGCTATCCCTGTTGCACTCACGAAAAGAGACATCCTCGCTCGTGCAAAAAACGGTACCGGAAAAACTGCTGCATTCGTAATCCCCTCTCTCCAACAGATCGATGTTTCCAAGCCTAAGATTCAGGCTCTCCTCCTCGTCCCCACTAGAGAACTCGCCCTTCAAACTGCACAAGTGTGCAAGATCCTCGGTAAACACCTTGGTGCCAACGTGATGGTCACAACCGGTGGAACTACTCTTAAGGATGACATTATGCGTCTATCCGAATCTGTACATGTCCTTGTCGGTACCCCTGGTCGTATTCTCGACCTTGCGGGTAAGGGTGTGGCAGACCTTAGCGAATGCCCCGTGTTCGTTATGGACGAAGCCGACAAATTACTCTCTCCTGAATTCACTCCTGTTATGGAGCAACTACTTTCATATCTTCCTAGCAGCCGTCAGGTTATGCTTTTTAGTGCAACTTTCCCCATGATCGTCAAAGACTTTAAAGACAAACATATGGATTCCCCATATGAGATTAATCTCATGGATGAACTTACTTTACGTGGTGTAACTCAATATTATGCCTTTGTCGAAGAGAGACAGAAGGTCCATTGTTTAAATACCTTATTTTCCAAGGTTAGATATATCTCTAATTTCTCCTAATAAATGAAGATCTTGCTAATTAAAGTTTATCATAGCTCCAAATCAATCAATCTATCATTTTTTGTAACTCAACTAATCGGGTCGAGCTGCTAGCAAAGAAAGTCACCGAATTAGGATATTCGTGTTTCTACTCACATGCTAAGATGCTGCAATCCCACCGTAACCGTGTTTTCCATGATTTCCGCCAAGGTGTCTGTCGCAACCTTGTTTGTTCAGATCTACTTACTCGTGGTATCGATATTCAAGCAGTCAATGTTGTTATCAACTTTGATTTCCCAAAGAACAGTGAAACTTATTTGCATCGTATCGGTCGTTCTGGTCGTTTCGGCCATCTTGGTCTAGCGATCAACTTGATTACCTACGATGACCGATTCAATCTCTATAAAATCGAGCAAGAGCTCGGTACAGAGATTCAACCTATACCACAACAAATTGATAAAAGCTTGTATGTTGCGCCAGGCGCAATGTCGGAACCTGTTGGGCAACCGGCAACTCTTCAGCCAGAACAACAGCAACAACAACAACAACAGCAGCAGCATCAGCAAGGTGCGCAGATTCAACAGAAGATCCAACAGCACCAACAGCAAATCGCTCGAGGACCTGTACCTGTTCAACTCCCTCAGATGCAACCTCCACAACAACAACAACCGCAACAACAACAACAAATTTTATATCAAAGTAATGGGCAACAACCCCAGCAGGTTCGTGCAGCCATTCCGAACGGACCAGCCGCCCAGTTAGCCGCTGCTGCTGCTCGTGGACAACAATATCAGCCTTATATGGCTGGCCCGGGAATGGGAGGCGGAAACCGTGGTGGAGCCCCCCAGAGTGTTCGTAGGTGAACACCCCGGAATGTAAGGACGAGATCATATCTTTATTCCGGAGTTTGGTGATGTCAGTGGGCAGTGTGTGTGCAAGTTAGGTTAATGATTAAGGAGGTGTCTTAGGAGGGAGATCTGGGTTGGTGTTGAGGATGTTTGGGGGGTTGTTGAGGTGTTCGAGGAAGAGGGGGGGGGTGGATATTTTTCTTGGATTCATTGCTATTAACAAAGCCGACACCGATAACTTGGACTTTCCTAAATACATCAAGGAAGCATTCTTCATACTCTTAGTTGGTGATTCTCGATTCTCTTGTTGAAGGGGGGTATAAGGGTGTTTGGGAAGGGCAAATCGACATTGCGAGTTTTTTTTTTTCCGTAACGACAAACTATCTGGGCGCTTCCATACTCTTATGTATTAATTAGTTTAGGGTTGTCTTTCATTCTTTCTTTCGTTGATCTTGCTCCATGTTGTTTTTGACTGCAGCTCTATTCCCTGTTTCCTTTCTTTCTTCTATTTTTTTTCTTCCTTCTCTCTTCTTCCGTTTCTCCTCTCCCTCACCCTCACTCTTACCCTCATTCCCCCCTCCCTCTCTCAATTACTCTAACTCTTTCAACTCTGCTTTTGTCGATGTCCGGCCAAACTTACCCTGACCCCTCTTCCGTTTACTTTGTTCTTGCATTTTTTGCTTTTAGTGTTCACTTTATCTGGTGTCGTATTTGTTAGCAATGAAAACATGGAAAATGTCTCATAAAATTTTCGAGAAAAAAAAAGAGGTATAGATTTAAAATAAGGAGTTATCCAAGTTGGAAGAATGTATTTAGAAAAAAGAAAAAAAAAAAAAAAGAAAGGTGATTCAGATTTGAAGATATGCTTACACGTATGCATTTTTTAACGGGGGGTGATGTAAGGAAATTGGAAAATTAAAATTAAATGATCATATGGTGTGTGGGGGATGCGATGGATAGAAGATTTGATTTGATTTGCGTGCATTCGCGAGACGCGAGTAAAGTGTGATTTTTCTTCTGAACACGTCAGGTCAAGTTCGCTCTGCCCGTTTCTTCCTTCCCTCCTGCCTGCCTGCTCTCCTCCCCCATCCCTTCTTCTTCCTCTTTTTTTCTTATTTTCACCCATACAACTCCTAATGGATGCATATGTATGAAGGCCAGGCTCTATACAGACACGGCCGACACGACACTGGCGGATCTACTACTTCACAGGATAATAGAGCAAGTGCATTATTCCACGACGCTGAGGAGCAGTCTTTGAGAACAAAGGGAGGGTCCGTCGATTTTGGCGCTAGGAAGAATATTAGTAGTATTAGCGCGGGGAATAATAGCAATATCATTAACTCTGGTATTAGTACTGCGTCTGGGTCTATTTCTAATTCTAGTTCTGGTCCTGGTTCTGGTCCTGGTTCTAAGTCTGGTGTTACTGCTAGCACAGCTGCTACGGTTTCGGCGTTCACGAGTAGGATAGCGTCTTACTTTTCTGCTGCGATGACACGTCCACGGACATCATCAGTCCGCCTTCCATTATACGAAAACAACTCCAATCGAGTCTCCCCTCGACTACGAAATGGCTCTCCACCAAAAGTCCGCCGGAAGCGGTCCATGCTACTTAACCAAGTGAAGTATTCCTCACTTTGGCGGTTCAGGTCGACCTCGATGCGGACCTGGAAGAGTGTGTTGAGGGTGATGGTGGGGTGTATGGGGCTCGTGACGTTATTTCTCTATTTCTTCGTTTACGAACCGCATGTGGAGGTGCAGTTTTATCCGAGGTCGTGGATCGAGAGGGAGGTGAGGCCCGTCGAACCTCTAGCGGGGTGCTTTGATACGGCGAGAGTGAGCCCTCGGTATAACCTCACTCAGGCGCGTATTCCAAAACGCACGGAAGTCCAGGCGGGGATGCCAATGCGTCTGGGCCTAGATTGCTACGACTTTGCGGGCACAGTCCAACCCGCACCCCGCCACGGCCCGCCCATCGGCTCCCCTCCACCCGAAAGAGTCAACTTCCACACATACTGGAGGGCAGACCTCGTACCGTTCGGAGAACGCCAAGAATGGATGGTGAAGAGTTTCTTCGCGACGCAAGACCTTGCGCGTTCGCGGTTGATACTCTGGTCGAATGGGGATTTGAGGAGCAATGAGATGGTGAGGAGGTGGGCGAGGAAGTATCCTGATGCGTTTCAGTTGAAGATTGTGGATGTTGAGGCGTTGGCGAGGGGGACTGCGTTGGAGGCGAGTGATTTGTTGTATGCGAAGGATAGTAAGGCTTGGGTGGATGGGGATTTGGTGAGGTTGTTGGTCACTTGGGCGTATGGTGGTGTTTGGGTTGATATGGATTCGTTGCTCACGAGGGATCTTTCGCCGCTGCTTGAACATGAGTTCGTGACACAGTGGGACTGCTATGGTATGCACCCCTTTACCTTTCTGTTTCGTTTTGTCATGTGAAAATCGTTCTTTACTGATTCGGAATACATATTACATTAATGTAGATAAAGTCTATTCCCCTATGAACGGAGCTGTGATGCACTTCTTACAGCATTCCCCTTATCTCTGTGAAGCGTTTGAGATCATGGCCCGTTCCCCACCACCTAAATCCGGTACGACTGAATGGGGAGCACTTCTCTATTTCAAACTCTGGCGACGGCTCATCGCTGGCGGAGTTCCCCCTTCAAAATCCTACCGTTTTGCTTTACGGACGGCCGTTCGTGTCGGTTAGATAACAGGCTTCCGGACCCGTTTGGGAAGGATAAAGATACCTGGGCGGGGACGAGGGGGATGCATGAGGGGAGTACGTTGGATATTACGCTTGGGAAGATATTTTCTGTGCATTTGCATAATCAGTGGCATAAGTCGTTTCCGAGAGGGGGGTGGGTGGAGAGGTTGTTGTTGAGGAGGTATGATCGTGCGCTTGGGATTGAGAGTACGGCGTTTGGGGCTGCTCCGGCGATGATGGAGAGGATTGTGGCGAAGGATGGATGAGAAATGGGGGGAAATTTTTTTTTCTTGACGACGACGACGATACAAAAAGTCTGGTATGGAGTTTATTCCGTACCGAGTGAAAGTCTCCGTTTAATGATAGGATAGGATGCATTCATTCAATATTCATTGAAGGATAATTTGTGAGGATATTAGGACAATAGACGGTGTAATTTATTTTATTCTTCCTTTTCTTTCTTTCTCTCTTTTTTCTTTCTCTCTTCCTCCTCCGTTTTTTCCGTTCATGACTCTTGTTTTTCCGCCCTTATCCTCTCTTACCCTTTCTTCCTCCTACTTTTCCGTGACGACTATTGTTATGATAACACTCCATAGATGAACATCGAGCATGTTTTTTTCCCTTGATTTTTTTCTTTGATTTTATTTTATCTCTCTCTTTCTCTTTCTCTTTGTGTGTGTTGTGTGTGTGCGTGTGTGTCAAGTATCATAAATCACTACTCCCCTGTTCCCCCTCTTCCTCCAATATTCATCATCAAGTCTTATCCTTTTCCTATATATTTAGTAGTTACTCTTTAACCCACTAATATTAGTTCCTTTACTAACGTAATTCACTAACCTTCTACCCTTTCTTTCCGTTTTCCGTCCTTTCCGTCCTTTCAATTCAACTTGAATACTATATTATAACTCATTCACTCTATTCAAATTCATAAGAGAACTTTTATTTTATTCTATTTTTCTTCTTCTAAACGCAATTTTGTGCGTGCGTGTGTGTGTTTATATTACGTTTTTGTTGTTAATACTGCGGATAGATAGGAAGATGGGTGTAGAGGCTTGATGTGTGATATATGATCTATGATATACGATATAGTGGTACATGATACATGATACAGCGCTATACTGATACATGATATGATACAGAGCCGTTGATGAGAAGAGCTAAAAAGATACTTCATCACTTCTAGAGAGCCTAGGCCTCTAAGGAGCTTAGAACCGAGGAACCCCAAGGAACTCAAGGGACACCGAAGGAACTCAAGGAACTTAAGGTGTCTAAGGAAAACTTGGCACTGGAAAACCATGTGAGGATGCGCTAATTATAAGTACTAAGTACTACGAGTGTGGTGGGCGTATCCAAACGGATTGTGAGTTTTACCGATTGAATGATTGAGGGACTTTAGAAAAAAAAGGTTAATGTGCGGAGAAGGGAGGAAGGGTGTGGCTGGATGTATGGATGGGCTGGACTGGATGGATGGCGTATGTGCGACGAGTCGCGCGAAGCTGACCCAAGTTAGAGGAGAGGATTAGTGAAGATGCGAGACGTTTCTGCTAGCTAGACCTCTTTTCGTTTCGCTTTTTTGAAAAAAAAAAATTGGCTGGGCTGGGTACTAGATAATAATAATACTAAGTGAAAAATCAGAAAAGTGCGGGGAAGTATATATGGAGTCTCCGATATGAGATGAGATAGATGTAGATGCGGATGTGCGGATATGAATGTGAATGTATAATTTACATACATATAAGATGGAAGACGAGGATGCGCCGAAGAGAGACTAAGTTGATAAAATGCAAGTATAAAGTTTCTCATTTAAAGGTTATTGTATCATTAAATATAGATACACAGATGTAATAACCTAGCTATTAATCGCAATCAAACCTTCTCTTGGCTCGATATGAGCTAGTGGCAGGCTATATATATATGTAAGCATCCGGGACAACAGGATATTAGAGAGAAAAAATTAAGGTCCACTTTTAAGTTGCCAGCCAGCCTCACTTTTTACCAGAAAAACTCCTGATCAAAAAAAAGAATAAAAAGAAAAAGGAATTGTTCTAAATTCTCTATACCCCCAAAATATTATTTACGTAATCATGGGATAACTTATTGATGGGCCTTCTATATATAGCAATTTTTGGAAAGAAAAGGGAGGGGAGAGAGAGGGGGGAAAGATAATTGCTGCTGCTTTTTTTTAGATCGAAATTTTTTTTTAGACTTTTTCCAACATCGTAACAACTAAGTACGGAAACGACCCTGAGCTCTAGAGGCTCCCTGTGGACCCCGCCTCCTCGGCTTTCAAGAGAGAGTTCAAAATTTCTGTTTCTTTTTCCGACAAGAGATGTGCTTTTTTTTCCCTTTCTTCTCTTTATCAATTTCAATAAGATACTTTGATACAGGTCGCCAACCTCGTGTCTTGCTATAGAGACGTATACATATACATACAGATATATACATACACACGCACGCACTCGAATCTAATATTCAATTTGTCCCGAAATCGGACTTTACAATCAATAATTCAATCCCGAGAGTACGTCGGAATAACTTGACTACTATTTAAATGTGCACCAGATGAAAGAAGCCCAATTCATCTTGAAAAGGGAATTTTCCTAGATGCGGACTTAATTCTGGGTTAAAACCAGACTGGACCTACTTGGAATCAATGATTATCGCGAGGCGGCGGGGGGCAAGGGCCTGGGTCTGGACTTTGGAGCAATAGGAGCTCCCTTACGCATCCCTCTCTCAATCAATTATCAACATCAATTTCCTATCTACGCTCAAACTCTCAGTTTTTTTTTTTTCCTTCCTCGTTTTTACCAGCCGACATCGTTGATTTTTATCTAGAAATACGCCTTTTTTTATTTTGTTCTCAACCGTTTATTTTCTTTCGACGAGTTCTACTGGAAAAAGGTAACCCTAAGGGCTTTCGCCGAGCGGCTGGGTGGGGGTGTGGAGAGGGAGTCCCTCTCTGGTCGATCACACCTCCGACTTTGCGGGAGTATTTTCTTCTGGCCCTACTCTCCATTATATCATTTTTTTTGGGCGATTTCCCCTTCCCCCACTTTATACAGAGAAATTTGAAACAGAGGGGGAGGGAGAGTGAACAAAAAAAAATAAACAAAGAGATCGGAAGGAATTAGGAAGTTCACGATCCCCACCTTTGAATCTCCCCCCCCCTTCCCGCCCCCTCTTACTCCCCTCGCTCCCCCCTCTTCCTTCTCCGGATTACGGAATATCGAACATTATTATCTGTCGACCACGTTCCAGAATCTCGCTCAACTTTAACGTAGCCAGACACCTGGACCGGCACGTCCAGACGAGTCTATTCCCTATGGTACCAGTATCGTCCGAGCCTGCTGCTTCCCAGTGTATCTCTATTTATCCACAAGTTACGTCTTGTGTACCTGTATTATCAACGAAAAAACTACATCCGTCCGACGAATACAGATCCCCTGCATCATTAGTGCATACTAATCTTCCTCTGAAAGCTGAAGGACTAATAGAATTCAACCGTCAAGATAGACGCCTGTCTGATACTATTACTACTACTTCTATTAGAAATAGTAGGATTGGGATTGGCAATATGCATGCAGTAATCAATGCCGCCGCGGGTGATTATATACCAAGGAATGAAGAAGAGGGGGAGGAGGAGGCGGATTCTGAATCATCGCCGGAACCAGCAAAAGGTATGTCTCATAATTCCCCACATCTTTCCGGGTACTCTTTGGACCGTCCTCTTTTTTGGAACACCCCCTCCTCGCACCTTCCCCCCACCACCGTTCTTCCCTCTTACTTGCACTTTGCATGTGCCCCCTCCCCTTCTATTTAGCCAAGCTTATCCGCAAATTCATTTCTTCTCTCTTTTTTTAAACCCCCCTTACTTCTATTTTATATACTACTTCTCTTACTCACTCTCCGAACATCCCTTTCTTTCTAACTGAATGGTTATTTTCACTTTCCTTCTTCTTCTCTCTTAAAACTTTTTTCTCACAGGATCAAGCTCGAATTCGAACGTCGATTTAAGGCACTTTGGTCCAGGATTTTGGTTGACTATCGAGAGTCATCATCATCTTAATTCCCAGAGTTCCCATCACGCTGACAGTATTTACCCGAAAGAGCGACAACACACTCACAACTCTCACCAACCCAATCAAGACTGTGCAGACTTGCAAAATCAGCACCAAAAAATGTATCCGAGATCTCCTTATGTACATCATACATCACAATTGATATCGCCTACGACAACACCTGCACATAGTCTGGAGATGACGCGTAGTAATCATTCTCCGTCTTCTTCTTTGAACATGCCCTCTTCTTCTTCCATGACGTTGGACTCCCCTCCCTCGTATTCTTCTTCTGAGAGACTGGCGTACTATAGCACTCGGCCTGTGTCTCTGGAGGGCCAGAAGGATGTGGATATGGAGACTTTTCGACAGGCGCGCGCCTGTGGGATGACTTTGGATCCTATCAGGATTGCACAACCCCTAGTGTATAGTTCTCGCTACAAGTCGATCGTTGAGTCCGATTCTAGGAACCCAAGAAGGCGGAATAGCATCGGAAGTGGGAGCAGCTCTCAATCGTAAGTAATGATAGGTAGCTTTGATCTACTTTTTACCCTTGGTTTATTCACGATACGATTTTTTTTGGATTTGTGTAGGTTTGAAGTCGTACCGAGTCTAAGAGATGGAAGGCTTACTCCTCCGTCAATATATTCTTCTCCTGGGACTTCACCGACAAAGCCCTTATTTGTGATCCCAAGCTCGGATCACCTAAATGACATTCAATCTTATTCAAGAGACTTTGACGCCCACGATCAAAGTCATCCTGAAGCGCACTCTAGTTCTCTGTCTAACCATACTCGACAATCTTCCCTCCCGAGCGTCCCGGTTCTAGACCCGCGTAGAGAAGTAGAGAGACTAAGGGTGTTGCTAAGACATCATGGATATGGGTTTGTCAAGGCAGATCACGATCACGATGCGGCGGCGTATTTTGGAAATGACGCGAAGCACTACCCGACGTCTCCTGAAGAGGTGATCAATTTGGAATGGTTAATACGCGACCACGATGGTGAGGAGGTATCACGCCGACAGACAGAAGGTTTGTGTATACGAGAAGAAGATTTTGATATCGATGTTGGAATGCAGCAGGGTGGAAGTTATGCTCCCGATACGTTCTCCATTTTTGGGGATAAAGAGAACCCGCGTTCTCGAATGTTGTCGATGATGATAGATACAGGTGAATCAAGACATGGTAAGTTTTTACCTTCTTTTTTTTTCTGACTCCCTTCTTTGTATGTTCTTCTTTCGTTCTTTTACGAGATTTGAGATTCTTTAGCCTGTTGTGTTGCATTTTTGGGGTTGCTGACATTCTGGGGGATTTTTTTTTTGGTGTGTGTTTTCCGACAGGTGTGTTTGGACAACCGTTATCTCTCACACGAAAGTATGCATCGTGCGTATATCCGGTGGCCGGGTACCAACATGAACTTCCCATTGTCGTATTCGCCTGTGTGGAAGAGCTTTACAGAACAGGTATAGCATATTATTAATATCTATCATTCAATATTGAAGAGTTCTTAACTAACAACTGTACCCAATTAACCCAAAGGCATGACCGTCCCAGGTTTATTCAGAACTCCACCAGATCGAGTTCGGCATAATGAGCTAATTGATGTTTACGATACTGGACCGTTATACGGTAGCACACGATCGCTAGCAAAGGAGAACACAGCGGACATATGTGCACTTCTCCGTAGCTATATTGATCGATTGCCTCGTGCGATATGGCATGAATCTCTGTATGATGCTCTGCTCGTTCTTTGCGTTCGCCCGTCCGCTGAACGTGAGAGGAAACTACTTGAAGAATCCGAACACGAGGCCATGGGCGTTGAGAGCAGTAGTGGTAATGGGACATCTAGAACACGAGCACGAGGACTACGGCCAACATCACTTATTGTACCTTTTGCTTCTGCTTCCTCTTCTACGGCTTCTTCTCCAGGATCTCCACAAGCCTCATATCGACCCCGTTCGATTTCCCTGAAAAATATCTCGCTTAGTTCTTCACTTAGTGGTTCTTCACTTAAGGCAACTGCTGCAGCTATTACAGCAAGCATCGGTATAAATGTGAATCTCGAAGAAGAAGAAGACGAGGAACTGGAGAAGCAGGAGATTCTTATTTGTAAACAACTCTTCAGACTTCTCCCTCGTGCTTCGCTCTCGCTTTTGGTCTACCTTTGTGGATTCTTCACACAACTTCCATTGAGTATTCAGAACCAACTTAGTATTGAGGACATTGCGAGGTTGTTTGCTGCGCCGCTACTTTTAGGAAAACCTTATTCTTCGGGTAGACGGGATAGCTTTGTGACATCACCGACGACATGTAGCGGGAGTGGGTTTGGGTTTGTTCCTGTGACCGGTTCTGTTTGGGCCGAGAAGAAGGAAGAAGCGGGACGGATGTTGGAATGGATCTTAAGACGTTGGACCCAAATCTCGGATGGGCTTTTTGAACCAGACCCTACTCAGGGATTTCTAGGACAAATGGAAGAAGGGCAGCAACACTTTCGAGTTGACAGTTTTGATGAGAAGCAACAAGTAGGGGGATCTTCACCCTCACATCTACCGGTTCCGCACGTTCTAGGGATGAGCATGAACACTCTTGTAGGGAGGGGAGGTGAAGGGGGTAGGACTTGTAGTGATGACAAGCTTGATACGCCAAGTGCTACTTCCTCAGACACGGAGAGCGTTCATTCCGTTCCATCCTCTTACGCATGGTCATCGTCAAACCCTAGTATAGGGTTAAGTCTTAGTCCGAGTCCGATGTCTCAGCCTGTGAATCCTTCCACTTTGGGATCTATTCGATCGATGTCTCCTTTTGAGCCTCTTGGACCCCCCTCTGGAAATTTTCAGAAAGAGAGATCTGAGGGTGAGGACTTGGGTTTGGATCTGAATATGCATGGACATAGACATGGTCGTGATACAACAATGATGAAAGGGAAGGGAGAAAAAGAAGAAGATTTTGTTATGGCTTGGAAATGTCATGTCGATAATGATAATAACGAACTAGGGTGCACATTAATGGATGTGCATCCACGTATGGTGGATAAATCTTCTTCTACTTAACGTCAAAAAATATTCTTTCTTTTTATTATTGTCTTTCTTTGTTTTCCTTCTTGATTGTTTTATGTTTATGATCGTATTCAGTGTTCGGTTCTATATGGTTTTTATTATGGCTTTTTCTGTCTTTTTTAACTCATATCTCGTGTTGTTGTGGCGTTTACTCTAATCTCATTTATGTATCTCGTTTTCTTTTTATTCTCTCTTTCCTCCTCTCTCTCTTTATCCTCATCGCTTCTGGTTTCACCTTGGGTTTATTCTGTAGCATCAAGTTTGTTATTTTCTCTAGGGTATTATCTATCTCTATCCTCTGCCCCTCTTTTCTTTCGTTTCGGATTGATATTGGTTGGTCTGATCAGTACTTCTCTCTCCTCTCCCTAATGGGAAATGCATCCGCATCTTCAAACGAAAAATAAAGTCGTTTCTTAACAGTAGTTAGTTACGTTATCACCTACCCTTAAGTATGCACATACATCGCACATATCGTCTTTTCTCCCTTCTCTCTCCCCTTCTCCTCCAAGGTCCCACAATTCTGTTTCACTCTTTCCTTTTTATCACGTTTCTTTCAATCTGATTTATATTATTACCTGCATCTGTATACAAATACATACATACATCTATAATAGCGAAAATGACTTCTTCGCGTAAGCAAGAAGATTATAATAAGGATACATGAGGGAACAAGAACAACTTGGTTAATTTCGCTTCGAGCTCGTATTGCCATACGATAATTTTATTTTAGGCTGATACATCGATCTCAGGCATAGGTATGTCATCCGATAAACTTTCTTCAGTCCTTGGGTTTTTTGTTTTGTTTTGGTCTATTAAGAATGATAGAGTCGCGGTATTTTCGTCACACCTAAAAAAGACGTGTGATTATTAGTTTGTTAGGTTAGATTAATAATAAAGATCAGAAATGAGTAATTGAAGCAAAGAAAGCTCCCGTTCTTAAGAGAGAATGGAAAGGCCATTAAATAAGACTTACATTCTTGAGATATTTTGTTCAGTATCAATAAGTCCCTTCCAAACACCTCTAAAAGCGCTAGCGTAGTCAATTGAATGGTCGCGCAGGTATCTTCCATGCGCGAATAACAAAGCACGGACCCATAATAAATCAAACTCTAGGTGAGGGGAACGTCCATCCGCGGGGTCCAGACGCGCCGCAATAAACCGAAGCATCTTCTCAAGATACACAATCGGCAATTGGCGAGAAACAAGTGAGATATCCGCACGAGGGACGGCTTCATACGCGGCACGAAGAAGCGGTCGTTCGTTCAATCTGAATGCTAAAATGAGAGCAACGAGTGAGTCCCCTCTAGCTATTGCATCACGGACCGAAGAAGGTGTAAGTTCAATATCGAGATCGAACGGATCAAAAACAAGGGTTTCGTTCAATGAATAAAGTAATAAACCTTCTGTCGAAGCTGCTGCCCATCCAGTTCCGGTTGGCGAAAATCGTATACATTTAGTACGTGCCTCACGTTTGTAACGTCTTTTTGAGAGATCCCCACGTTGTACACCTGGTAGAGATTTATCCAGTCTATCTTCTAGATCTGAGGCATCACCATGGTCATCGATGAGATCCAAATTGCCGGCCTCAGTCTGTCTCCTTGTATCAAGAAATTCCTCTATACCGTCCAAGGATAAATTGTCGCTAATTTGAAACTTCTTCACCATGACACCATCACGGACATCATACAAGACGACGTATTTGCTGTTTCCTCCTGCGAGAAGACAGGAGCCATCAGCAGTGTATGCCAGACTGTTGAAACTTTTTCCAGAACTACTATTAGCTGCAGTCCTACGGTCATCGGCTTTGCGACCGCCTGCAATGTCTCTGCGTCCCTCAATAAGTGAAGTTTGTTTACCCAGGGAGACATCCCAGAAAGCTATCTGGCCATCAAGGGAAGAGGCGGCTAGTTCCTTGCCATCTGGCCGGAAAGCAACTGCAAGCACATCAGCGCTCAATTGATAAGGCTCTACTGCGTGTGACCTATCGAATATGTTCCATACGCGCACAGTCTTATCCCAAGAAGCACTAGCGAGTATGTTACCGGTAGGTGAAAACGCAATTGAGCTAACAGGACCCTCATGGCCGCTCAAAACATCCAGAAGTTTCCCAGTCTGGACAGACCACAAGAAAATCTGGAAGCTATCTACAGATCCTGCAGCCACAACTTCTCCACTTGGATCGACAGCCAAACACGAAAACTGTACCGGAGAAGGCGAAGTAAAGGTACGAAAGTTTCTGTACCTTATGAGGTCAAACGCTCGGACAGTTCCATCTAAGGACGCAGTGAAGAGTACCTGGCCCTGCTTTGCGAATTCCACAGAGGAAACAGTCGCGGAATGCTCTGAAAATGTAACGAAGCAGAATCCAGAATTCGTGTTCCAGATTTTAACCTTTCCATCATCCCCGCCGGTAGCAATGTGTTGACCATCTTGAGAGTAAGATAAAGTATTCATATCAAAGTAGTGACCTTGTTGCTTAAGTACGTAAGACTCCGACTGCCATTCCCAAACGAGTAATTGTCCAAGTTTCGACGCTCCGAAGGCTAACCATTCCCCGGAAGAATTGATGGCTACTGAAGTTATTTTCTCCTGAGATATACTTAAAGTATGAATGTTCGAAAAGTCGGGCATCTCCCATAAGCCAAATACTCCTGTAGAAAATCCAACTACAAGAAGGTTTGAGTCCTTGTGATAAGTGCTACAAACAACCTTCGTCCCTGGTTGGTTGAAATAATTGCGCTTGAAAACACCCCATCGAGTGTCTGCTATAGGGTTTCCCGAACCAGTAAGTGGGGAATCAGACTCAACATCCGAGTCTGAGTCTGAGTCTTCTTCGTTAGGCTTCGATTTCCAAGTGAAAACTGCTCCGTCCCGACTAACGGTGTAAATCTAATGCTATGAAATCAGTAGAGTTTCATCGCGAATAATGCACCACATACTGTCTTCGAGTCTTTTGAGAAATACGCATTGATAATGACGTCTCTATGCCCTGCGAATGTTTTTGGTCGGAAACCCTCAACAGGATCAACGGTGAATAAACGCGCGGTCATATCTTTCGATGTAGTTAAAAAGCATCTGACCAACATACATTAGTTCCCTCTCTACAAAAGACTGGTATATACCTGCTTACTTGGAATCTTCTGACCATTCTATATTGTTGACATCATCATGGTGGCCTGTATACGTTCTATGAAGGACAAAGGGGGCAAATTCGCGGATAAGATGATTTGGCGTTCTCCATAGTTGAACATGCGAGCCATGGGTGACTGCAATAAACTTGCCGTCTGGAGAAAACTTGACACATTCAACTGGCCTTTTGAAGTTGAAATAATGTAAAACGGTTCTTTTTCTGAAGTTCGCTAACAATGCTCGGCCATCTTCATCGACGGATACTAGAATGTTGCCATCCGGACTGAGGGCAATTGCTGATATGTTTTTGCGATTTTCAAAGGGTAGAGTATAAGATTTGTTACTTTATTATGATTATCTGTGAGGATGCAAGTATGTACAAGCCTTTAACGCAATGCTTACTTCAGAAGGTCAAACACAGACACGCGGTTTCCTACTGGGCTAAGTATCGAGTTGCCATCTGCAGTAAAGAGAACATTCCCTTGTTGATAGACGGTTCCACATAAATTAGAGAACTGAAAGACACTATTTAGCAATAAATTATAGACAACAGGAGGGCTGCAACTCACATTGAAGTTAGCCTTCATGAAATTTTAAGAATAAGGCTCATAAAGTATAAATTAGTGATAAGATTAGATGACTAACCAATCTTAGGAATTTTTCAAACAGAGTCTTATATTACATAATAAACACAACTTTAGAACTTCAAATCATCTGAATTGACGTAATTTGTTTTTAATATAATCCAATACCCGACTCAGATGCTGTTTTAGTACCCAAGTTCCCAGAATATCTCAGCCTGAAATTTTGTTGTTATATTTAGACCTAAGGCCTTAGTTACTTTTCAGATAATACGTACTAGAAAGGAAATAAGTATGCCTTTGAGGAATCCATCTTTTTTCTATTTCCTTTCTTCAAACACTGTGCGAGGGAGTAGTCCACGGCTTTTTTTTTTCATTTATACACCCAATCTCTATCTCTTACTTATCTTCGTCGATATTTACCGAAAGTGGTACGTGTTCTGTGTATCTTAAAAAGGTGTACGAAAGAAGAGTTAGATTATGTTGTAAACGCAACTTTAACTCATAAAGGGAAGGTAAATCGATAGTGATGTACAGAACCTCTTCAACGAATTAGTTAAAGAACTTGGTGGTCCTTATACGGTAAAACACAAACTTCGAATAGTTGATATGGTGGGAATAATTCTAGCCATAAAGACAGCGTATAAAGGTATACTACATCACACATGATCGGAAACGTAAGGGAATTAATATCATGTGCAAGGGTAGAAGTTACCTATCTGTATTTTTTTCTTCCTAGAGGCATCGGCTCTCACGAGAAAACAAGATAAACAAAATTATAAATGTGAATAGATTTCTATCAAATGGAATTACTATTTGACCTACTTGACAGGGTTTTCTATACAAGGTGACAGAATGAAAAACTAAAACAAAATTTGCCTTCAGCACTAGTTAGTGCTCATCAGCCTTTGTTCATTCTACTAGCTACGGTAATGGAAGTTACGTTTCCTAGGGAGATAGCCTTATCCCTGGGCTCATCCAGTTAACCGATAAATTGTTGGATCTGACTTATATCAAAATTATCTCTTAGAACAACCTTTCTTACTTGTAAAGCGAATAGGAAAACTTGGAGCCTATTTTTTCGCTTCCGACGAAACCTTTATTAATAGCTGGTAATCGTAAATCCGTTTCAGACTTAGGGAAGACATGGTTAATAGCTTATCATCTGGGTCCGAAACTGTGTGACAAAATACAAACGCGTTTGCACCCTCGTCTCAGATATTCTCTTATGCTAGTCTTTTCCCCGATTAATTGAAATCTCGGAACTGAATGATGCACGACACTTACGTAACAACCAATATCTTTATCAAAGTCGAATAGAATAAATAAATTATATACTATTGCACAATACTTTTTCCGCGTGATGAGCATCGGATATTTGCCCTTAAGGAAAACTTTAACAAGAATGGGCTTTTATGACAAGAATTATTATCGACTAAATTTGAATAATATAATATGTTCTTTTATCATAATTTATATAGGGACTGGATTCCTAATAGTGACTCAAGATTCTCTACCTGTGCTTCTCAGTCTCATTATTAAGATATCAGTATCCGTAAAAGACTTTGCGATAGTTGTTGAAGTCACCCAAGATAATGTAGTTGCTCAACGGTCGACAATATGTGGTGGCATACGTTAAACGAAAGATCTATAAACAGGACAGCTTAAGAGTTTATAAAGTTGGATAAGATGGTAGTTGTTATAGAGATATACTACTGGGAACTACCTAATGAACGTAGTCTAGGCAAATTGATGCTATCACTGTCTCTATTTATTTATTTTTCGTTATTGTCGAAAAAATAAGGGGGATCCTTGGTGTAAATGTCCAAGGGTGACATACTTAAACAAAGAAAATGAGTGATGCTACACAGGTAAAACTGCTATTCGTTGGTAAACATTGCGAACTATGGATTGTTTATGAAGGAGCATTGATCATCGTAGGTAAACAAGAGAAACAACACAGATCTGAAACAGGGCCTTGGTTATATGTTATATTCTCTGGAAAAAATCTATCTTTTATTCTGAACCGAAGTTTACAGTCAGTGAGCTCTTTTTTCGTGATCGGCACTTATAAAATCGGTGCAAATCCTCGATGATGATGAAAATAATCAACTAATTCACGGCACTTGTGAACTCGCGGATGTGGGCAACTATCTTTTCCTTTTTTAAACTCTTTTCTCTCGGCTTATGATAGCCGGAATATGTATACTAAACTTTAAATAGCACCTTCCAAATGGCTTGTCTTATAACGTGCTCTTCTGTGTAACTTATGATCCCCCATCAAGGGAAATAAATAATCTGAAATTATAAGCTGGAGTAGCTCTCCACTTGATTTCAAGTAACAACCATCACCTCTACCCTTTCCCACAGCACCAATGTCCATAGTCACGAAAGGAGTTGCGATTATTACTGGGGCCGCTTCAGGTATTGGTCGTGCAGTCGCAATACGTCTCGCAAGAGATGGCTTTTCTGTATCATTGAATGACCTCCAAACAAGCAAAGAAAAGCTGGATAGTGTTGCGGACGAAATTTCAAGTGTTAATGGAAACGTGATATCAATTGTTGGTGATGTAAGCAAAGAGAAAGATGTTCAAAATATTGTCAACAAGACGGTCAAAGAGCTTGGTAGCCTCAATGTGGTAAGTCCTACTATTCCAATATTGCTGTCTCCATGTCTTGATTTTCCCAAAATCTAGATGGTGGCGAATGCTGGTATTTGCCTCCATAATCCTCTGGTAGAGTGTACAGAGTTTAGATCATAAGTATTAATCTTGAGATATAACAATTGGGTCTTCATCTTAGTGGATACGAAAGCCTTCGATAAAACTATCGACGTAAACCTGAAGGGTGTTTTATACTGTTATCGATATGCCGCATCACAAATGATCAAGCAGGGAAAGGGCGGACGTATCATAGGTAAAAATCATGTTGCCATAAAAAGGACGTTTGACTGAGAAACGATTCGCTCAAAGGGGCGTCCTCTATAACCGGAAAACAAGGTAAAACTTACGACAGATATAGATTAGATAAACATCCGAATAAGTTTTTTGTTTTCTATAGGAATGGCCGACTTTCCTGCATATGTCGCAACAAAATTTGCTATCAGAGGGCTAACACAAAGTGCTGGTGGGTATTCTTGTGTCCCTGTGAGCTTACTTGATTAATTCTTCAACTCTCCAATTTATAGCACTTGAACTTGGAAAATATGGAATAACTGTGAATGCATACGCCCCAGGGGTAATCGACACAGAAATGAGTATGTTGAAGGGTTGTTTATATAAAATTCAAACTTGTTTTGTAATGTATGTGACTTCTAGCCACAAACACAAATGCGGCGATTGCAAAGAAGACTGGAATGCCCCTAGATGCATTAGTGAAACCGGTGCGATTCTGACACTGAATATGTTAAGACCCCTTTTCGACATTATCTTTTCTAGCTCATAGACATGTCTGCCGTAAAACGGATAGGAAACCCCGAAGACATAGCCTCCTTGGTCTCATTTATAGCATCCGCGAATTCTTCATTCATAACTGGTAATAAATCCATTTCAATTAAAGGGATATCGTAACTGACAGTATTACTTCTAGGTCAAACTGTACGTGCTGATATGCATATAATTTTAGGGTATATCACATGATACTTACAATCTTATCTCAGATTTCCTCCAATGGTGGCGTTTTCTTCGATTGAACGAGCTAAACAGGAGACACGTACTTCATTGCCCTAGTGGCGGTTTCATTCTTCGTGTTATAATTTGTTTCATATCGTAAACTTGGGCTCAGAAATTCCATTAAATTAGTAAACGACCTAGTTTTGGTATCCCACTATCCCGATTCGATTTGCTCGAGAAGCAAGTGTTGCCTATTGGAAATAGCATAAAACATCACGGGGAAGCTCTAAAGCGGAGGCTTTTCCCATGTATAATACAATGATATAAATATTTGAGAGAAGTAGATGTTCTAGCCCAGTCACACCGCCAACCTTAATTCTTGTTCTCACCACCAATATGTCAATAACCGTGAAGGGTGTTGCCATTGTCACCGGCGCTGCTCAAGGTATTGGTCGTGCGATCGCACTACGTCTGGCGAAAGACGGTTTCAATGTTTCATTGAATGACATACACGCAAATGAGGACAAGTTAAAACGCGTTGCAGAACAGATCTCTGGCGGCGGTGTGAAAGCCATATCGACTGTTGGTGATGTTAGTGAAGAGAAAGACGTTTACAATCTTGTTAATAAAACAGTTAATGAGCTTGGAGATCTGAAAGTGGTACGCCCGGTCTTGTATATACCACTACTTACTATCTCTTAGTGTATGATGAGATGGTAGCAAATGCTGGTATCTGCCGCTGGGGTTCACTGGTTGAAAGTAATGGGAACATCTAAGAAAATTGCCTCTGTTATTGATATTATGATCTTTAAGCGGACACTGATGCGATCAAGAGGACTTTTGATGTCAACATTAAAGGGGTGTTATTTTCCTATAAGTATGCTGCTCTTCAAATGATTAAGCAAGGAAAAGGGGGGAGAATCATAGGTAAATTTTCTTATCATTGTTACGCGTCATTACTTACTGACAACCTGAATGATTAATAATAAAGGAGCATCATCAGTTGCAGGGAAACAAGGTAAATAATGTACGCTTTTGGAAGGAGCTGTCGTAGATCACACACTCTAAAGGCGTCAAAGATTGTTCTGTTTATACTGCATCAAAATTTGCAGTTAGAGGGCTTACACAAAGTGCAGGTATGTTTGATCACTGTGATGTTTAGTTGCTGATAGAATAGTCGTCTTTGAGTAGCTCTCGAGCTCGGGAAGTATGGAATCACTGTCAATGCTTATGCTCCTGGGGCAATTGATACAGACTTGCGTAAGATTACTTCCATACATTTTGTGCTTATGTTTTGGTATTATAGCATCGTGAAACACTTTTCTAGTCAGACATCTGAATCAGGTTCTCGAGGAAAAAACGGGAGCACCACCTGGTTCAATGAGTCAAACGGTCGGTTAGCCATATGTATGAGTGGCTTGGTTTTCTTTACTCTATTTTTCTTAGTATAAGGACGCATCACCACTTCAGCGGCTAGGCGAGGACAACGATATAGCTTCTTTAGTATCATTCCTAGCCTCAGAAGATTCTTCGTTTATAACAGGTAAGATATCTGATTTTCTGAGAGTATTGATACTAATATACCTAATTTTTTTCTAGGACAGAGTGTGCGTGGTAGTATTTGTCGTATACACAATGACCACAAGAAGCTGATCTTTATTTTAGGTTTCTTCAAACGGTGGAATTTTCTTCGACTGAATTTATGATTATTTCGGAGAAAGAATTTATAATGAAAATATGGAGAAATGTCACAGTAACTCAACAAATATAGCTTAAACATGTAACGTGATTCAACAAGTATCATATGAATTTCGTCTTCCATTTTTATGATCCTGGTACGCAGTTTATCAGAAATGGGAGTGATTACCACAGTTTCTTCCCCCTCTATAATTGATATAGATCATACTATCAATAAGAAAAGCACTTTAAAGTAGCTAAGATAGAGAGTTTGGCGTTTTTACGAACTTGAGCCAGAGACAGACTCCTTTTTCTGCTCTAGCCAGCCCTGAGAAACCTTGATAGAGGCTGATCACGGGTTACTCCCATCTACGTGGATTTAATTTTAATTACCCCTATTCACACTCACTCCTGATTCGTTAAAGTATGCTTGGTCCACCTCGGGCCTGTGGTTCGTTAAAATAATTCTTCCTTTACAACCTTTAGGAATCATGAGACTATGCTGTCAAGGATATATCCAGCGTTGGATTTTCGACCGCCAGAGTCAAAAACCTCCCTCGGTTTTCAAGTATGTCAATTACACCCAAAGGAATTGCGGTCGTCACCGGAGCCGCACAAGGAATTGGGCGTGCAATTGCGCTTCGTTTAGCAAGAGATGGATATGATTTATCTCTTAACGATCTTACAACCAATCAGAGGAAACTTGATACCGTCTCTGAAGAGATCTCGCGAGTGGGAAGAAGGGCGATCTCTTTCGTTGGGGATGTTAGCGAGGAAACCGCCGTAAAGGATCTTGTTAGTTTAACAGCAAAGGACCTAGGAAGTGTTGATGTGGTATGTGTGACTACTATTTGAAGTATGACATAAGTGCTCATGAATGTGTATCCGCCAAAAAGATGGTAGCAAATGCCGGAATTGAACATTGGAAATCATTTATCGAGAGTGAGCTCGGTTTCATGTTAGGATTTCACCTTGCTTTGATTAACTGAGTAAAATGCTGGATAATCAGCGGATACCTCTATATTTGATAAAATATACGCTGTCAATGTTAGAGGGGCTATGTTCTGCTATAAATATGCTGCCCTTCAGATGATAAAACAAGGGAGGGGAGGTAGAATTATCGGTTAGTCACAGTTGCTATTCGATTCTCTATAATTTTTTTTCTGATTTCTAGTTTGGAAAGGGGCCGCATCTTTGGCTAGTAAACAAGGTGCGTATAGCTGGTCTTTGAGCTCTAGCATGTATTTACGTGCTTATCTTTTTTGAAAATCCTGCGTAATTACTAGGGACCAAATACCTATCTGCATATTCTGCCTCAAAATTCGCTTTAAGAGGTCTTACTCAATGCGCAGGTATAGTTACTATTGAAAATTTATCAAATAGTATATAACAGAAACCTCTATAGCACAAGAACTCGGAAAATATGGGATTACCGTCAATACTTATGCTCCGGGCATAATTAATACTAGGATGCGTAAGCCCCTCAGTTATGATATGCTATGGGTTGCCTAAAGTAATTTGAACTAGTTGGATCACTCGAAGACTTCATGGAAAAGCAAGAGAATAAGGAGAAAGGTCATTTTAAAGAATATGTGAGAGCAATTAAAGATCAGATCATGAACTCGAAAATAAATTATAAATGGGGCTATCAGTATACAGAGCTACCACCAATACAGAGACTTGGTCAACCAGAAGATGTTGCGTCTATTGTCTCTTTTTTAGTTTCCAAAGATGCGTCCTTTATAACTGGTGTGTCTTTTACCCTCAAGCTCCTATGTTTGCTATAAGCCAATATTCCCTTTATTCTAGGCCAGAGTGTATGTGTTAATATACCTTCTCAATTTTTCTTCTCCTAACCTTACTGCCGAGATAGGTCTCGATAGATGGAGGGCTACACTTCGATTGATTATCTCAACTGTTTTTCTTCGCTCAGGTTTGATAAGATATTCTTATATCGAAGATTAATCGTTATCATTTCTCATTATACACACAATGCTTTAAGCATTTAAAAGGCAGATACTATCGATAAACTATTTTAAACTCGGAAAAACGAGGTAAAAAGGTGTAGGCGCTAAATCAATAATAGCTGTGAATCAATTAAAGTAGCCACCATCTGATCCAAAATAGAATAATAACTCTGACCCAAGTAATGGGTTGGTGTTGATGCTTGCTTACACCTGACCACTATTATAATTGTTAGTTCGTAGATAGAGCCCGGATCAGCAGTTTGCCGCTCTTTTGCTCATTACACGCATAAAATCACACCATAGAGAACATCTCTTTTAGGAGGAACATTTACTTAGTTCCCATGAGTAGCTTTCTTTCTCCGCTTTCATCCCGTCATGGGACCCGTCTATATAGGATAAAAAGCTGGGGCAGCCCATACTCTTTCCCATCTGTCTACTATTGTTATGTCCATAACAACGAAGGGTATCGCAGTCGTAACTGGTGCCGCACAAGGCATAGGTCGCGCCATTGCTCTCAGACTAGCTAGAGATGGCTACGACATATCAGTGAATGACCTGAATACGAACAAGAAGAATCTTGAAACCGTCACTAATGAGATCACCGGTGTGGGGAGAAGAGTATACCCTTTCATAGGGGACGTCAGTAAAGAAGAAGATGTCAAGAATCTCGTCAGTAAAACGGCGAAGGAGCTAGGGAGTGTCGATGTTGTACGTCAAAAATCATTCTCATGTGGATCTATTCCAGTTTTATATATCCCAAAATATCAAGATGGTAGCCAATGCGGGGATTGAACACTGGCAGCCCATAATCGAAAGTAATAGATTTTGATCTATCCTCTTACCCGATCTAACAGCATCCAAGTGGATACATCTCTTTTTGACAGGACATTCGCGGTAAACGTCAAGGGGGTATTATTCTGCTATAAATATGCAGCACAACAGATGATAAAGCAGGGGAAGGGAGGTCGGATCATTGGTATAACCATTTTACATTTCATTATCATTTTCGGCGAATAAGACATCACTCTCGGAAATCAATAGGGGCCGCGTCATTAGCCAGCAAACAAGGCTAGTTATCTCTTCTCTTGTTCTCCGGATTTGGGGCTCATTACAGGTAATATTTCCACCCCTTAAGGCTTCAAGCTTCTATCCGCATATTCTGCATCAAAATTTGCTGTTAGAGGTCTCACCCAAACGGCGGGTAAGATTACGTATTTATCCAAAACACTTTAGAGAATATTAAAAACTTCTCACAGCCCTGGAGCTTGGGAAGTATGGGATCACCGTCAATGCTTATGCACCAGGAATTATTGATACCAGCATGTGTATGCTATCTCAACCTTTCGAATATACCAGCAAAACCTAACCCTTTTGAGCATTTAGTCGACTCCCTAGATAAGTTCTTGTCTAAGGAGGATGGGAAGGAAGCAGGTTTCTATAAGAAATATGTGAGACTTCAGCTGGTATCATCGTAGTCGAATAAAAAAGAGAGTTAAATCTATTGCAATTCAGTATGTCGACACGCCGCCAATTCATAGACTCGGTACGCCAGAAGATATTGCTGCCGTAGTATCCTTCTTAGCATCAAAAGACGCATCGTTTATAACTGGTAGGTCTTCCTTCATTCTTTTTTCTACTTTACTAAATTAGTGTTCAACCTTTTAGGTCAAAGTGTATGGAAATCCATCTACGTATCAACGTGCTTGTTTTCTGACTAACTCAATAGATTTCGACAAACGGAGGCTTGTATTTCGACTGATAAAACTTTTCCGAAAATTGACATATACGGATGTAAACTTCACAGTCTGTTAATAATAATATTACCAAGGATTTTGTGGTATGACTGTTAGTGGCGATTTGCACTCAAAAGGAAATTCTATGGTCACATGTAACCAGAGTTCGTAATGAATGTTACGTTCATAATTTTGTTTTTACCTCGCTCGCTGAAGAGTGATCCACCTTGTTTTACAAAAAAAAAGTAAGGGTACACGAGTGTAACACGACGCACCCTTATGTCTTCATCCTTTGTGGAATAGAAAAATGGAGAACATGGCAACCTATCAACTTTCTAAGGGAATATATAACATTTATGAAGCAACTATTAGAGACGAGAAAGGTTTGAGGAACACGAGAAACTCGGATCGGTCAAATCTGGAACATAGAAAATGTACCAAAATAACGGGCTCCATTCAGCATCCAAGAGAATTAGTGATGCCAATATTACAGAGATACATGATAAATTATACATATTATAATATATAATTAAAGGGATAAAAGAAAAGACAAGTACAGTAAAGTTGAAGACATCGAAAAGCATATATTCGCTTTTAGGGTAATCGTAGTTGTCCGTGAGTAGAAGTAAAGTTAAATGCAAGTATAAATGAGTAAAAAATAGCACTAAGAAAGGTATGTACAATATCAATGTCATCGAAAGCGTGGAACAAAACGTTTGTTGGAATTGGTATGTAAGTAGGGTCCATAGTTAGATGGTAAAAGTCCGATCAGTTTTTGCTTTGTCACATTATGATACAATCCCTCTGTTTTGAAGGTTTCTTCTTTACAGCCTTTGTCTCCGCGGACAGCCCTGAAGATTTTTTCTTCGCCGACTCTTTTTTGTCAGATTCGTTCTTCTGCTCTGGCGATGCGGTTGATGACTCAGTAGTTTTTCCCATCTCGTCCGCTTTCTCCTCGGGCTTAGCCACAGGAGTAGTTAGATTTACGCTAGATAGGCTAAAGTTCAATCTCGATTTTCTTCTTTCGCGCTTCACTTGCACATCGGATGCATTAACTGTCCTCTCGCCCTTTGCCATAGCATAGCTCTGGATGCCCATCTCAGCAAATGTTGAGTATCGTCGATTCCTCGGTTCAGCAGGGGGAGCAAGAGAAGCCGAGCGCGAACTTGAGCTCGACTGAGTGCCATCAACGGAACTGAGTTTACGTTCTCGTTTCCACGTCAAAGGAGTGAAAGCATCCTTGTTTTGGTCTGACAGCGTACTACCATTATCTGCACCCAACTCGGATAGGGGACTGACATCTACTAAAGTGTATCGCTTCATTTCGGGGAATTGTGTTGGCATAAGCAGACCTCCCTCTGAGTCAGGTTTCAGCTCAACTGAAGAGTGGCGCCTAGTTTCAACGAGCTTAGGTGGAATCAAAGATGCCGCAAAGTCCATATCGGTTTCGTCTGTCTTGGACAAATCTTGTTCCTGTTTTGTCTCAGAAGTTTCTCCCGGGAAAGGCAAGAGACTGCTCTCTGGTGACAAGGGAGGTTTCGCCGTTTCAGGACTTGGCAGGGAAGGACTTGGTAGGGAAGGACTCGGCAATGAGCTCGTAGGTGAAGACACTTCCGGCTGCATTACTGTCGTCGAAATAGAAATCTTTTGTGAAATAGTTGGAACTAGCGGGTCTAAAGGCATTGGAGGCCCGAAAGCGTGAGGAGAAGGAAGTTGATCCAGATTTGGATTCTCGGCTGCCTCTTCTGGGAAAGTAAGAGTTGGAATGGCCAACTGAGGCCGCTCGTCCTTTTCTTTTTGTTCTGGAGTTGAGGATCTTGGATGTGGTGGGGTTATCTCCGATGTATCCTCCAACTCCGAGTCGTTGAGGACTGTATCTGCTTTCGATCCAGTTGTATCGTCTTCATTTTCCTGCAGTATTTATGCGTTAGTAAACACTTTCTCTGATAAACTAAGAGATCCGATGTCCTCCTAATGTGTAGTAGAGAATATTCAAGATAAACTTACATGTTCAGAATCTTTCGGGTTTGGTGCTAGTGCTATAGACGCGGATTTCCCACCTGACTCTTCTTGAACGGTAGTATGATCGACGTCCTTCTCTTGTTCTGATTTTTCAGGTTGACCATCCGACACCGTATCACTTAGTCTTAAAGCTTCCAACATAGTCTGACCAAAAGTGGCGTCAAGGCTCAGTGTATCGTGCAGAAGGCTTTGAGAATCTCCGTTGCTAAGTTCACTTTTTGATCCGGGTAATGGCAATAGAAAAGTATTGGAATGGGGATTTGAGAGCTGGGCAGTGGACATCGCCAGCTAAGAGGATGAAAATTATTCTTCAAGACTCTTGGGAGGGGAGTGAAGTTCGGTGAGATATACATTGAATAAATCAGTTTTAAATCACAGCTTGAGCGCTGCGGCACTGCGATCGCTTGACCGGCTTCCGTGTTATGTAAACCAGTTGGTTTGTTCTTGAACGTTTGCTATTTTTATCAGCGTGCCTGCGCAGTCAACAAGAGTCTCTTTTCTCTTTTTAATTAAGCCGAAGGAGGCCGGCTTTTACTTATAAGTAGCATTACGGCGCCAATCGATCTTTCTCGCTTATGTTCAAATTCCGCTGATCGTATTTCAAGCATCATTAAAAACTCAGAGCGTCGAACATCGAAATAGCTAAAATCACGGATTTCAATGCTTGAACACGAAGCAAAAGGGACTGCATTCTATAATGTACGAGGAACAGATCATACTGATTTATCATCTACAATTATTACCACTGGAGTTAAACTCTTTCTTCCGGCCAGCCACGGATGGGCCTCGTAAATATGATAGTGTCATAAACCTCTTGAATATGGCTTGGTTATTACTTGAAACATTCAATGTCCAAATGTCGCCATTGGCTTGTACGGTTCTTCTAAATACTTCGTTTCTTCGTCTGTTAGCTTCTCATGAACAACAGCTAAATTTCAACCCAATATGAGCGTCAAAGTGAGTCAAAATGGGGCAATTTAATCACCGATTAGCTCTTCCAGATTCTTAAGTTTTGTTGTGCCTACTATCGGTGCAGCCACAGCTGCGTGTAACTCATGTGAGTACGATACACTTCAGATACGCAATTACTCCCGCTCACGATCTTTGTTCATCACCCAAATCAGACTAACCTGGGCCATAGTTAGTCCACGCTTCTTTGCGATTTCCTCGACTCTGATTCAAAGCAAGTTTCCTTTTTCAGTAAAAAAGATAAATTCTCCACTGAGAATTAGATCGCTTACCGGCGGCTTATTTCTCGATTTGCTTCGTTATCGTATCCTTGGATCAAACTACCGAAAATAAGATCTGAGGTGCTAATCATTCCTTATTTAAAGTTCATCACTTACGAATCGAATGACGCTCTTTTTGAATCGCTAATTATCGGGCGACAAGTATACCCGCGCGCCAATGGGCTCCACGGGATTGAACCAACACCTAGATATTTGAGAAGAGGCATCATCTCTACCTCTTCTTGACGGTATACAAGATTGTAATGATTCTGCATAGAAACAAACGGTGTAAGACTATTGTTTATTGCATAGTCTACATGTTCCCCTGATCAGTAAGAGTTTTAACAAGGTTTTATTATTTCTTCGTCTCACTCTGCATAGCATGGACTAAAAATCAATTTTAATGATTAGTTCCTATTTTGCACTCGAAGATAAATATAGCATACATTGCCAAGCATAGCATGAAGACATCCCAATATAGCGGACATATCCGGCCTTTACTACATCATGGAGTGCTTGCATCTACCGCGGGTTTCTATCATTACTTCCATGGTTGAAATGCAGAAACCAACAAAACCGCTCACGGTTTCCTCGATGGGAGTAAAAGGATCAAATCGGTGACCTTGAAAATTTCCTTCAGGTCATCATTTTTATTATATTAGGCCGCACATACACTGGAGGACATCAATATAATCAAGTTGGAGACGCTCTAAGCTATGCTTCACAGCGTCAAATATATGCTATGAATCAAACATCTATCAGCGCGAAATAACCAAAATATTTCCTAAGGATTCAAGTTTACCTTTCGACTGGCACCGTATTGGTTTACATATCCCTCATTATTGGGAGGACGTTTGTTTGGTCCGGGTCGAAACAAGTCACCATGAGTGCGAGCCACAACTCCACAAAACTATGCTCGTTAACAACCACGTTCAATATTAGAACACTCGAAGCGCGAGGATCAAAGTGTCTTACTTTTGTCATGACTACGATCTCATCTCTTGGGAGGTCAAATTTCTTAATAGCCTTTCCCAGAATAATCTCAGACAGGCCATTTGAATATACCTTAGGGAATAAATGTTCCAATCAAAATCATAGTAAGTAAGACAACCCAAAGATATGAAATTTTATATTTTAAAAATACCGACATCAGCCGTATCAAATGTCTGAATACCCGCATCATAACTAAAAGATAGTAGAGAATCAGAATCATCTTGATGTTTACTAAATTCTGGAATCAAAACATCGCTTAAGTAGTTGAAGGCCACCTACGCAGCTTTGATATGCTTTAAACCTTCCTCTTCCGGCAAGAGCCAGTCGTACCACCCAGGGTCACCATAGGACATGCACCCAAGGATGATTCTCGAAACTTTTAGACCAGATTTTCCCAACGAGACTAAAAAAAGAAAAGAAGAAAAAAAAATGAGTCAAAAGTGTTGGTAAGCTCCGATGTATTGATAAGAATCATAGCACGAAGTTAAGGGTTAGACCCAATCCTACCATACTCCATATTAGTTTTGCGTACAGGGCCAAGTTTAGACATAGTTCACCAGGGCGATTAACTTTGTCTATGATAGATCCGATCGAGAAGCAATAGTGATAGTAATAGAGATTATTTTTGAGTAATAATCACCGATTCAGAATAATTCTTGATTGACATCCCATCTTCTTCCCCCCTTCCCATCTTTATAGTACTATTATCCTAGGAATTTGCAAAACTCAAAACAATGAGTATACTAATCGAAGTAGCCTATAAAGACATCTAATGTCCGCCAATGCCCAGTCAATATTGTGCCGACAAGACGCGTCTACTAGTAGGATCCGTCTATCTAACAATCTTTGACTCAGAATATTGAAAACCAATAATTGATTCAATGCGACGGTGGCTCGGTACCGAATCATAAAGTTTTGGTATCCCTGACGCTATATTTCGGAGCTCTGAAAATAGGAGATGCACTACGTGGATACTAACTATATTGTCATCATGATATTACTCATATCACTTGATACTATCTGACACCGTTACTAATGGCATTCGTCTCATTTCATACATAGAATAGCGTATTTATACCGCATACACATCATGTGTGCACTTCAGAGGTTCTTAGACTTCCTTAAACATAAGAAAACTCTCCGAGATGCACCGCACAAGTGCCACCAGGCCATAAACAAGCGACGGTATCCAAAAGCTGCTTAAGGCGGTTATAACTCAAACATCGGAACCTTGACTGCTCAGGCTTGTATTGTGAAAACTTTTAAAGATCCTAAAATTTCCTTGTAATCTAAATTAAAGGGAAAAATCACGCGGCTTCCTAAGATAAACTGACAAGCGCCAATCCTTCCCGGAAAAAAATGGAGTAAAAAAAAGAGAAAAAGTGCGATAACTGATCACTAAGCTAGCAGTAGTAATTAATTTCACCGGTACACTAAAAATGACCTCATATTTCGGAACCCTCTTCCCTTTCTTCCCTTGTGCCACATTCTAGATAATCATAATAATAGGAATAGGAATAGAGTCTGGCTTAAATCAAGAAGCCGCGGCTTCCTCAAGATAACGATCTCGCCATTCCTAATAAGTCAATTCACCCCCACATCCTTACAATCGCGTGAGTGACCTTAGCAACTTCCAAAGAAAGATCTAGACATTAAAAATGTGTTTTGTCATGTCTATTATCGCTACACTACGTACTACTCTTTACAAACAATCAGTGCAGATGTATCTAGAAACCAATATCGGTTGTAAATTAAGAACCAAGATAAAGAAATTACGGAAATAAAGAGATTATGGAAAGTTGCTAAAACAATTCAGGACTTGTGATCACAGAGAATAGGGAATAAGTAGTAAGAAATGGAAGAT
The DNA here is from genome assembly GCA_002287475.2 of Pyrrhoderma noxium. Taxonomy (NCBI): domain Eukaryota; kingdom Fungi; phylum Basidiomycota; class Agaricomycetes; order Hymenochaetales; family Hymenochaetaceae; genus Pyrrhoderma; species Pyrrhoderma noxium. Next base: position 460,198 of record CM008260.1, read on the forward strand.
TGACTACACGAGCTATTTTTGAGGTGTAATATTACGAGAATGTGTTGTGAGGAAAAATCGGATGATGCGCGATAAAAGATTGGAGGATAAAATGGCATGTGTAGATAACAGATGGGGTGTCATGTGCATGAGAAAAATGAGACGAATGAGATGGGGATACAAATGGAATGAAAGAATAAAAGAATAGAAAAACATAGAAACTCAGAGCAAGAAAATGATACCCTTGTTACACCAGGAAAAAAGTTAGAAAATAAGAAAGCGAAAAACCATAATTTTTAACATGAATGACATTAAGAAACGTCCGAAGAGAATGGAAGAAATGTGAGAAGCGGAACTAAGAAGAAAAGTTAAATATGAGAAGTACAGAAGGTATCCGAGTTGATGCCCTTGAAACAACACTCCAGACAGGTAGCTTGATAAAAATGGCTTGTCAAAAAGTTTCTCAGCCTCTCCGTTGGGTGGAGGGTCATGAAGATGTTCCAGCTCCACCTTCGGTAGTAGACTGATCAGCAGGTGCGGATGCAGATGCATTATTTGCAGCGGAGGTTGTAGCCTGCGGTCTCCGACGTCTTCTCCGACTGCATTTAAAAAAGGGTGTCCGATATGATGAGCATACCGCTAAGCATAATCACACAATTAAGAAAATGACTTACCGAGGAAATATCGGACCTTTCGGCATCGGACGTTCATCTAAATCAAGAGCAATATTCGTAGCAGATTGGAGTCCCTGTGACATTCCGCGACATTAAGTAAACCAATGAGAAAAGTTAATTTTAGTTTAGTAGGAAACTAACCTCAATCCATTCCACTACACTCGGAACATCGGTGCATTGCAACAGAAACTGTTCCCCTTCTAAACGTACACGTACTACGTTCTTCCTTTTTGTGTAATCACTAGCTAATCCACTCTCCGCTCGTTGTAATGTATAAACACGGAGAAGGTCTTTAGCATCCAGTTCCGGTGTTTCTGAGCTTGAATTGATACTGGATTGGGTACTAGAGTTTTTCAGCTCAGAGTTAGTAGAGCTCGAGCTAAGATTCAAAGGTTGGGATTGAGAACGTGAATGTCCTCTTGAGCTTGAGCGGTTGACACTAGTGTTCAGTAGATTAGACTGAACAGATTCTGAGCGTGAATGATCAGGGGATGATACTCGTGAATTAGAGGTCGAAGAAACCGCAGAAATACTGAAAGAACTTCGACTCGAGTAGTCTCCGTTTCCGCTTCTGTTAACTTCACTACTTGCTCTGAGACCATGGTCAGTAGATGTCCAGTCCGCAGAGGGTCTACGATCTCTTTCACAAGACGAGCGAGGGATTTGTAAAGAACCTCGTGGAGAAGAGGGTGCCGTTGAGATAGATAATCTAGAGCGGTTCGGATGTAAGAAAGGAAACGATGCTGCAATACGCTTCGTGCGTGTCTGAGGTCGCGAAGGGGATTCACTCCTAACTTCACCATCCGCTGTCTGAATCACTAACCCTTCACATTCAGCCTCTCTCATTCCGCTTCCAGATGCTGCACTAGATCTCCTTGCTTCCTCGGCCATTAAATCCTCTTCCCATTTCATTCGTCTCCGGGGCTCCCTAGAACCGATAATAACGTTGGTCGTACTAACAGAACCCCCAGCAGTAATCGCTACTGCCGTCCCACCCTGAGACCCTCCAATACCTGAATCTTGACTAACGTCACCAACACCAACGTGTTTCTCCCACCAGTGACCAATTGTTCCACGTGCCTTTACGTCGTAGACCTTCAACATAGTTCCCTCTAGGACTACGTGCACTCTTCTCCATTTTCGGTCACGAGCAGGTTTACCTGGAGCCGAGAACTCCATTTTACGTGGTAACACTGCGGATAACTTTATGGCGTTGCTATATGGTGGCAGAACTTCTCTTCCTTCGTCTTCTCTCGGAGTGGGCGGACTCAATTTTATATGGTGGGGTAGCTGCAAGGAAGGATACGGTGGAGGGGGACCAGAACTAGAGAACGTTGGCATTGAAGATTGTCGGCGGAGAGTAGGGCTCGCAAGATGTGGTTCCAGGCTTCCATGTGCTTTCACATAGGCCGTGTAGCTGTGTTTATCCTTTGACTCCGTATGAGAAGCCTCAGAAGCATCTGTTTCCGAACCCATATCTCGCTTAGCATCAAACTTCGAGTCCGCATACTTTTGGGCTGTGCCCGTGCTATTGTTCACCCCAGATCGTAAGATAGTCAATCCTGAGTCCTCTCCCATTTCTGTTTCTTTGCCTTTCCCCTTTACATCGAGTAGTGAAGGGGTAAATAGTTCGATCATACTTTTTGATGCCTGGTGATTCATCCCAGGTCGTCTAGAAGGTCCGTTCCTTATATCTCCTTGGAAAGAACCAGCTTGAAGATGACCGCTCAATGGCCCACGGTCTGAAGGGGGTGCCACTGCTATAGAGATGATAGGCAGCAGCGGCGGCGGCGGTAGATCGCGCGCAACAGGTGTCAGTTGAACGTTCGAGGGAGAGATAGATGGGAGTTGAGAGAAGTGGGATTCAGAAATATAAGGATCGACCTTGCTATCTTTTGTATGTTCTGACTGGAAGGAAGAGAAGTAATCCGAGTGGATACTAGTACCATTACCATTAGCGCCTTTACTAGTCACTTTGGGCGTGGCGGCATCGGCATCCGCCGGATTCGAGCCTTGACCAATAGACCCAGAAAGGGAAGCTGATGAGAACAAAGATGAAAAAGTGATATTTGGCGTCGTGAGGACTTCCGGTAGCCGTGGGGCACGGGTTCGAGACATCCGCGCATACACACTGTTCTGTGACGACGACGACGGACGGCCACCTGACATAATGTCCTCGTCGTCATCGTCGCTTCCTAAGTTTGCCGACTCTTCAATGTCCTCGCTGTCCTCAACCTCTTCTTCCTCGTCTTCATCTAATCCGTAGTGTTCATGGTCGGGATCATTCTCGCGAGCATCAGCCCCTTGCATCGGCAACATCGGCATTGAGTTCAGACGCGCGACACCGCGCCGCGGGGACTGTACAGATGGGGTCGAATCAATTCTTGAAGACTCCGCGGTGGGAGTTGGAAGCGCAGGGAGCTCTAATATTGGGAATGGAGGCGGGCGGATTCGCACAGAGGGGGAGAGTCGAGACAGCTTTTGTTCCGCTGACATACCCTTTTGAATAAAAGTGTTCGGTGGGAGTGTCGATAGTCTCAAGGCAGGTCGCTTCGCTGATATTGACAACTGTGAAGCAGATGATACATCTGATGCAGCCGATGTCGAGATTCTAGGAATCCCATCGGTTGTAGTACTTCGTCCACTTGAATTAACACCGCCTTCTGCATTAAAAGGCTTCTTGTGCTGCATTTCGGACGTTGTAGAACCATTTGTTTTCGCATCTTGTGAAAGTGATGGTTTGTCCTGAGGGACTTCATTACTTGACTGCATGACTGTAGATGGCTGCGAGGAAACTGATACTTCCGGTTGTCGTAAACCAGCCTCGGCGACTAATGCTGCGACTGCCAGCCCCTGCGCAATAACACCTGAACCGAAGGTAGCTTCCTTCGCGTGCCCATGGCCACGCATATTACCATTATTCGTACGAGCTATGATATCAACAGAATGTCGAGCAAGAGGCTGAGTTTTGTAGTCACAATTGATAGTAAGTAAGGGTGACGACATATACGGTTTATTGGTAGCACCCATAAACGGTATTGAATGCGAATCGTCACAATCTAGTCCCCCGTAAGGATGCGTGGGTTTTGAGTCTGATACCGATACTGATGATGATGGTTTAAATCTATTCGTGAGAAGACCTAGTTTCTTGACGAGAGTTGTGGCGCGAGCCTAAGACCATACCATGAGCATCGCCACAATAATACGTTAAGTTGAAACGATGAATGTATACCTGAAATGTGGCTTGTTTTTCAAGGGAACCTGAACGCTGTTTTGACACGGGGAGCGGCGGAGAGTTAATGTTGTATTCAAGTGGAATGTTATTATTCATGACTCTTGATTTGCGTCACCGACCTTAACTCTGCCGTTGCGGATCCAATTTGGCGCGTCTCAGACGCGGATGACAAAACCCCCTGAGAGTACACCTCGCACGCCTTGACCTGAGGGGATGCCGATGCTTGCTGGTGAGGTCGAAAGGAAGATAAAAAAAAAACACGCGACAGGAGTGAGAGTGAGAAACGAAGAAAATAACCAAATATGACCAGCGACCGACTACCGGAGTTATGGAGCGCGCTGACAATGCGGCGTCGTCCCCCCTTGAAATAATAGCTAAAATCACGAGCTGTGCTTGAATCCAAGATAAGCCCTTCTTCTTGCAGTTTACCCAAGCTCTCTTTCTAAGCAGAAGTAGAAGAAAAATGGCAATGAAGAGGGAGGTCCAGGCTTTGGAAAACTTTTGATTGAAGAAAACTTATGAAAAGCTCAAGCGAGTGGAGTGCTCTGCATGCCTCTCACAGGGCTAGACACGAGGTCCGAAGGGTGCAATTGCAAGTCAAATAGGGTAGACCACAGCCAGTCATCGAGCTGTTTTATGTGAATATGGGTGCCCGCGATCAATCAATTATCCTTCTTTTTTGATCATATTTCCAGACGGAGTTGCGTTGGAACACAGCTAGAAGTTACAGGGGATTGTTTGTATTTTTCTATTACCGTTAAGTACGGAGGCGATCATTATTACATGTCATATGTTGCACCGAATAAAAACAAGATACATGGCATTATACGGGGGAAAGTATGTAACTCATAAGATAGGTATCGTACGATATACTTGCATACATATTTTAGTGGCCGTATTACTAAATAATATCTGCTATCAGATGTTGATGCGGTGTTAGACATTTCATATCCATTGACCTTCTCAAAACAACAACAGAGTTGATGTGTCCGTTTTCACTCCTGCTTATCAGTTTGGAACTTGATACAGCCACAACAAATGTTGAGCACTAGTTTCTTCTCATGCAGGTTTAGAGGGTGCCGCTTATAGACAAAGCGGACAGAGAACGTCTTTCTAGAACGCTATAAAATGTAGTAACATCGCAATCATTACTCAGTCAAACGTCAAATACTATTGTCAGACTAAAATACAAGAACTAGTCCTAGGTCGCTTGAGGTGAGAACAAGAGTAGAGATATTGTGTGTAAACAGACTCAAAGGAAATGTGCTTCTTTTTTTATGTAATACTGTCAGGGGTTGCAAATATAACTCAAATGTCACGTGCAGATAGTTAGTAAGCTGACTATAGCATTATAAATGTACCTAAATTAGTAAGGAATGCTTGACATAATAACTCGCATAAACAGCAATAAATACCACCAGAAATCGTATAGCTCTTGTCATTCACAAAGTCTTTTATACCCTCCACCTTTCTAAATCTTTCTCAAACTCTCTCAACAGCTCTCTTACAGTACAAGGATGGTCGTCAAAGTTTACGGGGTCATCATCTCTCCATATGTTCAGATAGTCGTCTTGACATTAAAAGAAATCGGAATTCCATTTGAGGTCGTTCCGATTGATCCTACAAGTGGGCAGAACAAGGCTCCTGAGTACTTAGCCAAACAGCCCTTTGGCCAAATTCCGGTTCTTGTAAGCCCAATATACAGCTTTAATAACCTTTATCTTTCATATATGCTCATATATATCATATATTAGGAAGATGAAGATGGCTTCGCTGTATACGAAAGCCGCGCGATTGCCAGATATCTAGTTTCGAAGTATGCTCCAGACAGCGGGTTGATTCCCAAGGATGTCAAGGAGATCGCCCTCTTCGAGCAAGCCGCGTCCAACGAGGTTTCAAATTACTCTCCCCACGCCTTTGGAATCGCATGGGAAGGATTCTTTAAACCGTGAGTACTCATAAACACAAATGACAGGTCGATCACTAAATCAAAGCAACCATAAAGATTCTTTTCTACAGACCCTAAAGATGAGGTTAAAACGGCAGGGTATAAGAGTACTCTGGAAGCCAAGCTGAAAGTATACGACATCATCCTTAGCAAGCAAAAGTACATAGCTGGTGATGTAAGTTATTATTAACGCTCTAAGCATATGAAAGTCTTTCTTAGCTAGTGACTCATACTTTTTTCCCACTTTGAATTTTAGAAATTTACTTTAGCCGATATTTTCCACATACCCATGGGCGCTGCTGTTCTTTACCATACCGGATACAAGGCATTCGACGCGCACCCCAATGTCAAACGTTGGTGGGACGAACTTACTTCCCGCCCGTCCTTTAAAGAAGTTTGGGCTGGGGTAGATGCGTTTAAAGCTCAAGTAAAAAACTAAATGGATTATAAGCAAATTAGTTTAGTATCACGAGAAAATCTGTAATATATCTTAAGAAATCTGAAAGAATAACAATTGATAATTGAACTTGAGAAATTCATCGTTTGGCTTCAATTTATTTTACATAATCTATCCTTTAAGGCGGGCTTAGGGGGAAAGGGTATAAAACGGTTATCATAGAAGAAAAGTATCTGTGTTGGCAGATTTTTTTAACATAGTAATTCTGATACGATATATCCCCAGATAGCAGATTTTCCAGAATTAGGAATACTAACCACAGAAAGAAAACAAGTACAAATATCTATGAAAAGATGACCATCTTACTAAGGATCGGCCAATACTTGAGAAAGAGATCTAACCTTTCTAGGAAATATAGCTCTAGGCGTCCTTTCATAAAACTTTGTAGAAATAGAAGCATAAATCTAGACCTCTAACCTCAAAAAGAGTCCGATTTTCCCAAAAGCACAAGATATTTTTTACTTCAATTTCAAATTCCAACCTTAGCCCCTTTCCCAGATCCTGCAACTATTGCCCAATGCAGTGTCCTAACGAAAAAGAACAAGAACCACAAAAATACCGTGACTGGTTCATGTAGTAAGACGGTCATATTAGCGGTGAAGTGAACACTAAGCAAGATTCTTGCAAATCAAGGTAAACTCATGACGAGAATATGACGAGAATATGAGCCCAGGAAGCATATGCTATAGAATCTGTATGTCTATATAAGACCAGCGGAGGAATAAGTCTCTCATCGAACTCAAAGCACAAGGCCTCAGTTCTCCTATTTACTACATCTCCTCTGAAAGCTCTATTAGTATTCCTCAACGCAAAAAGAAATGGTACTCAAGATCTACGGAACTATACCTTCCCCTCCCGCTCAGATAGTCTTACTCACACTCAAAGAAATCGGCATTCCATATGAACTGATTATCGTCAATACCGCCGAAAAGGAGCAAAAAACCCCAGCATACATTGCCAAACACCCGTTCGGCCAGGTCCCTCTTCTTGTAAGCCATACATTTTCGTTTCCCTCAGCTGCTATCTAGCCCAAATCAACCTCTTTACTTACTGCTATGTCTGTTGACGCTACTTGCTCCTATTGATTATAATATCCATTAATAAATACAGGAAGACGATGATGGGTTTATCGTATACGAAAGCCGTGCCATAGCTCGATACCTAGTTTTAAAATACGCACCAAACAGCGGCTTGATACCCAAGGGAGTCAAAGAAAGCGCCCTCTTCGAACAAGCTGTATCTATAGAGATATCAAACTTCACCCCTTACGTCCAAGGAATCGCAGCCGAAAAGTTCTTCAAACCGTGAGCACTGTTAATCCATATTCGTTGAGCCCGCCCATCCTTCCAAGTATAAAATCTAAATTAAAAATCTGACATATATCATGCGACTTGTTTTCGAAAAAAAAAATAGCACCTTCTATGGAATCTCAACGGATGAAGCTAAAGCGGCAGAACACCAGGCCACGTTGGAAGAGAAACTGAAAGTATACGATGTTATTCTTAGCAAGCAGAAATACGTAGCAGGAGACGTGAGTGATCAATTCCAAGCTGTTCCATAGGCTACCTCAGCGCTTAGAGGAGATCACGATAAGCTTCTCCCCCTTTCCTTCATCACGTTTCCATTCCTTAAACCATAAGGCCCTTAACTCCCCTGATAACATACTAATTATGAACTGCAGAGCCTCACTCTAGCCGATATCTTCCATATTCCATTCACCGCAGCTGCTGTCAACCACGCAGGATATAAAGGCCTTGAAGCGTTCCCGAACGTCAGTCGTTGGTGGAATGAATTGACTTCCCGCCCCTCCTACAAAGAGGTTTGGGCCAGCGTCGAGGAATTCAAAGCTAAATTGAAGAAGTAATCATTCTGCAAAAAAAGTGAAGTGAAGTGAAGTAAATAGCTGAAACTCTATTGGTAGCTAAAAACTGTATTATACTTTCTATAGTCTCCCCATAGTCCGTATGGAATCTGAAGAAATGATAATTGATATTAACTCAGAAGCTTAGGCTTGTGAGAGAAAGTTCTAGGCTTTATTACTAAGAGGGTGATGTATTGTGCTGTGTCCTTGAGCGCCTTGAAGTAAAAGATTATATATCGTATCTAGTAGCGTCTGTGTATAATAGTAGAATAGGGTGTGTCAGGCGACTAAAGCAGAGACCGTATACTAGAAGGAATAGTTTCACATGAGTGAACCAATGGCCTCGAGAACAAAGAGTACTGATACCGATAAGAACATGTGGCCTCTTATTCGCAATCCTTGCTAATGTTCCCATTACGAGATTCATGCTCTACTATAACTACGTCATAGGAATCCTACCAACCAGTATCGAAGCGGGTATAATGCCATTACTTCCTGGGTGTTTCATGTTTGTTCTTGTTTGGTACTCCAACATAACATAACCCGATATGTCCCGATAATCAAGCGCTACGGCTACGTAGCTCCTCCAAAGAAAAATATCGAATAAAAAATATTTTAGACGTTCTGTATGTATATAACAGCATTGCAGATTGACAGACTGATAATAAACAGAAGAAAAGGAGTAAAAAAAAAAAAGAAAGTAGTAACAAATAGAAAAGTCGGAGTGCGACACAAGTGTCAAGGAAAGGCGGAATATTTATGATAGTGAGAAAGAAAGTAGAAAAAAAAACGTCGACGCAGGAGCGCGCAAAATCGTTTTTTCCGGAGACGAGATGGTTGTCGGGAATAGGCACGCTGGGCACAAAACGGAATGAGTATGAAAACAAAAAAGAGAGACATCGGATTTAGTAAGGGAGAGGTACTAGTCGTAGGGGAGTGAATATGAAAACATAAAATGAAAACAGAAAAAGAATGAACAACCGTAATAATATAACGCGATTCAACAAAGCAACCCGTAATCGTGAACGCACCAAGTCGCCCTCGGTACATAAAAAATTAATGTCCAACGCCTTGTGCCAATGTATCTATCCTAACTGTAGCCCTATCATCTCCTCAGTCCTCGCCCCCGGATTCCTTCCCGCCTGAATACGACAACAAGAAAGTCTAGTTCGTGATAGAAACACAAAATAGTCTATTAATGCGTTCCTTACACGACGCATAACGTTCGTTGTTGACATCAATCGTGCCCCACTAAACCCATCATGACGCAGTCAGCATCTACTCACAAAAAACGAGCAGGGCTGTGTCTGCTGTGATGATTTTGGTATATTGAAACAAGAAAGAAGTGTACGAAAGAGAGAAGAAAGCCGTTGACCCTGACGCGCCCCCGCGGTCACGGGGATCACTTTTTCTTTTGTTGCTTGCGTGGCGTTGGACGCCCACCCATATTCATAGAAGGGTATGGGTATTTAGCCTTCTTCTCTGCGGGTTTGAGGATCTGTTTTCCGAATATTAGTCAGATCGTCTCAAACACGTTGGTGATAGTATAAGGGATGTACCTGGAAAGAACAGAGTAAAGTTTCATCTACGCTCATCATTGCACCAGCATTGTCGAATTCCCCGCAATAATTAGGCGCAGAGAAAAGGGTCACTAGTTGCCTCTTTGCGAAGAATTCATAACCATCCTCAACAACCTAGTTGAATGGTCAGGGAATATCGGTAAAACTTAGAATTTACTACAAACTTGATGTGCTCGGCAGATGAGATCCATATCATGTTTTTGTAAAAACCTTGATACAACATCTGGACCAAAAGTAAATGATACACCACGATCGTTTTCTGACCATCCAGTAATATCTTTGTCTGGGTCTGACCATAATAAATCGCAGAGTAGGCCTAAAAAAAGCTTCGTAAGACAAACGGATATCAAAAGTCAGGGTATAAAAACCGGTTTACCTGTGTCTGGAACATCTGTTGGTCGCATTACGCGCCTGATTTGTTCCATAGATTGTAAATCGGGACTTAACCCTCCATGCATAGTGAAAATCTTTTCGTCGATGATTGCAGCGATAGGTAAACAATTGAAACAGTCGGTGAACGTTTTCCATAGTTTGATATTATACCTCCGTTTACCTAGGCGCGAGTTAGGTAACATAAGACACGAGTAAACCGTGAGTACGTACATTCGTCGTAAAAACCGTATATCCTATTGATACTGGCACATTCGTGGTTACCACGGAGGATAAAGAAATTTTCGGGATACTTTATTTTATAAGCAAGAAGCAAGCAAATCGTCTCAAGCGATTGCTTGCCACGATCTACGTAGTCACCGAGGAATAAGTAATTGGCTTCAGGAGGGAATCCTCCGTATTCGAATAATCTTAAAAGATCGTAATATTGACCGTGGATATCACCTTTGGGGAATTTAAGAAAAGCCAAGGGGGACAAAAATTTGGTAACATACCACATATCTTTATTGGCGCTTCAAGTTCAAGTAAAATGGGTTGATTTATGAAGATTTCTCGTGCTTTTGTACATAGGTATTTGATTTCGTATTCTTGAAGTTGGACAGGCTTTCCAGGTCGATTCCCCCGAACTTGATGCAAAATAAGTTAACATCAAGCTCCCCAACGTTAGAAAACAAGCATATCAAATTTGAAAACGAGATAACAAGGGCACACTACCCAAATATGATGAGTCACCCATACGGCGCCCACATGTAGAATAGTGTCCTGAGATAAGCTCGGAAACAGGTGAGCTACATGCAAGGGGCTCAAGGAGCATGCCTGCAACTCATAACGAGAAATACGAGCAGCACATTACATACGCCACCTATTGGGGGGTGAGCTGTCGCGGCACCAGTCGTCACCCGACATGATTCACGCTAGCCGCATCAATAACGAATACAACCGCTCCACGTCCTCATCATGCCCGTTTCCCACCAATAAACATTATATCGATGGACAGGAGCTCACCTTCAAGCAACCGGTCAATGACCGAGTCGAGATCGATCTCCGTCGTCGAATCTGCCATCCTTAATTGTCACGCGTCGCACACGTCTTCTCAGGCCTTCAGGGGTCGAAAAGTAAATGGTAATTTCCAGTAGTAAGTAACGGGGGAAGATGAAAACAGCGTTTGAGGGGCGAGTGAACCGGTTTGAGGACGAAGGGCCTGTACTAGTCTGGGCTTTTCGGATAACGCGCAACGGGCCGACTTTAGAAGGTCGATTTGGTCAACAAAAGAGAGTAAAATTGATGGCAAAAAGGCAAACTACGACGCACAATAAGTACCGTTGAAGACAGGAAAGCCTTTGATGAAGCGTGGACGCTGCTGGGGACGACGAACTCGGGGCGGTGGGACAAACAAAACTAGAGTTGATTTGAAAAGGCAGAGAGCGCGGTCACCCAAGGACGTGGGAATATCAGGCCCATTTGGGTTTTGGGCCTTTTCATTCCACCCATCCTCACTTTTCAAAAAATCAAAAACACAGCACTCCCACAATGTTTATCACTCCGAAACAACCTATTAATTACACGATTGCAATCTAATCTATGTTTTTTTCTTCTTTTATTGACACTTTGCACAGGAATAATGTTTACATATACAATTTTGCGTAGTACAATTTTGTACTCGAAGCGGTCTGTCAACTCCAAAGATTGCATCATTCGTTCGCGTGTCCCAATGAACAAATGATGGATAAATTTTGGTATCCCCTTCGTCCTGATGTCCTCTAGAGTCAGAAATCTTTCATCTGTCTAATCAATAGCCATCAAACTGCTATCTTCTGTCTGAGACAATTTCAATTTCGTTTCTCGTCCTTGGGCATGCATGTCTTGTTTCACTTCTGGCTATCGCCTCAAGAAATCTCATTGCTCTGACTTACCTGGACTTTTAAGAAAAGGCCTCACCCGGAGCCACCTCTTTCCATAAATATCACGAAGCAGCTTCGTTTTTGATCAGAATAGTCTGATTTGATTGAAGGCTATGTACGGAATATTAGCTTTTGCACAGGTTCTAATCTACAGCAGTTGCGCCGTTATAGTAGTTCAATGTTTCATCCGCACATCCAGCCGGAGTTTCATAAGCATATCTGATCAAACAAACGTATTCATCAATAATAGCTTCGATAATGGAGGTAAGTAAGAGAAACTCACGCGCCCAAATTAACATATACTCCAGGTACGCCAGAACCGCAAGCTAAGAATGCTCCGATATTCTGGCGCGGAATATCTGGGGCAGTCCACGTAAGGCCATCTCCTTGAAACGCCCAGGTCCCCGTAGTTTCTTGGGTAGTCGCAAAGAAGGTCGGGAGATATGTAGCAGTTACAGCTGTCGTCGTATTTACTAGAATGAAGATCAAAAAGGAGATTAGATTTATATAACTGGCTTTAATCCATGACCTGTGACTACGTACCATTCAAATAAAGTACATTTCCATCAGCAAGCTGTTGTTCCACCTGTCCATCGTTTAGTTGGAACTGAGCAGCTGAGGTATAACTTCCAAACACGGCCGGACCTGCCTGACCGGAAACTGCGCTCTGGAGGTAAGTATGGAAATTTGGCTCCTCCTAGAAGCGATTCTCTCTGTAAGTCTTTATGTCTTGCTTTTTTTCAGACAAATTTACTTACTACTGCTCTAACCCAAAGGTTTCCAGAGAGCAATGTCGCGCCGGTAGGGCCGGCGGTCGCAGTTCCAGAAGGGATTGATGTCGATCCACCCCCTGATATTGTGGTACTGGCTACCGTTGAGGTCGCCGGAGCACTAGTCGTTGACCCAGATCCTGTACCTTGCAGACACTTCACAGAAAACATCAATCAAAACAACTTGAAACTTTTTAACCCAGTAAAGGTCTTACCTGACTGTAATAGTCATTAAGGACTGTACAAACCCATCCAGAAGAACACGTAGTTGCACCTGTCCAGCCTATTCCGCCACACTGACCATATTCGGGAGCGGTTGTTTGAGCGTGTACCCCGACACTCAGTAAGGCAGTACCTATTGCAAATGTTGTAGACTTCATCTCCTTTAAGAAACGTAAGGATACTTAGAAGATAGGGGACTATTCTTAAGTTCTTAGCTTCATTAAGTATTAATGAGAAACAATATAGAAAATAATCGGAAAAGTATCGGCGGTGAGCTGTCTGTTTAATGAACGAATGTTGCCCGCTCTCAATTTTCGGTGAATATTCGTTCATTGAGTTTATTCATTGTTGCGTGGCAACACATCAGGCATACAAGGAGCTTCATGCAGAGCCTCTTAAAAGTCCAAATGATTTGCACTTCACCAGATCTCTTCTCCGGGTGAATGTATAATAGACTAATAAGTATTAGATTGTTCGATATTTTGAGTATGTTTACCATAATAACTTTATTAGCGGAATTCAAAACAATGATCGACAATTTACTAATTAGGAAGTCGAAAAGTTGAGGACTCTAATGACGGTCACAATACTTTCGGTGTCCGTCGTGACCCTCAAGGGAGGAATAACTTCTTGAAATGGCGACCAAAGTTCTTCCAAAAACCTTACAAGGCTTCAGGGCGCGCGAATTCCAACGTCTAATTATCGCCGGGGGTGCACCTCAAGGTTTTCCTGCACCATACACCACGGAATACTACGCTAAATTGAAGAGCCTTCGCATCAATGAAGTAAACACAGAAATCGATATTCAAAATCCATTTCTTCCTCATGCCAAGAAGTTTAAAACAGAGGGTGAAAAAGCTGGACGAGGTCTTGGGAAATGGTCGACTCCGAGGTACTCTTTACGTCGACAAGCTGAGCTAGTTAAAGCTGCACGAGAAGCAGGCGTTTTGCACCTTCTTCCTCCTGGTCCGAAATGTACCGTGGAGGAAATCAAAAAGGCGGCTGAAGAGGCGACGATGAAGGCTGGAGTAACTCAACAAAAACAAGTTTCGGAGAAGGAGGTTGCAACTGAGTCGAAAGCTGGGAAGGCCTCGCCCAGTGAAAGGAGGAAAGCGAAGAAAAAGTCTCCCTTGTTTAGGGTTTCTAAGGTCTCTGGACTCCCTGATGTTGTTTTCCGCTGGACTGGAAAAGCACCCGAGTCTCGTCATAGGGCTCTTACCATCTACGAGGGACGTCGTCGTATGTTCAAGGGTCACAAATGGGAGCGTCATCTCGAGAAACGTCGTGCCCAAATTGCTGTCAGAATGCGTGATATGTCTGAGCGTATACAACGCTTCAAGAATGTGAGTTATACTCCTTAATAGTACTTATTCTTTATTCCTGAATAAAATCTTTGTTTTCTAGGTCTACAAGAAGAAGCAGCCCAGGCCCCTCAATCCCGCACCCCGACGCAAGAAGGAGTCATTACCCTTCTAGTTTATTTATTTCACGCAATTCTATTGACATGTTCAGTTATACTAATCGAATACAATACAATAACGGAACCCTTAGAGAACAAGCTGGAATCGATATGGTGTCTTTTCTTCGCTTTTTTTCTTGTCTGTGATAGGCATAAGACCAGTGACAGGAATAAGATCAAAGAGAGAACTCATTCTCAGCATATCATTTGTGAGCCCAAGAAGCTTTCAAGGTAGCAGACGGTGCGATGATCAATGTGACTCGGTCTGCTTTGGAAAAGAGCGCTTTGTGATGTTCGTTCCCTCTCGTAGTTTATTGATAAGGGTGCAAAGGAAACGGCTACAAGAACGAGAGTGTCGTATATTGGCTTCAGGATGTTAAGGAGGATAACCATGTGATTCAGGATCCTATAAGTCATGCCAAAATGCATAAAATGCATGATAGACATCATCGTATGGGTCAACATAATTGATGCCAAAGGAAATGCTTGTTCTGAAGAATATAATAAAGCGCTAATTGCATGTGAGACGTATTAAAGACAGGAAACCAGAAGGAAGATCTTTATAAACCTCCAGGAGTATTCCAAAAGACTTAGCTTTGGTATACTCAGGCTAATGGTTCTCATATAATAGTCATGTAACAAAATATCATGGAGAGGATAGTATACATTGGTTTGTTGATGGTGATTACTATGAAACGAGCCAGAGCAAAAATCAATCAACAGACCCGAAAAGTATCGGTAAAGAATTTCAGCAGCCAATGAACCAAAATAGATCAATTAGCAACAGCCAAGAAATTTCAATATTAAGGGAAAGGCCACCTCGGGATATGGGAAAGTGATAAACGGAAGATCCTACCAGTGCTAGAATTGAGTCGTCATATTTCACTTCGTTAGAGAACTTAATAATAACTACTCGAAACAGAGTCAAACACAGAAACGGAACCAAAATCTAGAACAAACGTCTCCTCTATTTATGGAAGTATCATAAATAAATCCAGGGAACAGTGTGCATCAGACACTCTCCAGGAAACTCCAACTAGCAGATACTAAGTTCTTGCTCTATCTGAGTCTACGAAAGTAAAAATGGCAGGTACGAGTGCTCATATATAGCATTCTACAGCTACCAATCTACTATCTATCGTACCCTAGATAATCTGTTTTGTCGTATTCTGGATGGTGTGCCATAGCATCATATATAATCCTCTGGTAGCTCTCCCTCCGGCCGTAATGGGTATTCGCATATAATATTAGCGGCCTACCTTCCAGCCTCTCCCAACCACCACCACTGGCCTTTAATACCAATATACCCAACGTGTCTCAGTCATCTCGACGGTCAGGATTTGAATTAATCTGATGACCATATTTCGCGTTAGCCCCCGTGCTCTAAGACACGCAGAGACTTAAATCCTCGAATAGTATATTTCTATGCCGTAAGATTCGACGATGATAAGGAACATCAGAGTCAGAGTAGGAGGAAAGGAGCAGTATGGATGAGAGGGTCATGACGGAGGGTCTTATATATAAAAATAAGCGGTGGAGTTGAAATGGAAGGGGACGTAGAAATGGAAGGAGACAAAAAAATGGACGAATACCCGAGTGAGCCTCGAGAGTCCAACTCTCTCTCCCCCAACATTTCAGGTGATGAGTGAGCCTCCTAACTCCAAACGCGCCCTCTTTATACCTTTTAAAGCTTTCCTTAGTGCCGGATTTATCTCTGTGATGACACTATTATACCATAAAACACGTCTTTCCTAGTAAAAATCTAATTATATTAGTACTAATAAACCTTCGCGTTTTACATTTGAGTGTGTAGATATCAGTATTCGTTTGTCTCAAAACATGCATAGCAGCCAGTTTTAATTTACCATAATCACACCAGAACAACAGAAGATACACTTCCTTATCAGTCGCATATTTCATTTCAATGATTCAGCTAGCATTTTCAGAATATGCGAACTGAAATGGGGGCACACTGTTTATTGATTGTTGGTCCCTTTATTTACGTGTTATTTGGTTAATTGTCGAATTAGGAAATACAAATACCAGGAATTTGGTGATGGGTCCGGCAGGCACTAGTTTACTAGTAACTTGAAAACGGCACGGTTCTCGGCCTTGTTCTTCTAGAGATAAGGAGTAAATGTAAAAACAAAAGAAGTTATAGAGGTAAGAAAGGAAAATATCAAAATACAAGTACTTGTTCTTTACGATACCGGCTTGAACCATTACACCCACTCTCACGTATTGAGATTACATAGTAGCCTACATCAAGGCCAAAAACCTATGATCATATTATCTTATATCTCTGAGTCTGAAGTATAGGTAGCTAGCCACAACTCTCACTTTTTAACTTTCATTTATGACATCGTTAATTCAATTTCGTCAATCATACTAGTAAGTAAGGGTACCTTCATTATATGGGAAAACTCGGCTCTAACATTGTTATGTTATAAAACAGCATTCGGGAAAAGGAGCAATAAGGAGAATAAGGTTGAAGGAGAAAAGAGTTGTAAAAAAAGAAGTAAAGGTACGAAACAGAAAGGTACCAGTAGCAGCATTTTTCGGTATCTGCCCCCAAAAAAGGTCAATAAAGAAGTGTCTAATTCGTCTGAGCTCCAACGGCCTATTTGACATAGATACGTTAGTCGATCTTGACATATAATTTGACAGGATACAATGAGACCACATACCAGTCGTTTTAAGTGTTCCATGAATACTTGGAGACTAACGTCATCCGTGAAGATCGTGGCCTGACCGGCTCCTCCAGTACCATACATACCACCAGACATATGTGTTGTCGACGGGTTGAGTTTTGAAAGTAAAAAACGGGCCTGGGATCCTCCTTGGTCACAAACGATGTATCGAGGAATAGGGAATCGATCGACAAGCAGCTCCTTCGCATCCGAGACGGGAGCTTCTAACAGCTCTTTGAAGTTCTCATACCCTTCCTGATCCTGGTACCCTGCTTTACGCCACTGAGCAATCGTTTCTCCGTGGAAGATAAGGATATGGAAGAAGGTATCGAGAAGAAGGATCACATCCGGTTTAATCGAAACACTGTCGAGTAACACTGGCTGTGGAGGAACATCAAAGGTATAAGACATTAGCGTTGGCTGTATCATGATTAATGAGTTGTTGACATCTGCTTCGTTTAGAATATGCCTGTAGAAAGCAGTCTCATCCGGAGAGTTATTGAATACTTGTAAGAATTGACTCCTGCGGAGGTGGAACATGAATTGAGGATAGATACTGAAGTTGTCTGCAAGTCGGAAGCTTGTAGGGTCCTCCTTGCGATAGTCGGCGAACTTCTGACAGAGACGAATTAACATGCGATCTAACCATCTTAAGACGTCGGGTGAATCATCGATTTCTGCCTTGAAGACGGCAATACGAGCCATAAGCACTGCAGCGGCCTCTTGATCGAAAGATGCCGCTATACTTGGCGACCCTGCATCAGCGAAGTTGCGGGCAAGTGTTGTGACTCGCAAGCGTTGCTGTCCAGATGAATGTTGATAGTGTGTGACGAATTGGATCAAACCACGAGACCCGGGTTGTAATGCCTGGCCAGCAGGTGAGACGACCTCGAAATATACAGCTTCGGCAGTTCGTGGAGTGAGAGTACAAATCTTCCATGCTGAGGTCTGACCAATACCAATTTCGGTTTCTCCAACGCAAGCAGACTTTTTGCCAGCCGAGATTGCGTGACCAATCAAACCGGAAACCTTGAGTTCTTTCGTGGTCTATGAAATGATTAGTTAGGATTCAAAAAATGACAATCCATCGCTCCTACCTGAACGTCAAAGGTAGCGTTGAAGCCCATCAAAAGATTTCCTTCCTCATCTTTGTCAAATATGCGGAAGAATGCTTCCTTGAAGATAGTGGTAGCAAATGAATCGGATAAGACCATGACACCATTCGTTGAGTTAGACAAGGAACGCATTTCAAGTAAACCAATCTGATCCAGACAACCAGCAAAGAGATCTACTGCATGTCCGTTAGCAGATGCTCTTTTAGCAAGTGCTTCATAGAACTGAGAGAAAAATGAGTACGTGACAAAAACCAGAAATCAAAGAGTATACCTTGGTCGCTCGCTTAAAATGTTTTACACTGTCCCGGTCGATGTCATGATGTGAACGTATCGGCTCCCGAAGCTCATTACTGACAACAAGTCCTGGTCCTTCGGTACAAGGACCACCAGCGAAGACCATGATACGAGCTCCAGTATTAGGGAATGTAGTCTCGAGTAGACCAACTGCCACGTTAATGGCATTGCCGGTGCATCTTAATGGGCGTTTATCATTTGCCACCGGCCAGGGATCGCGAGCAAGTTGTTCAATTATGTTTGTTAGCTGCCATTCGCATCGTTCCACAGGAAGAAGGAAGCGAGCTGCGCCGAAGCTCTGAGGAATGGGCTGCCCTATTCGAGGAATTGCACGGTTCTGTGGACTTAAGCCCAACATGTCCTGAATCTGTTTTGGCGTGTAGTCCTTTGAGCCACGGAAGACGTAGGCTTTTGTGCAAGCTGCATAACCAAGTTCATGTACTTGTGTCTGTAAGTAGACATTGAGCAATAGTCTGGTGTAAGGGAATTGATGTACACACCATAGTGCCAAAGGTTATGAGTCCTACAAGGGCACTGGGAGGAAGCATGCCAATAGCAGCTGCTAAAGCTCCCCTGAGAGCTTTAAGATCCTCTTCATCTAGGCATGTATCGACAACGAAAAGGAAAATAGGAGGAATGGGGGCAGGGCGGGAGAGAGTATACTCAATTGTTGTGTATTTAGGGAGTAGCTCAGCGGGTAAATTGGTATTTGAAATGTCCTTATAATGCGGAGGAAATGCATTTCGTTGAAGGCAGAACGGGCAGATCCATAGTTTACCGCGGATATCAATTTGACTTATGAAGAAATATAAGTACAATGTCATCTCAAATATCAATTAGAACGGACCAGTATGGATTAAGAATTGCACGACACGGGGGTTTACATGCAACAGGTTCATATAAAACAGGAGGAAGGTCGTCTCTTTGTTTCAAAGGCGAGTATAAGGCTGCGATAGGAACGACTGTTCTCGTGGCCTCTATGCGTGACGATGCCCAGATATTCCATGAGAGACGGACACCTGAAGGACATACGTCAGAATTGACTTGATTCTCCAATACGTGGACCCATGTCAAGCTCACCATCATGGTCTTCGACGTCCTCAAAGTTCTGCATTGTTTGTCGATGCTCGTCGGCAAAGCCCAGAAAGTGATAAGTGAGAGATGGTGAACGCGAAGTGTTATTACTTTCCAAGACCCGGGCAGACACGTCGATTCCGTCTGTATCAACGCGTCAGTTCCCACGCCTCCACTTTGATACGGCCTTATAATTTGTGTTACAATTGCCAATAGGGAATTGGAACGCAAAATCGATTGAATCTTGTTATTATAATATTATACCATGGATAACCACGAATATGAGGATGACTGATAAAAAAAGTGCGATAATTATAGCTTCTATCTTTAACTCATTGGCATTTCTATTCGCTTGTTTTCATCAATATATGCGTGCTGACATCAAGGCTAACATTTTTTACTTAAATTACATCATATAACGAAAGGACCCAAATCTTTGTATTTTTAGCTGAACCATGCAAAATAAACGTCGCATTGCATCAGGCTCATTCGTAAAACTCGTGTAGCAAAGTTATGGCTATAAATTCATAGCTTCATTAAGCATCGCATTGTTGGGATCCCCATTGTATCCTTATGGCTCACCAAGCGCTTACAGTAATTATATTCTTATTCCTCTCATATCTCGTAGACACCTCCCTAGCACTGTCGCTTCCGAATGCAGTAAACCCTGAATATTACTTCAAAAAGGGCCTAGCTATTGGACTTGGAAGTGGTAATTCATTCCTTTTATTATCTATGCTCCACAGTCACTTAGTGTTCTATATCACAGGTTTTGTACTCGGGTTAATTGTTGCTTCCATAATTTGGTTTATACTCTACTATAGATTAAAGAAGAAGACTGCTTCGAGATGATATCTACCCTACCAAGTAATGTATGATTAGAGGATAGTGATTCCGTAGTGTAAGACTTTTTTATTATAATTTCGGAACTATTTATATATCCATGTAGGGTGGATTATATCCTTTGATTCCATATAATGATAATCTGGTGGTGGTTCATTTTTTCTTGTTAGCCCCAAGTATCATAATGTTGTCGATCAATCTCTGTGCTGTACGCTGATAATAATCAATTTAAATCTCCGCTCATATGTGTTAGCCATATAAATACGTAAACCTCCAACACTGAACAAAACCACTATCATCCAATCACTTGCTCATAGACCGCCAACTTCCAAACGACAACTATTATCACTACTAACTGATGCCGTTGTCATCTCTACTTTTTAACAAGACCAACATAACAAATGACGTGTCGGCCGGCATTGGGAATCTCACAGAATCCCATTCCGAACCATCAGACATGCCAATTGCAATGGAAACAGGGAGGAACCTTCCGAGTAATAAAAGCATTCAGACAAAAGACCTTCTGAACCGTAGCTTGAGCTCAAAGGAAAATTCGCCTCAGTTACCTTCGTCATCTTCGGAGCCATCTTCTATACAGAGTTCGCTCATACAGTCATCTCTGAAGAATCCGAGGCTGGACGTAGAAAATTCTCCGAACTTGTTGTCACCTGTATTATCTCATGCAACGGGATATATCGGTAAAGTTATTCCTTTTTCGAAACTCTCTCCAGTTATCGATACCTTGGACCACAAGACTACTACTACTTTCTCTATACCTCCCACTGAATATGATGTCAATAATGATCTTCATAACTCGAACTCTGATTACAAACTCATTTATGATGGTAAAGAGAGTTCTTCAACTTTTTCACGTCCTTGTACCCCTGTTCCGGAGATACCTCTGGAAGAGTCCTCATTTTATGTAGTTACTACTGACTTGTCTCAGTTGAAACCCGTTGGTCAAAGCGCGACTGCATTTACTCATGTTTTCGTACCATCTCCCGTCCGTGGGAATGTAAAACGATCATCTCCAAACGAGAGCTCGGATATATTGCTAGGATCTTCCCCTACAAATCGCATTAAGGATCTAGCCACCGACAAGAATCTTTGCACTTCACAAACGCCATTTTTCCTTATAGATACAAGACCTTCATGGTCTGATCAGTATTTTACGGTAGAAGCTTCTAGGTCTAGAGAAACCTCAGTGGTGTCCGAAGACTTGGGATCCCAGTATGATTCATGCGCTGGCACTCCTAGAAAGAGTCCTTTCCTTTCAGCTTTCCCCGAGATTATAGTTAAGGAATCTAGTGAACCTACTAGACAGGTATATATACATAAGAAGAAGGGAGAAAGACGAAAGCGCGCGGCTCAAAAGCGTGAAGAAACCAGGGAAAGGATTAGGGGAGCCAAGCGGGCATCTAGGCTGAACGGGGGGAAGAAATCCGAAGACCGCGAGGAATAAACCACGTCGGAGTAGCATAGTAGGATAGACGTAAACGTCTACGAACATGATATACCATTGTGTTGCTTCAATTTCGTTCACAATTTTTTCTTTCTCAATTATTTATTTCTTGGTTTGTTCATAGGATTATATATTTATCTTGGATTTCACGGACTACGTTTTCTTTTTTATTGTCCAAAGATAGTATGTATCTTATGTAATACGATTAATAATAATGTAATTCTTGTTCTCTTTTCAACCTTTGTCGCCTATTCAAACCTCGGTTGGCACACAAGTTCATTGATACCTGAGTTTAGGTTCTTCCAATTTTGTCTCTTTTGGAGGACCTCTGAAGCTCGAAATGTTCTTACTAATGCAAACCAGAGGCTTGACTGCTCTGTTTATTCTGTCGTTTTCTTCGCTGTTTCTTGTTATACTAGTTGTTCTGTATCTGCCTGCGAACTTGATCCAATCTCCTGCCTGTCTGTTATCTCTTGGTTCTTCTTCTGATAGTTCGGTGCTCTCGGGTTCTTGTTCCTCGGATCTACGTAATAATGGCTTTGATGAAGATGAAGTTCTTGTTATTGGTGGTGTAGACAGGTATGGGAAAGAGGGTGATAATGACGATGAGGGAGTTGGAGCTATAGGTGCGGGAGAAGTTGTTGTTGAATTTGAACTCGAATCTGGGCTTGATCCTGCGACTGGATATGAAATTGAAGCTGAAGCTGAACATGGAAATGAATCTGAATCTGGGGTTGAAAGCAAAGATACAGCTAATCAAACTTGGAACAAGGGCTTGGACAAGACTTTAGGGGTGGCTTCGGAAATATACGTCATTTCACTTAAAAGGAGGGTGGATAGGAGGATGAGGATGGAAGAGCTGAGGGGTGTGTTAGGGTTGGAGTGGAGTTATTGGAATGCGTTGGATAAGGATGATATTTTGGTTGAAGGGATCTTGAGTGCTGTTAGGCGACAACGGGAACTAATTGACTTGGGGAAAAATGATGTGATTGAGGGTGATACTGGGAATAGGAACATTGCCGCTATTGCTGCCTCTACTGGGGATACTGGCCCTGGTTCTTCTATGACTGCTAAGGGATTCAAATGGCCTGAATCTTTGTCTACTTTGGCTGAAGAGAACTTATTTTACCGGGTGCTAAACGATACAAAGGCCTTGGAACAAGTCGATTTCTCTCCGAGTACTACTAGCCTGCCTGGTATTGATACATCTGAAGAATCACCATTACTCTGTGCCACCGACGATAATACGATCTCTTCATATCCTATCTTCAATACCACTGCAAATAACATTACTAACATTACAGATACCAATACAAATAACATACCCAAATCAGTCCTTACGAGCATCCCCTTCCATATGATCCTGTCCACAGGGATGATCGCATGCTGGTACTCACATGCTAGTCTCATATATCATATCGTCCATCGCCACAATCATATCACTAACCCTCAAACTTGGAACGGAAAAGAAGGAGTAGTAATAATATTTGAAGATGATATAGACGTAGAATGGGATTTGAAGGATCAACTACGGAAAATGTGGGCAAACCTTCCTATGGAGTGGGATATCATTATGCTTGGTAAGTGATCAGTCATTCCCCCGGCTAGTTGATTAGTTAGTTGTTTTATGCCCCCTACCCTCCTTATTATGGTTTGCCGTACATCTGACCCCCCCATCAAAGGACACTGCTGGTCAGACGAGTCGACCCATCCGCCTATCAGACCAACTTCCCCCCTCCACCCATCCTATAAACCGAAATGCACACACGCATATGCACTCTCCCCGTTCGGAGCTCGGCGCCTCCTGTCATACCTCGCTTACCCCCCATTTGCATTCTCGCGCGCGTTAGATCAAGCGATTTCACATCTCATTGTTTCGGGACGTCTTCGGGCGTATAGTGTCGTACCTAGTATTGTAGTACAAAAGCGTTGTCCGGCCGGTACGAGCATAATTGAGTGTGCTAGTCTAGACCGTGATGAAGATTTACAAGCAGAAGACGGGAAAACAATCGCACATATAGATGGTGACTCTGATATATGGTTTAATGAAGGCTCTAAAGGAAGTAAATGGAAGGATTCCTTAAGGAATAGTGCCTTTGATCGTATCTTATACTTACATCAATCTCAGAATCAAACTCAAAGACAAAAAACCACATAAAATATATTTTCCTGTGAAAAAAAATCTTATACACTCTCCAATGGAGTGAATAAGCGGTAATAAATTGATTGATATGTAGAATACAAATTGAGTAGACCCGATAACAGTGATAATAGCAATGAAGAAAAGGGAAAAAGAATGAGACGAAGGGAAAAAGGAAAAGGAAAACAATAAAAATATATACTATCCACCATCTGTAGTCCCTTATTGTGCCATAAGCATATCATACCATGCCGTATATTCCTCATCCGTCATCTTCTCATCTGCTATCTCCTGTGTAACCTGAGAAAATGGCATCGGCATCCCTCCCACTAGAAGAGAAAAGATTATCATCAATCACATGGCGCTCTCCAAATTGGTTGACAATAAGGTAATAGTAAATACCTGATATCATCGGTTCGTTGTCCCCTCCGATAAGCGACTTCTGGGAAGTCATCAGTTCAGTACTACTTTCCATATCTGTAAAGGAAGTGTCTGTGAACGGAGACGGGCTAGTCACAGCACTAGAAATTTGACTACTCTGCGAGAAGACAGGAGTACCCGCATTTGATCTCAGCAATTTGGATCCTTTCTCACTTTCGTCTTCTAGTGAGCGGGAACGTTTCCTGTTCGCGTTGAGTGCATCCAGGTAGGCTACATTCGGTTTTCTATCTTCTTCATCAAAGTCTCCGATGAAGGGATCTAAAACTGGTGTTTGCGAAGCGGACTGTGCTTGAGATGCAGCTTCCAAGGAGGCATAATAGTGATCATAAACTATTTCCGGGTTAATTTACTATGCAATGAAGTTATTTGTGATGGCACTTACAATCTGCAGTATGATCAACAATAGGCTTTTTCTCCTCTTCAACCACTTCAAGCTGCGATTCCACTTTCGGTTTAACTTTCCCATATCCAGCTAAGGCATCAGAGCTTTTTGACAAGCTCGAAAGAATTGCCTCATTCCCAGACATCTTTTTTGCCTGCTGGTTTGCGGCTGCCACGCCAAGGGCGGTAAGATCGTTTGTGATCGTACTTTTCAAATGCCACGACGGTAAAATATTTTGTTGTCTCTTGGCATCTGCCTCCTCTTCCCGTTCTCTTCTCCGGGTCGCTTCGTCCTTGTCGACCGACATTAAGACACTAATTCCTACTTCCTCCCGTTTACCATCAGCACCAGCAATTTTCAAGCCACCATTGTGAGCTTGCTTATGCCTCTCAGCATCGTGCACGTTGGCCTTTATCCATATGCTGACATCAAATGCTGGAAGGGTCATTGCTTCCGTCTTTCGTAGACCCTCTTGAATAAACTTTGTTTGGTGGTTGAACCGTTCCATCCTGTCATTGTTACCCTTAGTTGTTTTTTCGTCCTCATTAAGAATGAGTTCGTGCGGACCACCAGGAGAGGTGGTGCATTGATTACATAGAAAGACTCCAAGCATGTAATCAATAAGGTGGTCTACTTCCAAAGGCGAGAATGTAGCCTTGCAGTTCGGACAGATATAACCCTTGCTACCGAGTTCCTGAACTAGATTTAGATGTGTTTATTAGTATAAAAATATATTCAGCCATACGTTTCTAAGTGTTGAGTCAATAATCCGACGCATCTCCGCTACGCGCCACTTGACGACGTTACAGAAGTGCTGGAAATCGACGAAGTAGTATTGCCGACCGATAGACCGTTGGGCCCCTTCCTTGAGCTCATTTTGACGATAACTGAGTATCTTTCTGGTTAACAGGATGTATATCAGAGTATCAATATACTAACACATGTACTAGACGGTCATTTGTCAACACTGCCATGAGCTTATTGAGCTCCTTTGCCTGTAAACCGATACGACCTGCAAGGTCGTCGTCTTTCAAACTACATGTGTTGATGCCAAGTTTAAGACATATGGCCTTCGTTGTGTTACAATACTTGTTATGATAACTTACACAGGGTGCCGGGCAAGTTGGTCTAGAATGACAACAAACCGAGGTTCGTAGAAAGCGCGTGCGACATACTGAACCAGTAATCGAAGAACCTCTTGCTCGTCTTTTGTCGCCATGTTGTGGTCGCTGGCTTGTTCAGGCAGGGCCCGCCAACCTTGACGCGTAGGTTTGTAGACCCACCCGATTCAAGTGGCCAAATTTGGGTGATGGTCTCCTTTGGAATTCTACTCTTTGTGGTGGTACAAGGCCAAGCTGTGTGACTGCGGCTAACGCGTTACGTTACGTCATTTTTTTGGTGATGTGCGGGAAAAAAAATTGTTCCTTCCTTTCTTGGAATTTTAAAGAATCAAAAGAAAAAATATCTGCAAAAAATAGCGTTCTCAATGGAGAAGGGTCCTTCCTTTATATCGTGAACAGACTTACGCACTGAGACTATCGTCATATATTGCTTGTTGACTACAATCGTCGGTGGGTTATACTCAAGCGTTCTGATGCTTCCAATAGAACATTTTCCAAAACGAAATCCCAATCGTCTATTTTATTTTATATATTTGATGGATTGGAATATGTGTAACTAGAACAAAAAATGAAACACTCATTATTACTCTGACTCTAGCTAGTCTCGAAGTTATATCAATTATGTCACTCCTATACAAACGTCTGTAGCTTCTAAATTGGACGTGAGGCTGGGAAAAGTTCTAAACTAAGAATGTTCTGAATATGGCTAGGGAAGTAAAAAGGGCAAACTCGGTCGTTGTGGGGTCTAGAACAACCCCGACCTTTCTCGATCGATTAGTGTGTGACTGTGAGCGTTCCAAACCTATCTACAGTATTCTTTCCTATTTAACAAACGGATAGTAACGGGAGATAGTAACACCACTTCTCTACATATATTTAATACCGTCACGGAGCAAGTGACCATTGATGCATCCTGGCATATCAACACTAGTTTGACAACGCTTACCACCATCCCTGGCTTTTCTCTGATTTTTGTTTTGCTTACCCGCGTTCTATGTCTCGAGGAAAACATTCCATACCTGTCTATCTTGGGTGTTAGCTCCTGTCTCCAAAAATATAACAAACTAAATTTCTGCCACACGAAAACACAGCGGGAGGTTGGACGGCAGCAATCAAGGGTTTGGGGCAATAAAAACTGTAAGTCGTAATGATCTTGTTTCCGTTGAACCGAAACCTTTTTCTTTGGTCGTTCCATTTAATTAATTACAACCACATTGAGAAGACCATATACCTGAAGTTTGGGGAGACAGAAGTCCAACATCCAAGTGGCATAGTGCTACGGCGTCCGAGCCAAAACACTACAGTAACTTCTAGTTGCCTGTCTCAATTGCCTCTTCCCTGCTTTATGTATTTTTACCGTCATAACGAAGGTTATCCTCCACTCCAGCGACTGTTTATTGACATATGCTCATATTCATCAATATCAATCCCTCTTTATAGATTTTTTTCCCACTCCTTTGAGTGTGGTAGGCGCTCTTTAACTCAGGAGTATTTCCATCCCTTCGCAAAACCCAATGGCTCTGTCTTTTATTGCCGAGGCCGAATTTCCCCCTTCGAAAAAATATCTTGAAGTCCAAATTGCTTCGAGTGAACCTTTACGCCCTCCGCCCTTAATTAAAACTCAAGAAGTATACCCTCCGTCTATCTCCACGGACTCGAATAGTGGTTCTTTCGTCCCTCTGACCATGAACCAGTCGTTGTCTACCGTTCGGAAACGTCCAACTTTACCTCCGGAAACTTTACTCTGTCATGCATTCGGCCCATCAGCGCTTGATAAATGGACAGCTGCTTCTAGTAAATCTCCTGTCTCTTGTTCATTCTCGACGCCTTCTTCCTCTTCGGTGTCGTCTTCTTCCTCTTCATCACCGGAAAGTGTAGTCCCACCCCCGGAACCGAAGAAAACCTCACTTTCATACAACCACGGCCAACTACCCAAGACCCCTCCCCCTGGAACATTTCGCTCAGCCCCTAAAGTCTCGAAAAGGATAGTCTTACATCCGGAAGACGATATTAATAATATCGTCGATTTAGTTGCATGTATAACTGAAGACAGCGATCCTCAAGAGCGCGAGCCGCCGATGTCCGCCAGTTTATGGCGCAAGAAAGCGGAAGAGAGGGCCGAGCGGAAGAGACAGAGGCGCAGTATTCGTCGCGATAAAACTCTCACACGCCTTCCCCTTGAATATGATGGCTCGGAAGAACCAAACCATTTTCATCTTCCACCACTGACAGATATACCTCGATCACCCACTGTGCGGAAGTCTAGTTTGCCCAAGTCTTTGACCTTGACCGATATGACATCATTAAGTGGGGATGTGGACTTCAAGCTCGATGAAGCTTTGATACCCGATATTAAGGGGGAAATTACTGAAAGAATTACAACAAACATTCTAAAAGAGCTTGAGGAGGTTGTGGAAAAGGTGTCTTCCGTTAAGCTCATAGAATAGTAAGTCCTTGTTTTTTATATAGACAAAAGTATAACAATGCTGAGTTAGTCTTTCCAAGGACTTGCACAGGATCGGTGCAATTCATCTTTTCTCCGTATCTGCCTTACATCAACAATAGTCGTGTCATCGAAAGCACTGAATACTTATTTTTGAATCCACTGTATTATGATAGAAACATTTCCACATTCTCGCCTTTCTCAGATCGCCTTGAATATGATTGAACGACCTATATCAGGACGGATACCTTACAACAACTTGGAACGATTCATATTAACATATTTTTATTCGTTTCTCCTCATACATACTTCATCGTCTCTTCACATTCAATTTTATCGCACCTTATTGATTTTTCATCCGGGTCCATTTCACTCAGCTTTTCGTATAACTTTCTTACACTTTATCACGGGAAGGACAAAATCCCAGGGCATATACATATGTAGTATCATCATTTCTTTACCTATGAACCCCAATAATTATTAACTTATCCAGTGCACTTTTATGACACAAACCTTAATTCCCTAAAAAAGGATTAGGGCTAAATTTGGGCGCGCTTACTACGTCATGAGAAGCGAACTCCAAAAGAAGTAAAGGCCGATCACTCATAAGATGTCATCCACTCATCGAGCGACATTCCGACTCGCACTGGGCTGCACTTAGTCATTCAGGTGCCTTACTGAGAGAGACAAAGACTCCCATTGTTGTTGTTTTGGAAAATACTTAGTGGTGTGCAATTACAGGTTGTAGACCTACGAAATTGAGATTTTGTTTGAAAGCAACGAGTTGTGCTTACGATTACCCCCTTTCTATATGCAGGCTTACAGTAGTAGCCTCCGACTCGCATTCAGATCACGCGGAATTTATAATTTTCGACCAATAAGTACGAGTGCGAGTGCGAGCAGGGGACTGCTTGGGAACTATTTAAGGGAAGGACTGAAGAAGAATAAACAAGTGCCCACCGTGTTTCTCTTACCACGTTCTGCTGGTAGTCTCGCGATGGCTACACAAAGGGACGTTAGTGTGCAATCCGATATCTCGAAGATGCAGGCTGAAGGGGATGGAAGCTTTAAACGCAAGCCTTCTACCTTTAGGAACTTTATTGAGAAGGGAGGGAAGTTTGAACCCGAGAAAGGTGAGAGAATGCCCAGTGGCATCCTTTCTTGTTTTTTTTTGCTTGGTTTTAAGTTGATTTACTGATGGTTTTGAATCGTTGCATTACGATAATAGATCGTTATCACCTTTATGTTTCCTATGCGTGTCGTGAGTGATGTTGATCTACCGAGATTAATCCCCATGGATCTACTAACTGAGGTTATTTTGCTGTCTAGCGTGGGCACACCGAACTCTTATTACTCGCAAACTTAAGGGGCTAGAGGAGATAATTCGTATGTACACACTTACATATTTGACCCATAGATCTGGTAAATTAACTCCTTTTTAAGCATTTACCGTGGTCTCTCCTCGCATGGGCGAACATGGATGGCCATTTGCGAGTGTTGATCCGTTCCCCGCTGCGGGCGTTGATCCTATCAATCATTCTCAGCACGTCAAAGATCTTTATTTGAAGGCTGATCAAGATTACTCCGGGAGATTTACCGTCCCTATTCTTTGGGATAAGAAACTCAGCACTATTGTTAACAATGAATCATCGGAAATAATACGCATTTTCAATACAGCTTTCAATGATCTCTTGCCATCGGAAAAGGCTGCTCTTGATATCTATCCTGAACAACACCGTACTGAAATCGATGGTATAAATGAATGGGTGTATGATACAGTTAACAGTATGTCGCTCCTTTATCTGTGTCTTTGTCTTAAAAGAGGTCACTAATTACTGGCATGTTATTATACTTTTTCTTCGAAAGATGGGGTTTACAAATCCGGTTTCGCTACTACACAGGAAGCATATGAAAAGGCCGTGGTCTCTGTATTCGACAGTCTGGACCGTGTCGAGAAGATCCTTGATGGTAAAAAGAAATATCTCGTCGGCGATACCCTGACGGAAGCGGACATTCGTTTGTTTGTCACAATCATCCGGTTCGACCCTGTGTATGTTGGCCATTTCAAGTGCAACTTCCGTACTATCCGTTCCGGATATCCAAATATCCATCAGTAAGTTTCAATACAAGGTACAAAACTTTATGGAATTGATTTTGATGAATCTTGTTTCCCTTTCCTTCCCGTGTTCTCATTTGAAGTTGGCTACAAAATTTGTATTGGAATAATCCGGCGTTTAGCAGCACGACGAACTTTGATCATATCAAGACTCACTATTACTGGTCACATGCTCATGTAAGTTTGTTCCCTACATTGATTATGATGATAACAAGTATCTTATGAACTAATAATGTTTGCTGGATGTAGATTAATCCAACACGAATTGTTCCAGCTGGACCCATCCCCAATATCGAACCTCTTCATTAATTCAATTATTTTTTCTTCGCACGGTATCTTATTATATGAGACGTGTTAAAAAAAGAATAAGTATTGTCTGAACATGTGTACTCTGTACTTTCTATCAAATTAATCAAATCCTTATCTTACGAAGCACAATTCATGGGAGTGGGAGAAATATTCGTTATAAGTAGGGGAGATCGGTTTAGTGTTGAGTATTTGATGCTTCTTAGAGTGGTACCAATTGAAAGGTATTAGTGGATCAATCACGGCCTTAAGGAGAGGCACATCAATTGGATTTATGGTGTTAGGTTATAAAGGTAAGGAAGGAGTAATCATGAAGAGTATAAGTAAACACCCAAAGGGTGCCTTCTCCATCCCTCACTCTCCTACAACTTCAAACGCTGATGCTGAGATGCTAATACCATCCCTTCGATACTTGACCGTCCTTCTCCTGCTTCTCATCACCGGCCTATTATTCTTTTCAACTCACATCTGGTCTGAGGACCTACAAGTACAATCATATGCTTATTACCGTAACCGTAACCACCCCCGGGCCATTTCCTCATCTGTATTTACGTCATTAAAAGAAAATCCCTCGTTGACGATAAACGTATTAAGAAGGAGTCGGACTCGGACACGGTCTGATTTGAATTTGAACCTGAGCGGGAATATCAGTGTCGGTGTGTGTTCGTTTAATTATTGGTATTACTACACACACATCCCTTCTCCCCTTCTCCCCTTCTCCCCTCCCCCGTTCTCTTTCTCTTTCTTCTTTCCTTCTTTTTTCTTTTCTTTTGGCTACCCTGGCTTCGGTTACTACCCCTTAGTTTTCTTTAATTACCCTAACTTTCCCCTTGTTACCCTTATGCGAGTTCATGTGCATGTGTATCCATTTACTTTGGTGGATACACGATGTGGATTCTTCTTACGCTTGTCTAATCTTATCATGGAAATGATAATCGAATCTGATAAAAATTTCGTTTGTGTGCTTTTTATTCCGTTGCGCTTTGTTATGTAAAAAAAGACCTTGGCCTTGCGGAGCTGATTACTACTTTTTCTTCTTTCCCCTTTCTTAACTCCCTCTTCTAGCCCTAGGATCTGACAGTGACAGTAGCGGCGATGAAAGCGAAGACAAGAAAGAGGAAGAGGTTGATAACGATGATGTCCGGGTAAAACTACAATGGCAGAGAAAAGGGAGAATCAGGAAACAAACAGGGAAACGTGGACGAGGAAGGTGTGCACCAAAAATTGGAGAGCACTCTCCTAGTTTCAAGGTGCTTATGTACCCAAAGGAGATGTTCTTTCAGATAGGTTCACTTTATATTATAGTTTTCTTTATTTTTAGCCTAGTTTAATAAGAGAAATGACATAAATTCTTCAACTGTGTTTTTGTTTTGTTACTTACTATATATGTACATATATGTACTTTATTGAACATGTTTGGTATCTTCTAAAAATATGAATTAATAAGAAGAGAATAAAATTGAAAACTGTGGAAGAGATGAAGGGTGCACTTTTTAAAAAATCAGAATTATGGCAATTAATTCAGGACTTTACCAAGTCCCCAAATAAATGTTTCTGTTTTGACCAGTTCTCTATATACTTATCACTATGCAAAATAAATGAGTCTCTACACCCAGTAAATAATAAATTGAAATGTGTAATTAGATTAGACCGAAAGACAAATGCGTCGCAGTGTCTCAAATTAAATGCTAAACCTAATTCATAAAGGACAAGCTGACCCCCTTTCCATTTCCCGAAGGGTATTACCATGCATAACTCTTTGTCTAATTTGTCACGATGTCCGAGAGTGGGGACCGAGAGGTTGAGGATCATCCCGGTGAATGGGTAGTAACAGTTATGCTCATTTAGTGGGAGGTTGTCGTGTAAGATTTCGAGTTGTTTAAAATTCTTTGGTGCAAAGGTCTTTAACTACATTGCATCAAGGTAATTCGAATAAGAATAAGAAAGAACACGAGAAGTGAATTAAAAGTGAGAAATGACACGACTTACAGCAGCACAATACCATAAAAATGCTTCTTCGAGATTTTGTTTCAGTAATGTATGAAGCCTTTGGTTTACCAATGTCTCCACGGAGGAGTGAATGGACAGTGTAGAGTAATTAATCGTTTTCCTAGTTTTATTCTTATCTAGTCTGACCCTCGACGGATGAGCTTTGGAGTTCTCCCCCTCCTTCTCATTACCATCGGGAAAATTCCTTGCCTAAATGCGATCAGGCCCATTACAATCAGTTCATATTCTGTGGATTTATAAACAAGCCATTGGTTTTGGGTGTAAAAACTTACACTAGTTCCGTAACGAAACCATAATTCAAAATGACAGGATTTACCATCGTTGGGTACGTCCTCTAAGGAGCGGTCCTGGTTCTCCGGATCAACGTCCATAGGATCAACGTTCATGTTGATAATGATATCATCGTCAAATGAAAGGTGTACAAATTCAAAGAAAGTCTTTCTCAAGTGCTCCGGCATTTCAGTGATCGCGCCAGCCACAAACTCGTTGTCCCTGGTCTTTATTTTGAAAGATCCTCTCTCCCTAATTACTTTCAGTTAGTATCAGGGATTCGGGATTAATAAAGCTGAAAGAACTTACAAAAACCTTTTACTAATTTCTATATAAGGTTTTCGTTCTGATTCAAGCATTGCTCGCTTTTCAAGCTAGGAAGCTCGCATCAGATAATTAGCTGCAAGTAAACTACAGGAGAACTTTCACCAATTCGGTTAGTTTATCAGGATCGTCAGCAGACCATTTTTTGATATCTTTTGAGACACGTTTTCTTTCTTTCTTAGTCCAGGACGCTCTGTTCGTTAACATATTCTTGTCAACCGGACATTTCATCTTTTTCAACGACTTAATAGTGAGCTCTTCTAATACCAAGGTAGTGATTATGAGGGGTACTTTATCCTCTAAACAATAATGAGCTCTAGGGATATCTTCCGGGAGAGGGGTGAGTGGTCCATCAAAAAGGTCTTCGAGAGTTGGTGATGGGATGTCCGTGTTAGGATTGCAGGTCTGGTAGAAAGAATCCCATATTTTGGAGCGTTCTGGGAGTTTAATCACGCTGCGGTGCGATTCTCTGTTTAGTAGCCTTAACTACTTAATTTAAACTAGAATACCTTACTTTTTGCAAACATATCTGAAGTCTGAATAATTATCCATATCCCGAGATGAAATTGTATCTGAGGCATTTGGCAACAAACCATATGTTTTGAGTGTAAAATCTAGGTTTTTCGCAGTATATATTAAACTTGGAATCAAATTTTCTTCAACAACTTTCGTTGAGCTGCCTGTTTTGTCTGTATCGTGGCAATGATTGAATGAATTAGTATATATCGTTGTATAATATGCTTTAAACTTGAAGACAAACCACAACTTGGATCCCGAATGAGCGCACAAGAAGTCCATATAACATCAACGGGTGCATTTCTTATTACTAATTGAAAGTTATGAATGCAGGCCAACATAGGGAGCATGTACAGTGATCCTACTCCATATCATGAGGGGATAACAATACAACCGCATTATGATTAGATTTCACCTGCACACACAAGAGCACACATACGGGCCCCAATTTGTATATGTGTTCTGAACGTTGTAAGTGAGGTCGTGATTAAACCTTCTTGCCTAATATCTCGATATATACTAGCCACGGTATTCGTGGGTTTCTTGTTTTTATCTTTTGAAGCTTCGATAATACTTCACATCATGTGAGTATGAGACATAAAACGTGGGTACCAAGTAGTTTACCTTTTAACTTTAAGCCACAAAGAAACGTGTGAAACCATTAGATGAAAATCGGTGACTGTTTTGATAGCATATACGTTCTCTACTCCAGAAACCATCTTTGCCACTGTAACCTTCCAGTCCGTATCTCCATGAAGATCATTTTGAGATACCACGTTTTCATCCTTGCAAACTAATTCAAGCTCGTTTCTATTTTCTAAGTAGTCTTTTAGGGCTTTAATATTCTTGATAAACTCAGGGTTTTCGGGCCTTATGTTGCATATGCACGCAAGCAGGGTATGAACAGATGAGTTCGTATTGATGAACCCCTCCTCTACGATAACATACGCTTGTTGTTTAGTTGGGTGTAGCTTTATATCCCCGCGTTTACCTTTCTGCTTGTTTTCTGTAGCACATTTCTTGATATGTTCTAAATCATCATCTCCTGGTGGATCATCCGGATATTCGGGGGCGGGGAAGGGGACCGAGATGAGGGGGGAGAAGGAGATCGGGATGAAGGGGGAGAAGGAATGGGAGAAGGAAGAGAGAGAGAAGGGGGAGGAGGGGGAGGAGGAGGAAAAGAAGAGGGAAGAGATGGAGAGAGCGAGGAGTGAGAACTAGAGTAATAGGAGGAGCTAGAGCTCGATGTTAAATTTGAAAAAGAATTTACCACAGACAGGGATGGAGGAGGGGTTATATTCAGCTCAATCTTAATATCGTTACTTACATGTAGGCCTTGTTCTGGACCACTCATTACACCGCCTGCACGGACACCTTCACTGGCAGATAATTCATGGCTAGGGGAATCCTGCAAGTCGTCGCTCTCCGTTAACTGAGGAGAAATGACCACTTCGGATACTACTGTTCCAGAAGATGGCACATAATTATGACATTCCAAAGGAGAACCGCCTAAAGGGGTACTTTTTTTTGACTGGCAAATTTGAGGACCGTTTCTTTCATAATTAGGGGATACAGACGTTGACCTAGGAGTTAACCGGGAGGAAACACTACGAGAATTGGATGTATTCGATCCCTTTTGTTTTTTTTGACTAGCAAAGATATCAGATAAGTCCCCGCTATCACGTCTGCGTTTTGTACCCCTTGGAGTAGAGTCCGGTGATTTACTCAGAGGTGGTGACGATGAGGTACTCAAATCAAGAATAGCATCCTCGGCTTTAATTCTCGGCATATTTTCAGGGTCTCCGATAAATTTCTCAGATTCTTCTTTGGCAATCGAAGTTATTGAGTCACGTAAAAAAGACTCGGAGGAGACTACAGCAGTCGATCCGTGACAATGCGCCTTAGCATCAAGTTCCCTTACGGCTCGGGACGTGTCATCCAGGCAGGAGTGATCAGTTTCTTCATGTTTGATATTTGTGTTACTGCGCTCGTTAGTGTGACTCCTATGGGCCACGAATCGGTTCGGCACCTCAATCCCGGTTCCATCATCATTTAATTCAGGTGATAATATGACTACAAATTGAAGAGATGGATGTCATAAGCATTATCGGATAAAGATATCCTGACCAAAATATGGAGAAGAAGAGAGGGAAAATAAGGAGAAAAAAATAGTATATCGCACCATTTCCTCCTAGAGATTGTAAGAAGAGTCTTGCATTATCGGACAACGGGTTCCCGTCGAAACCCAGTTGAAGGGGAACGAGTTCACGGAATACTTCTCTGAGGTTATTCTCAGACAAATCTTTTATGTCAACGAAGACTCTCATCTCATCGGAATCAGATAAGTTAAGACTCGCCTTGGCGAACCTGATGTCCCTATATTTAGGGCGGTGAGAAC
Organism: Pyrrhoderma noxium; assembly: GCA_002287475.2. Taxonomy (NCBI): domain Eukaryota; kingdom Fungi; phylum Basidiomycota; class Agaricomycetes; order Hymenochaetales; family Hymenochaetaceae; genus Pyrrhoderma; species Pyrrhoderma noxium. The sequence continues at coordinate 496,619 of CM008260.1, forward strand.
TATATACCTTGTTCGGAGACTACGGAAGTAAACGTTTCTTGAAGATCACGCCGATTTAAAAGTACTTAACCCTTCCTTTGCTTTCATGACTCTGTCGCCCCCAACGTCCTGGTCGACAGAAGATCAGACAATGGCAGCTTCTTCAAAAACTATCACCACCGTCCGACGTCCGTCCGCTCCTCGAGTGCTTCTTGCAACCCGTGCTCATGTCGATTTGCATGAAGCCGGGTTAACGTCTATTGCAGGTACGTTTGCTTGTACATTTGAATCTGTTTTTTTTATATATACTTTCGGTCGTCAAGTCTTCTAACAGCTTATTATTTGAACTAGGAGCGAGAGAGGTTATCGCAGCTTTGCGAGCTCGTAAATCGGTAACAAAGCTAATCTTAGGGCATAACGAATTGGGGGATGAGGGCTGTAAGGAGCTTTTCCGTTTTCTATGTACTTCGGACGGGAGACGGTATCACATTGCTGAGATCAGCCTGAACTCCAATGGGATTGGGGATATTGGTCTTGAGGCTATCTCAAATTATATTCAAGGCAACGTGCATCTCCGCGAGTTGTTCCTTCAGAACGTAAGTCATTTTTACATGCTCATCTCGTTTAATCCTTCTCGTTCTCACAGTCATGAACTTCTCCTATATTATATCTCGTGTAGAATGCTTTCCAGGTCCGTAGATCGCTTTGTATGCGCATTTTCTGCAATCTTATCTGATTTTTAGGGAGGGTCTGATATCGCCCTTAAACTTAGTTTAGCAATCAATTCCTCTAGATTGGAGCTCTTATCCCTCGTTTCTAATCAGCACCTCTCGGACTCATTCTTTACTCCCTTCTTATCCAATCTCAACCCTCCACATTTACGCGAACTTCAGATATCTGCACTTGGCCTCACCCGGGTTTCTGCTCCTGCTTTGGTTGACTTTTGTACTTCCCCCCGTTCTCGTGCACTAGAAGAACTGAAGTGTAACGGAAATTCTCTGGGAAATCGGGCGGTTCGCCAACTTATATCGTCACTTCGCTCTGGGAACTTTACCCTTCAGAAACTCGAAGTCCACGCCAACTTCCTTGCAAATGACAGCAATTCTGAGGAAAGTGGGGGTGAGCCAGAGGAAAGTGTAGAGGAGGCTCGTGCGCAGTGGGAAGCTAGCGAAAAAGACCTGAAAAACATGCTTGTTAGAAACAGCTTAATACGCAGAAAAGTTCGAGAAGAGGCACTGTCGCTTTTAACTTATGCCAGGACACTTCTTTTTGTCCCTTCTCGGCATCCGGACTCACAACGGCAAATCCCATCCGCCCAAACATCAAAGGACACAGACACTAACCCATCAAATCCAAATCCCTCAGTTACCCCTGGTAAATCCAACACGTTCCCCTTCTACGCCCTTCCCTCTGAACTACAACTACACATCCTCTCACTTCTTGCCCCTTCCCTCTCCCCTCCCCAGCGCGCCCGTGTATTCTCCTTCGCCGTATCCTCTAACACACTTCGATCGCCTTTACCCTTGTTGCATTCACCTTCGCACGCAGGGTGCATTCCAGACCCAGCTAGCTTACCTTCTAGTGACGTAACAGCTTCACTAGGGATAGGGCTTAGTAGCTCGCATTCGAATAGCTCACATTCGAAGTCCAAGTCGAGTTCTAGTAGTTCTAGCAGCTCCAGCAAATCTAGCAAGGGCAAAAAACGAAGTACGACTGGTGCAGGTAATGTGAATCTTGGTATGCTTAGCGGTATGGGTCCAGGATTTGGTATGGCGATGGGTATGGGCATGGGTATGGGTGGTATGGAGGGACTTGGTGCGGGTTTAGGTGGGGGAATAGGTGGAATAGGCGGCCTTGGAGGTACCGCTGCACCACTGAAAAAAGTTAGCCCTTGCGCAGGAGGGTGTATGGGTGCGGGTAGGAGCGTATTTTGTCACCGTGAAGAGGAGAGGTCGCGCTGGCTAATGGAAGTTGGGTGCTATCATTTTGACCTCGACAAGCGACGAGAGGAAGATGTTCTAGCTCTGCTTGATCCCCGTCTTAGCACCCAGCACAGAAGGACTTGACGGACTGCTGCCTTCCCCCCGGGCTGTGCTAACGTTTCTTACTAACCCCCCACAAACTGACTAATTTGTGTGTCGTTTGTATGTATATATATATGTGTGTGCCGTTTCTTTATTGTATTACGACATCATCATATCGTTTCTTTCTATCTATGGATTCATGACTTTTGTGGGACGCTTTTTTTTTTACTTATGTATTCTGTAGTAACGCATCTTTTTTCTTTCCCCCCTCTCCAGCCCCTTTTCTTCTCTTCTTTTTTTCCATCAATTCAATTCATTTCGACTAAGAGCGCGATCTATTGTATTCCTCTTATCCATCCAGTCGTTTCTCTTATTTGTCCCATCATTAAAATATTCCTACCATTTTCTTCTCCCCACCCCCAACTTCTTTCACGCTTCTCCATCCGTACTCAACACATCTATATAACATAACATAATACCTCCCTTGTTTTTTTTTTTTTTATGTTTTACCCGTTTTATATTAGTTACCCGTTTTCAACGATGGTCAAAAAGCCGTTGTTTTGTATAGTAACGATAAGTTGGAGAGGAACGAGGATATACTGTATAAAAAAAAAGAGAAGGAATCGTACGTTAAATGTATTCTTACGCTACGTTTTTCTCTTTCTTTCTCTCTCTCTCTCAGAATCAAATGAAATAGAAATATGATGTATGATACACGAGGGGGGCCTTCTCTTCTTATCTCTCTTAAATTGTTTATCAGATAAAAATAAAATAGATAGATAAAAACATTTCCCATAAAAGGAAACCTAAGAAAAATTGACAGACGGGTGTGAAAAAAAAATTGATAAATTTGTGATTTAAGGTTTTACTGTATGTAGCCTTGTAGCTTTATTTTATTTAACGAGTTTTTACGTATTATTTACGCTTTACGCTTATCTTCCACCCATCGATTTTTTTTAATTACGTTTAGGGTTTTTAATCTCAATTTTCCAATTCAACTTACCAGATCGCCTCCCCCCCTCCTTTAACTTATAGAGAAAGAGGAGGGGTTATACTTATCCACTTTTCGTTTCCTCTCTCTCTCAAGTTTATTAAGCTTTCTATGGTCACAACGTAAAAACAATTTAGAAATACGGTTTAAGTTCTAGGCTTCTCGCTTTCTTCTCTATTCGCATGTCACTTGAAACTTACGGACCCGATCTCTAATGTGTAAACTCAGAAAATAAAAATAAATATACATATGTAGTCAAAAGTAACAAAATTCCTTTTTCGTTTTACTTACTAATACCCCCAAAGTACACATATATCTTAAAAATAAACACATCACTCTAAGCATATAATTTACGAGAAAAAAAGACGAAGACTGGTCCCTGAGAGGTTAGACAATTAGAAAATTACAAGTATTTAATACGAAATACGAATCACAATAACTTAGTCAGCCCGATCCTGTACTGTACTAATTTCCTAATTTAATCAATCAATATCGGTCTGAATTCCCATCCCATTTCCAGAAGATCCTTCGATGTAGACCATAGGCTGGTCCAGTCTAGTATAGTGCTGTGTAAAATGTAGTACAAGTCCAACATACCAACATATCAAACGAGATAGAAGATATCATCGCTATATCACTATATCACTATTACCAACTAATCCCTTCCCCTCCCTTTTTTTTTAACACGCATTATTTGATCCCACTCTCTACTCATACTAAAAACACCCAATAACCAATCTTCTTCTTTTTCAAAAAAATTCAAAAAAAAAAGCCAGCACTTAATCGACCAACTAGTTAACCAATTTATTCTAAAGACTCTCCCCCAACCAACGTATCACATATTATAATTACAAACCAAAAACCAACAAAAAAAAGTAAGGCAGACAGAAAAAGAGAGATAGAGATAAATAGAGACAGAGAAAAAAAGTAATACTACTATTTGCTTACAAGAATAATATCAAAAAAGGATAAGAAGAGAGAATATGAAGAGAGTATATGAAGAGAAACGAGTGAGGTAGTAGGAGGGGTCTTCATGCCACGCCATACTTGTGAAAACAGAATAAAAGAAAGGATGGTAGTTTACCCATCCATCCCAAAAGGAGAGGTTTAGGTAAAAAAAGAGAAACACGTAGTCAGATACAAAGAAGGAAGAAATCGCGGATTAGAAAGGAGGGAAGAGAAGACGGAAAAAAGGAGACAACAACAAGAGAGAAACGAGGCAGAAAAGAAAGAAGGAGAGTCGCTTAGTAGGGTGGATTTGAATATGAGTGGCAGGTAGAAAAAAAAGTAAAGGAGTAAAGGAGTAAAGGGGTAAAGAAGTAAAAGAGTAAAGAAGTTGAAATAGATGTATGCATAGAAAGTCCTGGTGTTATTTTGTTACGTACTTCTAGCAAATGAATAGTTTGTAAGAGCGTTGTTATGCGTGCTGTCCGAGTGAGAGAAGGGAATACTAGTGTAGCGTGTAATGAAATGAGGTCTTCGTTGGCGCGCAGTGAAGAAGAAGATTGCCAGAAGATGACGAAAAAAGAAAATCCCAAAAGAGATATTATGTCAAATAAGGAGAGGATAGAACTGGCGGATGACGCTGGAGTGGATAAGTGAAGAAGAAGAAAAACTGAGAAGAATTAAGAGATTAAAGGGATAACAAAACACATCGACAAAGGGAATAATTGAATAAAGAATTAAGGCTATTAAAAGTACGCCGTAAGAGTATTGCATATGCGTGAACATGAAATTGATCTGAATCAATCGAAAATTAGAAAAAAAGTGGAAATGAAAGGTCTATAAAAGGAATTGTAAAGTTTAATTTTCCCCAAAATTCTAGGAACCAGAAAATAGATGATATAGGTAAGAAATCTAGTATATATGTCGCAATTAGTTAACGACGAACGATGTAGAGTTGTTTAATACTTACGATTAAGCACCCACGATAGGGCTGTTCAGTGCCTTCCAGAACTTCCAGCCAGATCGTTTCTTCTTAAGTACAGGATTTCTGTGATCCGATGGTATATGTGAAGGAGTAGGTCCACTGGCGCGTCTTGTAAGCTTTGATGGCTTTTGTGGAATTCGTGCTTCTGAAGTTGTACCAGACGATTCAGACCTGATTGGAACAGATAATGGAGAGGGGGTATGAGGAACATGAGAAGTTACAGGGGCGGATTCCTTGGGATGGTGTTGACTATGATAAGAACTATGGCTAACAGAAGACGATCCCGATTGCGTTGTTGCATGTTCATAATGGTGATTAATCTCAGTAGAGTTGGAAGTGGGTGTGCGTGATGTATGATCTGATCCAGAAGAGCGTCTATCCCGAGTTGAGGGACCATGGTATGATGAAGGGGGAAGGGAAATGGCAAGGGAGGTGGGAGTAGGAAGATAGAGTGGTGTTTCACTATAAGTAGACTCAGAGGGGGCATTCACAGACGCTGACCCTGCTGTCGCCTTAGTCGATGTCGAGATACAGCTAGAACGGTCTTGAGATATCGACGATTGTATACGAGGAGCAGAGAGCGTCATACCGTTCGTTGAAGTTGAGGGCGCATAACTAGTTGCAACCGGCGTCCGTGATGATGATGATGTTGAATGGCTAGTAGTTGGAGCATACCCTGAAGATGATGGCAGAGAAACTGTGGGGTTTGACGGACTAGGACTTGGATCAGAAGTGATCCTTGTTCTTGAATGAGATCTCCGCTCCTCATCTCTTTTCTCCCTTTCGAGTCTTCTATTACGTTCGCGTTCCCAATCTTTCTCCCGTTCTTTGGCACGTTCAACCTCGCGATGTCGGTGCCGTCTCTCTTCTTCGTACCTATCGCTTCGTTTCTCTTCCTTTCGACCATGTATGGTTTCTTGGGAATCAGGGGGCGTTGGTAAACTATTATAATCCTTCTCCCGTTCACGTGGTGTGCGCACTGGACGGGAACGGGACTGAGAAATAAGTGACTTTCCGGCACCGACACCCGTGTAATCTTCCCGCTCTTCCCGTCGAGTTTGCGTCCTTCCCTCTTGCCTACGTCCCTGATCATATTCATGCCCAAGAGCCCTTCTTTTGTCATGTCCCCGTTCTCGTCGTTTCATAGAATCAGACTCATATCGAGGTTCCGTAATACGACGTTCCAAGGCCAAAGCTGAGCGATAGGTACGGTGATCATCTTTTGATTCTCTTTTCTCCCTGGACTCGTGTCTTCTCTCCACATCTCTTCGACCCTGTTCCCTTTTCTCAACATCCCTACGGCGCACATCACCTTCGGAATCATGTTTCCTCACTTTTGGAGTATGCAATTCACGTTCAGACAAAGGCTCGGGTCCTGATTCAGTAGCCGTTACAGTCCTCCGATCTGAATCAGGCTCGTCCTCTTCCGGAGGGGTAGGCAACCTCTTTTCCATGGCCGCTGCAAATTGAGGACTAACTTTTCTTCTGTGACGGATCTTGGATGACTTGTCCTGGTCATCAGAGGTTTGAGTCTTTGCGGCGTTCGAGCTTGATCCGCTATCAGATACTCGTACCGATGCTTGGGTTGGAGTCGAAGGTGATTGTTTTTCGGTATCCGTATATGCACCAGATTTTGTACGGATTACAACATCTTTTACGGAACCTATCCAGGCGCGATGGGCAGCCCATTCATTATTTGACGCGTTACTGTCTCGTGAGTCTAACCCTTCAAGAGCTCCAGAAAGTATAAGTTCAATAAGCGACCATTCTCTCTTCTCATCGTCCCCCTTTTCGGCTTTCACCTCAGCAAAAGGAGCCAAGGATATGAAATCCCCCGTAGATCGAGATAGCATGAGATATGGTCTTGCAGGCTTAGAGTCAGCTTCCAATGGACCTCCGGCGACATTGATTCCAGGTACGGACATAGAATATGCGGCAGCTGCAGGGGAGTTTACATTTGGACCTGGCTTTGAATTCGAGTTTGGGAAACAAAATGAGAGAAGAAAGGCTTCAATACTTCTAATAAGTCTCGCCTGAGCCTGAGTGGTTTGATTCGTGTGTAATATGTTTAGAGATTGGTACGAATTTGGCGATGTGAGAGTTACAGGATTATTTGATTCGAGAACATGAATAATACGAGAACGCTTGCTGCGCAATTGTGCTTTTAGTATTTCACGTCGATGGGAAGAGACTTCGCCTTTGTCATCTTCCTGTGAGCTGGCACTCGTTCGAGAAAGAGGGGATTCTCCGTCTACGGCGGTACTGGAACTCGTCGCACTGACCGAGGTACCATCAGGATTGACAGGAGATGGACTTTTAAAAAAGGTCCATCGACGAGCCTTTTTCACTTCCTTGTCTGATTTTCCGGGAATCAGAGATGCACGTTTCGACTTGCTCCGGGAAAGGTTAGATGAGGATAATGCAAACGCCGGAGGAGCTACTAGATAGGGCCTGGTTAAAGTGGTAACCAAAATAGCGGACTTCAATACCGCTTTATCTCTCTCCTTGTCACCTGAGCTTGACGAAGTCTCCGTAGGCAAAAAGTTGATTATGGCGTCAAACGGTCGCCGTTCAGATTCCTTCTCTTCCTTTTCACCTACACTCAACGAGGACTGTCTTCGTGAAGATTTAGAGAAGCTAAATCGCCTGATCGACGGCCGCCGATGAGCCTTATTCTGCATTGCTGCGGAATTTGGGACGGAATTAGCAGCAGAACTAGAAGCGGATGCAAGAGAAATATTGCTTTTAGATGTGGGAAATTGGTGGATATTATTTTGAGATGCAGAAGGAGAATTTGGCATAGACACAGAAGAATCAGGGACAACGCTGTACCTCAATCGGCCAAAACTGTTGATCTCGCCCACAGCTGTGCCAGTGCCACCTCCCCATCCACCAAGCTTGACAGATCGTTTAATATCTTTTGTGCTCGGAGTAAGTTCTTCCATAAGTTCTTGAGTGTGGGGTACTGTGCCCGGGTAGGCCCGACGCCACAGCTTTGCAACAGCAAGAGCCCATTCAAGAACAGCAAGTAAACGGGGAGCACCAACGTCTTCTACGGCGAGAGGCATTCGCAGACGGAGTGTATGCACAGAAGGAAAACATGAACCGGAGAACGGGAGTGCCGGGGGACGGTGAGATGCAATGAGTATTAGGGATGAGGCCAAGATCGGGGAGTTGTAGAGTGGGGTCAAGGCGGATAAAGATGGTTCTATTAGAGCATGACAAAAACGTGCCAAGTAGAGATTAGAAGTAAGTTGACTAATAAGAGAAAGGAGAAGTTTGATAACGCACGACCGAGAATGAGTATAACACGCCTTTCTTGCTGAAGGAACGGTGTTATGGATGGTAGTATGTCTGCGTCAATTGACCAGGGTGGACGAGCGCCTACTGAGCCAGTCGTCTTATCTCCATGAGCATTGGCAGTCCCTGTGCGAGTACGAGAAGAAGTAGAGAATGGGTCCAAGGGAAACTTTGGCTTGAAGGCATCATAGGTCATCGGCGAGCTCGTGCTCGAGGAAGCTCTGGAGGACATTAAGGACGTTGGATAGACTTTGCCCTCTATCGTCGGTGGTGGATGGTCGACCGAATGGAAGCGACGAGAGAAGGACTTTTGCTGTAGTCCGAGTGGACAGTAGATTGACGTTTAGGACTGGGACTAAGATTGGGACGAGTGGGCTTGCTTCATGCTCTGGCGCGGCAGTGGAGGGGCTGTTAAAACTCCGAAAAATGTCATCGCGTGGCTTCGCGTCATCGGCAGACCGGCAATCCTCAGTGCATATTCGGTACAATAATAATAATAATGATAATGAAATATCAATCGTCTCTATTCATTTCTGTCTACAACAGCCATCCAATGCATTCGCAGCCCAAGGAATGTGCGCGAACTTCGTTTCGAAACATTATCCGGATCCGGCACTCCCATGACGAAAACTTGTGGTAATTGAGCGATGTCGCCCCTTAAATGGAAGTCTCCGACGACGCGACTTTCTTCCCCTGATCCGTTACCGCTCGATTTGTCAGACGCCATATATCGTCATTGGTCGATTTCCAGATTTCCCCTTCCATTTCATTTCAGAGACCTTGCTAAGTGCAATGCAATATCCAACGCGACAGATATCAGACTGCTCATCACACCTGCTACCCCCGGTATCACTTGCCCAGCGAGCCCAATCACTGGGAAGTGGCTAAATACAAATCTGTGCGTTCTTGGCACTCGACAATCTCCGATGAGAAATAGAAAACAGAATGTCCGGCTCTCACGATACCTGGCCCATCCACCCCGAGATTGAGTCACCGGGACCTTCAAATATCACTTGGCTTTGACGACAAAAATCTTTTCTATCTTTGTTTTCTGTCATGCTTGGTGATTGTGGTGGTTGGTACCGCATTTTGGGGGTCATATCATAACCGCGCTCAAAAAGATACTACCGTCCTACTCGGGACAAATCTGACAACCCTGTACCACCAATACGCTTCAGTGAATTGAAGTTGACACCAATTTAGCACAATGCCTGTCTTCTAAATCACCGTTCTGGCCACGCCCCTCTCGGCACCGTATTCGGGGAATTCGATCACCGTTTATAAATAGCTATTATAGCTCCGGTGGCTTCACATCAAATACGGTCCGCCCAAATGAACTTCCTGGCTCAAGTCCAAACAGAGCCTTAAAATGTTATACACACTCCTTGCTTCCTTTTTTCCCTTACTTATCCAACAAGGCCTATTTATCTTTCAAACAGTATATTGCTCTGCGAATACAAGAAACTTTATATTGTTTAAGCCTCCCACTGGACTAGACGATGGGAACACACCCAGTGACCAAGTTTTCGGTAAGTTCTTACACCCCTAAAAGTTACACTAATGTGTAACTCACTATTTACCCTACGTGAATTAAGAACCCAAAATGACTTACTTTCATATCTAGATGTACTATATCACCCACACACATGTGGAAATCTATCACATTCATTCCCGAATGCACGGAGGGCCGGTTGCAAAAATGCAAGTACAATGTAGCAACTTCTATACCCATTCCACACCAAACTAACGGGCCTGGACTTTGGCATGGGGACACCTCTCCCTTCCAATCATTGCGATGCACGCCCGTCTCTACGAAGTATGTGTAAACCTGTTCTAAATTTATTTTAGACCCGCGGACCGCAAACTAATTACTAAACTCAATAGCTAAATATAGACCTTCGAAGCTATAACTGGGGCCCGTAACGACATGATTCACCCTTACAACCCCAGCACAGTATGTGGGGCTCCTTTCAGGGTAGCTTTAGCGAAAGAAAATGAGGTGCACGTACAATACAACCGCGAAGTTCTTTGGGTTCAATACCCTAGTATTGGTTTTACCCATCTTTTCCAATCCTGCTTATCCATCCAGCTACCTGCATGCTAAGTTTTTCCATGCATCCGATTGTTATTAATAAGATGACCGGAACAAATTTAGAAATGCTAATATCAATCAATAAATAGGTATATTTATCTCCTATTCAATCCTAAGTATACCAGTCAAGCACGATGATTGATCAAAACACATGTAAGTACATTTTTATACGTGTATCTCTAACGGGCCTCAAGTGTATGCTCCATTCCCCTACTTGCAATCCAAGATTCCGGTCCCTAAAGTTTCCCCAAAAACCTCAGTAACCCCAATTGGTATACCCAAAAAAAGTATAGAAAAAAACAAGAAAGAAGAAGACGAGAAAGAAGAGGGAGAAAGGGAAGGAGAAATAAGAAAAGAACGCATTCACTCACAGTCCGATTCTTTATTCTCAAATTAACCATCCGTCTCGTATACCACTCCCCCGACGTCGCACCCGGCTCATACCTCTTCCTCTCCTCCACCCCCATCCTCCCCACAGCCCCTCTAACCACCTCACTCTCCTCCCCCAACGCCCTCAAATCCTGCCCAAACCCAGGCCTCGAAAAGAACACAACAGACCACCGTTCATGCGCCCCCTGTTCCCCCGGCGGCGGAACAACACGGTGCAAACTCGACTTTAGAATCCCACCGGAATACAGAGTAAGTGTATCCCCGATATTACATATTGCGTGCCCTATGATGGGGCGGACGTATACCCAGTCTTCTTCGATGTTGGAGCTGCCGTGGGGGAGGACTTGGAGGCCTCCTAGTCGATTATGGAGAAACGAGAGAGAACCAAAGTCGGTGTGTGCGCCGTGAGCGACTTTCATGTTCTCTTTGTCTTTCAGAAGGAGACGGCTCCCAGAGGTTGAGGTTGAGTCTGGGTCAAGTTTCCGCGGAAGCATCTTGATAGTCCGTGCTTCCGAGCCACTCGGCTCGGAGGGGCTGTGGGACTTGAGGAGCGTACCCGGCGGGAGGGAGAGCTTAGATTCAAAGATCGCGAAGAGTGTATCCATGACTTCAAGGGACTTGCGAACGAACGGGATGATTGTTTTTTGCATTCTGGCTGTGACGGTGGGAGGGTAGGTACGGTGGATGATGTGTGGGTAGGCGAGGGCGTCGTCTTTGGAGATGTTGATGAATTCGACGGTGTCGGTGCTGCCATGTTGATCCGTTGCGTATGTTCCGGCGGCTTTGTAGCTGTGCGCGCCGACGGAATGGAATTGAATTGAATTGATAGGCGGGGTTGTTTGGTATGGGGATGGATGTGTGGATTGGTGTGTGATTAAGTAAGTATGTTTGAATGAGTAAATTTAGATCGTAATAATATAATTACGAATATAATGTGATAATATGATATATGGATGCTTACCCAAACGAATGCCCGAGATCTCCCTGTTCGTATCTTAGTTTCTCTTCCAGAGGGAGGTCCATGGTCTCAGCGCCCATATCAAACATCCCATCTACTTCCTCATCAACACCATGATTTTTTAGACTATAAAATCACGCAAAAGGAGTAGTGTGAGCAGATTAACATATACATAGACATAAACATATTTAAATCATCAATCGTTCATACTCCAACTCATCTCGACACGTTTTAATAGACCAGTGCATATCGACTCATCCATAAAACAACAAAAACAAAAACAAACAACAAAAAAAAAAGTGAAAACAATAATAATGAAAATAAAGATAACAATGGAGATAAAGATAAAGATAATAATAGCTAAATAAAACCCAAACTCACTACCAAAACCCAAGATCAGTCGCAGCATCCCAGAGCCTCTCAATCTCCTGTACATCCCCCGCTTTGATAAGCTCGTAATCAATAACGAGAAGCGGGATAGTCGGGATATTATCCGGAAAAGGTGGAAGTGATAATGATAATCCAGGCATATTATCTTTATCTTCAACGTTATCGTTATTATTGCTGCGGCTTCGACCAAGAAATGAGTTTGGTACGTTTGGGGTAGTAAGATTTCTACTAACGGACCGCCCTTTATCTTCTGCGTATATAGAAGTAGGGCCCGGATCAGGGTGCAAGGTGTTGTATATATAGATATATATAGAGAGAGGGAGGTATTGATTGGGATGGTAGTAGAGCACGGGAGCACGGGAGCACGAGAGAACGGGTAGATAACCTACCGGAAAGACCTCCCTCTCTTTTATAGTATATCATGCACTATATACTATATACTATATACTGCACATCAAGCAACCCGTTCAGCTGATACAGCCCACTATCTACCAACCCTATCTCCTCAATAGAATCATAATTAAGTAACACCCCGCACCCTACATAGACCTTGTGACTTATCTCTCTTCAAGTAGGTGCACCGCAAACGTACGAGAAGAGGTGGATTGTCCCATGGTCTAGGGAGTTCTTTTACACCATGTATATCATATACAGGATAGAGCGCAGAGTTTAATGGGATGGATCACCTAACTTTACCTTCGAATTGTCCCATAGCGTTTCTATTTCTATTTAAAGATAGAAGAAGCTTCGTAGTATTGAATTGGGTGGATTAGATTAGTGAACGGTTTCGTCCGATTAGATCCGAAGTTGTGTTCACTTTATTGAGCTATTGGGCTTTATAAATTGGTTAAGTTTTTTTTATTTTCCCGCTTAGGAGGAGAGTGTCGGTTTTATAAATAGAGTGATGCTCACACTAGGCTGGGCTGGTGTGAGTTGATGAGATACTTAGTAAGCAGGGTGGATTGATAAGCAACACCGTAAGAGAGTAGATAAATATTTGTAGCATTTACTTTAAGATAGTTCTCCAACGCTTATGTAGCAAATCAAAAGTGGTGAGCATAGGTGTGATCGTATTCGTATTCTTACACATGGACAAAGGAAGGAAGATAGAGAAAATGTAGAAAATAAACAGAATATAGTACACACTAAAAATCGAATAAACGAAATCCTCTTCTTTCCTCTGCTAAGTTTTGAACGCCAGGAACATATTTTAATAGCCTGATAGGTTATGTTCCATTCCCCTACTCGCATTCCACGCCTCCGGCTACAATTCACACAATCAGAAACCACACACAAAAAAGAATCCAGCGAAAACAGCACAAAATCAAGAGTAAAATCAAGAAAACAACACTCACCGTCATATCCTTCCTCCTCAACGTCATCTTCCTCCTCTTATGCCACTCCCTAGCCGTCACATTCGGCTCATACCTCCCCCTCTCCTCCTCCCCCATCCCCTCATACACCCCCCTAATCACATCACTCTCCTCCTTCAACACCCTCAGAATCTGGCCATACCCCGGCCGCGTAAAGAACACGACCGACCAGCGCGAGAAGGCATTTTGGGGGAACGGAGGAGGGACAATACGGTGCATGTTCGAACGGAGGATCCCGCCAGAGAAGATGGAGAGCGTGTCCCCGATGTTGCAGATGGCGTGGGAGGGGAGGGGGCGGATGTATTGCCAGGTGTTGGAGCCTGGGACGAGGACTTGGAGGCCTCCAAGGCGGTTGTGGAGGAATGAGAGAGAGCCAAAGTCGGTGTGGGCGCCTAGTGCGACTTTGGGGTTTAAGTTGCCGTTGCCGTCGGTGGTGGTGGTGGTAGGCTCGGGAGGTTTCTTGATTACGCGAGCGTCTGAACCGGAGGGTTCGTCCCGGGAATGATACTTGAGGAACGTACCGCCTGGAAGACCTAGTTTTGCCTCGAGGATAGAAAGGATCGTGTTATTGACTTCGAGAGATTTGTCGACGAAGGGTCGGATAGTTGATTCCATATGTGCGTAGACGGTGGATGGGTAGGTTCGGTGGACTATGTTCGGGTATGCGAGGACATCGTCTTTGGCTACGTTTAAGAACTCGACGGAGTCTCTGGTGTTGAATTCATCCACTGCGACAGCTCCAAGGGCTTTGTATCTTTTTTGACGGAGAATCAATATATTAGTATTGTAGTTAGATTGAGAGTGAGAAGGAAGAGTAGATAAGATATCTGACCCAAAGGCCATCTCGCCATCACCTTCTTCAAATTCCATCTTCTCTTCCAGTGGTAGGTCCATCACTTCGGCACCCATATCAAACATGTCTTCGACTTCTTGTTCGACTCCATGATTCTTCAAGCTACAACCACATAATACTCCTCAATATTCCCTGCTTAATTCATGTTGGCTCAGGTCTTACTTACTACCAGAACCCAAGCGTAGTTGCAGCCTTCCAAAGTCTATCTATTTCTTGGGTATTCCCTGCCTTGACCGATTGAAAATCGATAACGAGTAAAGGGTGAGTTGGGACATTATCCGGGAATGGAGGAAGTGTTAAGCCAGGCATTAGTCTTCTTGATGTTCCCACAGGATCGAGGGGCTCAGTAACTACTAGTTGTGTCCCAGACCACCAAACTCCAGGTATTTATGTTTGCCGAAATGCGATTTAGAACTAGGGTCGGCCCCACTGCTGTTTTGCATGTGTATAAATCTTACATATATTCTTGGAAATATAACGAGATGGTTGAGCTTATGACTCCATAGCCGTTGAGAAAAGCAATACTGTGAGAGGCCCGAGATAACTGCTCCAACATAAATAGGTGAATCTATTCTTTCGGTGTTCATCCTAACACAAAATAGGGAACGAGTGCATCATAAGTCAGCTTCTCCCGATAGTTCCGCCCTTCGAGGCGTAGTTATTAATCGAGTTTGTCGTGAGACAAATTTTAAGATAGTCCCTGAACTTAATTAACGAACAACAACATTGGAGGTTAATATTGGGCCGTGAGTTTGTAGAGATAGAAGTTGATCCTATAAACAGATTTCGAGACATAAAGCCGATCACCTGTATATCCTTATTCTCTCACCCGAGATACAAGAGATGAACTTGGTTACAACACCGGTTATTGTAAGTTATGAGATGAACCTCCGGAGTGATTTACGCGAATCTGGAGAAGTATACATAATTAGCTATCTCGTGGTCTACGCCAAGGCCACTGAGTTCAAAATCAGGGGTTGAAAAGATGTAAGAAGAGATGTTGATTAGAGCATCTATTGTCCAAAAAAGCATGGTATACATGCAGGGAAAACAGACTAAAAATCAGCAGTAAAGAAATGAAAAATGAAGGTCAGAGAGCTGTCCCACTCGCATAGTTAACTGAAAGACAGACGCACCAAGTTAATTTAACTAAGAGTGCTCCTTCTCAGCTATCTTTATTAATTAGACCTAACCCAACTATAACACCGTCCGCTAGGATGTCACCAGCCTTCTTGCCTTCTTTGGCTTCATGTACGGCCTTCTTCACGAATTGAGCCTTGACGGCCTTTGCACGGGCAATCTAAGAAATGTTTTTCCATTGATAAAAGTTCGCCGAAGGATAAGGACCTCGTTTATTTATTGTTCGTTACTACGCACCTCCTTCGTGTGGTGAAGACACTCAAGGTAGTCTTCAGATTGTAAATGACATTCCTTAGGGTTATCGGACTTCGCATAGCACTTTAGAGAATGAACGAGATTAGCGAGTTGGTTCTTTAGATACACAGAAGCCAAGGCGGTGTACTTTTGAGAATTCTTGCCAGTAGGCAAAACAACGTGAAGGGCCTGAACGAAGCGCATCAACAATTGAAAGTGAGTTATTCTTTTTTTTCTACCCCGACTTACCACCAGTGAAGCTGTACCCAGACTAGAGTATATATGTTAGGAATAGCGAGATACTGATAAATAATAATTCAAAGTATACTCACTGCCATGATTATGGACTAATGTTTACTTTGTTGCTGATGCTATTGCTATTGCTGCTGTCACGGTCTGGCCTCCGAGAGACGAATGGTCACATGCGTTATGCTTAAGTAATGAAAGTGGAAGGCGTAGGGAATTATTTGAATTAATAATTAATAATAATAAAAATGTGGATGACGTATAGGATCTATTGCACCGCCTCTGACCCCGGTGCATAGACCACGCTTACGCTTAAGCTTAGGATCCAGTGCATTCCTTGGTTTCCTTTTGCCGCCTTCCTTTTTCACTAATTCAATCGCATAAAAGATGGCCGATGCAAATGAACTCGCCTTCATCAAAAACCATATAAATACCCTCGGTTCTCTCCCAGTCCAGTTCACGGACGACTACCAGCAACCTCCAAGCAACTCTCTCAGGAAAATCCCTATCATTCCCGTGAGTTCTTGGATTTCTTGTTTCATTTCTCCTACACCCTATATTAACCACGATCTTTGACGCTTGTCTAGGTGGATCTACCTCCCCCACCTCCCCCAAAGCAATTGCAGCCGGAGGCATCATCTTCGGGTAGATTTCCTTATCCTATCTAGTCAAACGTAAACTAACCTACAGTTTCTCGGCCTTATGTATTAAGACATCATAGAACTCGTATTCAAAGTTACAAAACCAGCCTTCTCATTTACCCTTCTTGTTTCACCCACCGATACTATCGCCTCGATCAAGAAACAGCTCTCCAGCCAACCAGGTGCACCGCCCGCAGACTCTCAACGACTCCTCTTACGTGGCAAAGCGCTTGCGGATAGCAAACTTCTACGCGAATATCCTGTAAAAGGTGGCGATACCGTCAATTTGATGCTCAAACCTGGTTTCGAATTCGATTGGACTGCAACTACTAAGAGCAAGGAATCATCAAACAAGACATTGGCAGCAGACGTAGACACAGACGTACAAATGGCACTCAATCCGGAAAGCTCAAAGAACAGGCATGGTCATACCCGTGTACCCTCTCTTGTTCTTTCCCCTTCCCCTTCTCCCTCGACAATCTCTTTACCCGGTGAAAATCTGCCTTCTCCGATACCACTTACTCTTGACACATCGAACATGCCTTCTATGAGAGATACGACCATCCTGAGTTCGTATCAGAAGGGAATTGCGGACCCGGAATTTTGGAGTAGGCTACTCAAGCACTTACAGTATGTGGATCTTCTTTCTCCTTTCTTGACTTCGTAGATAGAGAACTGATCACTTTGTATTTTCCAGGGGGGAGTTTTCTTCGCCGAATGATGCCGAACAGGCATTCGAGACTTTCTTAGTCGGAAGTAAGGGTCAACTTTCTTCAAGTGACATTGCGAAGATTAGAGATAAAATTGGTATTATTGGAATGAACGGAAGTTGAAGATGGAATTACTCAACCCTTTCTTTTTTCTGTTCCTTTTTTCTGTTCTTTTCATTTTCATTTCCTTTTAACCCCCCTTATACTTCTCGTTTAACACATTCTGTTACGAGTTAAGCATTACTACTCATTTTCATTTCAATGTATTACTCCAATCATTACATATCTGTTGAGGATAAGAAACATGCATGAACTCAGTGAATTTATTGTGACGGTGACTCTGGTTATTCCTAATATTAAATGTGACCAAAATCTATAAATTCAATTAAGTTAGATCTTATACGCACTTACACTCGTGACTAACGCGTAGTCACACATGATGACATTGGCTTAATTAAGTCAATGTAACAAAAAATCGCGGAGTAATAATCCTAGGCTAGCAAATTCCCGTATGTTCTCACATCATACCATAAACTTTCTATGGCTGATATCTCTACTCACCCCACTTGCATTCCTAATTTTATCATCCCCTTCGACTCATGGGTCTTTTCAAGCTCAATACTACGAACATAAGCACAACCACGAATACAAACATACTCAAAGACCCCGGAATATTCTACTCTTAACTGCTCATCCGGATGATGAATGCATGTTCTTCGCGCCGACTTTACTTGCTCTAACTGGACATAAACATGGGACTGAACCCGGGACTAATCATAAATCTGGACTCTTAACGAACTCAAAATTGAACTCGGGATCACAATCACAATCACAATCACAATTGGAGAGTGATGGTATTGCTGCTACTCCCGACGAAGTGAACAAAGAGGATATGGGTAACGATAAGGTACACTCACTATGTCTCTCTACTGGAGATGCGGATGGACTTGGTAGTATACGAAAAAATGAGCTGGGGGCTAGTCTTGATGTTTTGGGTGTGCCTGAGGGGAGGAGATGGGTGCTTGAAGAACCGTATGTTATGTTGTTTACTGGCTTTTTGAACTCTTTAATATGTATTTTTACGCCAATATGAATGTGTTTTTGTTTTATACTAAATAAAATAGTCTGTAAGCTCATGCTTAACGATATGCACTTAGGT
Source organism: Pyrrhoderma noxium (assembly GCA_002287475.2). Classification (NCBI taxonomy): domain Eukaryota; kingdom Fungi; phylum Basidiomycota; class Agaricomycetes; order Hymenochaetales; family Hymenochaetaceae; genus Pyrrhoderma; species Pyrrhoderma noxium. Next base: position 515,029 of record CM008260.1, read on the forward strand.
TTAAAGATAATATAACGTTATTCTGGGACGCAGAACTCATAGCCAAATACGTTCGTCCGTACCTGGTAGAGCATAATATTGATATTGTCAGTTTCCCCGCTTTTCTTTGACCAGAATATTCCCTATGACTTGTATCAAAGCTTAAAAAACGAAAATTCAAACCTATTCGCCCTATATCCCTATATATTAATTTAATACTTACATATCACCATACTTTAGATCCTCACATTCGACAAATACGGAATCTCCTCGCACCCAAACCACATCTCTCTCTATTACGGTGTCAGCAACCTACTATCAAACCCACAACATAGAGGTTTGCGAGGGTACAGTCTGAGAACTACACCACTTTTACAGAAATATACGGGAGTGCTGGAAGCAGCTTGGCTCAGCCTAGAGAACCTGATGTGTTCCCCCCTATCTGCCCCCACTCGGCCTAACACCCTTTTCGTCAAGCTCCTCGCATACTTTACGAGGCTCACTCATCATTGTGAAACGCGTCTCAACTTCAAATCCACCGTATCCGGTGATTCTGACCTAAATTCCCTAGCACCACCACCTACGTTTATATCTGGTTGGAAAGAGTACTTTACGGCTTTAAAGGCAATGACGAAACATCATTCTCAGCTCGTTTGGTTTCGATGGTTATACGTCTCGTTCTCTCGGTATATGTGGGTGAATGATTGGATTGAGATACAGGTAGTACTTCCTTAAATTAATAAAATTTTGGTTATTGGTTGTGGGGATATGCCCGACTTTCAAGTAGAGTTTTTACTTTTTTATAGAAGTACTAGGTGTGTGTTATAATATATGCGTTATCATAGAATCGTGAGGTCCTAACATACAACGCAAGTTGTGTGCTTGGGTAACTGAGTCTCGGTTCATTCCTTACAGATATTAAGAGATAGCAATGGGATTGGGACGAAAGTTTTATACATAAAAATTAGTCATTATACGTTTAGATTACAAGAGTCGTGTCGACTATAAGCAGAGCAGGAAAGCTCTCCACATCTCCTGTAATATATCTCCCGTATATGCATTCCAAATTCGTATAGTCAGTCCGTTGAATGAGAGGAATTATCGGTTCCACTCAGGGAGAACTTAACAATACGTACGATCTCCTTGCGGCGTTCTCTGATTAGGCCAATTTTCATCAGTCTCTTATGCAAATCCCCAGATATTGAAAGTTTTATCATATGATCTGGATACAAGGTATAATCCATCAGGTGAAAATGAAAGAAAAGAAATAGGAGGGGTATATCCTTTCAAGAGCTCACCATCCTACTCTCCAGTCTTTGTATTCCACAAGAAAATACATATCTCATTTGGTGATAACTCAGCAGGTCTCCATTGAGTTTCGCGTCCTTTTCCCCCCTAAATGAAGTTGCCAGTGAATTAGTCCTATTTTCTTACTGTACAAGTGTATGAAACTGATATAACATACCTAATATAACCTATCGTTTCCCCAAGCTAAAGTGGGGTAGTTACTTGCCTCCTAGTCATAATTACATCTCAGCCAGAGGCGACTCTGGAAACAATTCTAGCTCTACTTGAAGAAACCAACTCGATGATATTGGCTCTGAGATTGTATTTACCTGTTGATGAGTGTACCCAAGGAATGAGGATAAGTCTAGTCATTATTCTGAAATCATTTCGGACAATAGAATACTAGGCAATCGTCGAATACTCTTCCTAGCCCATTTGACTACGGATTAAAATACCATATGTAGTTATCGAATGTCCCAGTGAGAATGTTTACTTCGGGCCAGAATAGTAAGCTCTCGTATGCAGATTATCTTGGACGGCGACATACTTCCTCTAAATACGGCACATCTTGCAGGCAGTGAGCCCAGTTAAGGTAGATATACTTCAAAGATAACGGAGTATTATATGTGACACGTTCTTCAAGATCAGATATTATCTGACCTCAATGAGCGTATCACAGAGACATTCCGCGTTCAATACAGAGGAAGATCGTAAATTATAGATATTGTACTGGAGTGGAATATGCATTTGAACAAAATATCAGGTAAGATAATTCACCTTCTAGGCTTTCGCATCAAAATGCTATGGTTCTCCCATACGAGATAGGATAATAGAATAATCATGGAGAGAGCACAGTTTATTTTGATGGGCTTATCCTCCTCATAATATACTAGTGATCATAAGTATTTGAGTAAATTCTATATTATACCCGTCTCCTGAAGAGCTGTATAAAGATAAACCTATGCGAGAGTATCACCTTATTTCAGATCCAGAACCAATATGTAACTTACATTAGGAGTATACTACGGATCTTCTGAATTAGAATGGCTACTGGAAATAGAAAGATGGCGCTACTTTTTAACCCGGAGATAGTCCCCATCTCATCCCGTATAAATTCACTCGAGTCCGCTGGTTTACAATGTCAAAGGTAGAAATTCGATTGTCAGCCCACTAGGCATACCCAGACAGGAGTTAATTTGTCATCGGATCTGTGATAAGGTACATGTGATCTATGTGCGACGAACACATCAGTGACGAATCATGCCACACCATAAACTCTCACTATCCCACCCATCCCCAAGACTAGATGGGATAAGCTACCTGTAGTCGGGAGAGAATGCGACTGACGTGACACGATTAACGTGTTCTACTCTGTTACATCTCTTTATCCCAATGCAATTTGCTATTTGGGATTTCCGAAGTTATCGCGATTTGATAGCGACTCGTTGTTCAAGGGTCCCTTGGTTATACATCGCTAGAGCATCCCCTTCAGAATCTACATATACCTACTACCTGACACGAGCTGGATGCTATCTACCTGACATTCTTTCTGTGGTGTTGTGATAGTGACTACGTTCCACAATCTCATCTACTCTCCCCTTTTCGATAGAGTGGGCGGAACCGTTTGATGGATAACTATTTGGTTTGCTAAGGCTTTCATAACTGATTTCCGTAGCACCTCACCTATGAAAGCATTGTCCACTGGAATAGAGACAATTTACCGATATCACCTAGCGAGAATCAAACAATATCTTCAGATCACCATGACTTATCTTGTAGGTAGTATGTCTAGCCTCGGCATACACCTCGGGGTGAGTGAATACTCTTTATGATATGACTGTTGGGATACATGGGTTTTGAATCTAGAGGACGATCGAAGATTGCTAATATTTCACTGGACCGATCCCCACCTGCTCGAGGTAGCTAAGTGGCGGTGATGATGATCTAATGATCGTATCTTTTTAATTCATTATTTCGTTTCGGACTCATTTTAAATTGGACTGCTTAAAAGATCTTTCACTATGGATCCTTGACAGACTCGGTTTGCATTTTTTTTTGAAATGAATGATGGTAGATGCCCATATAAAAAGGAGTTTGTGTGAAGGTCTTGTGAATCGTGGTTCCAAGGCCATCCATTCGGTATCTTCAACTCGATTGAAGACTTCACTCACTCAAACTCGTATTTGATATAAAAGCACCGGGCTTACGTTCGTCTGAATATTAGTCGAGTATGCCTGTCTGTAGATTATAGGAGGGGTTTGGGGTACCGATGTCTCCTTCTAGTCTTGCCGTGATGGGAATTATAAATTTAGGATAAATGGTTGGTGGACGATTGCAGTGAGACTTAGGAAGGCTTTTATGGGATTAAAAGGTACCAGACTCGAGATTTGCGTCAAGCGCAATGGGAAAGTACGGGCAGCCGGAGATAGTGATGTTGGAGAATATCGAATTTGATCTTGCAGATTTGTCGGCTTTTGTTGAATCCGTGGAATATAAGAACGATATAGGCGTATTATTTCCAGGGTGTTGCTCCAAGATAGGTATAGGTTTAACTGTGTTCTTTCTTTGGTTCAAAGATACGGCATAGTTTATGATTACTAGGAGCGAATAGTTGTTCCTGCAGTTGTTTTAAGCTGCAACCCATTTCATTCGCTGCATTCTCGGTTGTAATGCATCTCTTCCTAAGTTTGAGTCCAACTTCAAGCATGAGCTTCCTTGCGTGGTATTAGGGCACTTTTCTCTTTCTTCCACATTTTTATGTAGAGCGTTGTCAGAAAGTACGTGCTATTTAGTAACAGGAGGCCGATTATTTAGCTTACCCCTTACAAGGTAAAGATCTACGATACCCGAGGAGCGATTTATAGACTTCATGGGGGTTTTCGACCGTAATGTATATTCTTTGTGATGGAGCGAACAACACTGTTAAAATACAATACGTGAAAGGTGGTCTTGAATCGCCATTATCGTCTTCCTTTACCAATTTATATTCAGCATTACGTCATGCTTTTCATAGCATTCACCCTACGATGCAGAGATCAACTTCTCCTGTTAACTAAATAAATATATATGCACTTATGCAAAAAAATACGTTATACATTCAGAAAGGTTTAATCTCCTTACATATTGGAGGATTTTGTCGTCTGGTCTCATTGAAATCATATGTATATATCACTTAATCTTCTCGTATAATAAGTTGAATTTAAATGTATCACTATTTAATAATTGGCTATAACTGATGGTAGTTACAGTTGGAGTATTTTGAACCGCAACATCTCTCGATTTGGCAATTACTCTAGTATGGATAAGATAAGTATTTTTGTGAGGCAATCTATGTCTTACCACGTTTACCCGCAAGCTCCAAATATATTGTCACGAGTAAATGCTACTAATGGGAATAGCTTTACGCACATATTTTCAGATTCATATATCCAGTATTTTGGGTCAATAGATTATTCATCACATTATATCAACTTCTTTAGATACTAACTAGGATTTCTATTCTTGTGGTAGAATAGGGGCCAATTTAGCAATATACGAGCATCTCCTGACAACCATCTTCTGAGTTGAGTTGTGTCGAATTGTAACTTTCTTCAACTTCCTTTGGTCTTCTCGGACGTTCAGCTCTTGTTATAAGCACCAATAAGGTACAGAGTGGCTATGAACTGGTTCATATCTGCGAGTAAACTGTAGGACGTGTATCAGTGCCCTAATATTAGCGAAAATCGGGAGGGATACATGTGTCAATTGAGTTGATAATGTAAGATAAGTGAGACAATCAATTTTTTTTATAAATTTACAGACGCAAGAGCCGATGTAGATGAAACAAGATATCTGAAAATGAAAACAAAGATAACTCGAAGATGCTTACCAGTAACCCGAGAAAAACAACTGAACTTGCATGGCCCTAAATTTCTCCAGAAACATGATATCCCTTGCTTAATTAAATTTAAGACTTCCGCCAGTATTATGCACAATAATTATAGAAGATTTGGCTGGGACTGAAAACTCAGAAGAACTTAATCTGCATTCTCCATCCTTCAATGGCTCATCCAACGTCTTCTTATCCCTTTGATCCGATCTCAGATAAATTCTGTTTGTTTAGCAACTAAGTCGTTAACTCGAGTGTTGTCTAGTTAACCATAATAGCTAACTACCACTGTTTTATGCTAAAGCACAGCCATTTTGTCGTTAAATCCTTATATACCCACACCACGTCATGTTTTAGTAGCTACTCTACAAAATCTCCCCTGAATTAAAACCAAGGCTCTTCATGCCCTCCGTTATATACATCTAAGTCCTGGAAATGATTTTTAACGCTGGTACATTAGAGACACCTAGGGTTTTGCCTGACTTATTCCTCGAGCAATACTTTCAAGTAGCTATGTGTACTCTACTTATTTACGATATGTGTCAGTTCCAAGATCCTTTCATCACTCCAATTTTCATTAAAAGCTGTTACAGTAATCACGCTCGATAAGGAGGTGAGTGAAGTACCCTACATTTAAATTGTACTTATATACTCTCTATAGATAGATTATTTATGGGTCTTATAATTTTCTTTGTGTTCTGAGTCCTTTTTAATATTCAAAAGATCATAGACACGGCGATGGCACAATTTAAGTCGCATCTTATTCTTTCTTGTATGTAAAAAATACTTATTTTCATTTCTTCCTCTGACATCCTACAGAACCGATATATTGGTATAATTAGTACAGTGGCATATATATCAAGCAAGTATAAGTTCGTTGTTTAGTTATTTCAAGAATCCTAAGTAGAAGATAATATAATATAGATCAAACTCTAGAAGCTACTACGAATTTGTACTTTGATTTTCCATATTATTGACTTTGGAGACTGATTACGTTCATCAGATGTGATCCATGCAGGTTCTCTGGAAATATTATATTCTGGGCTAACTAGATTTATAGGCAAGTTCGGTGCTTGGGCATTCAGTATTGGGGGTATAATTTTTCTGTATCGGTTTTTTCTCTCTAATACTGACATTAAGAAGAGTTTTTCAGCATTATCTCAATTGATTGTATGCTTTCACTCACCTAAGGATATCTAGTAATTCTGATAGCTATTAGATATACTTGTTATCCGTGTCCTTGCTCTGTGGAGCAACAGTGAGTATAGCAATGTAGTAGGCCTCGTACTTCTGCTTAGGAGCAATTCAGGCAGATTATTGTCAACCTTTCTCAAGACCATGATCGTTTTTGAGGCTGCTGCTAAGATTGCAATTATTGTCAAGACGGAAATAATAGAGGATGGTGTGTCTCATAAAACATTCATTCCACTAATTTGCTGATCATTTGTAGTGCAAGCATTCGCCCTTGGAAAGGGTATATCATTTTGTGGTATTTCCTCATCAAATGTAGCGAGGACTACTGGCCTGGTGACAGTAGATTGGTAAGGGCAACTTTATGGCATCTATCCACTAAATTAACCCACTTTTCTAGGTCGATCCATCTCGTAGTTAGCTGCATATTGCTTATTCTAGCTCTATACAAGTATATCAAGTATTGGAAACAATGGGGATACAAGAGAAATGATTTAGTTTTTATCATTATCCGAGATCAGGTAGCCTACTATCTCACGTAAGAGATCTTGCTTGAGACTCTATGATTATTCGTAACTAGCCTTTTGAAAGGGACGTGATTCGCAGTATAATGGGCATCGTCTCTTTTCAAGTCAATATTGACTTACAGTCCATCAGTTTATATGTGAATAATGCCCTTAGAAGCACAGGTTTTGCGTGTTTACTAGGGAGCAGGATGTTTCTCAACCTAATGGAGGCTGGCCAGTCTGATGTCAATAATGGATCAAACACTAGCACCCAATCGAGCGAAGAATGCATTGCCAGCGATCTACAATTCGTAGATAATTCTGATCCTGGCTCTGGTAAGTATACCCTTTATATTCCCAAGTCTGAGTCCCTAACTTCGACTAGGTGATCAAAGTTATATCGAACTCCAGCTCACCGACAACTCTGTAAGTGAGCTCGGATTGACTAACCGCGGAGACATGGAAACTGTAGACATACCTGGTAAGAGACCTATATCCACTTATCACTACTGAGAATCTTCTATTCAACTTCTTCGTAATCATCATTTTCAAGATTTGGACACTGGTTCGGACATGACCTAAGCATCGTCCAGTCCAGATCGACTAGTGGTTTGGTTAGTAGACCATATTTGGGTAAAGTGAGGATGGAAAATTATAACGATGCGATTTGATTGGTTATGAAAAAGTTGTTTAGAGGAGAATTACTTTATATGAAGATCTATTAATTTTATTGTACTGTATTATTGATTTAAAAAAGTTTTAAAGTAGTTGCTTTGGGATAATTTTGTATCATGATGAATCTAGTGAATTTGAAAAAATTAGTAGAAACTAAACGAAACTAATTTTTGGTACTTTTACTTAACCTAGGCTACGATTTATTTGATAGGATAAACATGAAATATAGTACAAATTCCAGGTCTCATATGCGTGCACGTAAAAACAGACCAAGAGAGGGAGAGAGAAAGGGGAGAGAAATGGGATCGAATGCTTTTGGATGGTGTATAGCCATACTAGGTAATTATGAATACTCGAATCATTAGCCACCTAGAATTATAGAGAAGCATAAATGTCGAGCCTCGTTATAGGATGGTATAAATGAAGGGGATTAAAAGAGACAAGATGGAGAGAGAAATCCGACGGAGAATCAAATGAGGGAAGGGAGAGAGGGATTACCGAAAGCAAAGAGCAATTAAATCGTAAAATAATTCGTTGTTACATCGTTACTCGAATTGAGACAACTTCCTGCCGTTTAACATTTAAACTTATTTCGTACACGTGATAGTAGTTTCTTTGTCTTGTTCAATTTCCGCCCCTTAAAAATATAAACAAAAAGAGGGGAAAGGAAAAAAAAAAATCAGTATATTAGATTCGATCCCAGTATTTATGTGAGAAATAATACTCACTTCTTCGGGCTGAACTTTTTCTTTGTCCAGACTCGCGCTCGTACTTCCCAAGACATCGACTTTCACTGCGTTAGTTGTACTGACTTCATTCACATCCAAATCTACAGCCGATCGACCTCGTCTAAGATATTTCGGACTTAAAACATCTCTCCCCTTCCGTTTCCCCTTGATTTTCGAAGGCGAATACGAAGGTGAGGATAAAATTAACATCCCGCTCGATCCCGAACCCAAGCCCAATTCCGAAATTGGATCCGTCTGAACACCAACACTCCTCCTAGAAACACAACCAATCTCTTTACTCCCACCTCCACTCCCATTTATAGGTCCATCCCCAGAACCAAGACCGAGATTGAAGCCAAGATTGAGGTTAAGATTAAGCTCTACCTTCCTCTCTTTCTTCTTCTTCGTCTGAGCCTTCTTTGGTGGTGTCGGTGTCTGACGTGAAGCCTTAACTGGGACTGAGATTGGGACTGGAACTCGGACCTCTGGAACCTTATATGAATGCCTTTGTTTCCCTATTGACTCTAAGTTCTCCTTCAATTTCTCGGCTAACGTCTTCTCCTCCGCCTTCTCCGGGACTTGCGGGCTCAAGAGCGTATACGGGTCCGGGGGAGGATAACCAGAATAATCGGAGTAATCTGTCACCACTATACTCGGCATCTCCATCTCCATTGCTAACGGGGGCAATGAAGACAATGGGGGTACCGATGGTAGTGGGAGCGGTGAGGACAGTGATGAGAGTAATGGCAGAGAGGACGGTGAAGCGGGTAGTGAAGAGGGTAGGAAAGGCGGTGAAGAGAAGGGTGAAGAGGACGGTAAAGGTGGAAGCGGCAGCGGGGACGGGAACGGGAACGGGAACGGGAACGGGGATGAGCCCCTGTATATGTCCGATGACGTTGACGGCCAGAATTTCGTTGAAGTAGAGGTGGAGAACGAGCCGGAGCTTGAGCTGGAAGAAAAAGAAGAGGAGGAGGAGTCTCGGCTTAATGCACTACACAGCGAATCGCAATCGCTTTCTTCATCCTTTTTTCCCTCATCGTAGTCGTATCTTGAGCTCTGTAGCTTAGAAATAGACATTGATGACCTGATACTCCTACCCCATTGATCCTCTGCTCTTAGTGGAGATTGAGACGACAGCTGGGGGTATGGCGCGTATAATATAGATGGAGCAGAGGCCGTCCTACGTGGTTTTTTCAAGGCTTTCTCCGAGATAACTGAATCGTTATTTAATTGTTTCTTCCTCTTAAGAGGCTCTTTACCGATGCTAGGTCCTGTAAATGCAAGTGGTGGTAATATTGATGGCAGAGATGGTGTAGTTGGTTGTCCAGGAGCTACTTTATTCAAAAATCGCAAGCCACTAGGTACTTGCACTGGTATGGGTGTTGGTGTTGATGTTGAAAACTTTTCATCTTTCTTGAAGGATATTGAGCTTTGTTGAGGATGAGCAAGGCCTGTGGCTATCAGCACATCTTCATTTTGAAGTGCCCAAAATTATATATCAAATATCATAGATATTTTAGTTAGTACAAGCAACTCATACTAAGATATAAGATATAAAATATTATAACACCTGAACCTCATCTCCCGTCGAAGTGTTATGACAAACTTACCTAGAGGCCGAAAATGGAGGTACATAGTAATGTATGGAATTCCCAGTTTACTATCATACCTGGGGTACTGCTGGGGGCGAATAGGCATCAAAATATTTGATTGCAGGTTTGATGCCACTTGTTTTGACTTCGGCTCTAATCCTAAAGAAGCCTTCGAATCTGCCCTTCTATCCCCTCTATGTTGTGGATACGGACGCATCCTACAGTCCGGGGCACTAGGAAAAGAGTTATTATCATTAATAATTACTACCAAAAACATGAAATATATACTTACTTCATTTCCTTTCTCTCACTCGTTTTCAACCGTCCATTCCTTTCTATACTCATATTCTTTACTGTTCTCGGGTTGACCGGCGGTTTGATCGAACAAAATCCGAATTGGTTACCGTTACTACTACCTTCTCCCATTGGGGGCATGAAAATTTCGACTTTGAGCCTCTGGATACGGTTCCGGAGCCTAAACGCTACGGCCTCGCAATCTAGTTTGATACGAATATGTTCAACATGATCCCACAAGATGAATAAAAAAAGGAGAATCACCTCCACAAGTAAAACTCCGAAATATTTGTCCCTGTTGCGGAATTTGGCTCGGAACTGGAGCCTTCGATGATAACTTTGGTAAGCTCTTCGCCGCTACCGCGGGAGGTGCAGGAGGCCGAAAAAACAATTCTCTCGAGGTCTCACAGTAAGGATGAACAACATCCGTCGACCTCTCAACTGATACACGTATTTTACTTGGTCGGCCTACCCCTCCAGTACTCTTCCAGCAAATTCTTGGGTGGTCGTTTTTCTATTATTATTTTCCCCCAAAAAGGATTGGAGAAAAACTTAGATTAAATACGAGGGATTAAATAATGTAAAATATTTCGTACTCACAAAAATCAAATCATCCGCGATCCAACAATCTACGACCCGTTGACATACGGAAGTGTTCACTCCAAACTCGGATAGCTTGCTTCCTGCACTGTTCTCGACCCAGAGTGTGAATCCTAATTTATCCAAGTGAGGCATTTGAGGGGCATGAGACGTTTGATATTTGACGTTAGATGGTTAAAGTTGCGTTTAAGGTTAAAGATGGAAATCGGGAGTTGGAAGGCTGAACCGAGTAAACGATAGAGAAGAGAACTTGAAAATCAGATAAAGGGGAATAAAAAAAGGGAACTAGTAGGGGGATCTACAAAACTGAAAGATTGAGGTTAATGTTAAAGGTCTTAGGATCAAGATTAAGAACAGAAGACAAACAAACGAAAAGTAGAAAGCTAAATCAAGGAATGGTTAAAAGACAATGCAATTCAAAAGCGAATGAAAGGGGAAGAGAAGGGGATGTTAAGAAAAATATCTAACAATGAATATATCGTATCAAGTCGTATCGAATTGTTATAAAGCTGAGATCAATATCGAGATCCGTTCTGGTTTTGGTTCTTAAAGGATTGACGTGCTTGTAATGATACAGGTATTGAATTCAAAACTGGAATGGTATATATTACTGCCCGCAGTAAGTATTCAAAACGAATGAATGAGTTGAACGTTGAATGCCGAACGTCGATTGATATAAGTGTTTAGCAATAAACGTTTAAGAAGAAGAGGCTTGAAAGGTTTAAGCGAGATCGACTCTCGTCGATGCTCTCTGTCGAGGTAACTCAAGCTCGGGGAGGGGATCAACCTAGGATCCGAGAAAGGAATAGAATAGTAGAAAGAAGATAGAGGAGGGCCCAAGCTTGGGCCCCGGCAGATAATGAGCTGATGAGAGATAACGTATGTATTTGTTTGGATGACCGAGGGAGAAGAAGAAGGAACAGATAAAACAAGAGGGGAACGGGAGTGGGGTAAGCAGATGCAGGTGCAGATGCAAGAAAGGTAGGCGAAAGAGATATGGGGAAAGAGAAAAAAAAGGGAAGGAGAGGGCGAGGAAAGAGCAAAATAAATAAAAGATAAAAAATGTAAACTCTATTCCCCCTCCCCCCTAACCCGCCTTCTAGCCTTCTCCCCAATCCCCCATTCCCTCGTAGCCTCATTGTCGACAATGTTCCATCCATGATTCATTGGGTTTCAATCCCCGCGCGCGCTAACTACCTGTCAGTCTGTTTTCCGTTTTCTGCATTCTGGTTTCTGCTTCTGAGTATGCAAATTGCGACGCTATAGAATTCACCGAGAGAAGTTCTCGTTTATTCGCATGCCAGGTGCGTATCATACCCACGAGGCTACGAGTCATGAAGTCAAAAATCCGAAAGGACAATAGAGAAAGGTGCTTCCGATCGTTATTGTCATTATTGATTGATTATGGGAAGCTATAGCAAGCAAGAAAATTAATAATAATTTTTAGAGCCAATAACTGCTGGTTTAGCGATTAAGTAATTTAGTTGTTATTATTATCATGAACTATCTGGACCACTTTATCTTCTGTTCTCTATCATTCTTTCCAGACCGGTGGTGTACTTCCGCTGTTGCTAACGACACCTAACTACCCCCCACCAGAGCGCCTTGCCTTTTTTGAATACGGTGTGTAGCGTTTTTATGTGTATTCTTTAAATATGAATAAGGATACGAATATGAGAAATCTTATGCTTCGTTTTTTCGCTAGTCTACAGCCACACGAATGTTAGGATGATTGTGCCACAGCATAATCAAACTGGTTGATTGGAAGGCGTTTTGCTATGCTATGGTTTTAGATAAGGGATAAAGTAGAACAATTAGATGGTGGTGATGATGGTGACGCCGACAGGAGTAAAAAAAGAGAAAAGGGGAATCCCCGCGCACCGCACCGCACCGCACCGCACCTCCACCTCCGCACTGCGAATCGTGATGATCGCGGCGCAGGTAGGGATTGGGTTCTTGAACTTCTTCCCTTTTTCACATACACACACGCATTCGTCTATCGAAAGTCCGGTTCACCCACGCACCCTATTTAGGAAATTAGACAAAAGGGATTTTCAGTCAGTCGGAGAACGCGAGAAAGAAAGGGGAAAAGGAAGAAGAAGAAGACTGCTCTTTACCACTGGGGAAGAAGAAACTGAGGGGAGAGAGGGGAGGGGGAAATTACCAAAAGAAAAAGTTAAAATATACGTGGTGTGATGCAAATAATATATACAATGGGATATGTCTTGGGTTTGGGCCTTATAGTTCCAGTTGACTTGTCTTAGATTCGAGAGATGATTTCTACCCGTCGTGTCATTTATTATCTTATTCGCTTATTCATATCAGACTTATGTATGTAAGTCGTATAATCTCGCGAACAGGGATAAATGCAAAGAAGAAAGGAGGGGAAGCTTAGAAAAGGTGGCTAACATGTCTTACATCATCGTCAAGATCCCCTACACATTTCCTAAGCATTAAAAACGTAGGAGAAAAGGCCTAGACAGGCGTTCTAGATTGATAGATTTGGAGGGAGGGAATCAGACTAGTCGAAGCTTATTTACTGTAGTTGTGGATTTAAACCTCATGACCCATTGAACGAGAAGTAAGACAAAGGGAGGAGAGAAGGTATAGGATTAATTCAAAACAAACAAACAAAAACCTTCTTATAAATAGATTAAATTAGTACAATGTCCCATGCAAGTATGCATCTATGTAAGTATGTATGTAAGCGAAGAAATTGCGGTTGTGTGGACTGTATGTACTTGCTGTTACTCGACGGATTGAATAAAAAAATCGGATGGGGGATCGGGAAGGGGGGATATAATGGTTATGGCATGTATACTAGTGAAGAGTAGTGAAGGAAACCAATATTTTATGCGTTCATTTAAGTTAAGTGAGAGGAGCCCAAGAAAATATTATTGAGATCGAGAACGAAAAGACAAGACCGTCATGAGCTGATTAGGGTTTTAGCGACCTTGCCCACGCACGCATTCGTTTTGTGAATTCGCTTTCCACCTTTGGTCCAGTAGGCTTCTTGGAAGTAAACTTGAAGAAGGAACCTATTGATGAAAAGACGGGTCGGATGAAGAGTTGTGCGACTCCCCTGTGGATTGAGATTTCATTCGTAGTTAGTTTCAATGTAATAGTATATTTAAGACGAAAGAAAGACACAGGGAAAGAGAAAAGGAGATGGGGATTTGGCTAGCTTTAAGTTAACTCACCAGACCGCTCCCTGTAAGAATGGACTTATAATCAGGTCCCGAGTCGTGATCCAGAGCACCTTGTTCCAATCTACCCCGATGACTTCGTACTTAACTCCACCGTCATCATTTCCTTCCTCAATCTCGTCTCCGTCTTGCCCATCCCTCTTCTTGAGTGGGAGGGGACGCGTACGGACGTGTCTTGAGATACTCTTTAGATAACTATACTCAAATCGGAGATCGGGGATGAGTTTTGAACTTGAGCCAGAGGCTGAACGAGGTCTCGGTTGGGGCTGAGGTCGGAAAAGGAAATCATCATTTTTAAAGTACTCTTTATGTAGAGGTTGGTGTTTATAATGGAGAGTCGAGGCCATTTCTCGATATTTTGTAGATAATTAAGAGGTCTAGAAGCCTAATAATTCCTCTGATAGGATAGGATAACGTCCTCCCTCCGACTCTCCGGAACACACACATCCCTTCGTGTTCGTGACTCAGTCACACCATCAAAGTCACACATACACACACTAAACTCTCAGACAAGAAATTGAGACTTATTGTTTCGTAACGGAACGACGATAACGGCGGTTGGCAGAGGGAACGAGACAATGTGCTTTCCACTGCCCTTGGTGTCCTCGTAACGAGGGGGGATCCTACTTTTGCCAATATTTGTATACTATACAGGAAAAGAGATAAAAGGAAAAGAAAATAGGCTTGGATGATCGATCTCCAGGCTGTTTTCAATGAGCAACGGGGTGAAACAGTCTTATTATTCTCCCAAGGAGCTAATTATTATTTCTTTTGTGAGGGTCCCCATGCAGACATAGCCAAAGGGCAAGCGAACAGCGTCATACACACGCACACACACGGGGCTATTTAAGCTTTCGGGAAGAGGGTAGATGCGCAAGTAATGAGGGGGTGCTGTATTGTATTGTTGGATGCTTGATATATCAGAATTATTAATATGGATCTGAGACGCAGAAATGTTTTAATTGGGAGAGTGATATGGAAATATTGAATGTACTAAAACAGGAGATGATCAAGAAGCTTTTGTTTGGTAAAAATTAAAATAGTTCCGGATCACTGTGACTTCTATTACATTCCTTATCCGGTCCTTGCGATTGTTTCCTACATGCTTTGTAATGAAGGGTACAAATCGTCTGTTGTTAACAATGGGAGCGACTGCGAACATCGACCGCCCAATGTCGCTGGAGTCAATGCATTTGTCCAAGTACAGTGTATGCACCATATATAACAATGAATAGAGGATGTCCTCGGAATCATTTGTGGGCCATAACCGGATAGGCCGGGACGTGCGAGATCCTCTTTTTGTTGTCCGTCACGCGATGTCTCAGGGCGGATATCAAGAGCTGCTTATTGTCCTTATTCCAAATCCATTGATCCATTTTTCAAGAATCAATCCGCTCTCAATCGCAATTGTCTCTGCTCTGCAATGGCAATGCTTGAGGCTCTACCTTTCCGCCGCCCGCCTACAAAAGGCTCTCTGCCAATCGAGGTGTTCGAGACGCTATCTCTTCCTTCCCTCTACTCCCTCCTCTTCCTCTCCATCCCTCGTTATCCACCCTCCATAACGTATATACGCACATACTCCAACTCTTAACGACTTAGATAACGATGGATCGAGTGGAAGCTCCTCCGTACTCTCCTCACTCTCTGTACCGCCGACGCGCCAACCCTGATGTCCCCGAAGATGTCGATACAGACGTCAAGGAAGCTCTCCTGCACTTAAACGATCCAAACTGGGACTTTGGTTCTTCAGAGACTTCTTCCCTATCTGGCGACTCATTCGAACTTGACCATAAACACAAGTACGCCGACGATGTACATATCGGTCCCTCCTTGGGTCCCTCAGAATTCGACACTGAGTCGAGAACGGATTCAACCTCTGCCTATGGCGGCAAGAGCGATCGCATGCACTTGCGCTCCTCGGAGGTGTTTGACGAATACGAAGAGTGAGTTTACTGAATTGATTCAGACCGAAGAATTTTGGAGCTGAACTATACTATCTCTAGCGAATCTCCTTATGCCGAAGTTCGAGCTGCAGTCTCGAATACTGACGACCCCACTATGCCCGTGAACACATTCAGAACGTGGACCATCGGTCTTCTTGCTACTATTCTCATTTCCGGGCTAAATCAATTCTTCTCAATGCGCTGTAAGCCTTTTTGACATGGTTTCCATTTTTAGGATATATGAGAGCTAATTGTCTGGTTTCCTTTTTTAGACCCTTCCGTATATATTTCCGGTTTGGTGGCTCAGCTTTTCGCACTTCCTCTCGGGAAGGGTATGGAACGTGTTTTGCCTACAACACGATTCAATACCTTCGGATACACGTGGTCATTCAATCCTGGTCCATTCAATGTCAAGGAGCACACAGTTATCACTGTTATGGCTAACGTTGTTGCAGGCGGTGTATATTCAACGGACATCACCGCCACACAACGGATTTACTTCAATCAAAACTGGGGATTCGGGTATCAAATCCTTCTGGGTCTCTCGACTCAGCTTATTGGGTACTCATTCGCTGGACTTGCTCGCCAATTCTTGGTATGGCCCAGTGCCATGCTTTGGCCCGGTGCTCTCGTGAATTCTGCGCTTTTCAATACTTTACATAGAAACTATGGGAAAGTAGAGACAAAGCATTTGAGCCGGGAGAGATTCTTTGTCTATGCACTTCTTGCAAGCTTTTTGTGGTATTGGGTTCCCGGATACCTGTTTACGGGTCTCAGTATCTTTAACTGGGTGTGCTGGATTGCCCCGAATAACGTAGTTGTAAACCAGTTGTTTGGATACTCTACCGGGTTGGGAATGGGATTCTTGACTTTTGACTGGAGTATGGTTGCATATATCGCTTCTCCACTGGTAGTCCCGTGGTGGGCGCAAGTCAACACGATTGTTGCATTCGTTATTGTGTTCTGGATCATCACCCCTGCTCTTTACTGTACGTTATCCGCCTTGTTATCATTATTCTGTGCAAAAAACTGGAACTAATTATATATTTTACTGTTAACAGATAGCAACACCTGGTTCGCAAACTTCTTGCCCATGTCCGCTTCAGTCGCTTTCGACCATTTCGGTCAGGTGTATGACCCCAGTCAAATCATCTTAGACGGTACATTCAGCGTAGAAGCTTACCGAAACTACTCTCCTGCGTTCATTCCCATTACTTTGGCTTTGGCCTACGGAATTTCCTTTGCCTCACTTACCGGTGTAGCTGTTCACACATTCTTATGGTACCGCCACGACATCGTCCGCCAATTCAGACTCTCTCTGAAAGATCGCAGAGACGTACACTCTCGTCTTATGTCCGTTTATCAGGAAGTCCCGCACTGGTGGTTCGCAGTGATTGGAATTGTGGCATTCGTATTCTCAATCGTAACTGTTGAGGTATGGGATACGAAACTACCAATTTGGGGTGTGATCTTAGCAGTTGCTATCGGCTTTGTCTTCCTTATCCCAGTCGGTCTTATCCAAGCTATTACGAACCAGTCTATCGCATTGCAAGTCTTAGCGGAGTTGGTTGTAGGATACGTTTTACCTGGTAGACCAGTAGCGATGATGATCTTCAAAACGTTCTCCTTCATCTCTCTATCCCAAGCTGTTTCTTTCTTGGGTGACTTGAAATTAGGTCACTACATGAAAGTCCCACCGAGAATCATGTTCTTCGCTCAGGTCGGAGCAACAGTTGTTTCCGTATTCGTAACTGTTGGTGTACAGGAATGGATGTTCTCCAATATCCCCGATCTCTGTTCTGCGGACCAGAAAGACCGATTCATCTGTCCTAGTACGACGCCTTTCGCAACTGCTGCACTTCTCTGGGGTGGTATCGGTCCTGCTCGACTCTTTAGTCCTGGAGCGATGTACAACCCCCTTCTCTACTTCTTCCTCATCGGTGCATTCCTCCCCATTCCATTCTACTTCCTCGCGAGACGCTACCCCTTATCAGCATGGAGATACGTCAACGTACCTGTCATCTTCGCAGGTATCAGCATGCTCCCACCCGCGACGGGTATCAACTACTCTGCATGGTTCTGTGTAGGGGCTGTGTTCCAGTGGTTCATGAGGAGGCGACACTTTAGGTGGTGGATGAGGTATAACTATATTTTGAGTGCTGCGTTGGATGCGGGGGTTGCGATTAGTTTGATTGTGATCTTCTTTGGGTTGCAGTTGCCGAAGGGGGGTACGGATTTGAATTGGTGGGGGAATGAGGTGTGGATGAATACGCTTGATGCGGTTGGGGCGCCGTTGAAGATGGTTGCGGAGGGTGACTTCTTTGGGCCGTCGACTTGGTTCTGAGAGGTTTCCTTTTTTTCATCCTTTGATTTTCTTTTAAAACTCATTTTCATGATATCGTTTTTTTGACTTTATTCTTTTTTTGAGAATTGTCCTTGACGGATTTATTGGGATTTTGACTCTTTTTTCACTCCATGTTTTGTATATTATTTTCCCTCCTCTCTCCAGATGCATTCACTCCCCACTATATTCATCTACCCCTTCATTATCCCCGAAAACCAAAGATCCCTTTCTTCACTTTCCTCTTTTCTAATTATTGTTATTTCTTGTTATATATACACCTGTTTTTCACCTTTCCATTACCTTTTTTTTCGCCCTCTATGTTCTACCTTTCCCTCCCCCTTTACGCCTTCATACTTTTGTGTGTATTCTTGTGTAACACTCCTACAACTTTCACGATTACCTCTTCACTCCCTTCATTCTTATGGACATCTTTTCATTTACTCCTCCTGTTTCTCTTGAAAATAACACTACGCTGATGTTGATATTGATATTGAATGTCGAATGTCAAACGAATTTGTTATGGCCTTACATGATTTATTTTTCTTCCTCCATTTCACCTCCCCCCTTCCTCAGCACACACACGTCTACATACACTTACACACACTTTTTTGTTTTGGTTCTTTATGGACACAACAGGTGTTCCTTTTTTCCCTTACTTACTGAATATTATGATTCCGCGATTCCCGAACAAGAATGATATAAATTACTAGTTTCTTTCCCCTTGTGCTTGTCTTTGAATTAGATGTGAGAGAGTTTGTGTTTGAAATTGTAAGGTTTTGTCTTTTGTCTCGTTTCGTTTCGTTCTATTGATCTTCCATTAAGTTTTGAGTTTGAGTAAGAGATAAATTTAGATGTGTACTAGATGAGATTTGTAAATAAATGATTATCCGCTTCCTTATTGTTAATCGTGTGATGAAATGGAATTTGTGAATAGCTAATTGTTATTGTATTGCATCCATGACTCAAAGCTGCTTCGGGTGCGAGAAGTGGACAACTAGTGACTCGAGTTTAATAGATTAGACGGGCATTAAAGTGGTAGTTCAAGGTTAATTGTCTAAGTAGATCCAGCAGATAACCCGTCAAATAGACATTCATTAGCAGATATAGTTAGATGGATTGACAGATAAGTGGATGGATAAACAGATTGGCTAGATGGATGGATATGATAAAAAAAAAGGGGGGAAGGGGTACCTTACCTGAGTTTAGTAAGCAACGAGGATCGGATCCACACACAATTGACGATCCTCTATATTATTAAGCGCATGTCTCATTTTAGACGAAACGCAGATCCAACTGACTGGCTTTATATGGGAACTGTCACGGACGAATGAAGTGCCGCGCATTCAAGCACACACGCGCCGCATACAACAAACTTTCCTCGTTTCCCTTCTCGTCGTTCTCCATTTCCTCCGCTTTTTCTTTTTTTGCTGTGAACACAACAACAATTTACAATCTACAACAGATTATATACACGCTAGACAGAAGATTGAAGGTCGGAAGAAGGGAATAAGATGGCTGACAAAATCACTCGTATCGCCATCGTCGATGCGAATAGGTGTAAACCGAAAAGATGTGCTCAGGAGTGTAAAAAAGTATGTGCGCATATACTTGACTTAATTTCTTGTGGCTCATAAATTCATCGTATTGGACACACTCGTGTACATATTCTTCTTGGATAGTCATGTCCCGTTGTGAAAATGGGTTAGTCCCCCCTTCTCTCTTTAAATTGGAGGTATATACAAGAAATTAAATATGATGATTATGATTTTAGGCAAATTATGTATCGAGGTTAAATCTACCGACAAAATTGCGTTTATTTCCGAGTTTTTATGTATTGGGTGTGGTATCTGTGTTAAAAAGTAGGTGATTCCCTCCTCCTTTACCCTTCATACTCCTATTGCCACACACACACAAACGCATCACACCGGGTTACATCATACCACACCACAATCGTAATTGAACTAAACCTAATAAACTGAATGACTGACTGTTGGGATGATGTAGATGTCCATTTGAGGCAATCAATATTATCAACCTTCCGACGGACTTGGAGTCTCAGGTGACACATCGGTATACTGCGAATGCGTTCAAGCTGCATAGGTTACCTACGCCACGACCTGGTCAGGTGTTGGGTTTGGTGGGCACGAACGGTATTGGGAAGAGTACGGCGTTGAAGATTTTGGCGGGGAAGCTTAAGCCAAATCTTGGGAGGTATGATGTGAGTACAAGATTCCTTTATTTCTTATGTCTCAGTGAGACGGTCGAGATCTAAACCAAATAACTAACTATATGCGCTTCGTTTCCCTATCTCACTCATTCGATGAATGTAGGACCCGCCAGATTGGCAAGAAATCTTGAAGTACTTCAGGGGTTCGGAGTTACAAAATTATTTCACGAAGGTGCTTGAGGATAACTTGAAGGCACTCATCAAGCCTCAATACGTTGATCATATTCCCCGTGCTATCAAAGGAGAATTGACTGTCTCCCAAATGCTCGACTCTAAGCTTGAGTTGGACAACAAAAAGCTGATGTGTGACGAACTTGAATTGAACGAGGTTCTCGATCGACAAGTGGGACAACTCTCTGGTGGAGAGTTGCAGAGGTTCGCGATTGCGATGTCTTGTATCCAGAGGGCGGATGTGTACATGTTTGATGAACCGTCAAGTTATCTCGATGTCAGACAGCGATTGAAGGCGGCTGAGGTGATCCGATCATTGTTACACCCAGATTGTTATATTATTGCTGTCGAGCACGATTTGTCTGTGCTTGATTACTTATCCGATTTCGTGTGTTGTTTGTATGGAAAGCCATCGATGTATGGTGTTGTGACGATGCCGTACTCTGTTAGGGAAGGTATCAATATCTTCTTGGATGGGTTTATTCCGACGGAGAATTTGAGGTTTAGGGAGGAATCGTTGTCGTTCAAGATGGTGGAGAATGCGGAGGAGATGATCCTCGATAAGACGAGACATTATTCGTACCCGGCGATGACGAAGACGAATGGATCGTTCAAGCTTACAGTCGAAGCTGGATCGTTCACGGATTCGGAAATTATTGTGATGTTGGGAGAGAACGGGACGGGTAAGACGACGTTTGTGAAGTTGCTTGCGGGAGATACTCCAGATAATGAGACGGACAAGCAAACACTTGCTGTGTCGTTGAAGCCTCAGACGATTTCGCCCAAGTTCCCGGGACGGTCAGGATGCTGTTGTTGAAGCAGATTAAGCAGGCGTTTATGCATCCGCAGTTCCAGACGGATGTGTTGAAGCCGATGAACTTGGAAAATTTGATGGACCAGGATGTTAAGACTCTTTCTGGAGGAGAGTTGCAGAGAGTGGCTATTGTGCTTGCGCTTGGAAAGCAGGGTGTATCGGTGTATTTGATTGATGAACCTAGCTCGTATGTGTTTTTCTCTCACTTGCCTTTTTCTGCCCTCTTCTTTTATCCTTCTCTGATCTGATCTAATCTGACTCTTACGCTTTTTTTTTCTATCTAGTTTCTTGGATTCCGAACAACGTATTATTGCCAGTAAAGTTATCAAACGATTCATCCTTCACGCGAAGAAGACGGCGTTTATTATTGAGCACGATTTCATCATGGCTACGTACTTGGCGGATCGGGTTATTGTGTTCGAGGGTCAACCAGCTATTGCTGCTACTGCTACTCCACCACAATCGTTGTTGACTGGGATGAACAAGTTCTTGGCATCGTTGGAGATTACGTTTAGGAGAGATCCCACGAACTTTAGGCCGAGGGTGAATAAGTTGAATAGTGTGAAGGATAAGGAGCAGAAAGGTGGGTTTGATTCATTGTTATTTTTTATTATTGGTGTTGGCATTTGTGCTTTGGTTGATGTTTTTTGTGTGCTGACGATTGCTCTTTTCCTTTCTCTTTTCTCTTTTTGTAGTTTCGGGCAACTACTTCTTCCTTGAGGATTAAAAAAATACGGATTCTATGCTTCCTCCTTTATAATCGGGAGCTCCGTACATGCCGAGATGATGAGGGAATAGGGATAAAAACTAGGACTGGGACTGAGGCTGGGGACAGTCAAGCAGAGACCAGGGACTAAGGACTAGGGTGGGAACGGAGTGATGTTTAGGACATTAAAGAGTTGTGGTCAATCTCTTTATCACACACGCCTTTCACCTTTATAATTTTTTTTCACGATGTTTTCATGTTTATTTTGTTCTCGTTCTCCATCATCATTATGACACACAATATGTATAAATATGCATGTATGGCATGTATGTATATGTTCCTTTATACACTCCTCTACTCTGTCTCCCTGTCCCTCCGTCTACTGTCACTCCGCTCTCCTCCGTCCCCATTCCTCTAATCTAGTCCCTCGTTATGTCTGTCCCCCGTCCATCTATCGGCAGATTGGGATTGAATATTGTTAATTAGTTTTATAGATGTGTATTTTTCTTCTTTGTTCTATTTTTTCTGTTCGTTTTCTTCTGCTTCCTTGTTTCTTCCTAGCTTTCTCTTCTTTCTCTTCTTTTTCTTAGTTTCTTTTAGTTTTTAGTTTTCGTGTGTAAGTAAGAAAAAATGACGATGATGGTGATGATGACAGGGTATACTGTTGTATGACATGATTTATACGTTATGATATCATATCATAGGACAAGACGGGACTAAATATGGTAGGACGGGACAGGATTTAACTTGTTTAGTTTACTTATCTCGCCCGTCTTATTCTGACTTATTTTGGGGTACTTTGTATCAACCCTATCGACATTTGATATTGTGATATTGATTCAAGAAAGAAAAAGGGAAAGAAGGGAAAAAAGTAATCATACAACATCGAGATTTTGTGTGTAAGCGTGTAAATGTGTAAGGTGTAAGGTATCATGCATAACAGTCTGATAATAGGCTGAGGTTAGGGGATTTAGTCTATTTCAGACTGTATTAGTAATTTAACGGGGGAGGGGAGGGCGGAAAAATGG
The DNA here is from genome assembly GCA_002287475.2 of Pyrrhoderma noxium. Lineage (NCBI taxonomy): Eukaryota > Fungi > Basidiomycota > Agaricomycetes > Hymenochaetales > Hymenochaetaceae > Pyrrhoderma > Pyrrhoderma noxium. Next base: position 538,188 of record CM008260.1, read on the forward strand.
TTTGTGGGTGGATGGTGGGCGTCTGTTTACTAAGTAATCCATTACTCTCCCTCTCGATCTTTTCTGTAAGGGGTGAGGATGGAATTGGAATTGGAAGCTAGAATAGACTGACGTAAGCGTTTAGATGAATACATGCATTATGTGGGAAAGAGGGGGTGGGGGGATTTGAATAGAGAAAGGGGGGAGAGGGTTGGCAGAAGGCGCTTAGAAGATAGTTTCGTATTTGGGGTTATTAATCATCTCGATACAGTCGTCAATCAATTGCATGTCTATTTTTAAAGGGGATAGTCGGAAGAAGAGAGTTAGTAATGTTTATGGTCAATTGTCGGAACAGGATGGGGACGAAATCAGGCGAAGTGGGATTTCAATAAGAGAAAGGAAGAGAAAAAATGGGGGCAGAGAGCTGGTAATATGATTTCGGGAAGCATTAAATTGGGAGGAAATTAAGGAGTGAAGGTACAACTGTTGCAGATGAATGAATGTTCGTTTTCTATTACTGACCTAGTTCATTTGGCCCGAGATCAACATATCCTTTTAGATTGATGACGTTTGGTTCTTCTACGGTTCCAATAATTTCTACGTATTTGCCCTCTTGAAGTTCTCCTCCCTAAATTCGTGTTATACAGAGGATGAGATTGACCAAAGAGAGAAATTTAGATTTGAAACAAAGAGAATGTTGTGAGAAAGGCGAGATGACGCATATGGGAGAAAGTACGGGAGTTCCGTGTTGGCATTAATGTTGGTGATGAAGTTTGTTGATTAGACGGTGTGATTCATTATTAATTGAGGCCATACGTACCATAGGTAACTTTATTTCTACCTGACCTCTGTCAGTTGCGCGTACAATAGCTGTTGGCCCCCTAACCTGTTTGAAACCAAGTTTGTAGAAGAAGTATTGGTAGTTTTATTAACAAAGATAGAAAATATTTTTTGTTAAAATCCTGCATATTTTCATGGATAGTATGTTTCTTATGGGGTACGTACTCTCTCGACTTTACAAATGAATCTGACGGTTCTACCGATAACCTCACTGAGACGAGCGGAGTTTACACGCGGCGTTGACAAGTCTTCTGCCATTTCTTCGATATACTTTGTGAAAAACTGAAGGAGTTTGACTTTATATGTAACGTAGGTAGATGGGAGTTCGTTATGAGGAAACGTAAGGAAATAGGAAATATATATGATGTGACATTGATTCGCGCCGCGACGCGTTACGGTCACGAACACGAAGTCACGCAAGAGTCTAGAAAATAAACAAGTTCAAATATTCGTCCATAAGCAAATACCGATTGAGGAGACATATAAGCTTGTCTCATGCGGAATGGACAGAATTGTAATTTTGTGATTGAATAGTATACATTAATAGTGCGTCGTAGAAAACAACGGTAAGACGCCAATTATCCCCTTAGAATTCATAGCAATATGAGATTAATTATCGTATCTACCGTATCTGGGATTGCCTCACTGCAGAATAATACTGTTTACAATCAAGTACCGAGCGCTGGCAAGACTCTTCTTGACGGGCAGGTGTAATCTAACTCAACTCATCGTCTGTAAGCTGATATATTAACATCTTGGACTGAGCCCGTCCAGCTCGGATGGAGAGAGTCAAACCAGGTACTTCATAAGCACCCAGGAAGGAATTCTATAGAGGATATCCGACTGGATAGAGATTGGCGAATATCCAATAAAAATTGACTGGAGATACTGGTACTGGGAAGAGTACGATTACAACGACAGTTGTGAGGTCATACTAGACTGAGAGACGTTTTGGATGCCGTCTATTCTTCCTTAAGAAAAAGAGTGATATGAGAAATGATATTCAGACCCTTGCTTATCATTAGGTAGTACATAGTCAGCACATATTAGACTCTCTTGGTGGGTCGAGAACGTCGAATATAGAGAATTAAACTCAATATTTCTCAGAGAGAAATACTACCCATAGCTGTTACTCAGGTATACCTGACTGTTCTTATTGCACTTGTTCTCAGTGTGCAAAACGTGTCAAGCTTGGGGAAAGTATGTAGGTGACTAATGGCGGATAGTCCATGTTATTTGGATACTACATATCTGGCGTCACCTCTGGCACCCTTTCTCCAAATGGTGAACACACAGCTTTAGGCTTTCTCGATCTGTAAGTTCATATTAGGGACATCAAGTACAGACAATTGACTATCGGCCCATTTATTATACATAATGGTTTAGTCTACTTGTCTGCTTATATCCCAGATGGGAAACAAATCTTTCGGGATCCGAAGATAGCGATTAATCTCTACACTCGATGTTGTTCTGAATCCGGAGTCGTTATTTTCAATTATGCTGATCTTTCCTTGGAAATCAGAAGAGGGAGTCCTTCTTCTTTGCCTCGATTTTTTAATTATTTTGGCTTCGTACTACTAGAAGACTATTAGTAATTTCAACTTTATAACGAGAGCCCAACCAACTTCTATTAGGCCCGCTCGTCCTGTTCCTTAATTACTCCTCAAGTTGATTTGCTGATCCATTACAACGTGAAAGCTGTCACAATTGTCAATATAGATAGTATTGATACCGGTATATCCATTTTAGATGAACGAAGAATGAAAATTCTGATCGAGGATCTTTTACTAGGTTTTCTTAATACTCTATTCACACAAATCGAAGTCCATTATACCCAAGCTACTAGTAGGACTTCTTAATTACCACACATTAATTATGTTGAAAAAACCTACCTAACACGAAGGCCTCAGGCCATGAATGGACCAGAATTGGAAAAGGATTCTACCTAGCACATTACAGACTTAACTTTCCTTTCTAGACCACACTTAATCACGGCGTTTATCATTCTGACTCACATTTTCAAATCTGAAAAACCCCATCATAATTATATCTCTATCACTTATCGGATCGATCCCCAGGAAAGACATACACCAGAACAGCTGATACAAACGTACAAATAATCCTGTAGGAGCCCGCTTGTTTTGGTTGAAGATAGATGGTATTAGTACTAATAATTATCTCGCCGAAGTCCTGGCTTTTAAGGAGGTAGATGCTTGTATCTGTGATGTGATGGGAGCCCTAAAAAAGAAATCAAAAAGGGTAAACTTTACTTCCGAAATAATATTAGATGAAACAAGACTAACGGATAACGATAGTAGATAATAGTACTCATACGGTTTCAGGGTGACGCTATCATGACGAGGGTAGCAACTCATGAACAAGTTTATTAATGTCAATCAGGAATTTCATCAAGTCCACACGCTTTTGAACTGAGGCCGGAATTAAGCATATTCTTCTTTGTAAAGGAAGCTAGGTCATTTAGGGATCGCTGTTTTGGTTTTGAGAGCTATGCGGTATCCAGTTCTTCCGAGATATTGCGCGCCTTCTTTGATAGTTGGACGCGTAAAGTCGCCTTATCTGTCATCAAGCAAGGGCAATGGATAAGATGCCACGATATCTGGCTGCTACGTTGGACAAGTCGGTCTGATAGTTATCTTAGTACGAGCGCTTGAGATCCATCAGATTTCTCTTGTAGTGAGCTCTAATTCAGTCCTCGAATCAGCATATTCAACAAAAAGGAAGCGCGTCTTTTATTTCCCCAAAGTAGTTTGACGTTACTTTTGAAACGTTTTTTTGACTCCGATTGAAAAAAAAATAGAAATTAAGTGTAATTTATAGGTCTGGGATGATTACAATATAAAGGAATTGGACTTGCAATAGCATAGAAGACAGGAAAAGCTATCCAATGTGATGAAGCCAGATGATCCGATTGAAGATCTTTAGGTGCTATGTACTAGGGTTTTATTCAGACCTTTTTGGTATAAATGTGTAACAATTAAGTTATAGAAGGCATTTTTTCCAGTTCGGCTATGCAATACTTCCTTCTTGCACCGCAATAACTAGTATTGTAGAACGGAAGAACCTAGGAACAAAGAGATTCAGAATCTTGTGTATAAACTATGCTTTCTTTAAGGAAGGACGTAATACGATCTCCGCGGTTACGGCAAGTTCGATTCGTGCACACTGCAATTTTTTAATAGAGTCGACGTATTACATCTTGGACACGGCGGAGCTTGCACGGACAGTAGACGTCGTTGCTGGAGCATATGACAAGTGAAATGACTTTTATGATGAGGCTATACATAGCTCTGTCAACTTGAAAAGGGTGATTGCATAATAAACGAGAAGAAATGAGGGGCGTAACACGACGTGACCGGACCATAGCTCAGTACGAACGATGAGTCGACAAAAAGAACTACATGTGTATGGTGCTCTAGGAATTAGCATAGGTCGAATACGAGCTAATTTTCTGCACGCAACTTTCTTTTCTTTTTTTGTTGTGGTCATAAAAAGAAAATGTTTTTGTTTGATGTGACAGCAGAGCCACCGAATATTATTTAATTTACATATAAGGACATGTGCGCATGTATTCGATTATTCACCCGCTAAAACAGACTTCCCATCTTGTCTCCCTACCATCACCGCACCCTCCTGCATCTGCTTATCCTCTCAATGTAAGTTCTTCCTTCCTCATTGCTCTCATCGTCCATGCACGTTCAGTACGCTAACAACACCCCGATCTCTTCTTGATTATACCTCGATCGTTGCGATCAACTCAAAACCGGTCATTGGGCGGATGGCACATGTCCTTCACATACACTTCACCGTTCTGGTCACTCGTTGTCTGGCGACAATTCTTAGTTTACCAATTTCTCAGTTTTTACTTTTGAGATGGCTTTGAAGCGCATTAACAAGGTATGTACTGCTTATCTTGGTTGGGTTGGCTTAGCGCGAGAGGCGCCACACAGCCTCACCTTGTATATTCTGCCTCGTACGAGCGCCTTACTGATCCGGTTATGCTTATTCCAACTACAGGAACTTATTGATCTCGGTCGTGACCCGCCCTCTTCTTGCAGCGCTGGCCCTCATCAGATAATATGTTCAACTGGCAGGCGACTATAATGGGTCCGGTAAGTGCCTAGGTCTAATACTCTCTTACTCTATCTTTCGTGTTCCTGCCGGTTCTTTTCTTGAGGGCGCAGGTAGTGATGTATGCCTGATATATCTACATACGTCTTCCAATTCGGTCTTGTTCCTTGTTTATGCCATTGCTTCTCTCAAATTGACCATGATCTAACCAAATTTGATATACTATTTTGGCATTTTTAGGGCGATTCTCCTTATGCGGGCGGTGTTTTCTTCCTTTCTATTGTCTTCCCAACCGATTACCCCTTTAAACCTCCTAAGGTTTCATTTACAACCAAGATCTACCACCCTAATATCAATGCAAATGGTTCCATTTGTCTTGATATCCTTCGTGACCAATGGTCTCCCGCTCTTACAATCTCCAAAGGTATGTACTAAGATATTCGTTTATTTGCCCAACAGTTAGAGTTGGGTAAGTGACGTTTTGATGAGATGTATGCGCTGACAAATAATTTTTTCCTTAAAAATTTATGATCGACGTTTTCAATAATTTTTATCGGGAATGACGCGCAGTCTTGTTATCAATTTGCTCAATGTTGACGGATCCGAACCCAGATGATCCATTAGTACCAGACATTGCACATCTGTACAAGACGGATCGGGCACGGTACGAAGCAACTGCTAGAGAATGGACGCGAAAGTATGTTATTTTTATCTATTATCTATCAACAACATTTCTAAATTTCCAAACTCTATTCCATTCTAATTTTTCTTAGGTACGCCATGTGATGAACGTAGTAATGGCCTTCTGAGGATGTCGTGTATAGCTATCATCATTGTTTGGGAAATGTACTTTTCTGTTACTTCACATTTTTTAAATTGTTATTTTACCATTCATCAATCCAAAGATTTCTTGTGGCAATAATCGGAGTTTGATTGATTCAAGAACAGGAGACAGACTGAGGAAACTCCCGCGGCTTGGTAGTAAAAATATATAGCTCCGGTAGAAAGTTGGTCTTGTGCTCCGAGTGGTTTTTCAATTTAGAATGTCAACAACTATAATCGTTATCTAGAAAGGTATGGAACTCTCCTTAAAATGAAATCGACCCCTCTTCTAGAAGATTTTATCCATTTCTATTCTTTAATTGGTTCGAATACTTGGTGGTTATCAAGAAATGGAGATAGAGTCCCATATCTTCTCCATGAATCAAACAATCGCATTTTACCATTGTATAACATTTCTTTTACTTTACTCACAAAGTAGAAAGATAAAGCTCTAATTCAGGAAGCTTTGATGGGGTTCGGGTATTTCCGATTATGTAACTAACACACACACACGTAGCACGTCATTCAACTGAATACATTACATTTATATATATGGTATGATAATGATTAATTAGATGGTATGGGGCTTTTTTATATGAGAAGCAGCGTGGATCTGCTTAAGTGGACTCTTCCATTTAGCAGCGCAGCAAGGTATCCTCCTTCTAGCCGAGATTTAGAGAAGGAGGTGTGTACTTGTCGCTGCATATACACACGCGCACACACGCACAGACACAATTAAGGAGAAAAGAGAAAGAGAAGAAGGGTGAAGCGACGAAAAAGAAATAGAAGATGGCAAGAAAAGTGGTGAAGAGTCCTTCGAAAGCGGGTGCTAGTAAGAGTGGTAAATCTGGAGCTGGAGGTTCGAAAGGGACAGCTGCCAAGGCTGGGAGTAGTGCGAGTGAGAAGAAACAGGATACAAGAGGAGGAGTAGAAGCAGAAGGTGCAGGAGGGAGAGAAAGAGAAAGAAGTGGGAATGGGAACGGGAACGGGAATGGGGAGAGAGGAGATGTCCCACCGGGAGTAGGAGGAGGGAGAGGGTCAGTTCTTTTTAGGCTTCTATTCCTGCTGGTGCCGATGATACAGATGCTTTGGACCGCAGAAGCACCGCGAAGACCGTTTGGTGCGATACGGGACCCTGAGACAGGATTGTTCCGGATGAAGGAGGTTTCTGTTGCTACTACCGCTGCTACTACTACTGCTACTACTACAGCTGGGGCTGGAGCTGGAGATGGGACTGAGGTGAACGCTGAAATAAAGAAGGTATATGAATTGATTAATCCGAGGGTGCTTACGGTTGTTACGACCCCGAGAGATGTTATGTCATTTGTGGTTACTCTGGGATTGATGGAGGACCAGGAGCGGAGAGATTATTCTGAGGTTTTCGTTTTGAGTGTCGGTGCTGGTGCTGATGGCGGTGATGGCGGTGAAAAAGATGGGTGGGGTAAGGTTTTAGATGTTGTTGGTATAGATAAGGATAGACGATTTATACTGGATGCGAGGGAGGACGTTGAAGAGGATTGGGAACCCGAAAAGATCGCTAAGAAGGTCGAACCATTTGTTATTGAGAATGCTATTGACACGGTGAGTGTTTTCTTTTGGAAAAAAAAAAAAAAAAAGTCTCTAGTTCTAATTAAAACCAAATGCATATATTCACAGATCTTGACATACGATACAAAAAGCTCAAGCCCGCACCGTACAAACGTCTCGGATGGCATCAAAACACTTCTATCCTCACCATCTCTCGCCTCACACGTCTCTCTCCTCGCCTCTCAACCCGGTGCATCAGACACACCCCGTATCCACCCCGAGCGTTCCATCTCACCTCATATCCATTCTATCGGTCTTTTTTCGGTCCCATCACTCCAATCTTTGAGCGGTTTGCGCTGGCGTTTTATACGATACGGAGTGATCCCGGCAAGGCACATGCAAATGGCGAGAAAGTACCGACAGTATTCGTTACGGATTTGAAAGGATTTGGGAAGAATTGGAGAGCTTTGACTGGGGTGTGGAAGTATTTGGATAGGAAGGAGTTGGTAGAAAGTGTGTTTGGGAGAAACCTATGGGTTAATCAGTGGATTGAGGCCTAAGTGGGTGGGCAACGAGGGATCAAAATGACGTGGATGATGTGGGCCATAAAATTGGACGTAGATATGAACGCGATATGGATACGAATGAAACTTTACTCGTTTTGGATTTCTTCTTTGAGGAATGGATCCTGTAATCTGAGAGCCTGATATAATTTATTCGTTTCATAGGATGTATTGCCATATGATATAGTACATGTATCTCTCATTGTATTAAATGTATACAGGATACTTGAATTGGGAAACATTTCCGAGTGAGCTTTTACATTCCCAAAAGTAATATGTAGTAAGAATAGAACAACGCAGTGTTCTGAGCTGACTGGAAGGAAGGGTTATCCTGTTTACAATGAAAAGTTGAAGATGAGTGTCATAACTCTCGTGCTATCAAAACAAAATTTTGAAACTCATACGCAACTAGGCCCTGGTAAGTGATATAGGAACAGAATTGGAGGATATAGATCACAAATCATGAATCAACGCCGACCCTCAACCATGATGATGTGGTAGCCAAAAGTTGTCTTCACAAGGGGTGAGATGACGGGTTTGCTCACTGTTGATGGTGTGAGAGCGAAAGCAGCTTCTTGGAATGGGCCCTAATAACGACAACAGAGTGATTGCGATCATTGCCAAGGTAGAAGTGATATAGATGTCAAGGGAAAAGGGGTTGATAAGTGATGTTAGTGATATATTATAATAATTTAATATGGATACCTACCACCATGGTTCCTCGAGACATCCATCCGAGGCTTCCTCCGGCTATTCAAAGAGCATAAGACAAAATAAGTAAAATGGTTATCATGAGAATATGTTTAGAATTGTATAGAGTAAGATGAATAGAGAGCATATGAAACCTGGGACGAATCCATTCGATTATCTACTTAAGTTTATTCAATTTACCTTTTGCTTTATCCTCGGAGTACGTTTGAGCTACTTTATCGAAAGGTTGTCCTGACTACATAGAAGCAATCCAGTTTAAGGAGGAAAACGGGGGTTGGGAAAAGAAGGAAGAAGAAATCAGGGTTAGTATCTTCTAACAAAAATATGATAAAAATATGAGTAAGGGACAAGTAAAGCTCCATCGCAGGAATGGAAAAGCGGGACCAAGCATCATGACTCCTACGTCATATAAACCGAAATTTTGCTCTTGAACCCATAACAAAACGAGACCCATCCGGACAAATAAATAGACAACCCCCAAACTCTTACTAACCTGAATCTGTTCAAGCGCTTCCATAGCTCTCGAGTGCTTTTCGCACAAGATATGTCGAACATTAATAGCAGTAGCCGGTTTCAAACTGCTTTTTGATCCCTAAAAAGTGTTTTAGTATATTAGTTTAATCTAAGGACGAACATAAAAGTTAATAAAGCGTGTATATGTAGTAGTGTTGTGATATATACGATAAAGAAACAATTAGAATAGAGAAGTCCGGTATAGGTATTATATCGAGTACTTCTATACCTAGTATAAAAAGGTATAGGATCGGAGAGCTACGGCCTTCAGGCCCAAGTCCGTTTTGTTGAATTCAATAGTGATGTGCCGAGGCGTACCTTACTAGTCTCATCATCACCACCAGCACTTTTCTTCGCACCACTCTTTGCTGGTGCGGATTTCTTGTCACCAGATTTCTTCGCCATGCCTCCTTGACTATAGTTTGTAACGTTAATTATAAGCGAAAAGAAAAGGTATTGAGAACGCGGACAAGAGGCAGTAAATATAGCGGACTTAGCTATAATCGGTTGTCGATCACTCCTATCCACGTTATTGTTTTATTATGTAATAGCTTGATTACAGGTCAGCATCAAACTCATCTACAGTCACACAACTGACACTAGCAATGCTATAGGATTACGGATCTGTGTTATTTGAGGCTTCCTTTTTTCTTTGTAAAAGATTACAGACTCTATCACTCATCTTTAATCTCTTCTGTTCTCGCTACCTTGTTCGGCGCCTAGTAAAGAGGCTTTTTGAGTATTTCTGACTTTCCCTTTTCAGGTCCCTACTTTATTCAGTCTCTTACTCTCTCTTCAAGTGCCTATGACAGACCGACTGTGTAATTTTTGCGTATTTACCGCCTTGTTGCTAGTTATATACGTTTAAAAAAAATGCATTCGTTTTCTTCCGCTTGTAAAAAGGCTCTATTCCTTTTGAGCACAGCATTTCTGCGGATCTTCTATAATGAAGAGATCTCTTGTCGGAATACTGAAACTGTTTCCTGTTTCAAGAATCCACGTTGTGTTTTTCTTTTTTGCTGTGGAGCTATCAAACGTATCATGAAAGCATAAAAAAAGCTCCCTCACTCTTTCGATACAATACATGTATCCCTCCTGTCATTTTCGGCGAGCGTCCTATAAGAAAACCTCTGCTTTAGCCTAGGTGCTCCTCTTTATTTCCTTTCTTGTATAGCAATTGTCTCTTATCATGCCTCAAGATGAGTCCTAGAACTCTTCAACCCTCTAAACTTCCCTCTAAACGTTAAGTCTCAGTATGTCAACTGTTGGCTACCCTAGGGATACCGTTCAAGTGAACGCACTATGACCCCAAACACGAAATAACTTGGTATCGGATAAGCCGGTAGGCTGTGTCTTCACGCTATGAGCTTTTGAATCTTGTCACAAAGGTAATGGTCTCTTACTGACTTTCAAATCCAGATATTATTGGATATTTTCTGAGCCTTTTGTTGGATGCTCAGTTGAGCTCGCGATACACTGATAATTATGCTGCGATAAATTTTGATACATATTCTTCGTAACTTAGCATTCTTATCTTGGATAACGGGTAATTATCCAGGATTGGGAGTCATTTACTACAGAATGTGAGGGAAAATATTTCTCACTCTAGCCTGTGATCTGATAGTTTCTATCAGTACAAGTTCCTAACTAAGTGAGGAGATTACTCAGTTGATAATACGATGTCCGCATCGGATCTGTAAGCTCAAACTACGTATTCCAACTCCATACATAAATCGTCTATTATTGAGCCAAGTTCTCCCGTGTTGAGCAGCCAGTACTAAGAATCGCAAAATCAGAATTACGGCAATATCATACCTGTCCCCTTCCGCCGTTCAGTACCATTGGACAATTCTGTCGTACGGCATATCCCACAGGTAAATAAAAGGGGTTCACTTTACAGTCTGGATCTATATCAAGACCTATCATAGAGAGTACTACAATTTCCAGACAAAGCAGCCACCCTGGTAGAGAAGAAGCTTGGGTAGAAAAAGTTAACAACCTACGTACGGAGATTGAAAGAATGAGAGAGGAGGCTGCCCACCACTATACGAGTCATAGATATCACATTTGACTATTTTTTCTTAGTTTTCCGATGTAATCTCGTCAGTATGAAAATATTTGTTTATGTTAGCTGAAACTACCAACGAAGTTGCGCGATTCGAGATTTAAGATTACGGCAGTTACGAACTCATGAAGGGGCAATTACAAAATCAGGTTATAAATATAGACGCTGTTCAACCTATCCTCATCTCGTCAATTACTCGTCTCTCTCCTAGAGCCCCAGTCAGACAGCCTTTGAATTGAGCAACACTTTGAATGAAACGACTCATGTCTCCTTGTAAAAATGCTCGCCTGTACCCACTCACTTTGTACATATACATGTATAAGATGTTCTGTGCAGGCTGGAAGACGCCCCCTCAGCTGTTTCTTTGCCAACAGATATAATTCGGATGTAGCGCCCATTATATCAAATCCATTGTTGTTTTCATTGACAATTTCATTAAAAGAATACGTTATCTGCATACTTGCAGCGCCCTTCTAGAAAACTCGAGCCCATGATGAAACTGTTTGAAGCATAGCGTTAATCAGGGTCGCAATGAAAACTTCTGGTACATTTCTGTGGGCTTACCTTTCTTCCCTTTTCCCTAACTTTTTCCCCTCAACGTGTAACTTTAGTGCATCTTCGAAGCTATTATCCATATAGGCCCTACATGCTACTCCTTTTTTTCTTTTCCTGTATCTCTGGTGTCCTCTCCCAGACCCCAGGACAAATCTTAGAACCCTTCAATCCACCATCTCTACCTTTGATTGTTAAGTCTCCGTATCTTAATTTTTGGTTATACCAAGGATCACAGTCTGGTCAGGTAAACGAGTTATGGCCCCACATATGGGATGAAGCTGCGGGGGTAAGCTGTACCTTAATTAAATCAACCCCCGATTCATGTCACAGATAAAAAATCGAACTTTCGTATTGACTAGACTACTTTTATCGACTTCTGCTGTCTTCTCTATAGAATATGGGTTGGAATGCAGGAATAAGAGTAGATGGGCAACCATACAAGCTCCTCGGAGCATCTGGGATAGCGAACTACACAGCCGCAATCCAAAAAAGCGGTTTATTTACACCTACACGCACATCCTTCCTCTTAACAGCTGGCACTGTTGATGTGAATATGACACTCCTCAGTCCCATTGAAGTCAGTATACACTTAAACCAAATTAACAAGAATATATACTGAAGGTTCACCCCAGACACATGATCTCACAAGACTTTCTATGCCATTTACGTACTTGTACTTAAGTGCTAAGTCAAATGATAATAATACACATGAGATACATTTTTATTCGGATATGACCTCTGGTAATATTTCATTTAATTCTTGACACTTAGTTTCTTATTTATCTATATCTCAGATTGGTTTGCCAGGGGTCAACCCTTTCTGGGTGATTGGGCACCTGAAAATATATCTGAGTTTGTATCTCTTCGTCTGCAACTAGCTTCTGAGGGAAAATATCAAGAGGTACAGAATACGCCTCAAGATATTGTTTTATATCATAGTATGCAGAAGGTAATACAAGAGTGTACTATAACATCTGTTTTGCTAATATATGCTCGAAGCGATCGGGGTTATCTTGGGAAATAAATACAGTTGGTGACTTGCGAAGTGCATTTGTAAATGGGACTGGTTTGCAAAATCGGACAGATAGCAACTTTAATGTTGTCACTGGGTATGTTTCTCATGGAAATTGGGTCATATTTGTCTTAATGAGAACTTCATACAGTGCAACCGAAGGACTTGCTATCTCCGTTGATATCGGAACCATACAACCAGGAACTGAGAGTAATCCTGTGGTATATACAATAGGGGTAGTGAGGGATCCCGTAATTCAGTATACGAATGGAAACAATGAACTAGAAGAACGTAGAGCGTACTATTGGGCTAATTTTACATCTATAAATGATGTTGTATGTTCCTTTTCTCTTTTAGCATACCATTTATCTAACGAGTTTAATAATGGATAAGGTAAAAGATGCACTAGACCACTTTGATGATGCTCTAGCAGCATCTATTGAACTCGATAACAAGCTACTTGTTGTGGCGAATTCTATTTCTACAGAATATGCTGGTCTTATATCTTTAGTCACTCGCCAAGCAATGAGTGCAATTGAATATACTATTAACATTAAGGAGAATGATAATGATGTATCTGATATCAAAGCATTCATGAAAAATACTGGAAACGTAGGATCCGAACAGTAAGCTACAGCATCTTTGTTCAAGGTTCCTATCACTAATGGCTATTTTTAAGAGCCAATACTGCTGATGTAATTTACTCTGCCATGCCAATATATCTATACCTGAATCCAGAAATCATTGGATACTTACTAAGTCCTTTACTGGACGCTCAATCGAGCTCGCAATATACTAATGATTATGCCGCGATAGGTCTTGGTACGTCGCTCTGATTCCTTGTTTTACAATAATTGAATATTAGAAAAAATTGTAGGAGGACCATTCCCAAATGCAACAGGGAACCCTCAAGGTCACAATGAAGGGATTGAACGTAAGCTGGACCATTGAGTACTCGAAGCTACGATGATTGAAACCACTTTAAGAATCTGCAAATATGATCATTCTGACCTTGGTCCATGCACAAGCATCTGGAAACGGGAATCTTATAAATAAATACGTAAGGGAGTAGAACTCATAAAATTATCAACTATGGGCTAATCGTTTACATTAGTATGACCTTCTATCCAAATGGGGAGATTATTTACTCGATAATACATTGTCACCAGCGGATCAGTGAGTGTGATCAACATTTCATATCTCTGAATATTTATATTGTCTATCAGGACAACTTCATCATCGGATAACATTGGAAGAACTAACCAAACGAATCTAGTATTGAAAGGAATAATTGGAATCCGAGCAATGTCTCAGATCAGCTTCCTTACAGGTCACAGTGATGATGTCACCAAATACAAGGTAGCATCATTCTCTTGCCGAATCATATTGTTTATATTGACTACATATGGAGACAAAAGCAAATCAATATTATCAATCTTGGGAGAATCTTGCAGTAGCTTCCAACCGTATCGTTCTGACATATGGAGGATTTGATTCTGGTCTTATATACAATCTTTACGCGGATAAACTTTTAGGATTGAATGTGGTCAATGACTCAGTCAGTTCTTATGTAAAATGAATTATCATTAACTAGGGATTGACGTTTTATATTTATCATCTTAGGTATATGCACTTCAGACATCATTCTATGCAAGTCGACTTTGTCTGTGCCAATTTTTCTTCTTAAGAAAATATCGATTCAACTTAATTTTACTAGCCCAGCAACAATATGGTGTGCCCCTTGACGCCTCAAATCCTAGTTTATCGAGGATAGGTAAAGTTCTTTCTCGTGTTCATCTGATTTGGCTACTGAAATAAATACTTCACTGTACTCAAACAGACTGGATACTGTTTGCAGCTTCTACTACTACCGACACACAAGTCCGAGATAATATGATCCACCAGGTTTATACTTACGCAACGTCGAATTCTGATAGCAAGCCGTTCCCGCTTATTTATAATCCAAGTAGCGGGAAAACGGTAACAGGCATTAATAGCCCGGCACAGGGAGCTATCTTTGCTCCATTAGCATTAACGTAAAGACCTCTTTCTGGTCTTTCCTGAACTAAACTTAATGTTTTTTCTTCTTTTATTTCTCAGTGTTAATAAAAGCACTGTGATACTCCCTCCCGACTCCAATAGTAAAGAAGGGGCTATTGAAAGACACCTCTCGACTGGCGCAGTTGTGGGTGGTATAGTTGGTGGAGTGGCTGTAGTTGCCATTTTTATTGCCTGTTTTATATTCTATTGTCGTCGTCAACGAAAGGGCTCAGTAAGCGAGGACAGCCAAAGCACCGGCTACAATGGGAACCGAGAACTCCCAATCCCTTGGTTCAACTCAAGTCATGGATTTACTAACTCGAATACTGAACTTAGTAGTCCTGAGCTGAGGAATATGAGTCAAGTCTCGCGAAATCGAGATCACAGTGATATTGTACCCATTCCTTTCCGCCTTCCAGCCTCATCATCTAGTTCGACAATGCAAAATTCGACACCAAGAAACAAGGCAGCTAATCCAAAATCTGCTTCCCAATGCACAATAGAGCCAAGGTCTAATGCGGAGAGTAGTGCAGATACTAGACAAAGTAGTCCTGGTGGAGAAGCCTGGAGGGAAGAAGTTAACAACCTACGCATGGAGATTGAAAGACTGAGGGAAGAATCTGCACCGCCATCATACCAGTCATAGATAGCTCATCAAACTATCTTTTCCTAATTCCTCACATATTTCCATGTAATCGTATCAACGTGAAAATCTTTGCTTGGTTTAATACAAAACCCGATCGAAATTATTGTCATACTAATGAATTAGAGCGGTTTTCAGTTCCTAAATACAAGATATACGGTTTCTTGAAGAGGTGGTGTTCAACTTAGCTTCACTGTTCTCATACAACCCCATTTTGGACGGCCTCTGATTCAAGTATTTTATTGACTAATAAGACAAGTATTTCGTTGAGATGCTTATTTGTATCTACTCGGTCTGTATATTCGTGCAGGTTAAGGAGTATCTCGTTGGTGTGCATAATATTTAATTGTTTATTTGCCGACGAATATGATCCGGATCCAACAATCATTACGAATTTTCTTCATACTTTCATTAATCACCTTAAAAATACACCACCCGCTTCTTTTTTACGGCGCTCTCCTCCACAACAACGCTTAAAATATTTGTCTGATGCATGCTAATAGAGAGGAAAACCTGTCATTTATTACTATGTACACAGCTTACCTTTCTCTTTTCTCTCTACCCTTCTCTCTGCTTAGTACATTCTCAAAGTATCTTTGGGCTTATTGCTCACATAGGCTCTAGATGCTCCTCTTTTTTCTCTCTTATTTTGTCTCTGGCGTCTCCTCTCAGGCATCTTTCAGTCCACCATCTCTTCCTTTAGCTGTCAAGTCCCCGTATGTCAACTTTTGGCTACCCCAGGGGCCTAACGCTGGGCAGATAAGCAACACATGGCCTAGAGCTTGGAATCATCCAAGAGATGCAATTGTAAGCCTTACGTTTATTCATTCAACCCGCGATACACGACACAGATCAAAAATCTTACTTTCATAATGACCGTACTGCGTTCTGCCGACCTGAATTTTCTTCTTTAGGTTATGGCCTCAAATGCAGGTATAAGAGTAGATGGACAATCATATCAGCTCCTCGGGGCGTCTGCGGTAGCGAACTATACAGCTGCGAACCAGAAAAGCGTCTTATTTACACCTACACGTACATCTTTCCTCTTAACGGCTGGTACTGTTGACGTGAATATGACCTTCCTCAGTCCCATTGAAGTAAGTATACATTTTTACCAAATTAACAAGAACGTAGGCTAAAGATTCATCAATATTCAGGCACATGATTTCACACGGCTCTCAATGCCGTTTGCATACTTGTACTTAACCACTACTCCGAACGATAATGCTGCACATGAGATTCAATTTTACTCAGATATCACCTCTGGTACTATTTTATGTATTTTCTTGACACACATTTTTCTCATCTAGATATAATTCAGATTGGATTTCCGGGGATAGTCCCATTTCGGGTACTTGGGCACCTGAAAATACATCTGATTTTTTATCCCTTCGAATGGGGCTGTCCATTGAAGGAAAATATCAAGAGAAAGACAATATACCTCAAGATTCTATTTTACATTTTAGTATGCAGAAGGTAATACAAAGTGTACCATATCATCTGTCTCGCTAATATGTGCTTGAAGCTACCAGAATTATCTTGGGAAATAGGTAAAGCGGGTTTAATGCGAAATGCATTCGTAAATGGAACAGGTTTGCAAAATCGGACAGATGATAACTCTAACGTTGACCCCAGGTATGTTTATTATGGCAATCGAGTCATATTTGTATTAATGAGAACTCCATACAGTACGGACGAAGGACTTGGCATCTCCGTTGATATCGGGACCATACAACCAGGTACTGAGAGTAATCCTGTGGTATATACAATAGGGGTAGTGAGGGATCCCGTAATTCAATATATGAATGGAAACAATGGACTAGAAGAACGTAGAGCGTACTATTGGGCTAATTTTACATCTATAAATGATGTTGTATGTCTCTTTTCTCGTTTGAACACACCATTTATCTGACAACTTCAATAATGGATAAGATCAAGGATGCATTAGATCACTTCGATGATGCTCTAGCAGCATCTATTGGGCTAGATAACAAGCTACTTGCTGCGGCGAATTCTATTTCTACAGAATATGCTGGTCTTATATCTTTAGTCACTCGCTCGGCTATGAGTGCGATTGAATATACTATTAACATTGACGATAATGGTAATAATATATCTGATATCAAAGCATTCATGAAAAATATGGGAGATGTAGGATCTGGACAGTGAGCTGCCATACGGCATCCTTGTTTGAAGTTTCTGCTGCTACTGAATACCCTTTAGAGTCAATGCCGTTGATGTAATTTACTCCGCCATGCCAATATATCTGTATCTGAATCCAGATATTCTCGGATACTTACTAAGTCCTTTACTGGACGCTCAATCGAGCTCGCGATATACTAGTGATTATGCCGCGATAGGTCTTGGTACGTCGTTTTGATTCCTTGTTTTACAATAATTGAATATTAGAAAAAATTGTAGGAGGACCATTCCCAAACGCAACGGGGAACCTTCAAGGTCACAATGAAGGGATTGAACGTAAGCTGGACCATTGAGTGATCGAAGGCGCGATGATTGAAACCACATTTTAAGAATCTGCAAATATGATCATTCTGACCCTGGTCCACGCGCAAACATCTGGAAATGAGAATCTTATGAATCATTATGTAAGAAAGTGGAGTTCGTTACGTTATAGCACAATACTTAGCTGTCCTACAAAGTACGACCTCCTATCTAAATGGGGGGATTATTTGGTTGATAATACATTATCACCAACAGACCAGTGAGCATAATTAACATTTTCAAGCCCTGATTATTCACATCACTTATCAATACCTGGAAGGACAACCTCGTCATCGGATAATATCAAAGGCACTAACCAAACGAATCTGATATTGAAAGGAATAATTGGAATCAGGGCTATGTCTCAGATTAGCTTCCTTACAGGTCGCAGTGACGATGCCACCGAGTACAAGGTAGCATCATCCCCTTGCCGAATCATACTATTTATATTAAATACATATCAAAAGGCAAAAGCAGATCAATACTACCAAACTTGGGAGAATCTTGCAGTAGCTTCCAACCGTATCGTTCTGACATATGGAGGATTTGATTCTGGTCTTATATACAATCTTTACGCGGATAAACTTTTAGGATTGAATGTGGTCAATGACTCAGTCAGTTCTTATGTAAAATGAATTATCATTAACTAGGGATTGACGTTTTATATTTATCATCTTAGGTATATGCACTTCAGACATCATTCTATGGAACTCATCTTTGTCTGTATTCTTTTCCTTGGGATAATATCGGTTGAACTAAAATTCACTAGCCCAGCAAAAATATGGTGTGCCCCTTGATGCCACAAATTCTAGTTTATCGAGGACAGGTAATTTCATTTCTGACACTCATATAGTTTGGAAACTGAAGGTACTGTGTTATATGTTGAATCAGATTGGATGTTATTTGCAGCTTCTGCTACTACCGATACTCAAGTCCGAGATAATATGATCCACCAGGTTTATACTTTTGCAACTTCGGAATCCTATAAAAATGTATTCCCTCTCATTTATAATCCAAGTAATGGAAGCGTAATTTCTGGTGACAATAGTCCGGCACAAGGTGCTATTTTTGCTCCATTAGCACTAACGTAAAGTACCCCTCCTTATCTTTCTTGAACTAAATTTAATATATTTTTATCATTAAGAATTGATAAAAGTATTGTGGTATCCTCTGGCGGTAATGAACAACCTGATGAAAGACACTCTTCTACCGGTGCAATTGTAGGCGGTGTAATTGGCGGAGTAGCTGCTGTTGCCATTTTTATTACCTGCTTTATATTTTATCGTCGTCATCAACAAAGGAAGACAGTAAGCGAGTACAACCAGAGTACGGGCTACATTGGGAATCAAGAGTACCTCTCCCCCCTCGATACGGCTCGAGTACCGGCTTTACTACCTCGGATGCTGGACTTAGTAGTCCTGAGCCGCGGAGTATGAGCCAAGTCTCCCGAAATCAAGATCACAGCGATACTGAACCTATTCCCTTCCGTCTTCCAGACTCATCAGCTAGTTCCACTGTGCGAAATACGACATCGAAGAACAGGGTTTCTAACTTAACACATGTTTCGCGAAGTGCAACTATATCGATGCCATATAGAGAAAACAGAACTGTCCGAAGAAATAATGCAGGCGAAGAAGACTTGCGAGAAGAAGTCAATAATTTACGTATGGAGATTGAAAGGATAAGAGAGGAGACCGCACCGCCATCATATCAGACATAGACAGCGTATTCAACTATTGTTTGACCTGTTCTCAATTAGTTTGATGTAATCTTGTCGTTAAGAACCCGTTTTTTGGGATAGTTTCAATTCGAATTATCATTGGGCTATCAACGAAGGCTTGCGTAATGATCATGCACATTAAAAATAAATTTAAAAAAATTAACGATGACCCTCAGCCTACCTCAGGATTCTTCCTTTTCTTCCAGTTGGTAGGTTTTCATGTGACTGGACAAGATTAGAGAAAGGTGTCATTTCCACTCTTTGGCATGGACTTGCATCTCTGGTCACACAATTTTCAATTCTTCGTTTTATCCTACCCCTTTTGTCTACGTGATTACATTGTAATTATGCAGTACGGGATTTCGCTAGTGTGTGGGGAGGGGCAACGCGCGTCGTAAAAGCGTCCCTTATTTTTTTGTGTGATTATGTAAACAGTTGCCTAATATATCCGAGTAAAGCCACTATTCATGTACACCCTGATACAATTAGTTTTACAATATAAAACAATTTAATCTACAAACAAAAACACAAAAATAAGAGTCAAAGTAAGAGATATTAAGTTAATGAATAAGAAAATACGATTATATAATGAATTGAAAGCAGCTGGCATCAATTGTGCTGCAATATGAGCCCTCTATCAAAATTTTGCATTTAGAAAGCTTTGATATCGAAAGAAAGCAAGGAAAAATATTTTGAAGTAGGGAACATAAAGAAAATGAGTTAATAAATAAGAAAATATAGTTGTGTACAGGAATAAAAGCAGCTGGCATCAATTATGCCGCAATACGAGCCCCAAATCAGTTTTTTATATATATAAAAGTTTTATATTGAAAGAAAGAGAAAAAAAAAGAAATAAAGTAAGGGAATAGTATAACAAAGTAAGGAATATAAAGAAAATATATTAATGAATAAGAAAATAAAATTATGTACAGGAATAAAAGCAGCTGGCATCAACTGTGCTGCAGTTCAAACCTATATCAATTTTTTTGCATATATACAAGTTTTATATTAAAAGAAAAATTAAATAAAATAAGAGAAAAAGAAAAAGAAAGTAAGAGATATATAGAGAATACATTAATGAATAAGAAAATACAATTATGTACAGGAATAAAAGCAGCTGGCATCAATTATGCCACAGTTCAAGCCTAATATCAATTTTATATATATATAAAAATTTTATATTGAAAGAAAAAAGAAATAAAATAAGAGAAAAAGAAAAAGAAAGTAAGAAATATATAGAGAATACATCAATAAATAAGAAAATACAGTTGTGTACAGGAATAAAAGCAGCTGGTATTAATTATGCCGTAGTTCGAACTTATATCAATTTTTTATATATATAAAAGTTTTATATTGAAGAATTAAGAATTAAGAAATAAAATAAAATAAAAACAATTGAATTAAAAAGAAAAGTAGTTATAAAGTAAAATAGAAAGCACTAGCAACATTTGTACCACCTTTCGAGCCCCCTGTCAATATTTACATAGCCAAAAGTATCACCTTGAGTAAATAAGAAATAAAATAAAAAAATAAAATAAAATTAAGTAATTAAATTTTTTATTTTATACCTCTCTATTGCGCCTACCAAGGCCTCAATTAATTGAGCCTTGTTGAACTGACTGAAAGAGGGGACTAGAGGGTCTTCTAGAGCCAAACGAGCAAGCTGCTTCTTAAGGGTTGTATTGGATTGCCCTCGAAGCTCTTCTAGATCCAAGATTAGGTTAACCTTTAAGGTACACCTAGTTCTAGCTTCTTTTTTTCTTGCTTGTTCCTGAATCTTGATCCTTTTGGAGTTGACTAACCGGATTTGTTCATCCATAACGTTAGCCTGACGTTTTCTGTCAATCCCAAAAGAATCTCAATCCCGGGCTAATTTTCGAAGGTGGCTTTGGCTCGGCTCGGTATTTAGTTTATAATTAATAAAATCTTGAGTATTATTTTTTAAACATTTAGTTTTAGAATTAAAATAAAGAAGGGTGCCCCGAGGGTTAGCTCTAGCATAGAGCCTGTATTAACCCAGGGCACCTTCATTAGCATCATTAGTAGAGAGGACCCAGACTATAGATCTTTGAGCATCTGTAAGCCTTGAAATTGGTCCATCAGCCTCATATTCAGATGCAAATCTGTCCCAGGTAGCCAAAGCACCAGTTAGAAACATAATAAGAAGCTCTTCAATATGATCAGAGGTCTTTGCATAGTCTTGCACAGCAGCCACAGCCTCAGGAAACCTCCAGGAGTCTTGAGAAGTAAGAGAAGCAGTCAAAGAGTCTGATTTTGGATCCAAAAGGAGGGAGGGGGAGTTTATTAGTTTTTTAATATGGTTTTTAAGTTTTATAAAGAATGGGCCCAAATCTAGGGTATTTCGGCCCTCTAGACCTGGGCTTCGAATGACTTGGATGAAGGGGTGGGATATGGACTCATAGTACAATACAAAGACCCCCAGCTCATCAAGAGTATAGTAATCTTCGAGTCCCTTTAGCACATTCGCCTCCATATTATTTAGAGCTCTATTAACCTTAGAGTCCTTTATAAAATGGAGTAATTCAATATATAAAACTCTATATTTTAAAACTACACAGGCTGCCTCAAGAAGGGACACATATCTGGTGTTTGATACCTCAGGAAAGGGTGTTGAGTTCCTAGTCTTGGACTTCATAAACTACCTGTAGATGTCGTGTAGGCCCTTTTTGTCGTCCTTGTTATTGAACAAGGCCCCCATGAGGCTCAGAAGCTTAGCAGCCCCTCCAATAGAGGCCTCTCGAGCCCTAGAAGAGGCCAAGGACTCTACATCCAACCCAGCAGCAGCAAATTCAATAACTGCTGCATTGTCCCTGTTAGCCAAAGGGACAGGTGCCGCATTTTTGCTTTTTCATACCTCCTGCATAGCCAAGTTCCCTCTTTTCATGGCATTGAGGTCCTTGTGCATGCAACAGCCAACCCAGACAAAAAGAGAGGCCCCCTCTCTCTCAGACTCGGTGAGTCTTTCCATAGCTTCTTCAGCAAGGTCCCTATAAAGCCCCACCGAGATCCCAGATAGCTTGGCTTCTTTCTCTGCTTCTGGCAAAGCCTCCCAAGCCACCAAGCCACCCATTTCGGACACCATGCGCCCTAGCCACCCTCTCACTAAAACTTCCTGTTCTTCTGGTGGCTTCGAGTGGAAATACTCAGCCCCATAGGCAAGGGGTAAGTTCTCTTCTTTCCATTTTTGAAGAAGCTTATGTTTAAGCTTCTGATCCTCTGCATGGTCACTGTGGGTCCCTAGAAACTTCTTATAAACAGAAAACATATCAAGACATTGTTCTGGAGCTGGGAATTCAGACACTAGGGGACTTGACTTGAAGGTAATAATACTTTCTTTTATTTTTTCTATTATTTTTTTAACTTAGGTCTCTGACTTATAATTTGCAGTCAAATTAACTCCAAGCATTCGAACAGAAGGACCAATAGCCCCCTCCTCAAGATAAGAGCTAGGAGCCTGCAAATTTACATGCAGGGACTCATAGTTCTGGTTTTTATTACTAATCCTATCCCCCCCAATAGTAAAACCTAATTAAATAGGTTAATTTTGATGCAGAACCTTCAAGGGGACTCTTACTACTTACCTGGGGCCATATTTATTTTATATCCAGTCTGTATATCTACTACAACTCCTCCTTCGAGTACAACCCTTCTAACTGTCCTGGCGCTGACCCTTCTAACCTCCTTGACCTCTCTAGGCTTAGAAATCCATTCAGAGACATAGCAAAGGATACAATAAAGTACCCTTCCAGTCTTTCGAGCTGGACACCCAAGCTGTCATAATTACACCCCTTTATGCTTACTAAGCATCACCTTTCCTATTTTGAGGGATCGCCGGGATCTACAGATCAACACTTATTAAGGGACTTGTGCAATTATGACTCGTACACAGCCTCGTTCCCAACTCGGCTATACTATCATTCTGAACCCAAACTTGTGCACATATGACTCGTCATGACTCACACTCAATGGACATATGACTCGTCTCTTTCTATGACATTCTATAACATTCTATTTATTCCCATTTACACTCCTTGTCACTGTGACATGTCACTCCTTTACTTTAGTATATAAGAACCCTTTTATACGTAGTTAGACCCCAGTTTCAACCTTGTCTATCCCCCTGACTCGACACTTGAGACTGTCCTCAATATAGTTATACTTCTTGTTACGTAACCTAAGCTTGAACTACAGAAGGAAAGCTGAGTTAGTCGCTGACATTAGGTTGAAACTATTAAAAGCCTACCTCACCCTTTATATCTATCACACTGGAGACCGCTCAAACCACCCGTCACCACTATCGATTCTATCTCTTTCACACCCTCATCCTACGCTTCATCTTTGAATATAGCTACTACCGATTTGCTTGTGAAGTCTGGATCCAAGACTATCAGCTTTTAGCCTTCGCCTGCTATAGAACAGTACACACCTTCATTGATGAAGAAATCCTTGAATTTCAACAAGCAAACAACCTCGACGAGACCTTACCTGTAAGGGAACCTATTGAAGAAAGCAACGAACCTCTGCCAGTGGGAGAGCCCATTGTAGAGTACGACGAACCTCTGCCAGTGGGAGAGCCTATTGTAGAGTACAGCGAACCAGGAACAGACGAAGAAACAGACAGAGAAAGGCAAGCAGCAGCACATGCGTGGGTTGCTAATCAAAGAGAAACTATCATCAGACACACTAGTGAACTCTTTTTAAGAGGACGATGCGCCAGACGAACAGGCAGACTAGTGATTGAAGAAGAAGAACAAGAGATCGAGAACCTACTCAATACGTATTAGAACCATGGAGGGACAACAGCAACAACAACAACCCTCTCTTGACCAAGTCATTGCACTTGCTGTACAACAAGTAGTAGCTGCAATAATACCTGACCTGGTTAACCACTTAGCTCAGAACCCCCCTAACCTCAATCTCCCCGCGCCCATAATCAACCTACCTCCTAACTTGGCCAATATGATAGCAGCTGTTATGCCACAACCCCCTCCCCCACAATCTCGAGAACCTCTGCTGCGTAAACCTGATGATTTTACTGGTAACAAGAAAGACTATAGAGAATGGAACATGAAGATCACTAGCTACATAGCAAGTGCAAATACGTCTCTCAACACGGATGAGAAGAAGATTCATTTCGTATGCTCATATATGAAAGAAAAAGCTGGAGTATGGGCAAAAGAACAATTGACTGCGAGGATCACAAATCAAAACTGGATGTGGAACGACTTCACTAACCAGATGAAGGAACGCTTTGTTGATAAGAATGACAAAGAAATTGCACGAAACGAGATAGCAACAATACAACAAGGGAACACATGGGCAGAAGAGTTCTTCATTAAACTAGCCTCACTCAGGATCCAAGCCGAGTACACAGACCCCCTTCACAATGCTATCATTATCAATCAACTAAAGCTTGGACTTAAAACTGAAATAGTCACTGCTATTGTCGCCAGTGGGAATGAACCTGCTACAATTGAAGGATGGAGAAATCGGGTTATTGCAGTCGAAGAAGCACTCTATGCACACAAACCCAAGTATGAGGTCAAAAACTCGTTTAAACCCTCTACAACCTCATCTTCCTCACGTGCCCCTCCCTCTCCAAAACCTACACCTTTCTTACCCTTAGGGGACCCTATGGATATTGACAAAATGCGCAAAGAAGGACGATGCTTCAAATGTCACCAGAAAGGACACCTGGCTCGTGACTGTCAGAATAGGCGCAGAGAAGTGAGGGAAATATGGATGGATCTCTCAACAGAGGAAAAGAGGGAACTTACAGAACTGATGACTGCTAATAACCAGTCGGATTTTACACCACCTCAGGTGTAGACGTGTCATCTGAGGGTATAGGGTCTTGTTTTCAACAAACAAACCAATCTTCTTTCTCTAAACAATGTACTAGTAGCATGAATAAGAATGAAATTGTTGAACTGCATACAAGACCCCAAAACACGTCCCTACCCTTCCCCAAACCTTTTACTGCTGAATGGACTCTATGACGAATCAGAAGAGACTCAGAACTACACGCACTACGAGCACTACAAAGCATCACTCACCCTGAAAGGAGTCAAGAAGCTACTCTTGGAATACTTTAGATTATTAAAGAGCTGGATGACCAAACAGCACTAGCAGCACTAAAGCTAATGCAGGAATCCAAATGTTACATCAGAGGAAGAAAAGGTCATCAATTAAACCTCTTTGTAGTGTTAAAAATGCTTGAGGACCAACGAGCGTTTAGAACCACTGCCCTACTAGACTCTGGATGCACGGGTTCCTGTATAAACCGACAATTCGTAAACAAACATCATATCCCAACCCAACGAATGCCGATACCCATACCTGTGTATAATGCTGATGGAACCCGAAATCAGGCAGGACCTATAACAGAGATGGCTGAACTCGTACTAGCTATAGGAGAACACCAAGAACGCATACAGCTAGCTGTCACTAATTTGGGGAGCACAGACCTGTTTATTGGTTATGAATGGCTACGTTTTCATAACCCAAACATTGACTGGGAAAGAGGAAATCTTGTTCTGAACCAATGTCCAGAAGTATGTGGATATAGACACCTAACACTACAAAGCCAACAATTAGACATCTCTCAGGTCAACCAGATCAGTAATGAACTCGAAGAAGGAGATCAGGTGTTCATGTTTGATTGGCAAGGATATCAGGATGAGAACGAATACTGGCAGAAACAGCATCATGTATGAAGACTCAAATCCCAAGAAGATCTATATAACCTCATAGAACCAGACTACTTTAAAGAGTTCCCCGAGGTCTTTGGGAAACAAGAATTCAATAAACTACCAGAACGATGCCCATGGGATTATGCTATCGAGCTTGTACCTGGTTTTAAACCTACGGACTGCAAAATCTACCCTCTTTCAATAGTCGAAAACCAAGCTTTAGATCAATTCCTTGATGAAAACCTAAAAACAGGACGTATTAGACCCTCCAAGTCGTCCATGGCTTCACCCTTCTTCTTTGTCAAAAAGAAAAGTGGAGAACTAAGACCTGTACAGGATTATCAGAAACTTAACAGCATGACTGTAAAGAACAAGTACCCACTACCACTGATCCCAGAGCTTATCGATAAACTCAAAGACTCCACATGTTTTACCAAGCTTGACATACGATGGGGATACAATAACATCCGTATCAAAGAAGGAGACGAATGGAAAGCAGCCTTCCGCACTAACAGAGGACTATTTGAACCAACAGTCATGTTCTTTGGACTAACCAACTCGCCTGCAACCTTCCAAGGATTCATGAATCATATTCTCAAGGAACTCATTGACGAAGGACATGTGGTAGTCTATCTAGACGATATCCTAATCTTCACCTCAGAAGTAGAAACTCATAGGTACCTAGTACGACGAGTACTTGAAATACTCCAGGAAAACAAGCTCTACTTAAAACCAGAGAAGTGTACCTTCGAGGCATGGGAAGTCGAGTACTTAGGGCTTATTGTGGGACATGGCACTATGCGAATGGACCCAGTCAAGATCAAGACAGTAAACGAATGGCCTAAACCCAAGAACAAGAAACAATTACAACAATTCTTGGGGTTTTGTAACTTCTATCATTGTTTCATCAAGAACTACAGTAAAATTGCCAGACCATTACATGATCTTACAGAGAACAAGATATGGAACTGGACTGAAGCTCAGGATAAGGCAATGGAGGAATTACAAAAAAGCATCTGTAACGAACCCATTCTACGCATTCCAATCCCAGGAGCACCCTTTAGGATCGAAGCAGATTCCTCCGACTTTGCAAATGGAGCAGTTCTCTCACAACTAATTGACAATAAGTGGCATCTAGTAGCTTACCGCTCAGAATCCCTTACCCCTACTGAACGAAACTACTCCATTTACGACAAAGAACTACTAGCGATTATGAGCTCTCTAAAAGAATGGAGACACTATATTCTTAGACATCCCCTTCCTATCCAGGTCTACACTGATCACCAAAACATTCTATACTGGACAGAGCCTAGGAATCTTAATAGACGACAGGCAAGATAGATGATAGAACTACAGGAGTACGACCTGGAAATCCATTACCAGAAGGGGAAACTAAACACTAAGGCAGACCTTCTCTCAAGACGAGTGGATCATGATCGAGGAGAGAAGGACAATCAAGAAGTAATCCTAGTAAAGCGGGAATGGCTACGAGAATTGACCTTAGAACCCCTAGAGAGTGGATTTTTGGAGAGAATTAAGGTGGCCAGGGACAAACTGGACAAAAAGGTTAAGAAGGCACTAGACAAAAATGATCCCGAATGTGAGGAACTCGAAGATGGACTTATTCATTTCAAAGGATGTATTTACGTACCCAGAGATAACACACTATAAGAAGATATTATTCGAGGACACCATGACTCTACTCTTGCAGGACATCCAGGCCAGTATAAAACACAAGAACTTATCACTCGAAACTATACCTGGCCTGGAATACAACAAGATGTTAAACGATACATTGAAGGATGTCATACCTGCCAAACCACCAAACCTAAGTGAACCTGCCCTCACAATCCCTTAAACCCTCACTCTATACCTGAATACCCTTGGGAAATCATTTCAGTTGACCTTATCGGAGAACTACTAGAGTCACAGGGGTATAACGCCATTTGTGTTTTTGTAGACCGCTTCAGCAAACAGATACATGTAATCCCTACTCACACAACACTCACATCAGAAGGCATGGCTAAACTGTATCGGGATCAAGTCTTTCGACTACATAGGATACCGAGGAAGATAATACATGACAGAGGCCCCCAGTTTGCATCCAAATTCATGACTGAGCTTTACAAGCTACTAGGGATCGAAGGAAACCCCTCCACAGCCTATCACCCACAAATAGATGGACAGACAGAGCATATGAACCAAGAGATCGAACAATACCTACGTATCTTTGTTAACTACAAACAGAGTGACTGGGCAGACTGGCTAGTACTAGCAGAATTCTCTTACAATGATAAAGAACAAACATCGACAAAAGCCTCCCCTTTCTTCATTAACTATGGCCTCCACCTATATAAAGGCACAAACCCTCGATATCAATCAAATAACGAATCTGCTGAACAATTTGCCCAGAGAATGCAAAGAGCTAGAGAAGAAGCCCAATCAGCACTAAAAAAGGCAGCTACAGACATGAAAAAGTTCTACGACCGAACTCGAGGAGAGGCAATAGGTTATAAACCGGGTGATCTAGTATTATTGGAAGCCACAAACCTTAATACAGACCGACCAATGAAGAAGCTCGATGACAAACGATATGGACCCTTTGAAGTACTAGAAAAAGTAGGAAACTCAGCATACAAACTGAAACTACCCCCTTCTATGAGCTATATACACCCAGTCTTCAATGAAGTTCTACTGTCCCCTTATCATACCCCAACCTTTGATTCGCAGCCTCATATAACTAACCCAGAACCTATCATTGTGGACAAAGAACCCGAATGGGAAGTTGAAGAAATTATATCTTCGAGATTCAATAGACGAAGGAGACGAGTAGAGTATTTAGTACACTGGAAGGGCTACGGACCACAGGAATGGACACGAGAACCTCTAGAAAACCTAGCAAATGCACAAGAAATACTTGCTAAGTTTATACGACAAAACCCCGAAACACAACGTGCAAGGAAGCTGGAGGTAGAAGCAATCGGGATGATTGCCTTAAAGAGGGGGGTAATGTCATAATTACACCCCTTTATGCTTACTAAGCATCACCTTTCCTATTTTGAGGGATCGCCGGGATCTACAGATCAACACTTATTAAGGGACTTGTGCAATTATGACTCGTACACAGCCTCGTTCCTAACTCGGCTATACCATCATTCTGGACCCGAACCTGTGCACACATGACTCGTCATGACTCACACTCAATGGACACATGACTCGTCTCTTTCTATGACATTCTATAATATTCTATTTATTCCCATTTACACTCCTTGTCACTGTGACATGTCACTCCTTTACTTTAGTATATAAGAACCCCTTTATACGTAGTTAGACCCTAGTTTCAACCTTGTCTATCCCCCTGACTCGACACTTGAGACTGTCCTCAATATAGTTATACTTCTTGTTACGTGACCTAGGCTTAAACTACAGAAGGAAAGCCGAGTTAGTCGCTGACACAAGCTAGACAACAGATCTGATGAGGGATCGAAAGCCAGGGGTATAGACACCCCTTTCGGTGAGTTTCAAGGCCATTTTGGCCCTGTCTATGACCCTCTTGTACTTGCCCTTCATTTGCTTAGCCCTAAGGAAGCATTTGTAGTTGCGCCTAGCCACAAGATGGATCTCAGATAGCCTGTTCTGTAGAGACTTCACAGACCAAGCTAATCTCTCCTTTTTTTTGTTAGAAGCAGCAAGAGTGTTTTCAAAGCCCTTAGAGAGGTCTAATAGGGAGGCCAAAGAGAGATCTAGCTTCCTCTGGGTCTCCTGGCGCCTATTCTCAGCAGTTGCAAGCTCTTCAAGACCCCTAGCAAGCTCCTCACGTTGCCTAGTAAGTTCTTGATCCCTTATTTTCATCATTGAGGCAGCCAGATTCAATTTCTTTGTTAATTCTTTCTTCTGAGCTCATAGGGAATCAAGACTCTATTTGGATCAAAGGGCAGACAGTCTCCTAGCCTCCTTAGACTTGGTCAATCTGTCAAGCTGACCTAAAAGGGCATCTACTTCATGTTCACGGTGCTTCTTTTCTGCTATTAGACTCTCTTGAAGCTTTAGAGACCTCAGGGCACTAGACTCAGTATCTTGATGACTCTTGAGCCTTGCTATTTTGAGTTCCTCAAGTTTGATATTCAGCTCAGTGATAAGTACCTCCAGCGCCTCATTTCTTTCTTGTAACTCTGTATTCTTGGACTTAATCTTTTCCAGCTCTACCTCTAGGGCCCTATTATCGAGCACTCTAGTCTTAGTGCCACTGGAAATGGGTACAAGGCTGGATTGGGGGTTGGGGTGGGTGGCACTGGGTATAATTCTCCTCCCCCTTCGAGCCTATTCAGTTTTTGCCTTCAATAATGAAGAATTTGACTTAGATTTTAAAGCAGGCATTTAGATAGTGGTGGTAATAATAATAATATCTATTTATTTAAACAATATTTGAGGTGATTGAGCCTCAACCTTTGTGAATATGCGGTTATAAATGTCAAAATGTCAAAACATAAGAGTGACAAGAGTGACGGAAGCCACCATTATGGTCACACTTTGCCACACTTTGCCACCGTTATGTCACGCATTTTTGTCACAAATTTCAGCATTTAACTAAAACTTTTACTTAGAAAATAAATTTAAAATTTACACTTATAAAAAAAATAAATAGTAGATATTTTTTAGATGATTCTGATCTATATTCTTGTTAGACAGAATTTTTATAACTTAATTTTTTCTTGACTTATTCATGTTTCTTTTTTTGTTTTTCATATAACTCACTCAAAACTTTAAAAAAAAAAATCCGTCTTACAAAAACTTAGGTATGTTTCTTATCTTTATCCTCAAATATTTTCGTGATTTTTAAATAAAAATTGAATAAGTTTTTCTCATTCGAGTTCTTAGGTGTTTTTTTTAAATTTTTCAGTACGGAAAATTTTATTTGTATCTATTTGTAAATTACATAATTTCAAAAAAAAACGAGGGACGCTTTTACGACGCGCGTTGCCCCTCCCTATAGTGTGAGATTGCTCTAGTCCAAGCAGGGCCATATGCTAGCTATCAGTTGTTAGAAAATCCGGTCACACGTGACCAGATTCTCATTGACAGTGCGTTCACGTGACAAAAGACGGAAGTCTGTAGCAATGGTGACACTTCTCGTCTCTTTAATCTCAGTCCAGACGGAGATTTGCTACTTATAAACCTATTGCCTTTACTTCTAGCTCCCCAAAACGATGAAACTCAAAAATCTCTCGGGAAAGGTCGGACCTTCCGATGAACGCCTTATTAGTCCTAGTCGTATATGAAATTCAAACTCAAATTCAATTTAGGGTGTTCCACACAAACACAGATCACAAAAAATTGAATCGTAAAGTGGGGTTGTTCTATTTATCTTTATTTTGTCAATCATTTATTGTTCTCGTGCAGTCTATTTTTAGGTATTCGATGTCATGAGCAACATATTGTCTAATATGACTAGCGTCTCCCTGGGATTCGTGCATATACATAAGTACATATATTC
The DNA here is from genome assembly GCA_002287475.2 of Pyrrhoderma noxium. Classification (NCBI taxonomy): domain Eukaryota; kingdom Fungi; phylum Basidiomycota; class Agaricomycetes; order Hymenochaetales; family Hymenochaetaceae; genus Pyrrhoderma; species Pyrrhoderma noxium. The sequence continues at coordinate 569,976 of CM008260.1, forward strand.
TCTCAGTGTGTAAATTGGTGTTTAGTTTTGGCAGGAAGACATCCTTTTCACCATTTCCTATTTCCCGACAAATATGTTTGAGTCTAGGACACATCGCACCAATTTTACTAAAATCTTCATTGATAGTTTCATTTAAATTATAAGGTGCTATCTGTCACTTTGCAACACAGTTCTTGACAAGTTTAGCATATTCTTCATCTGTCTTGATACGGAGCTGTCAATTAGCACCGCGGCGGAAGAAAAACCTCTCACACATGAACGTGGCTTACTTTTCTTTGTGTCGTATATTTCAGTGTATCTTCGTCTCTTGTTGCTCATCGAAGCCCCACATGCTCCCTCTTTTTCTCTTTTCCTATATCTCTGGTGTCTCTTCTCAGGCCTCAAGGTGGATTCGAAAACCCTTTGGCCCACCATCTCTCCCTTTGGCCGTTAAATCTCCGTACATCAATTGTTGATTGCCTCAGGGGCCTAAATCTGTTCAGATAAACGAACTTTGGCCTCGAATCTGGGATAACTCCGTATCAGATTCCTTGGTAAGCCGTTTTTTTATTCAATCAATTTTCGAGTGAAAAAAGCCAAGAAAAAAAATCATATCGACGGAACTGATTTTTGCTGACTCCCACGATCTTCTTTATAGAACGTGGGTTGGAATGCAGGGATAAGAGTAGATGGAAAGGCATACAACATTCTAGGGGCGTCTGCGGTAGCAAACTACACGGCCGCAAATCAGACAAGCGTCTTATTTACACCCACACGTACATCCTTCCTCTTGACAGCTGGTACTGTTGATGTGAATATGACCTTCCTCAGTCCCATTGAAGTCAGTCCATCGTTATACCAGATTGACGGGTGCATATACTGAAGGTTCACCAATACCCAGACACATGATCTCACAAGACTTTCTATGCCATTCTCATACTTATACTTATCTGCTACTCCAAATGATAATAATCCACATGAGATACAATTTTATTCCGATATATCCGGAGGTGACATTTCACGTAATCTATCTATACTTGCCATTCTAACGTGGATACTTTCAGAATGGATTACCGGAGATAGTAACTTTATGAGTACATGGGAACCCGAAGAATTATCCGATTTTGTTTCTCTTCGCATGCAACTAGCCTCTGAAGGAAAATATCAAGAGATACAAAATAGACCATAAGATGCTGTTGTCTATCATAGTATGCAGAAGGTAATTCAGAGCGTACTGACTATATTATCTGAACCGCTTTCGTACCTTTATATTGAAGAGATCGGGATTATCTTGGGAAATAAATTCAGCAGATGATATACGAGAAGCATTCGTTAACGGCACAGGTTTGCAAAACCGTACGGATAATAACTACCATGCTGTCAATAAGTATGCCTTCTATAGTAATTGTGTTAAGTTTGTCCTCGTGACAACTTTATACGGCCCATTTGATACTTTAGGCATCTCCGTCGATATCGGACAACTACACCCTGGGACCGAGAGTAATCCTGTGGTATACACCATAGGGGTAGTAAGGGACCCCGTAATCCAGTACATAAATAGCAATAGTCGACTGGAAGAACGTAATGCATACTACTGGGCTAATTTTACATCTATAAATGATATCGTATGTCTTTTTCTCATTTAAACATATCATTAATCGGACGTTTTAAACAATAAGATCAGGGACGCACTAGATCACTTTGATGATGCTTTAGCAGCGTCAATTGAACTCGATAACAAACTACTTGCTGCTGCAAATTCCATTTCCACTGAATATGCTGGCCTTGTATCTTTAGTCACTCGCTCGGCTATGAGTGCTATCGAGTATACTATTAACATTGACGATAATGGTAATGATATATCGGATGTCAAAGCATTCATGAAAAATATGGGAAATGTAGGATCTGGACAGTAAGCTATCATATAACTTCATTGGTTATGAATTCTGTTGTTGTTGATAATTGTTTTTTAGGATTAACGCCGTTGATGTGATTTATGCTGCTATGCCAATATATCTATACCTGAATCCAGATATCATCGGATACTTATTAAGCCCTTTACTCGACGCTCAATCGAGCTCGTTATACTTTAATAATTATGCTGCGATCGATCTCGGTTTGTCTCATTCGTAGATTATATTATAATATCTGATCATAGAAAAAACCCTTCTTAGGTGGTCCTTTCCCGAATGCCACAGGAAACATTCGAGGTCATAGTGAAGGGATAGAGCGTAAGCCGCCAAGCGCTGAGTAGAATTATCGATTAACTATACTCTCTACGCACACAGAATCCGCAAATATGATCATTCTAACCCTGGCCCATGCGCAGGCATCTGGAAACGGGGATTTTATAATTAAATATGTAAAAAAAGTGAAACCAGTTAAATTATAGACTATGGCCTGATTATTTCTACTAGTATGACCTTCTGTCTAAATGGGGAGATTATCTAATCGATAATACATTGTCACCGGCAAATCAGTGAGCGAGATTAACATTTTCATTTTCAAATTTTGGATATTCGTATAACCTATCGATACATCTCAGGACCACTTCGTCATCGGATAACATTAATAGCATAAATCAGACGAATCTGATATTGAAAGGAATAATTGGGATTCGGGCAATGGCTGAGATTAGCTCTCTTACGGATTATAGTGCCGATGCCACCAAGTACAAGGTAGCTTTATTCCCTTGCCGAACTACGTTGCTTATATTTATCATATGTAAAGATAAAGGCGGATCAATACTACCAATCTTGGAAAACTGTTGCAATAGTGTCTAATCGCATCGTTTTTTAATTTTGGGGGATTAAACTCTGGTCTTATATACAATCTCTACGCGGATAAGCTTTTAGGACTTAATGTGGTCGATTACTCGGTTTGGCCTTCCAGAACTGAACTATCACTAAATGAGTCGTATTGAATTGAACTTTCTAATATAGGTATATGAAACTCAGACATCATACTATGGAACTCATCTTTGTTAGATTTTGTTTTCTTGGAAACCAACCATTCAACTAAAACCCACTAGCCCAGCAGGAATTCGGCGTGGCTCTTGACGCCTCAAACTCCAATTTGTCGAGGTCCGGTAAAGTTCTTCTTGTGCTCATTAGGCTTGGTAACTAGAATAACTTAACTTTGGCTACCCTCAACTAGATTGGATACTTTTTGCTGCATCCGCTACTACAGACACACAAGTCCGAGATGTTATGATCGGCCAAGTTTATAATTATGCAAATTCGAGCTTTGATGATATGCCATTCCCGGTTGTTTATAATCTGAGTGACGGGAGAGTAATCTCAGGTCTTAATAGTCCGGCGCAAGGCGCTATTTTTGCTCCACTAGCATTAAAGTAGGGTTCTTGTGATCTTTCTTGGACTAAGCTTAATGTATTCTTCTATTTTTCAGTGTTAACAAAAGCGTTGTAACATTTACTCCTGACCCTCGAGCTACTAATAGTGGAGCTAGCTAGAGGCACTCTTTGACTGGTGCGATTGTGGGTGGTGTGGTGGGTAGTATAGCTACAATCTCCACCAGCACTGCTTTCGTTTTACTTTATGGTCGCCGTCAAAGGAAAGAGACAGCAACCATGTTTGGCACAAGTTGTGATCGTACCAGCTCAAATATTGAACTTAGCAGTACCGAAACAGGGAACATGAGCCAAGCCCAGCGAGATCGAGACCACAACGATACTATACCTACCCCTTTCCGTCTTCCAAGATTACTAGCTAACCCTACAGTACGGGATCTGCCGTTGCTAAACAAGACAACTAAGTCAAGAGCTACGTATCAAAGCATAACGACACTGGAGCCTAATGTGGGGAATGGTGCAAGTGTTGGACAAAGTAGTAATGTCGATAGAGACGATTTGAGAGAAGAAGTTAACAACCTACGCATGGAGATAGAAAGGATGAGAGAGGGGACTGCACTACCATCATATCGATCATAAACGGTGCATCCAACTAATATTTTCCTCATCCTGATATATTTCGATACTATCTCGTCAATTTGAAAACGTTTGTCTGGATTAATACAAAATTATATCTGAAATTATTCCCATACTACTAAGGAAGTCGTTCGGTTTGAGGTTTACCATAAGATATACGATCTCATGAAAGAGTAGTCATAAAAATGAGTTATAAAAATAGATGCTGCTCAACTTATCTTCATCTCATCAATTATTCACCGTCCTCCTACAGCCCCCCTTTTGATAACCTCTGATTTGGGCAACGCATTGATCTATATTACTGGTGTCTCCTTGAACGTTTTCCAGCTCTCACTCAATTTGATTAAGGACTGGAGGTTATCCTGACACTGCGCAAGGTGTTCCACTGTTTCTTTTCCGACGAACACAATATGGGAGCTTGATAAAGCCTATTTATTAACAAAAAAAGAACTTATAAATCATACATGACCGGGCTCTCAGAGTAATTTAAATAGAGAAGGGCAGTAGAGGTATTGTGCTGGGCTCCTGTATATTTAATATATGAATGTATATAAAAGGAGGAGATCCAGGCTCGATTTCCAATCTATTTTTTCCAATGATGTTGCTGAAGGCATTCTTCTTTGTACCACTCTTCCCTAGTTCAGCTTGTTTGCGGCGGGTTCCCTTTCCAAAACTCTTTTTTCAAGAGTTATTTAGTTGTTATAAGTAATAAAGGGAAAAGGGACAGGTAATGCGAACGGAAGTAAGCAAGCCAAGCAAAAGGGGCCTCGTTCGGTCCATAAACATATAAAACCGTGAAGTAAAACGGATCCCCATAGTAATGACTCTCGTATCCATCGTTCTATCACGGAAAATCAGATTTTTTATCCTTGCTAATTTTCCTACTATTAATGAATGAATAAATCAAATTATCAACAAATCACTGAAGTTGAGAATTTATTCAAGCCTAAAAAGTCATCTCAGTTATTCCATCTTATACAGCTATTTATGCATCTGTTAAGAAACTAGTAAAATAAAATCCTTATTTTGCTAAAACAACCGGTATTGTTCCTGATATGAGTATTACATATAGTTTTGATTAGTAATACTAGTAATTAGTAATAATTTTATGAAAGTAAGGTGATTTGTCAATGATCATGTTAGATCGTATCCACTTTAGACCTAGTACGTAAGATAGTCACGTGACGATAATTAAGGCTATACTGAAAGTAAAGGTGATATGAATTCATACCAAGAATCACAAAGCTTACAGCCCCATAATCCCCGGGTTGTGCTGATAGTTAAGGTGCCTAAGTGTGCTCGCATCGTTTGAGTTTCGAAACCCTAGTTCGAAACACGTGTATATATCATATAATACATGTGCAAGTGGAAGTACATTTACACTTTTTAAAAAAAAAAACCACACAAACTATAAATACCACTTTTCGTATCTATTTTGTTCTTCATGTGGTCTAGGACTTCTCATGAGATGGTAAATTAACTTGATAGTCTTCTGTTTATTAGCACTTATACTCTTCATCCTCCCAACAAGTTGTATTTGCATTGCTTTTTCCCTTTTTCACAACCTCGGGGGGTTAACTTACGTAATAACACTGATTACGCTTTTGTTATTTATAGGCTTTTTTGAAAAATCAATTCTCTTGAAAAAAAATACTGAAAGGACCAAGGCGTTTTTTTTAGCGAAAATACACGAAATACCAAAACATAATTTCCATCACTAAACCTACATATTATGATATACTTTTTCGGGTACCGCGTGAGACATTGGATACACCTCTTCTAATGAAATCTTGCACATATGCGCTAGTACTCTAATGAGCTCAAAATCTCCGTTCGAAAGTATATGCGCTACGCCGTGGAGCCCTTTGATATTTTTATTGGTCCATCATTTAATTGAAGATTTCTTCAAAGTAAGATCCGGCGCCTGATGAAGGGAATTCCCTAATAGACATCCCCTTCTCGGTTCCTTGGCCATCAGTTTGATAAGAATATGTATACCACTACTTTCATCCCCTTACTTTCCCCTATGGGGCCTATGCGAGAGTAATTAGGCATTTTGTTTATTTACCACCTAGCCGCTTCTTGTTGGTGCTTACTAGGCATTCTTCTTATTATGCCTGCCTATGAATTTTATTTTTGGTGAAAGTCTTGTTATGGCACTCCCATAAGGAAATTGTCACTTTTCGGGATACATCAACTGTTTCAATGATAAATTATGAAATTGTTTTGTTATGGAGCTATCAAACTATGTCACAAAAGCACAGGAGGACCTCCCTTTCACCTACGATGTACACATTCTTCTTTTTGCTCACCGTGCATCCTCAAATTCAACTCCCAATTCAACTTAGATGCTCCTCTCCATTCTCTTCTCTTGTATAACAGGTGTCTCATCTCAGGCCTCAGGGTGGAACCCAGAACCCTTCAATCCACCAAACCTCCCTCTGGCCGTTAAGTCCCCATATGTCAACTGTTGGTTGCCCCAGGGGCCTAGATCTGCTACGATAAACAATCTATGGCCTCAAATTTGGGATAATTTAGTATCAGACTCGTTAGTAAGTCATACATCACGATTCACGGCACAATGGGATCCAGAAAAATCGAACTTTCAGATTCATTAGGCTGACCTTTGTCGGATTCAACTATTTTATTTATAGATCTTGGGCTGGAATGCAGGTATAAGAGTAGATGGACAAGCGTACAACCTTCTCGGGGTACCCGGGGTAGCGAATTATACAAACGCAAATCAGACAAATGTCCTATTTACACCTACACGTACATCCTTCCTCTTGACAGCTGATACTGTTGATGTGAATATGACATTTCTGAGTCCAATTGAAGTCAGTCCACCCTTATATTAGATTAACAATAAAATATACTGAATTTTCGTCAATACTTAGGCACATGATCTCACACGACTCTCTATGCCATTCTCATACTTATACTTATCTGCTACTTCGAATGATAATAATCCACATGAGATACAATTTTTCTCGGATATATCCGGGGGTAATGTTTCATGTATTTTACTGACAGTTGTCATTCTTAAGTAAATATGTTTCAGAATGGATTACCGGCGATAGTAGCTTAATAAGTACATGGGCACCTGAAGAATTATCCGATTTTATCTCTCTTCGCATGCAACTGGCCTCTGAAGGAAAATACCAGGAGATACAAAATCGACCACAAGATGCTGTCGTATATCATAGTGTGCAGAAGGTAATTCAAAGAGTCTAACTACACTATTTGACTCGCTCATATATATGTATAATTTCAGCGATCAGGATTATCCTGGGAAATAAACCCGGCGGTTGATATACGAGAAGCATTTGCAAATGGTACTGGTTTGCAAAACCGTACAGATAATAATTTCCATGCTGTCGATAAGTATGCTTTTTGTAGTAATTGTGCTATATTTATCCTCATGAGAGCATTATATAGTCCTTTCGACACCCTAGGTATCTCCATCGACATCGGAACTATACAACCGGGAACTCAGAGTGACCCAGTGGTATATACCATAGGTGTAGTTAGGGATCCAGTGATTCAATATACAAACGGCGATAACCAACTAGAAGAACGTAACGCATACTATTGGGCTAACTTTTCAACTGTAGATGATGTCGTATGTTTATTTTCTTATATAACTATATTATAAATCTAACGATTTCAACAATATGTAAGATTAAGGATGCATTAGATCACTTTGATGATGCTTTAACGGCATCTATCGAACTCGATAACAAACTTATTTCTACAGCAAATTCCATTTCCACTGAATATGCTGGTCTTATATCTTTAGTTACTCGCTCGGCTATGAGTGCAATCGAGTACACTATTCTAAAGAATAATCAAAATATATCAGATGTCAAAGCATTCATGAAAAATATGGGAAATGTAGGATCTGGACAGTAAGCTATACGACCTCCTTGTTTAATTTTCTGTCATTAATAATTATCTTTTAGAGTCAATGCTGTTGATGTAATTTATGCCGCCATGCCAATATATCTATACCTAAATCCAGATATTATTGGATATTTACTAAGTCCTTTATTAGATGCTCAATTGAGTTCTTTATACACTAATCCTTTTTCTGCGATGGATCTTGGTATGTTATAATCATAAATTATATTACAAGCTCTGACTATTGAATAAAACTTCTTAGGGGGGCCTTTTCCGAATGCAACGGGCAACACTAGAGGGCATAATCAAGGGATCGAGCGTAAGTTGGACCATTGATTACTTGAAGACAGAATGATTAAAATTACACTCTTAGAATCTGCAAATATGATTATTCTAACCCTTGTCCACGCGCAGGCATCTGGAAGTGGGAATCTTATGAGTCAATATGTAAGAAAGTAAAGCCCTTTATACTGTGAAATATGGACTAATTGTACTCGTTAGTATGACCTTCTGTCTAAATGGGGAGACTATCTTGTCGATAATACACTGTCACCGACGGATCAGTGAGTGTAATTAACATTTTGAAACTCTGGATATTCACATGATCTATCAATTCCTATCAGGACTACCTCGTCTTCCGATAATATTAAGGGCATAAATCAAACAAATTTGATATTGAAAGGAATAATCGGGATCAAAGCAATGTCTCAGATTAGCTTTCTTACAGGCCATGGTGAAGATGTCACCAAGTACAAGGTAGCACTATTCTCTTGTCGAATTACATTGCTTAAATTAATTGCATATTCAAAGACGAAGGCAGATCAATACTATCAGTCCTGGGAAACTCTTGCTATAGTATCTGATCGCATTGTTCTCAACTTTGGGGGATTTGATTCTGGTCTTATATATAATCTATATGCGGATAAACTTTTAGGACTGAATGTTGTCAATGGCTCAGTTAAGCCTTCTAGAGTTAAATCTTTACTAACAGAATTAACGTTTTATATCTTTCGATTAGGTATATGCACTTCAAACATCATTTTATGGAACACGTTTCTGTTAGTATTCTTTTTTTTTAAAAAAAAGTACTAGAGTGACTAAGATGCAATAGCCCAGCAACAATATGGTGTGCCCCTTGACACCTCAAACTCTAGTTTATCAAGGACAGGTACAGCTCCTATTCATCTGGTCTGACAAGCAAAATATGTATACTAATGAGATCAACCAGACTGGATGATGTTTGCGGCTTCCGCTACTACAGATATCCAAGTCCGAAATAGTTTGATAAATCAGATTTATAATTACGCAACCACAGATTTCACCAACAAGCCATTTCCGATCATCTACGATCCAAGTGACGGGCAAAGAATCATAGGTCTCAATAGCCCGGCACAAGGTGCTATATTTGCTCCACTAGCACTAACGTAAAGTCCCCCTTCCTATCTTTCCCGGACTGAATCTAACGTACACTTTATTTCCCAGTGTCAATCAGAGCATAACGGTACTTCCTCCAGACCCTAGAAGTGGTGAAGTTGAAAGACACTCTTCGACTGGCGCAGTTGTTGGTGGTGTAGTTGGTGGAATGGCTGCGGTAGTCATTTCTATTGCCTGTTTTATATTTTATCGACGCCGTCAACGAAAAAAGGAAGTAAGCAGGTACAACCAAAATGCCGGCCATAGTAGGATACAAGAACCCCCAATCGCTCGACTTGGTTCAATTCACGGATTTACTAGCTCAAATACTAGACTTAGTAGTCCCGAGCCAGGAGATATGAGTCAAGTATCTCGAAACCGAGATCACAATGATACTACGCCTATCCCTTTTTACCTTCCAGACTCATCAGTTAGTTCCTCGGTGCAAAACTCGTCGCCGAAGGGTAGGTCGGTCAACTCAAGATCTGCTTCACAAAGCATAGCCACGCCGAGATCTAATTCAGGCACAGGACAAAGCAGTAATTCCAGTGGGGAGGCTTGGAGAGAAGAAGTTAATAATTTACGTATGGAGATTGAAAGGATAAGAGAGGAGACCGCACCACCATCATATCAGTCATAGACAGTGCATTTGACTTTCTTTCACCTCTTCCCTAAATGTCTTGCTGTAATCTCGTTGTTAAGAAACTTTCTTAGGGGTTGAACCATGCTGTTTGTTTAGACTTCTCTCAGACTACTGTCGAATACTGATGAAGTCTCACCTAGTAACTGCTCCGAGGACTAACCACAAAACTCAATTATCGATTCAGATGCTTTTCTGTCTATATTTATACCGTCAACCTTTCACTGCCGCTCCACAGCTCTTTTTCAGACTAATTGATATTTTGAACGAAATATTAGCTGATATGACTAGTGTCTCCTTATGCCCTCTCAGCTGGTGTAGGGACATTTTATGTGTGTTGAAGGATATCCTATTGACGTGTAGATCTCCAGACGGTCCATTGTTTGTTTGCCGACGGGATCTGGCGCCCATCTGTATTATTATTTTCATTGATAGTTTCACTCTAAGAGCATCTACTTCTTTTCGACGTCCGTTTAAACAATATTTGATACATCGGTTTGAATCCGAGCTGTCATTCAGTATCACAATAAAAAAATCTCTCGCGTATTACTACGGCTTGCCTTCCTTTTCTTTCTATCCTCCTCTTTTCGTTATTTATCTTCAGCATGTCCCCAGGCTTTTCCCCTGTATCTCTGGGGTTTCCTCTTGGGCTCCACGATGGAATTCAGATCCCTTTAACCCACCATCTCTACCCATGGCCGTTAAGTCTCCGGATGTGCGCTATGAGTCCCCTAATTATGGAAGATGTGACCTCGTGGAAGTAATCAAAAATGTAGTTGGTGATAAATTAGATGCTGTTCAGTTTTTCTTTATTTCATCAATCATGCATTGTTCTCACAACTCGGGTAACAACCTATTTGAGCAACCTTTCGAGTGGTATGATTAGTATTTCCTTGAGACGCATGCCTATTCTCATCACAGTACGTAATAACGTCTTGTGCGGGTTGAGAAGATGCATACAGACCTCGTATGTTTCCGATATATAGTAGTCATTATATAAGCTTATTATAACTTCGTTGATGGTCTCACGTATATATCATTTAACTCTTTGCGGTGCAGTTCTTATGTATGTTGATGCGAAGCCTTCCATGAACGCCATAATGGAAAGGAAACCCTCCCACACATTTCTTTATATATATTTCATCTCATTTTTCTTCTTCTTGTTGACTTTCTATTGTGCACTTCCGGCGTATGCAATAAAAGTTATCACATAGGCTTTACATGTTTCTCATTTTTCTCTTTTCTTGTATAACAAGTGTTTCCTCTCAGGTCCCAGGATGGGTCCCAGAGCCCTTCAATCCACCATCTCTTCCTTTGGCCGTTAAGTCTCCGTATGTCAATTGTTGGCTACCCCAAGGGTCTGAATCTTTTCGAATTAACAATTCGTGGGCTCGAAACTGGGATAATTTGGCATCAGATTCATCGGTAAGCCGAGAAATTATTATAGAATGGTTAAATCATAATACAATAAAAAAGTTTTTCTATATTGACTAAGCTGCTTTTTTCCGACTCTGGTTATCCTTTTTACAGATTATGGGCTGGAACGCAGGTATTAGGGTTGATGGACAGGCATACAACCTCTTCGGAGCACCTGATATAGCGAATTATACATCCGCAAACCAGACAAGTGTCCTATTTACACCTACACGAACATCCGTTCTCTTAACAGCTGGTACTGTTGATGTAAATATGACCTTCCTCAGCCCCATTGAAGTCAGTCCGCTTTAAAACCGTACTTACGAGAATGCGCTAAACCTCATCAACACAGGCACACGATCTCACACGACTCTCTATGCCTTTCTCATATTTATACTTATCCGCTGTAGCGAACGACAATAGTGCGCATGAGATACAATTTTATTCGGATATTACCGGAGGTAATACCATGCAGCAGTCCTTGTAAACTGTAATTCTTATTTTCAATGCATTTCAGATTGGATTGCCGGGGATGACTCCTTACCAGGTAATTGGGCACCTGAAGAATTATCCGATTTTTTATCTCTTCGCATGCAATTGACATACGAAGGAAAATATCAAGAGATACGGAATATACCTCAAGATGCTGTTTTATATCATAGTATACAGAAGGTAACACGAAGTGTTCTGTATCAGTTGTCCCGCTGACATTTACTCAAAGCGATCGAGTTTATCTTGGGAAATAAATCCAGCGGGTTCAATGCGAGATGCATTTGCAAATGGTACTGGGTTACTAAATCGTACAGAAAATAACTTTCATGCTGTTACCAGGTATGTCTCCTAAAGTAATTGTGCAACCCGTTCTTATTGGAAAAATATATAGCCCAACCGAGGGCCTAGGCATTTCTGTCGACATCGGAAGTATGGAACCAGGGATTGGATTCGATCCTGTAGTGTTTACCATAGGGTTAGTTAGGGATCCAGTAGTTCAGTACACAAACGGCAACAATCAACTAGAAGAACGTAACGCATACTATTGGGCTAACTTTTCAACTATAGATGACGTCGTACGTTTCTTTTCTCATTAAAACATATTATTAATCTAACTATTTCAATAACGGATAAGATCAAGGATGCACTAGATCACTTCGAGGATGCTTTAGCAGCATCAATTGAACTCGATAACAAGCTACTCACCGCAGCAAATTCTATTTCTACCGAATATGCTGGTCTTATATCTTTAGTTACTCGCCAAGCAATGGGTGCAATCGAGTACACTATTATAAAGAATAATCAAAATATATCAGATGTCAAAGCATTCATGAAAAATATGGGAAATGTAGGATCTGGACAGTAAGATATACAACCTCCTTGTTTAATTTTTTGTCATTGATGATTATCTTTTAGAGTCAACGCTGTTGATGTAATTTATGCTGCTATGCCAGTGTACCTATACCTAAATCCGGATATTATTGGATACTTGTTAAGCCCTTTATTAGATGCTCAATCGAGCCCACAATATACATTTAATTATGCTGCGATAGATCTTGGTATTTGATACTCACAAATCATATTGCAGTATCTGACATTCAAAAAAAACTCTTTAGGAGGACCATTTCCGAGTGCAACAGGAAATCTTCAAGGTAATAACGAAAGGGTTGAACGTAAGCAAAGCTATAAATCATCCGGTAGTCACATTGATTCAATTTTCCCTTTAAGAATCTGCAAATATGATTATTCTAAGCTTAGCCCACGCACAAGCATCCGGAAATGAGGAACTCATAAATCAATATGTAAGAATGTGGAGTTTATTGTATTGTGGAATAAAAGACGAGACAGCTCCCTTAGTATGACCTCTTATCCGAATGGGGAGATTATCTAGTCAATAATACATTGTCACCAACGGATCAGTGAGTGGAAGTATCTCTTAAAATTCTGATTATTCATACTACCTATCAGAACAACATCGTCATCAGATAATATTGGAAGCACTAACCAAACAAATCTGATACTGAAAGGAATAATTGGAATCCGAGCAATGTCTGAGATCAGTTCTCTTACGGGTCATAGTGATGATTTCACCAAATATAAGGTAGTATCATTCCCTCACCGCGCTACGTTGCTTATATTGATTATTTTACATAAAGGCAAAGGCAGATCAATATTACAAATTTTGGGAGAATCTTGCAATATCCGATCGTATCGATCTGACATATGGAGGTGATTCTGGTCTTATATACAACCTCTATGCAGACAAGCTTTTAGGATTGAATGTGGTCGATGACTCGGTTAGTTCCTATAGAAAATGAATTATCGTTAAATGAAGACTGATATTTTATAATTATCATCTTAGGTATACGCACTTCAGACATCATTTTATAAAACTTATTTTTGTTTGTATCATTTTTCTTGGAAAAATATCGATCCAACTAAAATTTACTAGCCCAACAATATGGAGTGCCTCTTGATGCCACGAACTTTAGCTTATCAAGGACAGGTAAAGCTACTTTTCATGTTTTTCTGGATTAGGTATTGGAATAGATCACTTATTTTCCCCAACTAGATTGGATGCTATTTGCGGCAACTACTACTACAGACACACAAGTCCGAGATAATATGATTAAACAGGTTTACAATTACGCAGCCTCGAATTTAAGTGATAATCCGTTCTCTCTCGTTTACAATCCAAGTAACGGTAAAATGATATCCGGTCTCAATAGTCCGGCACAAGGAGCCATCTTTGCCCCACTAGCACTAACGTAAGATCCTTCTTCTGACCTTTCTCGGACCAAACTTAATGTATTCTTCTATTTCTCAGCGTTAATAAAAACATTAACACATCCAATTTGGACCCCAACAGTGGCGGGGGAGCAGTTAAAAAACCCTCTTCGACCGGTGCGATTGTAGGCGGTGTAGTTGGTGGTGTGGCCGCAATCTCCATCTCCATTGCTTGTATCCTACTTTATCGTCGCCGTCAACAAAAAAGAACAGCAAGCAGGTTTGTCGTCTCAAACCAAGGCTTTATCAGCTCGAATACTAAATTACTTTAGTAGATTTGAAACCGGGGACATGAGCCAAGCCCTGCGATATCGAAATCACAGCAACGTTATACCCACCCCTTTCCGTGTTCCGGGACCGCAGTCTAATATCATAATACAAAATCCGTCACCAAGGAATAAGACAGACAAATCAGGTCCTGCTTCGAAGAAAACATCTTCACTGCGACCTTGTGTAGGAGAAACAACGGATGTTGAACGAACTAATGATACTGGCGGGGAAGCTCTAAGAGAAGAAATTAGTGGCCTTCGTATGGAAATTGAAAGATTACGAGAAGAGACCGCACCACCTTCATATGCCTCATAGACAGCACACCCAGTTTAGCTTTGCTCTCGTCTTCGCATGTTTCACTGATATCTTTTTGGTTTGGGTTGAATCAGGATTTACTAAATTTTTTTATTGGCTACAAAGCATAATGTCTGACCGTAAAGTCCCCAGTATTCCCTGAATCGGGTCCATCAAAGATTTATTGAATCAAAAAACAAAACAACAATCTTTGAGAGTAAAGTTGAGAATTATTGAAAGAAGGAAGAAGTAAATAAATAAACCGATGACAATAAAACCAAACAGCTTATTCAGCAGTTTAATCCGTAAGTTAAAACGTAAAGCCAAAAACTAGTAGCTACGAAAAAAATGAGAAGTGATCCCCTTATCATCGTCATTCACCCGTTTTCTTCTGTTGCGATTCGTTAATAGCAGGTTTCGGATTAGAGCTCGCCACTGAAGAAGCTGCCGTCATTTGCTGATGTTGTTGGTGTTGTTGATGTTGGTGTGGTAAGTGCCCTGGATGCGAAGGCGGGTACATCTGATAAGACAACACATTCTGATATTGCGGTTCTCCCACTCTCGCTCCGGCACCAGGTATAGGACCGGGTCCAGTGTTCCTGGGATACGTAGTATACGGACTAATATTATAGCTCCCATATGGATACTGACTATATTGCGCATAATGTTGGTTTATAGGATGGTGTGTCGTTGTTTGCGGCGTAGCCACTGACGAAACTGATTTTTGGTCCCTTGTAGTAGGCGGTGTTGATGTTCCTACATATGATTTTAAGGCTGCACTCGATGACCCTACTCCTATTCCCGGTGTCGAAGAAGAAGAACCCAGAGATGTCATTGGAGGATTTCCATTAGAAATACTCGTTACGGGGCGAGACATCGCGGTGGCCGAAGCTGGGAAAACCGAAGGTGGAAGAACAGCCCCTGGATATGTGTATTGGCTATAACGTTGCGGTATAGAAGTATCAAGTTGGAAAGAACTAGTCCTAGCTTCAAAATTAGCAGCGTGTGGACTATTCATCCTCCCTCCCTGATTACTCATCATCATCACCCCACTGTTACTACTATTATTGATGCTATTATTTGTATTAGGTAGTATAGAACCCGGTCTTGATGAAGCCGAGGATGGGATGGCAACCTTGGGATGTGTTGCAGCAGCAGCAACAGCAAGAGTGCCAGCTGCGGTCGGTTTCATCGTCTGTTCAAGCGTTAAAACACCAGTGCCAGAAGTGACATCCGCTACCTGCCTGTCAATCGGGTTCACAGCCATCACCAGAGAAGCGCCCACCATGTGCATATGCATTGGCATAGGCACCGCTATCCTCTCCATACTATCCTCAGGTTCCGGGGAAGGTCTACTGACGGCCTTGGCAGCAATCACGTCCAATCCTAGTTCTTTGCAGTTCGCCTTGTAAAAGTTGGTGCATTGTATTGTCGTCTAATTCAATCCGTTAATAAACATGATAAAGTTAAAGCTATAAGAAGAGGGTAGTTCAATCACCTTAAGTGGCATCCGTACGGAAATCCTCTTGAAGTCCGGACCATGCTCCGCCAATAACTTGATGAATAGTTCTGAATGGTATACTTATTAGTTGAACTTCTATTAAGTTTAAATAATGGGGTGAAACTTAGATCTCACCTTTATCCTCTTCTGACCAAATATTTGTATTGAGAGCTGTCTTGCGCTTAGCTGGAAGAGGATCATCAGGGTGGACAAATCGTGTTGCTGGAGGAGGCGTCGCATTGCTAGTTGTTGCGGCCCCAGTCGAAGGAGGTCGAGCAACTACCTCTTCAGGTGTTGGCTTTGGCTTAGGAATCCTTCCTCTTCGCTTTTTAGGAGGTTCAATCGGAACCGGGGTTTGTGCTGCAGTCGAAGGTGTTTGGCTCGTCTGCTCAGACTTCTTACTTGCTGCTGATTGCCGGCCTCTTCCTTTGGGGGCAAGTAGATCCTATGAATTTCAAAACACCCTAAGTACGAAAATCATAAGCCTAGTAAAGTGAAAAGGGAATACCGTATGAACAGCGTCCTCCGTCTGTTGTTGAGTGGTCCTACGTCTCTTGGGACGTATTTCCGGCTCCATACCTTCTTCTGCAGAGGGAGCAGGTCCTGGAGTTGAGGCAGGAGTAGATGCAGCGCCCCGACCTCGGCCTGTTCCGTCACCAGCAGAAGCGCCACCTCTTCCACGACGACCGCGCCCACGCCCAGCTGGTCTCTTACTATCAGCAGCAGCCACATCCACCAGAAGCGCATTGCCCTTCTGTTTCCCAGACTTCCTAAACCCTTTTCCACGTCGCTTCCCACTACTAGAATTTGCCGCATTGCGGAAATCCACAATTCTGCGCTTTTTGTGCATGTAATAATACAAAATACATTGTCTTGTCGTTTTGTTCTCCAAGAATTTAGAAATGATCCCGAATTGCTTGGGGTGGTCAGCGTATCTTTGAAGCATGATTTCTTCTTCCTCAGGAGTCCAATCATGATAACCAGAACGAGGGTCGTAGAATACTTCTGGGTTCTCGATTCTTCCGTTATCGTCATCAAGGATACGGGGTACTCTACCCTTAACCACAGATAACATATCAGGTATCTTCGCGACGTTCCGGACCGAAAGGTGATTAGGATCAGTCAACTCTTCATTACCGAGGTTCGCAATGATCTGTTCCATCTCGAAATCAGAACGCGCCGCATCTCCCAAATTAGCAGCCGAACGACGAGTCGTTCTTCCAGTAATAGCACCAGGATTCATGATTGCCTCTTGCATATCATTCGCCTTAGCTAAGGAATCAAGTTTCGCACAATGAACAAGCCATTTCTGATGAAGTCTCAAGTACTCGTCTCTAAGTCTCTGTTGCTTCTCAGCCAAGAGTTCCCTCTCCGATGCCAACTTTGCCGCCAGATTAGCACGGCAAAGCATATGCTGTTCTTCTTTTCCTGGATCAGACAGACGCTCAAATACTTCTTTGCATAAAGTATCGGAGTCAGAAGAATCCCGTTCCGATGGATCTTCAGTAAGTGAGAGGTTAACCATAAGTACTGGGTTAACCCTCTGTTCACGAGTCTGATTCATAAATGCGCGCCTGATGACTATCGTCTGACGCAATGCCTCATTGATGAGTTTGTCGTCAGCACGTGGTCGACGAGGCAGAATACGCAAGGTCCTCTCCTCATCCGGAACTTCTTTCAAACTAGGAACGGGTAAAGGCTTCACAATATTACTGGTTTTTGGATTCGCAACAGGTTCAGGTACATCCGGAGGTGTTGGTAGGTCTGGAGTTTCAGGACGAGACACGTCGACTGAAGGTGCGGTCGAATTTTGAGGTGAAGTGGCTCGGGAGGGAAAAACCGATGTTGGATGTTGGGTTTCTACTTCATCTACAGGTAGTGCTCTCTCTACAATCCCTGATCTAACCTCGTTCATCCTATTTGCAGATACAACACGTGTTATCGTCGGCTCATCTATTTGCATTCTATCGTCATTAGATGCAGAAGAAGTGCGAGGTTGGCTGACTGAGGTTGAAGTTAGGGGTTTTACTAAGTCGTATTAGTATCCGAAAAAAATGATAATTAAAGTAACATACTCGGAGTTGGAGATACAAGCTCTTTGACACTCAAAACCCCAAGTCCTTGTCGGTTAGGAGAAGGGTCTCTCCTTGCGATAGGTGGCCGGATATTAGTAATAGAGCCCATAGCTTTGAATGGGGAATACATAATTTTTAAAAAGTCTATTCCAATACCAAAATATAATACAATGCTTACCAACTTCGGACTGTCTTTCACCGTGTGTATTATCCTGTCCCCTCGAATCGGAAGACTGGAATACACCCTTGGAAGCTAAATTTGTTTCAGATGGTAAATTTCTAATACTATGGACTGCGGAGCTATCCTGGTTGTAGGACGCGTTCCATGAGGAAGGTTGTTGTATTGTTGGAGCAGTCTTGATAGGAGACGGCAGTGAGTTAGTAAAGTTTTCATTTGAACGAGCATGAAAATCTCTTGAATCAGTCGGTACTCTTTCTTCCACATTCCCAGTCTTTCTCAAAGAGTCAGGTATACCTGGAGAAGGTGCAAAAGCCCGAGTTGATCTAGGTATTGATTCAGATTGTAATTCTCTAGGTACTGGTGATTGATCTGTAGAATAACCCCAAGTATCTCTCACTGGATTAGCAGATTGGGGTGATGGCGCGGGGATAGAATAACTACTTCTTTGTGGAGCGGAACCAGTAAATGGTCTCTCGCGATCAGTAATCCTAGGAGCGGGAGATGCAAAAGATCCTTCACGTGAATGTCTAGGAACATCTATATCTCTATCCCTAGTCCAATTTGGTGTACTAGAGTCAGAAACGTGGGGTGAATGACCCACAGACATCGTTCTTTGCCGACTGTGATCTCTCAAAGAATTAGAACGGCCTCGTTGGGCAGGAGAAGACCTACGAGAAGACCAATGAGGTGGCTGGTCATCATAAACGGTGTGAGTTTTATATGCTTCGGCCTCGGGGTACGGTCTGTCATAATCATAGTAACCTGATGGGTGACCCTCATGAGAAGGGTGATCCAGAGGATACTCTCTTGTAGTATCCCAATGAGACTGAGCGGCTTGAACAGGTTCTCGCCAACGACGTTCGTCAGGGTGGACAGGAACAGGAGCATGTGGACTGATGAAGTTGAGTAAATAATTCGATGTCATACTATTTTTAAGTAAAAACATACGAGTGGGGGATTTCGTTTTCGCGATGCATTTGTCTCCAAGAGACCGAGGGTTCAAAGCTTCTATGATCTGGTTCGTTCTCCCATCTAGGATGCTCCTCCCACTGGGAGTGCTGTGGGTGTGGAGGAAGGGGTTGCGGAGGATGCGATCTATAGTCATCATAAAACTGAGGAGGACCGGCAGAAGACGAAGGTGGCCGTCTGACATAATCTGGGGGATGCGCTTGCCATGTGTCAGTTCTTGGATGATCTCTGGGTGGCCCCATGATGTCTTCTGATGGCGGATAGTGCGTCCTCGGTTCGCGTCTAGAATACATTTGTTCGTCTCTTGCATAATCCACATCAGCCATCGACGGATATATAGGTCGGCGATCTCTGTCATAGTAGTGCTCTTGACGAGCTACATTACTAGGGTTCCTTACCGCATACGAAGATGATGGCCTCTGAATTTGTTTGTTTTTGCAAAACAATATCCCAAAATAAGAAATGTAAGTATACCCAGCTTAGCATATACTAAATAGGAAATAACAAACATTGAAATGCGCCATAGTTACATCCCTTATTTGGATTTTATTTGGCAAAAAAAGAGTTTACAGCAAGAGATAGATCACACAGAGACAGAGAAAAACAAAAGGGAAGATACAATTGCTAATAATCAAGACTCCAAAGGAGAACGCAAGCCTAAAATGTGTTTGGTAATTGTTTTGTTCCTTATTGTTTGAGATTCCTGGTTTGTTCCCAAAGACGTAAGCAAAACTTTGTAACTATATTAAGCAATTCCTCAAGAGCAAGGCACCTTATTATGAGCTTCCTGGATTATTCTGCTGCCAAAGATCAAGCCCCAAATGACAGTAGCAAGAGAAGAAGGAAAGGGAAAGTCAAAAGGGATAAGATGAAACCACTAGAATAACTGGTTCCCGGTGTGAATAAAGTACTTTTTCTGGCCACACACACGTGGCTTACGTCACAGCCTTCGCTATTCGCAAAAAAGTAGAAGCTTGTTTACAGTTCGAAATAAAAAGCGGTCGAATGTCCTGAATACATATGAGATGCCATCGGAAGAAACAATAAAATCGGTCTTCTTTCAGTCGGACAAATCCCGAAGGCAAATCCTTTTATCGTATTGGATCGTTGTGCTCTTGTCTGTACCCTTATGGTGGATAACTACAAGCATAACACGTCTTCCGTTACCAGAGAGCCGCGTTTCAGAAATTCAAAGTAAAAAGGTCAGTTTGCTGGCCTTATTCTTTGAAGGGGGATAGTACCTGAAATAAGATTAGCTTAGAATACCATTACATCTGACCTTTGATGATAGCTTGTCTCCATATGCTTCTGGAATACTCGAAAACCTTAATGAGCACGTTCATAACCTAGGACTTGATGAAGCTGTTTTCTTTACCTCTACTAAAGGTATGGGATACTGAATCCCCCCTTGATAATCATATCTAATCTAAGTACTGTAGAGTATAATGAGGCTGCGTATACTATAGTTTTAGATAATGACACATCAGAAGTCGTTATCAAAGGTAGACGAATGATCGTTGGCGCAAAATCACTACCCAAAGGTACATTCAATATTTTTTCAATCAAGAAGTAGCTTATTCATTTACTTAGCGGAAAGACAGAAAGATATAGCTGATACTATCAAGAATCTACTCCTAACGGGTTTTATACCCTCCCAACAAACTGCTCAGTTTTCGTCACGATACAGACTTGCGTTCAGTTTAATGAATGAAGACTCTACTGCTGGGCCAAGCCCCCTAACTTGGGATATAGGAAATGCTATAAATCGTGAGCTCTATACAATCTTACGTATACTAGGTCATATGCTTATCAATGTAATATCTTTCAGAGGAAATCAAACCGGTGTTGCAAAGATTATCTTTATTGCATAACTTTACTATTGAGAGCCAAGTCCAATATTACGCACCTCTTGCATTTGAGCCTAATAAACTTGAAGATGAGGGTTGGGGGCTAACGCAAGAACAACTATCCGTCTTTGTTAACTCCGCTGAATGGACACTATCCTCTAGTGTTTCGAATGATCCTGTCCTACACTTTATCATATTCGTCCCATCAGCTTCTCGACGCCCCTTACGCATCTTGAATTCTGAAGGTAATCATTTCCACCCCTCAATCATTCAAAATTGTAATAAATGGCTAACGAGAAATTTTGTAATAGGTCTTCCAGTCAGCTCTACAGCTTTCTCTATACCTCAATGGGGCAGTATCTTCATATACAACCCACCAAACGACACCGATACCTCCCACCTCTCCTCTCATTCCCTCCACCCTGCCTTTTCGATTTTCCGCTCCCAACTACTCTCACTCTTGGGTGTTCCCTCCCTTCCCCGAATGTACGGGTCCAGCCCTCTTCTTCCTCACCCTCAGCTCTGGCAGAGTTGATAGTCCCAGACTGGTCTCTAGATACAATTCTCCGTCGGCGTGCATACGAGAACGCACAAGAGAGTAAACATACCCTAGGTAGTATTGTCAATCTCGTAAACCAAATAGAAGGTATGCCAGTAGAGAAGGACGTCACAGATGATGTCGACAAGGCACTAAACGCTTTAGACAACGTAAGTTTTTTCTTCATCATTGACTATCGCTATCACTCACCCTTGATTCTCTTTTTATCTTCTGTACCCTCCACTTCTATCTTCCCCATCCACTCATCCACTAACTTACACACTAACCAAATACACAAACAGCTCCACAAAACCCTCTCAACATCCCCACTCCTCGCATTCCAACACTCCGCACAAGCATTCACAGCCGCCTCACGCGCATTCTTCAACCCTGGTATGTTAGCCCTCCTATACTTCCCCCCAGAACACAACTTGGCCGTGTACACACCCTTATTAGCACCCGTTGCCGTACCCCTGATCGCTGCCGTATTGAGAGAGATCAAACGGAGTAGGAATAGGGGTAAGGTTGGGGGTGGAGAGGGAAAAGTATCCGGTGTACGAGGGGCTACTTAGCTGAATGTAGTATGAGATTAGATGGGATGCGTCGATTGAATGATTTGTTTCTAACGTCGGCTTTGTTTCTTGCTGTATTGTGTAAGTTTATAGAGAACAATAATATAATTTATATATTCAGATTTTGAACCGGACCAGTCACACCTCAAAGCTCTCAAAACTACTCAAATCTTCACGGCTCAAGAGATCTCTACAACGTTGAGAATATATATTAATTTCTGCAAAAACTGGTCACTTCTTTTTTCTTCTTCAACAAAAAAAGTTCATTCAATAAGGCAGAGTAGGAGTCAGACGGAATGGAAAAGAGAAAAATCACGAAATGCATGTATCAGTACTAAATCAGTTTATATAAAAGAAAACAATTTTTTTGAGTGAGTGATATAAAAAAAGTAAGAAAAAAAACGAAAGAAAATGAAACTCAAAGAACCAAGAAAAGTAGCATACGAAAAGTTCCACATGTACGCGAAACATGTCGTAGTACATATATACTTAAAGGAAATTACATAGCAACATCGCTTTGAATAGGAGCAACGGTACCACCACGGGCCGCGGTAGGCGCGAACGTATGCCAACGATCGTTGTAACGGACATCTAAAAAGGAACTTCAGTCAATAATACTAGTTTTTATTAGCATAGATGAATCGTCAATTTACCTAAAGGCCTGCCACCGTACATGTAAAGCTGGAACTTAGCTGGAGATAACATGCCAAAGTTAGTGTGTAATAAAATCTCAAGAGAAATTAACTACGGACCGATAGCAGTCTCCGCTTCAGAAACCTGAGAAAATTGGACAATTCCCGAGCCTTTCGAGCGAGTACCATCGAATAGAATCTCGGCAAGTTCAACCGTCCCCGTAGTCTCAAACAACTCCACGAGATCTTCATTAGCCGTTGAGTAGGGAAGCTAAAAGAAGATTGGGTAAACACATTTTTCAGGGATAATAGAAATCTACTTACGTTTCGAACCATTATTTGTTGGCTAGGCTCGGCATCGTAATTTCCACCATAGTTACCTCCTCCATAACCTCCACTGCCATGGAATGCTGAACCAGAACCACCCGGAGCATCTGGACCAGAATAATCGGCATATATGTCTTGATTAAATGAACGACCTCCTGCACCACTATTGAACCCACCACGATGACCACCACGGAATCCTGCACCCCGAAGTCCGCCACGGAAACCGCGAGGTCCACCTCGGAATCCTCCACGGAAAGAACCTGATCCAGAGAGACCCGCGTATCGATCCTAAAAATAGAGTACATGTGTATGACTCGTATACGTCTCAAACAAGTAAAAAAAGGAGCACAAACCTCACGGACTTCGAGTGTCCTACCGTACCATTCGTAACCATGGTACATACCTATATAAAGGTTAGCATTTTCTTTTTTTTTTGAGAAAAAGAGCTAAATAAAACTTACTAATTGCTTGTTGAGCATCTTTCGCAGTCTCGAAAATAACTGTACCGGAACCCTTGGCACGGCCATCGACACCGATGTTGATGTCAGCGCGGACGATATTACCTGCAGTACGGAATAAATCCTTCAGGTCCTGCCATCCTGCTTGATAAGGGAGCTATATCCAAATTTTAGTAAAGATTATATGTACCAGTTTCAGAGATAAACATACGTTTCCAACATAAAGCTGGTTTCCAGGCACCTGTGCCCCACCTCCAAGAGCATTATGCGAAGCAGGACGCGGAGGGGGCTGAGCATTGAGTCCTTTTCCTGCCATTGCCATACCAATCTTACCAGGAACTGGGGAAGCACCAAACCTTGCTTCAGTTTCACGATCCTGCAAGATAATTTTTCTTTAAAAAAAGAGCACTAGAAACCAGATATAAAGACAAACCTCTCTTATAAAAACAGGTCGGCCGAGTAGTGGCACTTCTGATAATTCGCGGATGGCCCGTTGAGCATCTTCATGAGTCGCAAATTCGACAATACTAAATAAGATGTTTATCAAGTTAAAGACGGGCAAATCTAAAGACAAACTTACCCGCAGCCTTTTGATACTCCAGTTGGAGTTACAAGGACTTCGGCAAAAAGGACTTCTCCAGCTAATTACCCCAAGAAAAACCCTCATTAGAAACCATCATCACAACTTTCTCAATGTAGCCATCCACAGCAATAAAAAAGCGAAAGGGATGATCGAAGATCCAAGTCTGCGCCAGAACAAACCAGGCCACTCTGTACTTCCCATAATGAAAAGAAAACACCACCATCTTAACCCCTGGACCTAGCCCACACATTCACGTCAAAATTCTACCACATATGGTCGAAACGGAATGCCTGCATCTCGACTGTATTCTCAATCGGTTCCACTTCTTCAAATATTGACCACAAACATCATCGGTCCTCTCATCCCAATTTGAAAACACCAACAACACCCAAATGAAAAGAGACCAGAAACAACACAACAAATCGGAATACCCCGACCCACCTCCCCTCATAAATTCCATCAGATCGCGATATCTGACATCGTAACTCAGGTTCCCGACATATACTCGATTTTCACGCTTGCTTTGCTTGGACCATTCGAGGGCTTCCTCAGGATCGGCATTGATTGGACCCCCCAAGGAACGTGAGAACGTGTCATATTTGCGGTCACGACTACGGCTTCGTGAACGCGACCTAATAGAGCGAGAGTGAGAACGACGTGCCCGACGCCGGGGAGAAATAGAACGACGTCTAGGAGAGCGCGAGCGAGTGCGTGAGCGACGTTTACGGCGCTGTAACTATTTTAAGCCGCCTAGAACACAACTAGTATATTGCATCACTTACATCAGGTTCCCAGTGATCATTCCGACGGCGTCCTAATAAAAAAGGAAATTAGTAAAACATATAGAATTAAGAAGAGGAGAGAGGAAATAACGATAATAATAGAGGTTCTAAAACGTATAAAGTTGCACAATGTTCAAAACTCTGACGTATCATCCGCCGCAGAGTTCATATGGGCTAAAGCCTCATCATATACATTTACAAAAATGGGGGAGGAAATGGTCCAAGTTCTACTTACCCCCTCGATCTCTGCTTCGTTCCCTACGGTCGCGGTCACGATCCCTACTATCTCTATTATCACGTCTGTCTCGCTCCTTGTCTCGTTCCCTGCCGTTCAGATCACCACGAGACATTGACTTATCTTCATCCTTTATTTTCATATCCACGTCCATAATGATCCTTTACTATAAAAAAAACAGTTCCTAAAAAATGAAAGGTCGAACGGAATTGTCAGGTGAAGAACGTCAGAGAAGATGAACTTGAAGATTTTTGGTAATCGTAATGTCACGTTCGTCACGGGATGTGACTCACGTGTGTGATGCTCGTGATGTCTCACATAAGCCTGAGATTGTTCAGGTTATAATTATTAATAATTCGGTTCCCTTAGGTCTATGACAAGCCGCTCCTTGACGATATCAGATTTCCTTAATTGTGTGTGTTTGGAGCTTAGCGATACATGAGTACTGGAACTATTTATAAACTAGGAATTATTCTTTTCCGAGGTTCTTGGCTCTACCTTGATTAAAACGGACTAATCATACTTGATGTTCTTCCCCGTCCTTATTTCCTTTTTTTCTAAAAGTCAAAGGAAACCGAGAATCCTACGGTGACAGCTCAAGGCGGGAAGAGTGACTATATCTCAATATACCAGATGTTCCGTGATCTTGACCATACGTTTGTTTTTCATTAAAATCAGTTGCCAGCTCGTCTTATCTGTCGTTCTGTCCAATACGTGTCGAGATATCTCTAGTACTTAGCTCTTATAGTATATTCTCCTATCTTTTCTGGAAGTTCAAAAGCTCGCTAATCCTGCTCTACTCATGAAAAATCACAAACTCATCTTGCTTCCATAAGATGCAACCTTCCCGCTTCAGATGCGCCGTGTCAGTATACTCTTTTGATACGTCTCTGTGTTTCCACTATCACTCAATACGGGTAATTGACCTTCTATTAGCGTACAATTGTTCTTTTGCTGTTGACTTAGAATTATCTTGTGAAACCTTGTTAAATGGATTTTTGGAGCATAAAACCGAGTAGAAAATTGAAACACTCTGTCATCGCACCTTTATTATTGTCTCTCTTTGTGATATCGTATTCAGAGTTTGACGATGATATTGAAGGGCAAGATCTTCCCGTGTCTGCTTTTAGCGCTCTCCTTGCAGGCTGCTTCAGCTGATCGCAGAGGCAGTTACGGGCGTTTTATACGCCAAGCAAGAAATGCTGTTGCGACTACAACGGGCTCAGCTGACTCCTCTACTGTAACTGTTGTTTATTCAGTAAATGATATACATGAGAATCATACGACGGGTTTGTACCTATACTTACTTTTTATGCTTACGAGACACCTATCTAACTCTAAAGACAGTAGTTCCTGTAGATGTTACGGTTAATACCTCGGTCGTTACTATCGTCGGCAGGGAACTTAAGACAAACCTCACGGACGCAACTGGGACTGGGTCGATTACTGACTACAAGACAACGATAGACGCCAGTTCGGTACATTCTCAATTCAGCGATGTTAGCGCGGAGTCTGCGACTACTAAGGGACATGTAACAGAGTCTGCAACAACGTCCTACCTTGCTAACGGCCCATCTACTGTAACAGAGTTGACAACAAGTGCGTCTGTGGAAAGGGACTTGTCGACAATTATCGATACCACAACTGAGCTTACTACAGTTACTGGTATCGTTACTGAGTCAAGTACCACAACAGAACTGGCCACAGAAACCTCCACCACTACTGATATTGAATCAACAACAACGACAGAGACCTCAACAGAAAGTGACACTTCTACTGAGTCCTTTACAACCACTGAAACTTCGGTTGAATCTACTACTACTACGGATATCTCCACCGAGCTGTCCACAACTACGGAGATTTCGACTGAAGCCACTACGACTACCGAAACATTCACTGATTCCACTACTACTACAGCGACAATAACTGATTCCACCACGACTACTGACACTCTCACTGAATCCACGACTACAACAGGAACCTTAACCGAGTCTACGACTACTACAGATATCTCCACTGAGTCTTTGACTACGACAGAAGTCTCAACAGAATCTACTACTACTACTGATATCGCTACCGAGTCTACGACTTCTACGGTCACTGAGACGTCTACAGAGGCAACTACCACTACCAATATCTTCACTGATCTTACAACTACCACAGATATTGAGACTCAGTCCTCCACGTCCACTGACATCACAACCACATCTTCTACTGTAATTGATCTTTCGACTACGACTGATGTAACAACCACCAGCAAAACGCTCACTGATACTGAAACCGTTACCGCTACTGTCAGCACGACATCGTAAGTATTGCGTAGCTCACTGTTATACACATTTTTAATTTGAAAAACATCAATAGGACGGACCATAGGACAACGACTGTCACTCTAGTGCTACTATCGAGCACAACGATTACAAGAACTAGTAGTACGGCAACAACCACGACTGACATTATCACAGCATCTTCTACTACGTACGTTATAGAGAACCCTCGTATATCTTTCATGACTTACATTATATTAGGACTGCTTTAACTACAACTTCAACAACGGCTACCGAGCTCACGACCACAAGTTCAACTCTGTTAGTACCCCTCCCCGCTTATTTTACTATTACCTAACCCTCCTTATTACAGGACTGACTTAACTACAACAACATCTACGTCGTCTGAAGTTACTACCGAGTCTTCAACAGAGTAAATATTGACTACTTTCTATATACCTGTTGATCGTGTCTGAGTCATATGCTCTCTTAGAACGGACCTAACAACTACCTCGACAACTTCGTAAGTCAATGGCAGATAAATCAAAGATTTTGGTCAACCGTACTCATCTATTACCCTAAGCACCGATGCTACAACTACTAGCACGACTCTTACCGAACATTTCACAGAGTCACTTACAACGACAACGTATGTCTTCGTCTTCTCAAATTTTCTCGAAATATTCACAATGGGATTTTGTGTAGCCATACTACTACTACGGCAACCGCAACTGCGTAAATTGATCAGATTATCCTTCGAGACTAATATTTGCTGACTTGAGTCAAGGTTGACAACGTCTACATCAACAGCCACCGACTTTGTAACAACATCGTCTACCATGTAAGATCACTGTCCCAAACTTTGATACTTTTGATACTATTGCTAACTGTTTTATGCAGAACCGATCATACAACTACTTCAACTACTACGACAGAGACTGTTTTGACAACCACATCGTCAACGACGTAATAACTTCGTTTTTATTATAGATTCTTATAATTAACTTTTATCAATGCCTTAGAACTGATCATATAACCACTTCGACCACTACAACACATACTGAATTAACTACGTTGACGAGCTCGGAGTTAACGACTACAACTTCGACGTCGACAGAGTCAACTGCAACGACTGAGACGACTACAACTTTAACGACCGAAACATCGATCTCTACGGAAGTAGTTGGTACTACAACTACAGATACTTCGTTTACGACTACGACTACAACGTCAACGGAGTCAACTGCAACAACAGAGACTAACACAGATTCGACTACTAAAACTCTAACATTCACAAGGTTAACTCTCACCGTCGAAACGAGTACCATTTCTACAGCCACAACTACAACATCTACAGAGTCAACTACAACTACAGGAACCAGTACAACCTTTACAACGACAGTCTCAACTAGTACAGCTTTAACGACTTCAACTTTGACTCACTCAACAGATGTCACATCTACGAGCTCTACGTTGACAACTACAACTTCAACTTTAACAGAATTTACTGCAACTACCTCGACGAGCTCGACTACGACTCTGACAACTGAAACCTCTACGTCTACAGAGCATACTACAGAGACTTCGACAGAGACAAGCTCAACAACAACAACTGCTACAGCATTGACAACGACGTCGACCACTGCGACAGATACAACAACTACAACTACGTCAACTACTTCTACAGAATTTGATAAAGCAACTACTACCAGTACAACGTATGACTTCCCTCTGAGTATATCCTGTGCGTTCAGAGTCTCTAACGAATCTCTTCTCTTTTCTCCTCCCTTAGTACAACGGAGACTACAAGTACTGTGACGATTCTGGCGGTAGACACTGACACAGTCACTAGCACTGTTACAACTACGACAGACACAACAACTACAAGGTTTGTTTTATATTCTTAAATTTTTGTCCAGCGTTTATTCTTCAACTAATTCACTATTCTACCGTCCCAATTTCTACTATAGAACAATTCCAACGACGACGTCAACAACATCGACGACAATCACTACGACTAGTACAACGTCTACAGAGACAATACCTGAGACAACTACCACGACGTTCACTACCACGACTACAGTGACCGCCACGACCACTCAAGGTCCTCCTAGGTCCCCCTTGAGGTTCAAGTACTAATACTCGAAGATGAACTCTTAAGAATAAGAACTTCCTCTCCTTCCACTTTCCTTCTTGGGCATTTTGATAGAGAAAATTAATAATAAAAACAGAAAAAAAAAGAAACTTTCGCTCTTCGTATGATTAGAGTCGTTTCGATTTCTTCAGCCACCCCTTTTTTCGTAATTGTACTTTTTTTTGACATTCGTTTTAAGAAATCAGGTTTTCAAGTTTCTCTCATTGTTTTCTCTCTTTGGTCCCTGCTTTTTTTCTTGTGAACTCGCTATGACACTCGATCCAAATAGCACTTCCCTCCCTGAAATCTTCCGTACTGAATCGCTGATTAATCTTGTTCTTCTTGGCATCTCACTTTAACTGAAAGTCGCTCCTTTGTCATTGTAGAAATTAATTTTTTTTTAAATGAAAGATACAGAAGTTTATATTATAATTATTCTCTTAAGCACAAATATGATAACCAATAAGGGCACCGTGAGATAATTATCATATAGACAGGCTAGTTTTTCTTCCTTTGTATGGCCACACGGCAACTTACGAAAGAATTCGAAGTCTCTGATTCTAGAAGGAGTGTGTCTTGTCTTGCAATTTTGAAACTTGAAAGAATTAAGGCACGGACTTCGCTAAGAGTGGGGTCCGCGGTTCAATTTGATTCAAAGGAGGAGGGACACTCACTAAACTCAGATATAAGATTGTCGGATTTATAGTTCTTTCTTGGCTGTATACAGGTGGTGATAAATGACTGCTCTTAATTGGTGGAATGATTTATTTGGATTTCCTAAATGCAGTAATTGGCTGACATAAGTTCAAAACGATAACAAGACCACCACAATTATATAATTCAGGGACCTGTTCTCTATCGAAGAAAACGTATACATACAAGTCTAAAACACAAGTAAACAGCAAATTTATATCATATCATTAATAATCGTTAAAAAAAAGTTATCAAGAACAAAATTAAAGTTTTAGGTAGAGCTTCCTTTTAGTTTTGAAACAAGAAAAAAGAAAAGAGGGGGGAATTTCAAAAAAAAAAAAAAAAAAAGAAGGACGAACGAACAAGTCTCCAAAAACATCAATCACCAAGAAAGTATCAGTACCAAAAAAGGTATACTTTGCCGAAGAATGTATCTAACTGTCTACTCGCTATGCTCCCTAACACTATAACATTCAACCTCTCTGTAACCACCCAGTCAACAAACCCGTCAAAACCCTAACATCCTTCGGGTATGCCGTATTACTCTCCTTCAGAAGCGCTATCAACTTTGCGCAATCCCTCTGCGGGTATACCAACCGTTCAGCCTGTGAGAAACCCGGATATCGTTGGAGAATAGAATCAAGGTTGAGAGTCGGCGTCTGTCCTTGGATCCCTGATCCTAGTCCAGACCCAATTCCATACTTCGAATTCGGAGGGGTATGAGGTGGAGAAGTCGATCGTGGGGAAGTTTGAGATGGTGTATAAGGTGTATTACTAAATGATACTCTAGGAGGTGTAGGTGGGGTAGACGATCTGGATGCGTTCACGGAAGTAGGAGTAGATATAGATATAGAAATTGAAGTCGGAGAGTCCGTTATAGGCTGTAAAATTTTAAACAATATTTTTGATGCGTGTACGGATCCTGAGCGTGGAAGAACGTATTGTGCTGTTGTTGCGTAGGACAGCCGCATATTTGGCTTAAAGATCCAAATCTAAGGTAGTAACAACATTAATTAAGCCCCGTCAAATGATGGACAAGATACATACCAATGCCCTTGGCTTCCCTTCTTCTTCATCGAGAATAACAAACCGATATGTAGCATGTGCTCGCACGAGTTCAAGCATATCTTCTAAGATAAATGCCGAAAACGGTATCTGTCTCCGATTGCTAAAAATACCACATAATTAAACTTGTTGGAATTTGAAGCTAAACTGGGAAGAATACTTACTTTGGTAAAGCACTAACTGGGCACACCGAGTACTTCGGGAAACGGTAGGCCACTGACTCGGATTCAGTATTAATCGAGTGGGACTGACAGCGGCCAACAATTGCACCGCAAATACACTGTACTCGATCCCATCCATCATTCTAATTTAAAAAGAGTGTTAGAAATCTGTAAAAACACGGATATATTATGATAGAAGACTTCAAAATAGGTATTATAACGAATGAATATATCCTCGAGAGTAGCTCTCAGACAATGAACCTTGTGAACCTGAGAGATGTTTCCAAGAGGACAGATTGTTGTTGGACGACTTGTATCAGCCAAAAATAGAAATTTGGAGACGGCTGACTGCGCCCACGAAAGGCCTCAAAACACTGGACACCAACTAGGGCTTCTCAGTGATCTCGGCCCTCCATAGAACAGCGGCCATACCATCCCCCACTTGTAATAAAAAGCAAGTGTTGACTTTCTTATGCGTCCATTTTTTACATAAAAGAAATAAGGAAACAAAAAAAACACAGAGAATATTCGAAAGTTATAGGGGAAGACAGAGAGAAAGAGCCTGTCTGTATCGTACCTTTCCTGTATCCAAAACTTTCAAGTGGCTGCTCACAACTGCAGACTTATCGAAAAGGAAGTAGCTTCCACCAACGAACGCTTGGCCGGGTTTCGGCCAAAACCCTTGAGAATGTCTGGCAACCCGTTCAGACAGTTTCTGATCCGAATGACACATCCAAGCTTCCAGAAGCTCTGCCCAGTGCTCTGAAGGAAGATCAAGGTATGAAAAGACTCCACCATCCGCTCGAGCAGAACCTTGTATCAAAGGAAGAGAACAGGAAGCGCATGTAAATGACGTGGGATTTATTTTTGAGATCTCCGCAGCGTCCAGGAGTTGGCTTTCGCTAGCATAACTGAGAGTATCCCGCCTAGAAGACGCCGATGGAGGTATAGCATTAGTGCCATCAATCCTCTCTTTGGGGACAAAAAGTTTTATCTCAAAATGCGTAGTGTGTACCTGAACATCAGCTTTTCCCACTGCAACTGGAACAGGAAGAGAAAGTGGAAGAGAAGAACTGTTCCCGTATTTGAGTATTAACTTATCACCCTTCCATGGGTCCCCGACATTAGGCTGAACGTCTGCCTCAATGTTAGCATTTGGTTGAAGAGCCTCATCCACACCGATGAAAACAAGGATGTGATTGAGTGTCTCGTGATGCTCGGCAACGTAACGGACAGACAAGCCTAAAAACATTAGTGCATATTAAAACAATAGTTTATTAGGGATCACAAATAACTCACGCTTCGAGACACCTGACGATTCTGAACCATTATAAATCGCTCTTAGCGATGAAGAAGATCGGCTGAAAGATGTAAGGAGCCACGCAAGGGGTGGTTCTGACAGACTTCTACTCCTCTTCCCAATAAAACTGCGTTTCCTAGACAACTTAAGACTATCCATTGAAGGTGACGGTGCAGGCTCCTTTCGGGGTGGAGGTAGTTCCTTCACAATTTCGGCCAGAGATAATAATTTATTCGGATCTTGTGTCAATTCACGCCGTAGATCATCTGGAACTTGTTCCCGTATAAACTCTGGAAGAGTTAATAGTGTATCCGGACTTCGTGTCTTATCAGGTTGAAAAACTGCATCCTGAGATGCAATCCGTCCTGAGTTTGAGTGCTCTAATAATTGATCTACAAACTCTGCCCGCTGAAAGAAAAAGAAGAAGGTAAGAAAATTGTCAATATGTTTCGGCAAGACAAAGTCTACATACCTTATCATTATCTCTTTGAATAGATCTCTCGATTCGTGTCTTCATATCCGGGTCTAGATCCACGGCTTGATCATCCATTCTACGACTTGAAGCTTTCCCGTACAAATCAAGAATCTTCTCCAACTCCTCTAAATCTTTCTCTTTCTCCTTTCCCTTAGTCGAACGTTGATTTTTCTGAGACTGAGCGGGACCTTTCAGCCTTGCCCGTTCTAGTTCATCAATTTTACTTTTACGAAGTTCTACTCTTTGGGAATGCAACTGCGGAGCGACAAGATACAATCTATCAATAGCCATTGTGATGGCATCCAAGTCCATTTTCATCTTTTCGTTCGTAATCTCCGAATGGACGCCACTGCTCTTTTCCTTTTCCGCTAAGGTATACGGGCCCAGACCGCTATTGTCGTATTGAGGAGGTAGAAGTGAAAGGTCATCACCATCATTGTAGTCATTAAGATCGTATTCGGGAGGCAGTTGGCCTGGACTGTACGGCCGCGGTGCTGGTTCATTCCGCTCCCGACAGAGATGAGAGACCATCTCAAGTTCAGTATCTATCTTCGTCCACAAATCCTCTATCTCTACTTTGCGC
This sequence comes from Pyrrhoderma noxium, assembly GCA_002287475.2. Taxonomy (NCBI): domain Eukaryota; kingdom Fungi; phylum Basidiomycota; class Agaricomycetes; order Hymenochaetales; family Hymenochaetaceae; genus Pyrrhoderma; species Pyrrhoderma noxium. Next base: position 603,990 of record CM008260.1, read on the forward strand.
CCAGGTGAATTGGCGCTACGACCTTGTTCAAGCCTTACATTTTGTAAGTCAATCACCTGTCGAGAAAGTTCGTCATAAACGTCAATGGGTTGACGAGGATTGAATGATGAAAGATATGAAGAATCAATTGCGGTGTCAGTCATAATGCCAGAGTCGACTGAAGCGAGATGACTAGTCCGTGATAGTAAGGAAATTAGTGCTCGTGCGAGACGTGCATCCGAGGGACTTAAATCCTGTGACAAACCGTCCACGCGGCGCTGTAGTTCGCCGAGCATACTGGCATCATCCGCCGAACTTGATGAGGCTTCAGCCATCTGATTTAGGTAATTACTACGCAAATTCGTCAATAGCGTCTGTAGGGCAGTAGAACTAGTTTCCACAGGAGAGGATTCTGGTCGAGAAGGCATGGAATGTCGGCGCGGGGGTAAAATAGGTTGCCAATCAGACGTTGTTCGTACTTGTCCAGAAAGTAGATTGTTGAGAGTCATGATACAAGATTGTTGAAGCTGAACCAAAGAGGGTAGTAACTCTGTCTTTTACGAGAATCAGTTTAAGAAATATCAGTAAAAGGTAGCATGAGGTCCACGTACTGTTTCGGTATTTTCTAGATCTTGTTGACTCTTTTGCAGCTCTGCGGGCTGCATATGATGCAGATCCCCTTTAGGGGAGTCTTCCATTAACGAATCAAGGTCTTTTGGGGGTTGATCGAGAAAGGGGTTGACATCAAGCTCCTCACAAGCCAGTTTTATGAGCAAATCCTCTTGCTCACGCTCTCGTTGGTATGCATCAGTAGGGAAGGGAGAAGGCACGATGGAATCTGTGATGAAGATTTCTTGCTGGGCATCAGCGACTGCGGGTTTTGATCTAGTCAAAGTCGTCATGATGGTTGTGGTTAGAGGGCGAAAAGCATGTGTGCCAACTGGACGGCCTCATCCACGTTAGTAGCAGTTGTAGTGGTTGAGGAGGACATGTATAGTATTTTAATGTTGCCGAAAAGAATACAACACCCGTGTTCCATCGTTCCTGCTGACTCAGCAGATGACTGATCGGAGCTGCCCTGCCTTCAGGGCCCAAATCCGCTCGGATGAAGACGTTTAATTACTCTTATTATATCGTAACGGACATATATATCATTTGATTAACTGATTCCATCCCGCTACACTGATGATATATATGATGAACACTGATTTCTAATTTCTCCAAACACAATACTTGTCAACTATAAATTAAAAGGCCGATATGCACAATACAAGAGGTGGAGAAACTTGTATGGAGGTTAATATAATATGAACGGAGCGGAAAAGTCTATAATCCGGTCCGCAAAACTCATGACTTCAAGGCCGTTATCCATCTTTATCCCATCATGTCATCGGTGAAATCGGTAAATCGAGTTTACACCATCGCAGTCCTTCCTGGGGATGGCATCGGCCTCGAAGTGATGCCACCAGCGTTGCGCTGCCTTCAAGCAGCCGCAGCCCGTTTCAGTTTCACACTAGAATTCCGACACTTTGACTGGGCATCTTGTACTTACTACCTTAAGCACGGAGAGATGCTTCCCAGCGACTGGAAATCACTTCTCCAAGAGTGTGATGCAATTTACTTTGGCGCTGTCGGGGATCCCGAGAATGTGCCAGACCATGTCTCGCTATGGGGCAGCCTTCTTCGTTTCCGACGCGAATTTGACCAGTACATTAACTTACGTCCATGTCGCCTGATGCGGGGTGTGGCATCTCCACTCGCACGCTATAATGACAAACCTGGGTCCATCGACTTTCTCACCGTACGTGAGAACACGGAGGGAGAATACTCCTCTATTGGTGGACGTATATTTGAGGGAACTGAGCGTGAGACAATAATACAAGATACCGTTTTCACTAGAGTCGGAGTAGATAGGGTGATCCGTTATGCATTTGAAAAAGCAAGGGCTCGGCCTGCGAAGAAGCTGACAAGCGCTACGAAGAGCAATGGAATCTCAATTACTATGCCGTATTGGGACGAACGCGTCGCGGCTATTGCGAAAGAGTATCCCGATGTACAAGTCGAGAAATATCACATCGACATATTATGTGCACATTTTGTACTGAGACCGCATACATTTGACGTTGTAGTCGGTTCGAATCTCTTTGGAGACATCCTATCCGATCTTGGGCCTGCATGCACGGGCACGATAGGTATCGCACCATCAGCGAACTTGAATCCAGTATCTAAACGTTCAGATAAAGACTGGATGCCATCTCTGTTCGAACCTGTACACGGGAGTGCCCCGGATATTGCTGGGAAAGGAGTCGCAAATCCCGTGGGTATGATATGGGCCGGTCAAATGATGCTTGAACATCTTGGAGAGACTGAAGCGGCGGCTACAATGCTTGCAGCGATAGAGAAGGTGCTTGGAGAAGCTAAAGACAATTTACAAGCAGGAGCGGATCTTCTGACCCCTGATATGGGTGGCAAAGGGACAACCACCGGCTTGGGTGCAGCTATTGAGAGGGTAATCAGTAGTATATGAACAACCGGAAGGTGAAAGAACTAGGAATATCAAGAAGAATCAAATATACATTTAATTGTTATGTTGAGAATCGCATAATTGCTTCTTAGAGATCAAGTAGAGGGACGATAAGAATTCTGGATCTTCTCCCTGCACCACCATCAGCATCATAAATTTATTTGGTAGAAGTAGCTATTTGCTGAAGGTTTATCCCTTTTTTAACCCATATGTTGAGTCCGTCGGTCGGTCGGTTGTCAATACTCAGCCCGAGGGTGTTCTGATTCGCTGGTGAAAGTCGTTGTCATGATTACTAGTCTAGTAGTAAGATAGAACACACTGAGCCGACAAGTAAGGGTTACCCAGATTTATAACATTATCAATTATAATCCTCATATTCATTATTCAATACAAAGTAGGACCATCAGATTTGTTTAACAACCATAGAACTCACGCGCGTCTTCTTTCACCTTCCTAATTTACCCAGGGGTAAACCAAACAAAATCTGCTCAGCCACCGATTACCCCATTTGACCAAAGCCGCTACGCAAAGCAAAGTCAGAGGAAGGGAGGGAGGGGGGGCCGTTTCCCGCCCTCCGCCATCAAATATGATCTCATCGATGGTGGACAAAAAAGCAAAGAAGGCAGTACACGTACCACCAGCGAAAAAAAAAAAAGAGTAAAATCAAACTCAGTTTGAAACCCCGCAACGGAGTAGTCCCTTTTTTTAGACTCCTGGAGGCTTCAACCATCTCTGCCACCTCAACTTTATTTGATCTCTTGGACCCCTTTCGCTGTGCTGGCTGAGGCAAACTCTAATGCCTAAATTCCTTATCACTTATTCCCCGACAAGACCCATCAAAAATGCAGGGAGAAGGAGAGGGGGAGGGAGTAGAAGGAGAAGGATGAAAGAGGTGGTGGCTGAGAACGTGGTCTATATTGCCGGTGGCTTGACGAGTGGGAACAGGATCATGTTTGGGTGTGGAGTTCATCCTGTTATGTATCCCTACGTCTAGATGCTTCTACGACATGTATGAAATCCGTTACACCCTCCACCCCCGGAACAGCCGACGAAAAATTTACCCAACCTCAAAACAGCGTACAAACCCGAGGAATCCTGTCACGCATATGGACAGCGCCCTTCTAGTCTATTAGCAAATATCCGGATCCTAATGGCTGATTATTTTTTTTCAAATACACTGCGATCCTGAAACCACGAGGCTTATTTGCGAATACATACATAACAACATTAATAGAAAGCATGTATACAAAACTGTTGTGCATTTTTCCGTGTCAGTTGTCTGTAATTTTTTTTTATTTTCATTTTTTTTTCAGTTTCATGATATGATAAATGAATTCTTAACGTCTGAGTCACTCTCCTGTTTTGAGTAAAGGTTCCCGGCTAAGATCAAGAGAACACTGACTCCGCAGCCTCAAAGGACAGCAATTTCGGCTAAATGAGATAATGACTTCAGAATGTGGCTCAACTTTGCGCTTTTACGGCTTTACGACTCTAGATGACTGTGAAGAGGGCAGGTGAGAAGGGGGAGCTGATGAACTTGACCCTACCATCCATCGAAAAAAAAGAGAGAGAAAAGAAGGCAGAAAGTGAATCTAAGTCCGTTCATCTTCGCTTGCGTCAGTAATTTGCAGGAGAGGATAGGTGGATACTGTTACTCCTGATTTTTAATTTCTTTCTCCCCCTCTCCCCTCTTTCTTCCCTGGTAGTATACGTTAATTCTAGCGTTCCCTGAGCTTCTAGCTTACAAGTACCTGCTTCTCGCCCCCACAGATGAGATTCTTAACTTCGTGATAATTTCTACAGAGTCAACATTCGCACAAGTTGAATAACTCGAGAAAGAAACAACAAATATGGCCTTTACATCAAAAAATCTAATTAACTACCCCTCTCTGCATACGCATAATACACGCAAAAGACGCGCAAACAACAAAGAAACTCCCTCGTTTCTTGTTTTCCAAATAATAATAAAATAAAAAATTAATGTCTCATCACCCAGCATCATCAACCCATCCATCACCATCATCATTCTTCATCATATGGGTTCCCTTTGTGAATTTGTGTGAATTAAATACAGGAAGATCAATTTAATAATTAACCATTCTCTTCTCTTCTCTTCTCGCTCTTTACGTGACTGTGACCCTTCAATAGATGATTATAACGAATGACGGCCCGGAAGGGAAAGGCGAGGGAGGGGGGGGGAGATTCGAATTAAGGGTTATCATATCCCCCTCAATCTATTATCTACTTACGTACACCACGGCCGATGAGCGCATCAATTGCAAGGTTGTTAATGTAACGGCATCTACTTTATTCCTAGGTAACAATCTATTAAGCCTAATACTCAGAATGAAAGTCGAATCCAAATCCGAATCTGAATCGATAATTTTTTTATATTAGCCTTATTGGCCTTGTTGGTACTCTCTCATCGTTTTGTTTTGATGGTAGTTCCGTTGCGTTTGTATTTCACTTGGCAACTTCATTTCTTTATATCCTTTTTCGTTTCGATTCTTTCTTTCATTTCAACCCCCTTTCTTTTTCTTTGTTTTGTTTTTTTTATAAGGAAGATACTTAAGCTCCGAAGAGAAAATTTAGTATAGAGTAAAAACCAAAAAAAAAAAATCTAATTCCAAGTATTTTGTACATTTTTTTTTGTGTTTTTGGTATTTTAGGATACGTATGTATATAATGTATACACGAAGGGGGGGGGGGGTCAAAAGTACAAACAACCATAGGGATCTTTAAAACTTCTTCTTCGCCAAGTAAGGAAAAAAAATGCATATGAAACATAAGGAGAGGTTATTGGAGAGTTATTGAGTGAGGTTAGAGAGTATAAAAAGTATAAAGAATATAAAGTAATAAGAAGCTTCGAACATGGAATCAAGGCACAGCCAAAGAGTGGAATGTAATAAACGAGGCATGAAGACACATAACATTTTGAGTTGCAGAGAGGAGAGAGAGGAGAAGAGAGGAGAAGAAGAAGGAAGCGAGCGAGATGTAAAAGGAGTAGAAAGAGGGAGGAAACATATAGGAAAAAAACAAAGGAAACAAGGAGATAGATAGATAGATAGAGATCAAAGTTTCCTAAGAGATTTGACGATTTTCTCATAATCATCAATCTCCCAACGGGCTTCGCCGTTTTCGTAGACACAATTCTTAGCGTCGAGAGCATAAGCCCCACGCAAATACGACCCCGATGGTTTCTTCTTCGCCAACAGTCCGCCTTCTCCCAAAACCCGGAAAGTCAATCTCTCGTGATCAGCACCGCCTAAAGATACAACGTATCTAGCGGCCGTCCCAGTGGACCTCCCACGTTTTGCCCGTAATCTCAAAAATGCCGACGGTGAACGTGTCCGCGGCTGGGAAATAGTTGTGTTAGAGTTTGGAGGGGAAATAGTAGTAATGTTGGTATTGCTTGTACATGTACGGATCCCATGCCCGGCTTCTGGATCTGAGAGGGCTTTCTTCTTTTGAGATTTTTCGACGTCTAAGGCGTGGCTAAATTGTGTATCGATACTAGCACTTCGGAAGTGGGGAATAAAGATATTACGATCTTCCTCTGAAACCCTACCGAGTCTCGGAGCGTTTGTATCATCTGGGGAGAATACTAATTCACTAGGGGGACTCTCCCCAAGAACGCGCATAAGTTTTGCCATCTTGTCTCTGTTTCTCCGACGAAGCTCGGAGGCCGGGGGGACTGGGGGCACACTAACTTGAGAACTCAAGCTAGTCGTACTGTACCGCGCAGCTCCCATACCTAGTCCACGGAGGGCAAGTTTGTATGGGGAGGCGTGGACACGACTCCGGCGTTTCGTACTAGGACGTTTCTTTTTGGGGGAGGGGGATAAGATACTGAGGTTTGTGATACCCGATATTGGTGAGAGAGGAGTTGACGGTTCCGAGTCTTCGGCAAATTCAAGTGGTGATAGGGATATAGTAGGAGAGATCGGAGAGGGGGATGGGTTTGTTACGACAAGATGGGATGGAGGTGTTGGCAGGTCGCATATTATCCGAGGGCTAGGACGAGGACTCGGTTTTGGACTTGAACTGGGGGTTGATGTTGATGGGCAAGGGGATTCCTCTATTGCAGGGGGTACGGGCAAGGGGCGGGAAGACTGATGCATATTATTTGAACTCGACACAGAAGTAAAAGATCCCGAGGGTGATGCCGGACGTGATCCAGGAGCAGGACTAACACAAATACTTGCTCTTGCGTTCGGAACAGGGGGTAGTGGCCGTGGATGACGTCTGAGACTCTGGCTTCTAGTAAGGCCCTCACACGAGCTGGTAAAACTACCAGATCGACTCGGTGGACAATTAGACTCAGGAGCAACTGGGAGTTGTTTCCGACGCATGCTTTGGCTTTGATATGGTGAGGTCGTTGAGTCCGTTGAGGTATAGGATTGATCTGGAGATATCATAATTGCAGATCTGTCAAGTTCAATTGCAGCCAGACTAAGACTTTTCCTTCGAGGGCGGGGTTTGATATTCAGAGGGGCAACATAAACAGCTGTCTCTGTACTGCTAGTAGACGCAGATAGCTTTTTGTGTTGATAGCAAGATTCAATTGTGGTCCTCTGGCCTGTGGGAAAAGTTTCCTGAGAAGGCATTTTTAAACTGTTCCGAGTTCAAGGGTCAAGGCAGCAATATAGTTAGAAACGTAATGTTAAGAATTGATTCTGAAACTTACATTCTGGTAGAGTTGGATATTGAAGACCTAACCTTTGAGGGATCCCAGGGGGAGAGTGATGGTGATGCGTTATCTGGAGAGTTGAGGATGACTTGGCCAGATTGCATGTCCTTGTTCTGTTCTACTTCTCCAAGTCTGAGGAATGAAGTAGAGATGCCTTCGCCAAGGATACGACCAGCTTTCATCGTAGACATAAGTAGACGTTCCTTTGACGGAAGGGTACCCGGAATTCTTGACGGGCCAGCTACTTGAGCTTGAGTGTTCATCATTATTGTTCTTCTGTCCCGCGCACAAAGAGCGTCGAAGTTAATTTGTGGGACGACCCAACGACGGTTTCGAAGATAGCTCGCCCGTTGTGGACTCTGGACGGAGATATTGTTGCGGACGCGACTGCGACAGTCTGAAAGTTGGAATAGGCTAACATGCTGAGAGGACCATATATACGAGGCTGAGCTCAGTTGAAGGGTCGTTGAACCGCCTAACAAATGTCTTCCCGATCCGATCGCCAAATCACAATGACCCGTTCACATTAGCCGAAGGCTAGCCATTGAGAACGGGGAAGTCCTGAAGCATGTCCGAGCCTGAGCCTGGGTTAATACACAAAGCACATAAGAAAACATGTGTACACCTCGAGGGGTGACCAAAGCCAATAAACGCGACAAGTCCGGTACGCAAAGTAAAGCGGGCTGAGACGCTGCAGAAGCACAAATGATGCCTCTCAAATAAACAAATAACCTTGGTTCTCTGCTCCAGCCTTGGGCCCTAGCACCGAATATAGAGCGCGATCGCGATCACCCATTCATTTGTACCTAACTTAACCTTGTCATACAGCCAGATCGAGCGCCCCCAGTGCGACTTTAGAAGCCTGCTTTCTTTCACCGCCGCCGCTACGCGTGGTATGGAAAGGACAAAAAACGGTTAACGCCGTTAAAATCAGATTAAGAATGAAACGTCCCATTAGCTCAGCCATCCCCGCTCTTGTTTAGAAAAAGCAACATTTTATTACTATAATCCACTTAATGATTCGTCATTTATCAAGCCCAGTGACGAAAAGCGGCTACTCAGATCAAAAATAGGCGAGCCCATGTCAAGACGACGAGCTACAGGAGAGGCGCATCAGCAATGGTTAATTCCATATATGGGCGACCCCGACTCGGACGAAAGAGGGTTTTGCTCTTTTAAGGTCCATTGACCACTACACCTTTGGACCCTTGGCTGGCAATGTCTTATGTGGTCTTGACATTGGAGCCAACAATAAAAAAACTCAAACAAAAACTAAGGGTTAGAGCTGCTACTCGGTGACAGAGCGAGAAACAGGGGCGGCTACAGGCACACCTGGGGAATTAAAAGTAGGGGCGAGCAAGGAAGCGAACATGATTTGTTACATTTGTGTTACGGTTCGTTAACAAATTATTTGTACATATGGGTACTACATGGTGTTACTTGCCGTCACGAGAACTTGGTCACATTGATTACTCCATAAAGTAATGAAGGGTGGCTCTAGGCATTTGTTTGTAGTCCTTTTTTATTTTTAATTTACTTATGTAACGCAGGCTGTGATGATGGGTGTGGGTCGAACGGTAAAACAAACAAACAGAGAGCGATTTGCACTGGCCGCCGTGAGCTGTCGACCGTCATGTCAGAGTACAACTTTTATCAATCCCAGCTCACGGTTCTTGCCGCTTTCTGTGTCTTCGCCGTTCTCATCGAACGAAGATCAGCAAGTAAAAGCGGTAATTCTACTCATGGAAGGTCGCCTTCTGTAGCTGTTAATGCTGCTGAGAGTGGGTCTAACGGATCAAGCTCATTTCGTGGGCGAGCTTCCGCCGGGTCTGCCTTGGCACGACAGTATCTTGTTGTATACGGATTAGTGATGTGTACGTCGGGACAATCTATCTTCAGCACTAAAATCTATCTCAATCAGTATTAATGGATCTCCTCGGGCTGTCTCTCAGGTGCCGACTGGCTTCAAGGGCCTTACGTTTATTCTTTGTACCATGAACAGTACCATTTCCCTGAGCGCGTTGTAGCCAGCCTCTTTGTGACTGGTTTCCTTTCTGCTGGACTTACCGCACCCATCGTTGGTGCTTGGGCAGATCAATAGTTTGTGCAACACGTATACAGTAAATTATTTTAGGCGCTCATCATCACGCATTAACAGTGGACGAAGGCGGGTATGTTTGGCTTTCTGTGTGACATATGCTTTAGCTTGTGTCTGCACGTTTTTCCGTGCACTTCCTATATTGTATGTTGGCCGGGTCCTTGGAGGGATCTCAACATCAATTCTATTTTCTGCCTTTGAGTCATGGCTTATTTCTTCATCAAATAATCAAGGCCTTGACCAAGGAGAGTTGGGCTCCATCTTTGGACGAGCGACTCTTGTCAATGGATTTGTTGCTTTCTCTGCTGGTATAGCCAGTAATAAGCTTGTTGGGACATTCAGCACCTTTACCGCTCCCTTCATTGCTAGTGGACTTCTTCTGGTTCTATCTTACATAGTGATCAGATCGTTGTGGAGTGAGAATTATGGTAACGGTGGCGGGGCTTCGGAAGTATATTCGGATCCCTTGCAGTTAAAGCGCCTCGGTCATGCCTGGTCGATCGTACGGAACGGTAGATATTTAAAGTTCTTTCTAGCCCCCCCAATCTCCTACTAATGTTAATTTAAACATTTTAGATTCTACACTATTGACCCTAGGTCTCACTCAAACATGTTTCGAGGGCTCAATGTATCTATTCGTCTTTGCGTGGGTACCTTCTCTTCAGGAGGCATCTGCCCCTGGGGAAGTACTCCCCCTTGGATATATCTTTTCTGCTTTCATGGTGTCTATGATGCTTGGTTCCTTGTTCTACACGGGGATATCTTCGACTGCTAGTTCTTCAGGTGTCAATAACACTACAAACCTCAAGGAAGCACCAGCAACAGATAACACTTTGACTTTGCATGCAAAATTAAGTTCATTAGTATGCACTCTCGGTGGATTATCCCTGGCGGCAAGTGTAACATCAAGTGATGTACGGGTCCGCTTCTGGGCGTTCTGTCTCTTTGAGGCGTGTGTGGGAGTCTACTACCCTGTCCAGGGAATGCTTCGTGGAGCTCTTGTTTCCGATGATCACCGTGCTACTGTAAGTTCTGTCCGAACCTGAACAAAATCCCCGTTGTTTGCTCAACCAAATATTTGCTTTAGTTATCGTCGCTCTTCCGTGTTCCGTTGAATGTATTTGTGGTTTTCACACTGATGACTGGCGTATCTTCGGCGCGTCTCTATGTCTTTTCGGGTTGTGCATTTGCTTTGGCAACATCCGCGATTCTGACTGGCTTGGTCATCCTTCCTCGTACAGAAGAAAGTGCGACTCAGACCCTCCGGTCTGCATAATTTTCTAGATAAGGTGACTTAAAATAGGTCATATATCAACTGATTAAGTTGCATTCCCCTAGAGCCATCAGATGATGCTCTTACTACTACATACCCGTATACATCCCGCTCATAATACGCTAATCCGTAAAAAGTCTATCCTTCCCACTGGATTTTCTTTTATTCTTCCCTGTACCTATTTGTTCCCCTTTACAAAGACCCATCTCGTTTATTTATAGAGTTATAGGATGGACTACCCCTTCTTGGATCATAAATCTCAATTGATAGCCTGCTTTCCATATCTCTATATGATATATTTATCTAATTCTCTGGAGTTTTATTGAATCCCAGACTAAAAGTAATCAGAGTTGTTTCTACAGAATATACCTAAGAACTCAGTTCGCCTGCCTTTATCTGTCGCATATCTATCGGCAGTTTATTTGATGGATATTTATCTGAGTGATATCCAAAAAAACTCGCATCAATCTCGCTTATATAATATGTTTGTTTGAGGAACAAGTGTCTATTCTAAATTCAAATTCAAATTCAGTTATTTACTAAACCGACTTCCAAATACGCCTTCTTATCTCCCTACCAGATTTGGAAGGATATTCTGGTGATATCATCTCAAAAAGGATGTAACCACGCCTCTTTAGAGAGCTCAGGGTTTCAAAGAAGTTTAATATAACACATATCTTGGCGCAAGTTATAATTAGTTGATGATTTTTGATATTTTTGATATGGATAACGCGTTTCAGATGCGTTGTGGGAAGTCAGTAATTGGAGGAGATAGAAGAAGAGGACGCTGTTTTGTTGCCAGAAGATCACAAGACCATCTGATGTATCAATTTTTTCCTGGTTTTGCGTGATCATTGGGTAGTTTGGTTTGTGTTATAGATTTATGAACGTTATGGGAGCATATAACAAGGCGAACATGAATCGGAGGATTGTATTCCGCTGAGATGCATGTATTTAATGAAAAAACCAATGTTCATGTATTCGTGCGTGTGCGCGTATTGTTGATGCTGGAAGGATCATATAAACTCTTTTTGAACCACACTCGTGTTTCACAACACTTGTTTATACATCTCCTATCACTCGGTCTTTACCCCGTTCCGGAAATTTCCAAATTTCGCCTCGTACTACAGATGAGCTATCTCACGATTGATAATATTGGTGAAAAATTTACAGAAGGACGTGTATGAAGACTTCCGGCGGGTGGCCGATGGGTGTGAGAGACAGGTTGACGCAGAACAGAAGAGAGTCTAAGGATGTCTACGTGTAACAGATCCGTTCTCTCAATTATAAAGACGTTGGAAGCTGACTGATGATAGGCTGAAGATTATTCTAGGGGGATCATACAGGATCAGAACCTTATATTCCGACCGAATAAGAAAAAAAAAACTCTATTGAGCGATTATAGTGCAGTAGTCGAAAAGGGCTTGGCTCATGCCTTGCGTCCAAGTCGATTTCGGTTTTTTTGCTGTTATATATTTTTTGCGGAAGAAATAGAGCCAAAAAAGATAATAGCAATTTGGACACTCGTTTGCCAATGGAACCAAATTATTATTCGATCAACTCGAGGCTCCGGACATGTGCTTCGCTAAGTTACCTTTCTTTAGGTCCGGGTTCAGGTAACCGTGTCAAGGACGGGATTATCCTCTCTCCAGCTCATGTTCTAACTAGCAAACCACGAAACTCACGAAACCATTTTTTTTCTCTCTTTCTTTCTTCTCGCAATTTGTACGACCTTGGACTCGGACGCAATATTCTTTTACGATTTACGATAAACATATAGAGAAGAAAAATAAGGAGGATATAGACAAAGAATTGGTATTATTGCTGTAATGACTGGAGGAAATTCGAACCGATGTGTGTTTTTTCGTCTTTATCGGACTGTACTCTAATAAATGGGCAATGTAGCTAATTCATTTATTTTTTTCGCATTAAGTGCAACCTCCTGCGTCTTCGTCAGGAGCTGGAGCATATGCTTCGGACCTCACAAATGCAAGGACTATGGGAAGAATTTCTGGTACAGAGACACCAACGCGAAAGGAACCCAAACCCAAACCAACGATAGACACAAAGCGCAAACAAACCCTACTCAGTCTTCTGGATATCTTGGCTGAATTACAAAAGGAAGGTGATTCGCCTTTGACTGGTGAGTATTAATAAAAATGCCCTCTTCCCCGAGAACGTTTTGACCGTGTGGTTTTAATCATATATAACATTGTGGTACATTATTTCCATTATCGCTACACAAGATACACTACCACACTCAAAAGCGGTTAAAGTCGAGGAACCAACGGAAGGCGTGGACGATCAGCTGCAAAAAGTAGGGGCCGAAGCTTTCTTCAAATTTCAAAAACGGATAAACAACCTAGACCGTGAACTGCGAAACTTTGCAAACGCAACCAGACAACTTGGGTCTTCAGTGGGTATACTCTCATCTGCTTTCCACCTACGAGAACGTATCGTCCAAGTTCTCTTCATTTTCCGGGAGAACGCAGCAGATTTATTTCCGACACGTGTCCATAAGCAATCTGTTGACCAACTCGTGGACCAGAAGCACCGGACGGAGGAGTCTTCTGGTGCCACGGGGAAGCGGAAACGCAATTTTCATAATAGGAAATTACCCCACATTGCTCGTCCAACGATCCCGGCGGGTGGTAAGGAATTGACTGTTGAAGATTTTCCGGAGCAACTCGAGGCGTTCGCAAATGATATCAAGTCTTTCCTAAAGAGTCTCAATGAGTTTCCTGAATTCACGGATGAGGTGGTAAACAGCTCTATGAATGCGTTTGAAGCGGACTTAAAGGTATGCGGTTTTAGACGTCAGATTTTAATGACAGTTGGTTGATAGCTTCTATTCTTCTGATGCATTACAAAAATAGTATTGGGCATCATGCTTGAAAACATATACAGGTAAGATATTCTCCTGTGCTGCTAGGGAATAATTAAAATGAACATTAGCCTAGGACAATTCAAGTTTCCCGCAGTTCAGAGATATGTTCACGATCTATGTGGTGAAATGGGGGATCATCTTGTATGAAAATCTTATCAAATATCCATCTAATACCCGGCGTTAATCACAAACAACTAGGAAACCATTTCATCCTCACTTGCGATGTTTCTTGAGATCGGTGAGGCCCTACACTACCAAATATTATATAATATTAGAATTTTAATATCAATTTGATTTTATTAATCTACGCAATAGGTATTCCAACAATCCGATTCGCCCAGAAACATGCCGCAGATAATCTTCAAAATCTAAGTACCGTAGCAACATTTTTCTCCGCAGTTACGGCTACAACATTACAATTCTCTTTTGACCAAGTCGGGACCCAACTGTCCGATGCTGTTAATTTGTTTTGGTTCATCTCATTAGTATTCAGTATCGCGTCAGCTGTAAATAGTCTTCTCGGGCTTACCTGGAAGCAAGCCATGTAGTAAGTTTTATCCATTTCCTTTTTTTGTTCACTTATAAGATTGAATTACGAATTTCTTCTCAAAACAGCCGATCTCCGGGACACCGCGTACCGTGGTGGGTGTTGATATGGATCAAAAGAAGTCCATTGATTTTCCTCGTCTTCTCCGTGGCTGCGTTCTCGGTCGGATTATGTCTCTTCGCTTATTCATCTAATCAGGTAAGGAACCGATTATGACTTCATTCATTTCTTGTAGACCCTGTTACTCGATTCATATTAATATTTTTTTCTTCTTCTCGGGATCTAGAGTAAATGGACGTCGGGGATGACGACAGTCTTTACGTGTTTCAGCTCGTTTGGACTTGTAGCTGTGTCAGCTTGGTTTGTTTTCGAGCGCTGGACTTTCTCAAAGCATCTTGGTCGAAAATGGCTTATGGACGTCTTGAGTGAAACGCATCAAGAGTTCAATAGATTACCACCTATTATGTGGATTCGTGTGGTTCCTCATAGGAAGCTTAAGAGGTTGAGAAACATATTAGTCTCCGCCTTTATGCGTGCAAGAAGTGGAATTTACACATTCGGGAAAAAGCTAATTACTTGGTTCGCTTGTACCAGTTTTAGGAGATCTCATCCTACTGAAGATGCGGAGAAAGGTCAATTCATGAATGGTCCCACACCAAATGGAAAGAACTTGCATCCAGTATCACCTACGTCTCCTTCACCTTACAAAATATCATCTTCAATAGAGAGGCTGTCTACAGATCCAAAGTCTCCTATAAGCCCACGTTCGCCAACTCCACGCTCACCAACCCCGCGTTCGCCAACTCCAGGAGGAGACCTCACCTCACCATCTTCTGCCTCACTCAGTATCGCGCCGTCCGAAACTGCAGTCTCTACTACTGAATCCGGTAATGGTGTAATAGTGCCCGGCCAAGCTTCTGGACAGGTTATAAGCCCCGGACGTCGCAGATTCGCCAACTTGGTACGAAATGTTATATCTGCCAATAAGCTCAGCCCGATCCAACATCGAGCGACGCGTGCAATGTCTAGTCCGTCTTCTTCAGGTCTATCTGCGGCTGAACGCGAGGAACTTGCTGCCTCGAGAGCTGGTTCTCCTGGTAATCGCGGTGGTGGTGCACGTGTGGCTAGTTTGATACCGACGTTGAAATCGTTGGCGACTACTCAAAACTTCCAGCCGCATTCGGCTTTGGTTAGGCACTTACAGTTTAGTCCGAATGGGGAGTTTTTGGCTACTTGCAGGTTTGTAGATTTCTTTTTGTTATTAGATTCAGCATGTGACTAATGCTGCGATCTTGAACTGGTAGTTGGGATAGGACGTGTCTAATCTTTAATGTCAAGGTATGCATGAATAGTGAGTATACAAATGGATTTATATTAATTATCTTTAACAGGACTTTTCTCAACCTCATCGTGTATTGGCGCATCCTCAAGGCTTTGTTGGTCAAGTTGCATGGTAAGACAAGGAACCCAGATTATCTTTCTTGGTAGTTCTAAGCTTTGCTTTCAGGTCTCCTAAAGGAGATTTACTTCTTACTAAGATGGCTCGTGGCACAAGGGTCTGGACTACGGAAGTAAGTAATGTCTCTATGCTTATGATATAATATAACTTACTGTGGCTGTCAGTCTGGTGTTTGTAGAAGAACCATTGATCGCAGAAGGCCGGTCCAATCCGTTGCATGGTTCCCTCAAGGCGAAGGTATTGTGCTGGACATTCTTAGCGACGTGAACTTGCACTAATCGAAGGGTTCCTTCTTTACTAGCATTTTTGTCTGTTGAAGGATCTAATGTTGTTAAATTGGTATGTATATGATTTTTCTCCTACTATTCATGTTCTAATAGTTTTGATAGGATCTGAATGGAACTGTGATTACTTCAATTTTATCCGTCAAGTAATCCTGTGATATTAACTCTTTCATTAAGGTGATGGAGATCTATCCGTTTGAACGCATGGTTCTTCATGATGTTGCAATAACGAATGACCAACAACGAATGCTTTGTGTGGCTACTCTCACAGCATCTCCCGATGGCTTGAAACCGAGTATGTCAAGAGAAGAGAAACAAATCATAGGTAAATAGGATGTTTCTATTAGTGTCTGAACAATTTCTTATACTTCTTTCCTATTAGTGTATAATTTGGACAAAAAGGAGATTGAGAAGTAGGTTCTGTTTGTGTATTGCATTGTAATAATGCTAATATAATCCTATCAGTCAAGTACCGATTTTACATGAAGTTCGTGACATAACTCTAGCCAAGGATGGGACAGTAGCATTAGTGAGCTACGAAAATAAGGCACCTCCGCAGCTGTGGAAGTTGGAATCGGTTAAGGACCGGACGAATGAAACGAACCAAGTTACTGTGCGATTATCTCTTGAACGAACGTATATGCCGAAAGCTCCTGTTGATTTTGCTGGACCAAGCTATTTCGGTGGAAATGAAGACCAGCTTGTACTCTGTGCCGGAAAAGGTATGTCATCTTGTTATTCTCCTTATCGTGAGATTTGAGGTTTACACATTTGATTTTGTGATCTCCTCGCTTTTAACAAGCTGGCGATATTCATATTTGGGATCGCCGTTCGGGGTACCTACTACATTCGTTCCAAGCCCAGGATCTCGAGAATGATCTGACGTGTATAGCCTGGAACCATGCTTCTCAAGCATTTATGTTCTCAACGGGTAGTCATGACGGAACCGTACGGATCTGGGAAACAGTGACCTATCCACAACTTTCACTCCGTACGTCTTTTGTGGATATGCGCTTGTCCGAGGCGAATACTCCTAGATCAATCACTCCGGATCCCCCTGCGGCGTTTGTGACGACGACGGTGACGTTTGAGGGCAGTGAGAGTCTTTCGGTAGATTCAATAACTTCTTCCCCCAGAAGTAGCATGGACGGAAGAAATAGGACTCCCACACCGACACCAGCTACTACCGCTTCTAATTCTGCTTCGACTCATGCTTCTGCTACTACCACGACTACTCCTGCTACTACTAACTCTGCACCACCTACGGTTTCTTCTTGTACTAACTAAGCCTTTTTTTCCCTTCTCATTTTCTTACTTTTCTAATGTTGTGTCA
Source organism: Pyrrhoderma noxium (assembly GCA_002287475.2). Lineage (NCBI taxonomy): Eukaryota > Fungi > Basidiomycota > Agaricomycetes > Hymenochaetales > Hymenochaetaceae > Pyrrhoderma > Pyrrhoderma noxium. The sequence continues at coordinate 621,064 of CM008260.1, forward strand.
TTTCAATCTGTTCTACTTCATCTCACTTCGCGTTTTCCTTCTTCCTTTTTCTTCATCTTAAATTTACGAAATTATGAACATTCTTCTCGAGAAAAGAACAAAGAATCATGAATTATCATACGGATGTAATTTTAAGCATAGTTTAGCAGTAAGTAGATAATTCGAATCGTGGGAATAATATAAACATGCGAGAATTCGGCACGCGAGATCTTAAGTGAGTGACTTACCATACTTAGGACGTGTTCCCCTTCGCGGATTCGGAGACGTGGCTTTCCTAGCTTTTAATTATTATTTTGAAACCCTATAACATTTCTCATATACCAAAGAAAAAAAGAACAGGCCCAGAAAATATAACGAAAGATGGCCTCTGCAGATGAGACCACTCGACAGGCTTTGGACCAGCTCAGACTTTCGATAGATGGTCCCGAATCATCAGGTTCAAATAACGTCTCGGTAAATGGTGTTAATGGAAAAACAGCTCATTCTCTGAGTCCAAGAAGCTCTGGTGAACATACTGGGGCTGATAGAGCTACTTTACTGCAAAAGGAACTGGATAGAGTACGACAGGAGAAGGATGCATTATCTACACAATACCAGAATCTCGTTTCGAGACTCAATAACATGCGTACTACGTTGGGAAATAAACTGAAACAGGATGCTGTATGTCTACATTCCTTCTTTATCTGATTTTCTCTGGTGTTTTTATTACCTTTAGTATTAGAGCCGAATGGATAGTCTGATGCGAATTTTTGTATTTTGTCTAGGAAGAACTTGACAGACGGGAACAAGCTATTCAACAGTTGACAGCTCAGAATGAAGATTTGACAGCGTCAATTGAGGCTCTCCAATCCGAGATCGTTACTTCAAACGCGGAAGCGGAGCGTGCGTCAAAAGAATTAGAGGTGATGAGGAGTAGAGCGTATGAAGATACATCACAAGAAGCTCTTGTACGTGAACGGGAGCTTAGGGATTTACAAGTCGAGCTTGAGCGATGTCGTATGGAAAGAGACGAGTGGGAAAGGGAAGCACTCGAAGGTCGGGTGGGGCTAGACGAAGCTCGGACTGCGGCCGAAAATTACAGAAGAGATTTGGAGATTGAACAGGAGAAAGGAGAAAGGACGAAGATGGAACTAGAAGCTGAGAGAGAGAAGACGGTCAATCTCCAATCTGTCCTGGAGGACTTCCAAAATGGTATGTATCAAAGATTTATGGTAGTTAAGACACTAAGATAGATTTTACGTTTCGTAGCCAAGGACCATGAACTAAGACAGGCAGTTAAGGATCGAGATGCACAACTCACACAGGTTACCCAATCTTTAGCTGAGTACAAACACCGGGCTCACACGGCCGAGGTACGTTATATTATTTCTTTATTTGTTACGGTTTGCTCATCTGTTTCTGGTAACAGCTACAACTGGAAGAAAACTCTACAAATTCAAGTAGGACCGCCGATCTTGAAAAGGAAGTCAAGGAAAAGAATTTGTTAATAGGAAAGTTACGTCACGAAGGTACGCATTTCATCTCATCAAAGAGATCATCCTCTCACTCACACCCCTCATTCTCCACCTCGTCTATGAACCTGGATTTTGGATTACTATATTATAGCTGTTATCCTCAACGAACACCTTACGGAGGCACTTCGGCGTTTACGCAAGAATCAGACGGATAATAATGTTGATCGAAGACTTGTCACAAACGTTTTACTCTCATTCTTGACCACACCCCGAGCAGATAGCAAACGTTTTGAGATGCTTAGCCTATTGGCTACTATACTATCGTGGAATGATGGGGAGCGCGAAAAGGCCGGCTTGCAACGTGCAGGAGGACCCTCAGCATCTACCTCTTGGTCCCGAACGTCTGTGTCTGGACCATCCGGAAAGGGGAAAGGGGCAGCAGAACTCGATACAAGTGATGAAACGGAGGTACATATATTCATAATTACGTTTATTATTTATTATCTGACAAGATAAATTACATTTACAGTCCTTCTCGCAAAGATGGGTAGAGTTCTTACTCCGAGAATCTTCCACTGAGGGTATCAGTAATTCTGCTGATGGTCCTTCGTCCTCTTCTCCAACAACTTCGTTGGCGCCGTCACGAACTAACCTTTCGATAACATCGTTGCCAAGCTCACCTCTACTGAGTACGACGTCCTCTCCTGGTCAGGCACCACGGATGTTAAGACTTGCATCGATGTCTGCAGCAGGGTCGGTATCGGGTAGTAATTTACCCAGTCTATCTTCAGTAGCAGGAGCTACCCGACCCGGATTTAATCCTCCATCATAGGTCTAACTGGTGCGTTTTGTCTCATAATTATATACTTTCCCGATTAATTATTGACTAGTGTTTTTGATAGCCTGTAGATTTGCCTGATTTTTCCATAGTTAGTATATAAGATCAACAAGGACTTCCCTTTCTTCTTGTTTTCATTTTTCGGAGTTCTGTCTAATTTCTCTCACTTTTCTCTCACCCTTCTCACCTTCTTTTCACGCTGTATTAATGCCTTCTTCATATCTCCTCTTGCAAGCCAACCGCCAAGTACATACATACAACACATGTCTGATAATAGTTTGCATATGTCTATACATTCACCTTTTAACACGTTCCAATCATCTAGGCTTAGGTTTCTTTCCTCCTTTTTTTTTGTCTCATCCCTCTTTTTCTTCACTTGAAGTTTTACCAGTAGTAGGTGTAGTAGTATTAGTATTTCTATATTCTGTTAAGCTTGTATTCTCTTTAGGTAGTAGATGTAATCTCATTAGACCGTACAAACATATTAGAATGGGTAAATGCCTGGTAAGCTAATGAAGAAGGTTACATACATATACGACAAAACTCTCTTTTTAAAATTGTTTTTTTTTTAAATTTTATTTTATTTTGGGGAGGGAGGGCGAGGACATAATTCTCGCTAAAAAGAATGAAGCATTTATATTGCTATTATTAAAAAGCAAAGAAGTTTATCATCAAGAAAATACGCCGTGGGGGAGTCGAACCCCCGCCGCTTGCTTGGAAGGCAAGCATGATAACCGTTTCACCAACGGCGTATATATTACAGCTGTTACTTTTAAATGATATGGCGCCTAGTTTTAGAAAAAAATAGGTTTTACATCTGACTCTACCTCAACTTTGTTGTTTCTGAAAACATTGATTACTAATGGGAGAAAAATACTTAGATTTGTTTTGATGCAATAACAGCATTTAATGAACACTCTACTATAATAATGAATTCGTGGAAATCTAGGTATGTCCTAAATAAATTTTTAGGACTTATATCAAGAGGCGCATACAATTTGAACGGTTTGTATTCTAATCTCAAACGAAACGGATAGGCGGAAAACAAGAATATTGATATCGGTGCAAGGAAGCACAACACGAAGAAATGACCATCAAAAAATTATTTGAATTCTAATCCTCCCGCATATTAGTACCAGGATCCGTCTTGGAAAGATTGCATTCCACGGGTTCTTAATATAACCGACGACCCCCTCGTATACGCTCGATGCTCTAAAGAATATAAAAGGGGACTTTGTGAAGAGGAAATTGCATCAAGGCACCCACTCGTCTTTTTCTCCCACTTCCGCTATTCCTTACAATTCAAGGTTAGTTAATCTTACTTTCCCTCTCCTTTATCCCTTCTGTTCTAAGGCTGAAGCGAAGTATTCAAAGGTTACAATAACAAATATACTTTGCATTCACATGGTTCATCCGATTCTCAAGCTAACGATGAACGAGAGGATAATAAAAAAATACTTGATTATTTAGTGTCGAGATACCTTCATGCATGGGTGTCGGGTATCAAAACTTTTATTGTTCGAGATTCCACGTCTACCAAACACAATACAATGAAGGAGAACGACTTCGTAAGTCATTTCTTGTTTGTCTGCTAGATATACATCTATGTTAATCCGCATAATCTGGAGGACCATTAAGCCATACAATTAACAGAGTTAATTTTAAATAGAGCGAAGGGTATCCAATATAAACGGATGAACGGGGTCGAAATATTCGACCATTATGTGATGATTGGAGACCCATTAGTCAATGTCAGAAATACTGTGGTTCCATTAACATGGTTCACCCAACTCAAAAAAAGGCATAAATGCCTATCGTCCAGACGGATTCCTCTATGAAGGAGAAATGGAGAAAAGAATAATGATTGTCTGAGGTATCTTACCTCTCAGACACTCCAGGAGAACAATATTCTAAGCCATTCACCTTTTGTCTAGTAACAGCACCTTAAGTCTCTTCAATCCGGAAGGAGTATACAATAACCCATAGAACAGACTTGTTCTCAAAAAGGATAAAAGGCACACAATATACTCGGATGAATGGGGTAGAATTGTTCAACCTCTCTGTGCTAATTGGAGACTCCAATCAGAGTTAGCCAAGGAATCAATAGCGAGAATGGTCCCGAGCTAGTGAAGAGCAATGGCAATGATGACAACGAAAAAGAAATGGAAATAGTGGGGTTAGACCATGATAGCGGCTTCTCCAAACATTTATGAAGTATGATGTGTTAAATATATGTCTTTAAGAGGACTAAACCTTTGATTGCATCAATCGATGTTGCAGCGTAGGGTATATGACTTTTTCCTCTGTAAAATTGATCAAGCCAAACAAAAACCTGTAAGAAAGCGTAAATCAATCTATCAAGACCCTCAGAAACGATCTCAGAAAAGCTGTCAACGACGATGTTGGGCTCACATCCGGTCATGGATGGGGGCGTTGATAAAATATCTTGATGAAAGGAAAGAAAGGTCGTTTTTTGCTTGTCAGTTTCTCACGACAATCCAGTTCCTCTCTTTATCCCATCGATTAAATGTAAAAATCTAGGTTATCGTCCGGAAATGGGAGATTATTAGTTTTGCCTTTTTCAGTTATACAGTAGCTTTATAATAGATATTATTCAATTATATTTTTGTTTTGGGGACTACTTATGGATTTTTGTTTTACTGTTGCATAACTGCATCGATTATAGTACTCCATCCACTACTTTAGCCCAAAGCTTATACTAGAAATACCCCATAATTGAGATCTGGACGTATAATTCAGCGATATTGGGTCTAATGCAAATAGAAAAGTTAGAACATGCGGGGATGGCGGGTCAGCAGGCGACTTATGTGGAAAGATACTCTAAGATCATCAAAAGGGCGCATCTTGGCCAGGTAAACTTAATAGACTGTTTTTAGTCTAAGGTGTTAATACGTACTTTTGCGCATGATAAAAATCACCCCTGACCTCGCTTATGCCCACCTAAAGTTGCTTCCGCAATCCCTATGTTATAAAAAAATACGGAGAGAGGAAGATAAGTAATAATAAGCAACTCTATTAAATATAAGAATGAAGATGAATATAGTCCAAAGGTTCCTACGTAGAAATTATTGTTAAAAGATAAACTTTAATATACGAAACCTCCTTAAAATTAAGTCTTATACCATTCTACTCGTAGATTATGTTGAGACTTCTTGCTGTCTCTTAACTTAAATGCAAGCATATCGTTCTCCTGCTCGATTTTGAATATCTCAGCACGAAAAAAAAAATCCAGACCGTGGCAGTAAGGATCATCTGACTCGGACCCCTCCTTTCTTAATAATTCTTTAGCACAATTACCGCGTTTTCGCTATTCAATAGGATTAGATGTATATGTGACTGCAATTGCGAAACTATATCTTCTAAAAATCATTTGTTCCTTAAAATAACGTCTAAAAACTTCCTATAATGCCAAATACAGTTACACATAATACATGCAAGAACTTAAATCACAAGAAAAAAAAGGGTCTTATTTTTTTAAATTTGTTCAATACGAAAGAAAGTTAAGAGTAAAGATGGAAAGAAGGCGGAGGAGGGGTGGGGGATGAATAAAAGTGGAGTCGGTAAGTAGGGGCGAAGAGAGGGGGTTGAAAACACGGGTGAAAAGGAAAGAGGAGGGGATAAGGAAGAAAAAAGAATCAGTGAGGGAAAAGAGAAAAAAAAGATGAGTAAAAAAATAGAACCAAAAAATAGGCAAGAAGAAACTTGAATAGATCGATATACGTATATACGCATGGTTGTATATATGTATATATGAGTGCGTATGTGGAAGTAATAATATGAATTTGTATACGTAGATGAGTGTCATTTCGTGTATGAAGACAAAATATGGATAAGTGTGGAATTGATGAGAAGTGATAGGCGATACAAGGAGAGGAAAGGGAAGCGAGTATTGGGAGGAGGGCCGACACTCTCAGCTCTCGGCTCCCAAAAGGTGATCATAAAACCCATAAGAGAATAAAAGACCAACAAACCTGAGGAACTCTAAAGACCTATGAGACCTAAAAGCTAAAAGAACATCCCCTTCCTGCTCCTTACCCCCAAATTCGTACACATCTCTTTCAAGCAGCGTTAACGAGTTCAAGCATAGACTCAACGACCTCCCCAGGAGTAGTAACATGCCAGCTAGCCAACGTCTTTTTGTTACTCGCTCCTACGCTAGTAGGGAAAACCGTTTCAGGTCCCAACTTGGAACTTTTCTTCCCAATGCCTTCGGCTCCAGAGGTAAGAATTGGAGTAGAGGTAGAAGTAAACGGAACCAACGCCCTGAACATGTCTTCGTCCGTCTTGTCGTCCCCGGCACAAAACACAAACTCCACCCCTTCATCCTCATCCCACACTTCTCCTCTTGCCTTAGCCAGCTCCATGGACCTCCTTCTCTCTCTCTCCAAGATCTTCTTCACAATCTCTCCCTTGTTAACCGCAAGCGGCCTAACTTCCAAGTTCTTCTTTCCAACAAGTACCTCGATCGGTCTCTTATGTGCAACGTTGTTCTCCAACAGGTCTTGGCACTGTCTGCACTGGAATAAACCCCACTCTGGGTCCGAAGATCGATAATGCCAGGTAATAGACGATTTCTTGATCTCAATGTGTGAGCCAGCCGTACGTTCAGTATAGTATCTAAAGACAGCTTCGACCTCGGACATCCAAGACATGTCAAGTTCTTCTGTCAGGTTCTTCCATTCTGAGGTTGTCGACAACCCTGGTTCTTCGTGGTCATGTCGATGACTTCCAGGTTCACGTAAGAACGAACCATGCTCAGCACTCATACCAAGTTTCTTGATGTGCCCCAAGTGCTGATCCAAAAACGCGGCGTCTCTCCCCGAGATGATGTAGACCACGTTCCTCTCTTCGTCCTCACTCAGTCTCTGAAGTGCCTCAAGAGTCTCCTTTGAGGGCACCGCCATCCAGGGTGTCTTGACAATAGGTGTCAATGTTCCGTCGTAGTCAAACAGGAACAATCTCCTCTTCGCAGCCTTGTACGCCTTCTTCATCTTCTCCCTATCTAAAATGGGAGTGCTATGCTTCGCAACATGGTCACTTCCAATTTGCGACAACAACAATCTGACAAGCATAGATGCCCAGGTCCTAGAAGTATGTGTCGTAACGCTCTTATACAACTTCACGTGTCTGTTCTCCCTCTCCCTCTCCCCCATCTTCAGTCCTCGATGGATAGCAGCTGCGACTCCGCCAAGGTCCCAAGGGTTGACCTGTAATGCGTCTTCCATGGTACTCGAAATTCCCATGAATTCACTCAACACTAACGCACTCTTCTTCGTTCTCTCCTGAGCAATGACGAACTCCATACTAGTTGTATTCATCCCGTCTCGCAATGGAGTTATGACGGCCAAATCAGCCACACTAAGAAGAGCGTAAAACTCATCCCGCTTGATCGTTTGATGGTAATGGTGGACAGGGACAAAGTCTAGAGCTCCAAACTCCCCATTGATACTAGCCACTAGCTCACTGACTTGTCTCTCTAGTTTGGGTGAGTCGCTCAAGGCGGGGGAAGTGACTTGTATCAATACAACATTCCCAACCCACTCCGGATAATCGCGTAAAAGCCTTTCAAACGCACGAAGCTTCTGGACTACTCCTTTGACAGCATCGAGCTTATCTCTTGCAACGATAATTTTCTTGCCTTCGTATAATGTTTTAAGTGCTTCTAGTTTAGGCTTTACCCCTTCTCTCACTGCGTCTCTCGCTATTCTCTCAGCGTCTACTCCGACAGGACAATGAGTAACGGTGGTCACATGTCCTTGAACGTCAATTCCCATGCCGCCTCCGATAGCCCCTACGCCGTGAATCCCACTAGCAATTTCATAACCACATACTCTAATGCAAGAAGATACAAAGTGTCTTGAGTATGAATAGGTCTGGAAACAAACCAAGTTCGCTCCGAGCATCCCATCCAAAACCTCCCTCCTTTTAGGTAAGCACCGGAATATCTCCGAAGAAGGGAAAGGTGTATGAACGAACAATCCGCAAATAACGTCGGGAATTATTTGTCTAAGAAGGTGGGGAACAAGAAGAAGGTGGTAGTCGTGCACCCAGACTAAGTCACCTGGTTTGTAGATCTCTGCTACTTGCAAAGCGTATCTGTAGTTGGCTTCTTGGTATTCGTGCCAATGAAGGTCTACGCTAGCGGCTTCGGTTGCAACGTCTTGCCAGAGAAGGTAGTGGAAGAGAGGCCAAAGGGCTATTTCCCGTTATCACAGTTGTAGTCCGAATAATAAGAGAGCGCATATATAGATAAAAATAGAGAGTTAATAGTTAGTAAATCCGCCTCAAGTGTTATGCACATGTATATAAAAAAGAAACGAAAGCTCACTAGTTTTACAATATCCGTCGTAGTGCCCATGTGCAATCTTATCATCCAACCAGACAGGTACGTACTTCGTCTTTCCGCCGGCTTTGTCCTTATCCTCCACGTCCAACTCATCCTCATCGGTCTCAGAGGTGGAAAAACGTTCAATAGCTTCAACAAGCGCCTCTCGGTCTTCGGGTGAAATATTCGCAGTCGGGATCCTGACTTTCTCTTGAATAGCATTGTCGTTCGCTCCGGAATTATCAGAGCCGGAGGGGGAGACAGACTTTTGAAGGTCGCCGGTCCATCCAATAACGATTTGCTCGCGCGTGGCACCTAGGGAAGTTATACCGCTAAACATAGCAGAGTGTCCCCATCGCGGTCCGATTATCCAACGGTCGGCTCGGCTAGAACTAGTAGAGGTCGAAATAGTTGTAGCGGTAGCGGGGGTTGTAGCAGGGGCAGAGGTCGTGGGTTCCTGTACCGAGGGTTCGTTTACCGAGCTATCAGTCGTTACTGTCGTCGCTGTTTCGTGCTGCTGAGGCTGAGGCTGAGCAGGTGGAAAGTCTGGCGCGCTCTCCGAAGTAGGCGAGGGTGCGACATCGTTACTCCTTAACGGAGGAGTCAAAGGTGGACTCAACACGCCTGTCTTTAAAGGTGCTAAAGTAGCCGTCAAAGGTAGATAGTGAGTAGCATGGATGATCCGACCGGTGAGTTCTATCCCCTTTTGTTTGTACTCTGCTTCAAGAGCAGACACCTGGGCATTCACGTCCTCTAGACTAAGAGCGAGGTCTGCGCGAGCACGAGAGTTGGGAGGTTCTGCAAAAGAGTCCATGATGTGCTTCGTTGCCGTTTTGTTGCAGGTGACAGAGGTAGGAGGAAGTGCTTAGACCAAGACAGTTATCCGAAGCTGAATGACTCGATTCTACTTGGTGTTTGGTAGATGTCGAGCGTGGGGTTGTGAGGGGAGAATGTGGGGGATAGTTGGCGGGATGATGGATGTAGGAATATGAGATTATGGGGGATTAAGTTTGAAGGATGTATATATATAAGCAAACTGGTTCTGAGTACGGGGTTGTAGCTGAGCTGAAATTAATGACGATAGTGCATCGATCTATCCAAATTGCTATATTTGGACATTCCACTCTCTTTCTTCCACCCTCAATTAACCATTTCCGAACTTTTGCCTCCTTCCTTTTTCTTCTCTTTTCCTCTGTATTTATCCATCTCTGTATTTTTGTAGAGTTATCTTGGCCCTTATTTCTATATCCGAGTGATGTTGGCAACGATTATGGCTATGACGTGTGTATTACGCCGAATCAAGTATTTATTTATTGATAATTATTTGTAGATGGAGTGGGGAGCCACACACACATACACGCACATACACACACAGCCATTCTCTTTGTTTCTCTCATATTCCAAATCGTTCGCTTATGGATCATCTCCAATAGACTTTAGTCAACAATGGAAGAAAAACAAAAAGGAAGGGGTTTGTCAAATCATATGCTCGCATTTCTCGATCCCCTCCCTCAGAAAATAGTACTTCCGACGGATGACCATGAGACAAGCAAGCCTCTTTTTTGAGTGTACGAAGCTATTTCTTCCGTCGGAGGTAGGAAGTAGCTTATCTCTACCTTCCCCGTACCTCTTTTGCCAATCCATTCACTCATAGATCACCTTATCTCAAGAAGGATTACACTCCCCTCATTTTTCCCCTCCGTCGATCCTTTACACGCCATACTATGACATTCTTTCTTCTTCTCCCTCTTTCCTTTCTTTATTTATGTACCTATTTATATATCCAAAGTACTATTATATCTATGGCGGGGAGATAGTTTCTCCGAGTGCTTTCCGTCCATCCGTCCGCCCGTCCGCCCCAACCTCGTGTCTTTTATTCTAAACACTCTATTCTATTACTGCTCTTACTTTCCGCTACGACCAAGTACTACCACACATCATATCACTAATCGATTGGCGCCACTCTCTCAGTCCCACCCCTGTTACGTTCAAAGAAGTTTTCCCACCTCTCTCTCCTTCGTCCCCCATCTTCCGCCCCTAATCCTTTAATCTTTTCCAAGAGAGATGTATCCCCTCCTTTTATACCTTACTTAATGATCACAAATCTCGTAATTCCTCTCCATCTCACCGTCTTCTCTTCTCTCATAAATCTCTAATCAGATTACCAAATCCTTCTTTTTGCTTCTCTCTTATCTCATAGACCTTCCCTATTGGGATATAAGCTCTACAAAAGAACACATATAGTATCAAGGCGGTCTAATTAAACGTAACTAACTATAACTATAACTAATTACCTTATTGCCCCCGAATCATAAACATTCTATTGTACTATATAATTAGTATCCAAATGTATAATGTGGAGTTACTTTTACGGCATAGTTATATCGATATTGGCTAGTGTTACGCAACTCTTATGAGAACTTCAAGATCAAGAGTATAGAATTGAATTCAGACTAACATTTGAGACTTTTTAGCGACAGAATTCGAATTTACTAGGAATTTTCGTATATGTGTCACAAAAGTATCTAAGTTACTCGTTACTACTATAACCGTAACATGACATAGTCTATAATTTGTAGTGTAACGATGTCACAAGTCTTTTGTCCTGGCATATGTTCAAATCGGAAAAAGAAAGGTCACAAGGAGGCTTATTATCTAGCCAAGTGAGCTTAAATATGTTCTTATCTCCATCGGCTCAAGCTCAGAGGTATGGGCTCTCTTCAATGTACTGGAGAAGAAAGAAAGAAGAGAAAAAGGACAAGAACAAGGGCAGGAATAAGAATAAGAATATATAATGTTTCTCCTGGCCTCAGGCTCCGCCGTGTGTAGAGCACAAATCAAGAGCCCACAAGAGCTTGGGGCTTGAGTCTTATTTCTTTGACTCTAGACTGATTCTTTCTTCTGAGCCACCTCAACCTCAGCCACAGAATAAAGGGGCTCGCATACATGGAGGTTCGATAAGGTATAAATATAGGGGGCGACATCAGGATAACACAGCAGGTATCTCTTGGTCATCTACAAAGCATACTACCCCTCATCTACTCTTGGAATCCATCGGCTCCTACAGTCTCTCCATCTTAAACTTTTAAATTCATCATTCCATTCAATTCATCCCACCATGTTCGGCATGATTGGCACTGTCAAGGAATAGCCTAATGGTGATGATAACGGTCAAGGCAGACCCCCTACATTGCACTGTAATACCACATTCTTGGACCCACCACTCAACAGTCTCTCCTACTCCACATTCTACAAAACGTACTGCCCGCATACAACATGTACATCAAAAACATTGGGATTGCTCGAATAACATTCTCGTATGCCGAAAGTGGCTATGATTATGAAATACGAGGGCTAGAAGTAACAAGGGACGAAAAAGGACCTATAACACGAATGAACAAACAGAAACTGAAAGAAAGAAAGACAAGCTCGAAAAGAGTAAAACTGGAACAGAAGATACAACCCTCACTGCAACATTTGTAAAGCACACTACATTTCGATCACACACACGGTTCCTTGTGGATATACCATAAGTTGGACTGAAAAAAGTCAATGTGAGCCTCCAAATTATCCTTTGTCTGATGTTGAGCCCCTTTTCTCACAGTCGTCTATTATATTATAAAGAGAACTACTACACGGGGAAAGAAAAGTCCCAGTATCCAATAATCAAGATCTGGAATCCTTTCACTTTCTCATTATCATTTAAAACGAGTGTCGTTTTTCACTCGAATGAGCCTATGTGCTCCTAACACACTTATTTCACCTCTCCTAAACCCAACTAGCAACACAGTCATCGCTTTGATACCCTTACCTAGTGAGAACCTAATGGTTTCCCACTAATATCATTAAATTTAATGGTTGGTGCTGCCTAAAGGTGTTTGTGACGGGCTTGAATACTACTGTTCTGCATTACCACAGCAACGACAGATAGTTTTCGAAGGACTTAAGCTCTTGGCTAAGGGTTCATGAGGGCTCATTATTTGCTTTCAATTTTTTTAACATTTCTCTAAGCATCTCGAAGATATACATCACATAAAGTCAAGTGGGGATGTCTCGGGTAGTCACTATATGAATAAGTGATACTGGTATTTCCCACTTCTTGTGATATCTTCTTCACTCCATTTCTCTTTATCTCATAAGCTCATCTCTAGAAGATGTCGGTGTATTTTGTTATAGAAAATAGCGACATGATTTAAGACAGTGTAAAGAGATAACTTGGTGAATATGGGTTTACGATTTGGGAATGTCAATACAAAACGTGATGATAGTGACATCTGGATGTAGACGCGGAGTAAACGTCAGATAATATTTTGATGGGATCGGAAGATATATTATATGTTTAGGGACAAACCCTTCATTTATAACGTCTATTAAAAGATAAAAAATGGTAGTCGTAGTACTTCATTGATACTATTAGAGTTGAAGTGCCCATCTTTAACGGCCATCAACGTTCTACTATTCGATCACTCAACTATTAGATGTTAAAGAAACTGATACTGTAATTTAAATGTAACACTAGAGGAATACGTAATGGTGATGGGATAGCTCTTGCTTGTCGACATTTCCCACTGTCATTATCTGTCGGATATCAGTTAATTAGTAAAAAGGAAATATACGTCTACTCTAAACGTCAAGGAATCCAACAAATTATATAAATACAAACACGCTGAAATCGTTTTTCAAAGTTATTTGTTCTCGTCATCTGATCCAGAACTAGGACAAGGATCCTACCAATTGTGTTTCCTAATTGATGTATCATTTACTTATCTCCTTATTCTGGTGCTTTGTATTACATTCAATACAAATAAAAATCAAGAGTACAAATACAAGAAACAGCCTAGAAAGACTATTTATATCTCGCTTTTGCTTATCAAGATATGATAGACGAATATAAAAAGGGATAAGAGGTCGTGAGAAAAGGACAGACGAAAATTTTATCTGCATCCGCATCCGCAAGCCCCATCCTCATATCGATAATAAATCGTGAGCGAGTTGTATTACTTCTCTGGCTTTATTCATCTCCTAGTTACTATATAGGAATACTGGCAACTAAAGATTATGGACTCACTCGCTCTCGAATCGACCAACAAAGATTTCAAACATTACTAGTATGTGACTCTTTCTCTTTCTATCTGCTTCTCTTTACGAAACGATCTATCGAGAAATTTGAGCAAATGAGCTTCCCGAGTGCAACTATATTGAAGCTCTAAAATACCATGTTGAAGGCTACATGCAACCTTCACTTTGTACATGTACAAGGGACAACGATATTACTTTGATATATAGAACTATCCGAGAAGGGTATACACTATGCAGAGGCGGTAAAGAGATCTTATACCTCCCCCTTTTTTTGTGTTGGAAAGACTTATAATATTCAAAGGATGGAAACAACAGCAACACTCGGGCTACCAGCTTCTGCTTCCGAGACTAGGCCATCATCATTAAAATCCCCGAAGCTCGATATATCATCGACTTTCTTCCTCTTGTGCCCAGTTTTTCTATTGTTATCATGGTTTTTGGATCTTGAAAAAAGTGTTCTATATCAGAGGTGTTTTTTTTAAATTATTTTTTTGAGGGGAGAGAAGAGTGCGACTATTATTCATGTTTTGTTGGATAGGGGTCTCCGAACCCCTGAACCCCCTTATCCCACAGTTGTGTTAATTTGTTGATTTTGTTCTACGCATATCACATGATGCCTCAGAACATTATAACATGACACATAACCAACCACTCACCCAGTCTCTCTGCCGGAGTCGTTGAAAGACCAATAATTTTTGTATCCATTCGTCTTACACGGTTTCTAGCAGAAAGGAACAATCATTCGAAATCAGGGTTTCTGAGTTTGAAAACAAAATTGGCTCACATTATTATTTGGGCGGTGCTCATCACCCGCACATGGTTCTCTTTTATTATAGAGAGAACCATTTTGATATCACTACATTTAAGGGAAATATTTTGATATCCATTAAAAAAAGGTTGTGTAACATCATACTTACCTCCAGAAGAGTAGACAAGGGGGTAGGAAGAAGTTGTTTAATACCTTGGAGGCGTGAGGGTATCGTAACAGGAGATGGTATCCGAGGATGGGACTCTCCGTCTATGTTGATTTCCACTCTGCGACTTATCATCCTTTTATACATAATTATCGTTCTTACAAAGTCTGCTTCGTCAATAACGTTTATGAAAACTAATAACGGAGCCAAGATCTGAGTATCTCCTGGTCTCTATATGAGGGTAGTATCAAGAGAAGAAAGGAGGAATACTCATTCACGCCCTCTTTTCTTTGTGCTTCCAATTTTAGATCTAGAGATAGGCTCCTCAGTTGAGCCATAATAGGCATTCAGAGACCCCGGACTACTTCGTTTGTATATTCAATCACTTTCGCCTATCACTAACATGACATTCGATTCATGTTCGGCAATGATCACAACTTCACACAATGTGCCTGTACACATACACGATTCTTGGAGATCTAGTGGATTTACGAGATATGTGACTTAGGAAGGCGACACCTTTCAGGGATCATGACTCGGGACGATAGTGGGGTCTCTAGGTCCTAGTTGATTGAACAACGTGTATGACACACACATGGATAGGCCCGTTTCCTGCACATCTCATACCTGTGGTTCCGCCTTTTTTTTCTTCTTTTCTAGCTGATACTATGCAACCAATCATTCTAATCTCCAGTCGCGTACGCATGGTGCACACTATAGAACACTCAAGGTATCCCTATCATGACGACGTCCCACATTTGGCTTCAAGCTTTTATACAATTATTATGACCCAGTCTAAATTGCATCGTAATTCATAACAGGGTATGTAGGGGCATATGCATCACTCTACTGTGAACTAAATAATTTATTATCGGCCTCACTACCCTTGGTTCTCAACAGCATCTTCGGTTCTTAACAACCAAAACCAATCCCATTGTCCCTACCGCCGTCCAGAGTAAATATTTCATCGAAATCCGCCATATAAGAGGATCATCCTCTGACATTACAAATCCTGTCTATGTAAATCTCATAAAAACTACATAAGGGTTGATAGTCTAGACTCCACTCGGGAGAAATTCTGCAGGAGATCTTACGTTCTACCATTCTGTCCTTATCATCCCTCAACTAATCATAGTCGGGGTCTCTAAGCATTACATAATGGTCAAATATTTCTACCCCGTTCATCCTTTTATATTGGATACCCATCACTCCATTAAGAAATAACTCTGTTAGTTGTATTGTTTGAAGGTTCTCGCAGAATATGCGGTTTAGCATGAATATATATTTAACAGACAAACAATAAATGACTTACAAAATCATTTGCTTGTAGGGCCTGGGATGTAAGATATTTCAAACAATAAAAATTATAAACGCCATTCCTCTTGCATGGAGGCATCTCGACACTAAATTAATAAAGTGTTTTTATATAATGAACCAGTTTAAATAAAACAGTAAGTCAGAATTTGAGACATTTTGAATTTAAAAATCAAATTTTACACCATATAATCCTTGAAATGTATCGGTACCATTGTTCTTCTGGCACCTCCTCAAGCCTCTCATAGATGAGAGGATATCTCTCACTCATCGTCGGCTTGAGAATCGGATGAACCATCAATGGAAATTGTATTTGTTATTGTAACTTTTGAATACTTCGCTTCAGCTTCGGAACAGAAGGGATAAGGGAGAGGGAAAGTAAGATTAAATAACCTTGAATTGTAAGGAATAGCGGAAATGGGAGAAAAAGACGAGTGGGTGCCTTGTTGTAATTTCCTCTTCACAAGATCCCTTTTTATATTTAGAGTGTCGAGCGTATACAAGGGGGGTGGGGGGGGGTCGGTTATATTGAGAACCTGTGGAACGCAATCTTTCCAAGGCAGATCCTGGGACTAGTATCCAGGGTGATTAGGACTTAAACAATTTATTGACTGCCATTTCTTCATATTGTGCTTCCTTGCGCCAAATTCAATCCTCTTGTTTTCCGCTTATCCGTTTCGTATATTTGTCGAGCCAGCTCATGGGGATCATGCTATAACTAATTCTTTTTTTTCTTGTTTTTCTTCGCCAGCCATAGAGCATTGCTAATTACCCATAATATAATTTTTTTTCTTCTGTCTTTAATTTTTTTTGAGAACACTGATTAGAAAAAGATTGGGCTAGATTTGAGAGGGTCCTAGGACAGATAGGAGGGATTACTATCTATAAGCGAGGGTAAGAATTGTCGGCTTCCCAGCCGGCGTCAGCACGTGTTACTAGCTTAGGATGGTATTAGGTTTTTTGATGGTAAATTGAGCCTGTTCGTGTACTGTTTAGCATGAAGACTCTGACATTTCCACATAAGTAGTGCTACTGATACATAACTCCTTGTTTCTCTCTATGCAGTCTATTTTTTATGTATGTCCATAATAGTCATTCCTTGTAAGTGAAATTTGAGAGACAATCGAAATATTGATCTTCAAGGTTGTGAGTTGCCCTTCTTAATACTTTTACCATTAATAAACTTCGGATGAACCTATGCCTCCTTGTATAGTGGATCTGATCCCGATCTATTTTTTTATAATATAGATGTATCTGAGACATCTAGTGTATTTGGCTTTTGCTTCTTTTTTTTACAATATTTTTTCCTTTTGATTCCTAGACGATCTGTATAATATTCAACTATATGTACTGACATTATCCAATCGGATTTACTGGTGAAATTAATCATGCTACCCCCACCTATATTATATCTCTTAATTTCCGAATGAAGGTGTAGGATAAGGATCAACGTACTTTGGTGAAATATCACAAGTAGATCCTTACAGAGGGAGCTGGGTGAGGAAAAGGGAACTTCAATTAACTCACTTTCATTCTGTATACATCATATATGATAGGAGTCCGTTTGTTGTCTTCCTATCGTGGCGGTAGCATTTCATCTAAATTCTTCGATATTCCTTGCTCTGAAGGAGATGTTTTGTTTGAAAGATTAGAGTGACACAAAGGGTATACGTTAAGTATATGCTACTCACAGAGACCCGCGGGCCAAAAATAAAATGAGCCTAGGAAAAACTAAGATTGACACTTAAAGATTATAAGGTATAACATTTGGTTTTTAAGTTCAAAATATCCAAAGTTCTGACTTATTGTTTTGTTTAAACCCTGTTTCATTATATAAATACACTTTATTATTTAGTGTCGAGATGCCTCCATGCAAGAGGAATGGCGTTTATAATTTTTATTGTTTGAAATATCTTACATCCCAGGCTTTACAAGAGAATGATTTTGTAAATCATTTGTTATCTGTCTGTTAAATATATATCCATGCTAAACCGCATATTCTGGGAGAACCTTCAAACCATACAGTTAACGATGTTATTTCTAGATGGAATGATGGGTATCCAATATAAAAGGATGAATGGGGTGGAAATATTTGACCACTATGTGATGCTTAGAGACCCTGACTATAATTAGTCAAGGGACTATAAGGACGGAGTGATAGAACGCATGATCTTCTGTGGAGTATCTCTTGAGTGGAGTCTAGGCTATTAGGCCTAAACGAGTTTTTATGAGATTTACATAGACAGGATTTGTAATGTCAGAGGATGATCCTCCTATGAGACGGAATGTCGAAAAAATATTTACTCTCTGGTAGATGGTAGAAACATTGAAATTGATTTCGTAAATTAAGAACCAAAGACACCGTTGGGAATCAAGGATAGAGAAAACAATAATAAATTATTTGATTCACAGTAAAATGATACCTATGCCTCTATATACCATGTTATGGATCGCGATTCAGACCGGACCATTTTAATTTTATAAAAGCTTGACGCAGAAGGTGGAAAGTCGCTGAGGTAGGAATGCTTTGAGTGTTGTACAATGTAGTCTACTATCCGTGTCCGGTGCCTGGCATGGTTGATTGCGCAGTATCGGCGGAAAAAAGACAGAACCACAGGCATCCAAGGCTCAGAAAAACGGGCCTATCCGTGTGTGCCTCATGCACCTCGATCAGTCAACTAGGGCCCAGAAGCCTCACTGTCGTCCTGAGTCATGCTCCCTAAGAGGTGTTGTCTCCCTAGCAGATAGATGCTAGATTCTCTAAGATTCGTGTATGTATACAGGCACATCGTATGAAGTTGTGATCATTGCGGTCCGTGGAACATGAGTCGAATGACATGTCATTGATAGGCGAAAGTGATTGAATATACAAATGAAGTGGTTCTGGGCTCTTTGAGTGCCTATTATGGCTCAACGGAGGGGACTATCTCTAGATCTAAAATTGGAAGCACAAAGAAAAGAGGGCGTGAATGAGTATTCCTCCTTTATTCCCTTGATACTGCCCTCATATAGATTAGACCAAAAGATACTCAGATCTTGGCTCCGTTATTAGTTTTAATAAATGTTATTGATGAAGCAGACTTTGTAAGAACGATAATTGTACATAAAAGGATGATAAGTCGTGGAGTGGAAATCAACATCGACGGAGAGTCCCATCCTCGAATACCAATCCGGTTACGATATCCTCATACCTCTAAGGTATTCAACAACTTCTTGCAACGCCTCTGTCTACTTTTGTGGAGGTAAATATGATGTTACACAACCTTTTTTTAGTGGACAAGTAATATGTTTTCCTTAAATATAGTGATACCAAAATGGATTCACTTATATGAAAGAAAACCATGTGCGGGTGATGAGCACCGCCCAAATAATAATGTGAGCCGATTTCGTTTTCAGAAACCCTGATTTCGAATGACTGTTCCTTTCTGCTAGAATGGTAGAGAAACCGTATAAGATGGATGGCTATAAAGACTACTGGTCTGTACACGAACGACTCGTATGTGCGTTCCAGCAGCAAGACCGGGTGAGTGGTTATGTATCACATTATAATACGTTCTAAGGCCTCATGCGATGCGCGTAGAACAACATACAAAACTTGACACAACTGTACGTGAATGGAATAAGAGGTTTCAGGGGTCCGGAATTCCAACGAAACACAAAGATTGGTTATCTGCCTATTCCGGAAGCAAACTCCTAGCTATCCTAGGCCTCGATTAACTCTAGTAAAGATAGAGTTAAGTGGTAGAAGTAGAAAGGGAAAATAGATATGTCTGATTATTCAGAAGACGATGAAGATCTAATCTCGGAAGGGAAGCTGATAGCCCGAGCGATACAGTCGTTTCATATCACCAACCAAAACGATGTTAAATCGTCCCTACCATTTGTATAATATAAGCCTTTTCAACAAAAAGGAAGGGGAGGGGGGGGGAGAAAGCTACAAGACTTTCATATTATCTCTGCATAATCTGTACTCTATCGAATAGTTCCTATATAATGGTATAACTACATATACGCAGAAAATACCATTGTCTCTTGTATATATAGAGTGAAACTCATAAACAACTTTCGACAAGTCACTTATAATACACCTTTATAAAGTCCCATTCGGGATGAGTTAAGAATAGACCTCGAAATACACAGATTTCTCGACAGATCATCAGATCATTTCGCACAAAGAAGCAGACAGAAAGAGAGAGTACCAGTGACTTTCAACAAGATCCCCCCTGCTGCCAGGCTGCTGGTCCATCGGTGAATAAGGTATACGCCTCACAACTAATAGTACCACTCTGTGGAATAGCTAATAGTAGGAGGAGTACAAAACGAAGGAACTAACGCAACCCGTTCGTAAATTTACGAGCAATCGATAATGAAGTTGAGATGCGATAAAAAAGAAATTCACTTGTCCTTTTCTCACGACCTCCTACCCCTCCTTTTCCCTTTTTATACCTCACCAGTTCATATCTTGATAAGCAAAGGCGAGGATTTACATCATCATCACCATCATCTTGTTCTTCTTATCTTTTTTCTCATTTAATATTTATTTCTTATATTCACAGATTCCTTAACGATAAAAGTAAAACGTGTGATTCCCATCTTAACAACTGATATCCGATGGATAAGAAACACGTGGGAATTTTCAACAGGCAAGGATTAAAATCAAATTAATATCCTCGAAATCCGACTTTTTGAATGTACGTGTACATGTACTTGGCTGACCAATAGTATGGTTGCATACTGATGTGCTTTAGCGTGAATCACACCTAGGTATAGGTATACTATAACGCAACTTATAGAAACAAAAAAACTAGTTAACTCTCCTCATTCTCAGAGATCTCACTCAATAGCTCTCATCTATCAAGGGAATGAAAATGAAAGGCTGAAAAGTTGAAAATTGAAAATGAAGATTAAGAAAGAAGAAGAAATTATAAGAAATAATAACCCTCAGCTCAAAACCCGTCGGTCAGTCAACAAACAAAAAGAATGATTAATATTTTGTGTATTTACTTAATAATCGAGAAGAGGGGAGGGGAGTGTTCAAAATATATATAAACACTCCCCCTTTTTTCACTCCGTACATATAAAGTTGTTTTTGTTAAAAGGCGGATCGATCGGGAGCTATCGAGAAGTTGATGAGAGGAAGAGAGAGAAAGGGGAGGAGCGACGATGATGAGATAGTGATGTGTTATGTTGCATGAGGAAAATGTTGTTGTGTGGTGACGATGCACAAAAACAACCTATGAAGTGTAAGAGGAAGGGAACTCGATGGAGAAAATAGAATAAAGCGATAAAATGGACAAGAGGAAGTGAATCAATGAAGGGATGAGAAAAAATAGATAAAATGAATGCAGTAATCGCACAAAATAACAGATACTTATACGGGATCGAATGAAAAAAGGGATAGGAAAAAAAAAACAAAGAAAATAACAAAAAGATAAAGGAGAAACAAACACAAGAAAAAGTAACGAACGACACTATTTACCCACAAATTACCACACACACAGAAATAAAATAGAAAAAAAAAAAGAAAAAAAGAAAAGAAAAGGGGGAGACAGTCGACAGCAGAGAGAGCTATAGAGTAAGACACAGATTAACTATAAAGAAAAAAGGCAGAAACGAGCTCGAATACTTAACGAATATCAGAAACGATATAGCCAGATAGACAGATAGATAGATAGCTAGTAAAGCTCGAGGCCAACATCAAAGAATAAAAAAACCGATATAAAAAAGGATTGTGATTGACCGCCGCATGGCGTTGGCCCAAATAATTACTCCATGTTTCTACATTCTACTCACAGGAGGACAGAGATGAGGTGGGAAAACGGATGGGTCCGAAGAGAATAGGAGAGGTTGATTGTGTCCAATAATAAGGGTTGGTTGATTGATTATGCTATACTGAAAAAAGAAAATAGTAAAAAAAAACGGAAAAATAATAATGAAGAAAGCTTTGTGCAGAGCGGAAAAAAAATAGTGTTGATGCTCGGATTGACCAATTGTTGACAGGCTATGACTATGTTAAAAAAATGAAAAGATGAAGGGAGGAGAAAAGAAAAAGTAAAAGATGACAAGAATCGAATATTATATGACACGATAAAATGAACGAGCGGATGGATTGCAAAAAAAAATGCGAGTTGGACTTTGCTGGATATTGCACTACATAGTATAAAAATCGAAGAAAGGCTATGACCAATCAAATAAGCAGAGGAAGGTCCGCGGTAAATATAGTAAAGAAAAGAGCAAATAATTTGAAGAAAGAAGAAGAAAAAAAATAGGTTAAAAGAGGTGAGTAAAGATGGCAGACGAAGACAGAGGCGATTGTAAGAAAAGGTGTAAGGTGACGTGTAAGCGACGGACGGAGGACTATGAGGACCGGATCTTGATGATGGAGGCGTCCACTTGTTTACTCAGATTTGAACTTGGCACCTCCCTCACCTCCTCTCATGACAGATTTCATAAACTCAAAGAATCTACTTGCATATTCTTCAGGGGGACAGGACTGATTTTATGCTACACATCAAGGAAAAAGGGTCAGTATCACCGCAAAATCATCATATTAATTAAAAGCCAAGAATTTCACTTACCCTATCCGAGGACAGGCCTTTCCAAAAGTGCTCTGCGCGCTTTTTCGTATTATATGGAGTTAAGATATCAATAACGCCAAGATAATATATCGTGTCCATCCGCTGATTTTGGTCGTCCGTTGCCTGTAAACCACCTTCATCTTGATAAAAGAGAAATTGTTGCCTGTCTCCAATGTCTTCTTCAGGAAGATTGAGTGCAGGAGACGCCCCCAGGCTTTCCGGTGCTGAAATACGCATAGCTTTCCTCATAGCAATCGCCTCTGGTGAAGACCCCTTCAGGGCAGCTGACTTACGCTTTACTGCAGGAACAACAGGAGGCTGATGGAATGGAAGACATGATTTAGAACAAAACCATCCCAAGAACTCGTGCTAATAATTCTTTACTCACCGAAAACACTCTAAGAGTATTCTTCCGAACCATGTCTCTATTACCCCGTTGCATATTATGAATCCCAATCAGCAAACTATAATCCATGACCCGCAAGTCCTTTAACAATTCAGAGTCTCGTCGAAGTTGCTCCGTTAATAACGCTCGCTTTTCCGGGCCAAGATCCAGTGATTTTCCACGGTTTATCCAATTAAGATCCTTCAACACTGCCCTTGGGTTCTTAGCCGCCTTCTCTTCAGGATACTCCCGACCAACAGTAGAACCTTTCAGGTCGTAAGTCTCGTGGATATCCTTATGCGGAGGGAAAAGATTGTTCATTATCACGAAATGAATCTTCCGACCATGAGGAAGCTTTACACGGTGAAGGCCGTAGAAACGCGATAAGAGCGTGTGTGGGTTGCTTTTGATGTGTTCATAGTACTGCTTGAGTATCTTTCGCAAAAACTTGTGCTCCGTGTGGTGAATGGTCTTTATGATAAACCGGTAGTCCCTTGAGAAGTAGAAAAATGAACCAGACTTTCCTGGCGAACCCAACTCCGATAAGATATACTTCGCGGTCAATGAAAGTAGATAGTCCGCGGGATCTAAACCAAAGTGCTTCTCTCTCAGTTCACGGAAAACCCATGGAGCGTAGTCCTTGAACTTGAAGTCATATTTCGCCGATGGAGTCAATTCATTACCAACACTAATTTAATCATCAATAAACCTATACGACGAGCATTCCAAAAAATATTCTCACATATCAAACGAATATTTATGCCGTGCAGTAAAGTCATCATCCGTGAGATCACGTGAAACCTTTGCCTGACAACGAGAAACCTAAGGTACCAATGTCAATATTTATTTTTAATGCAGAAGGGAGGGAGAATAGAAATATCATGTCGGAACTTACACCTATCCGAATACCAGTCAACATGTTATACATCAACACGTAATTCGCATGATCCTCGCCAATCAAGTTGCCAACTAGCACTTTATTATCATCTTTACTAGTAGCTTTTGACAAGGCGGCCATTTCAGCTTCTTGCTGTTCTTGTTGCCGCCTTTTGGCGGTACGTTCTCGCCGAATTTGGTCTGCTTGTAATAAAATGTCCGTATCAAGTTCTCCAAACCCAAGAGCCCCGTCGGGTCCGGGCGTGAGACCAAGCATTTGAGCATGAGAAGCCGAGTGTGCTGCGGTGTATGCGTCGGTGTCATCAAGAGCTTGTCCATGTCTGTGCTGTAAGGGTGAACTCTTAGATGGGCGAGCCGATAGTGATGTAGCTGCTGACCCAGTCGTATTCCGACGGGCTGGGCGGTGCGTGCCCAATTGTGGCGGTTGTAGATGACCGTCAATGCTTACATGAGAACCTTTCGAGGAGTGCGTAGGTTGTTCTGAAGTTGCGGGTGTGCTAGACTCATCACTTGTACGTAATGTGCGCATTGACGGGGTAGCAGTGGATGAGATGGTGGTACCCGTAGTAGAGCCAGTACCAGTCCGAGCAGAGAATCGAGTTTCCGTTGATGCTCGCTGCCGTAGAACATCGCCAGGCTGGGTTGTGGACGATGGGTCCACAGGGGCACCAAAGGAGAGTTTTCTTGGTGAAGGAGTACTCAGACTGCTTGCTCCAGGTTGTGACTGGGGTTCAGACCGCGAAAATCCGATAGTCGGTGACGGCGCCCGTTGATGTACTGTTGAAGTATCGTCATCTCTTTCGTGTTCGACACTGGGAGGGGGTGAGGGTGGCGGTGGTCCGATAGCAGATGCTGATGGAGCTAAAGCTTCTTCCTGATCGCAGGACACAATCCTTGTTGTTGTCTTTCCTGCATGTGTTAGCAACGACTCCTGGAAAGCACCAGCACGCAGCTGGACAGACTCAGCGTGCATAGTGTACACCTGAATTTCCTGGCTGCCTTGTGACAATAAATTAATGGGGTTAACCTCTGTTCCGTCAAACGCGCTACTTCTCCCTACTCCAATTGTATGTCCCGACGCATTTGAGATTGCCGAATGCATTGAAGACTGCGAGGGAGAATTATCCACGAATGCAGTATGGTAGGAGGCAGCAGATCCTGAGACCAGGGAAGTCCGTCGGGAGTCGACCTCGGAAGCTGGTATAGTTATCGGTGAACTGCGTGAAGGACCAGCCACGCTTGTCATTTCGTCCTCGGCAAAGTAAAATAAAAACGTAAAAAAGTCACTCTCAGAAAATAATAAAATAAAAGTTGCGGGTGTATGTCCTGCGAAAGAAAAGGACAAAGAGGATGGGAGGGGGATTATTGTGATGGGAAAGCCCAAAAGGAAATGCAAGTTAGAATCTATAAGGTTGTCTCCCAAATTTGTTTGGACGAAGGCGGTGTGGGATTGTTATGTCGGCAAAAGAAGTTGAAGACAAAATCAATGTCAGCGCGTTCCTTGCCTTGCCTTGCTCCTCGTCGTGGTCGGGCGCTTTCGAACGACAGTCGTAGTGGACGCTGTGGTGGTGGTGGTTCAGACAGACAGCAGCAAGCAAGGACGAAATGGATGGAGAATTGAGATTGCCAAGTCTCTAATTATTATAACCGACACTCAAGAGTGGAGTCTAGATCTCAGAAACAGGGGTTTGCCATTCAACATCCTCGTTTCCATCCGTTTCACGACATTCAATTCCCCGCTTTCATTTCTCAGTTTACATCCGCTTCACCCAGTTCCTCCTCAATCAGCAACAAACAATTAAATCACAAAGAAACATCGCTCTCTGTCTCATTTTGTAGACAATTGGAATGTCTTGTACTCACTCGCATTCAACTCAATCACGTAATCGTCTTTATGACTACAAGGCACCACGGATCAAATGCTGTGAACCGTAGAATTAGATTGATCTACATACTACTATTACCACCACAAAGATATATCTACAAATTATTATAATGCTATACAATCAAAGATAGTACGGAATACCATAGTGTACGACGGCCGCGCCGGTGAGATACTTGAGCTTACAAGCATCCCTACTCTGTGCTACAGCAGATACTATCGACATTTTCCCGTCTTTTGGTCCCCTCTTTCCCTTTTTCCACTTGCCGACCTCCCCAGCTTCCAATCTCAGTTTACTAAACACTGCTTGTGCAAATTTATCAATGTCTCGGTCCGTCACATCCCATAGATTAGCCACCAAGGACGGACATCCAGCCAACATGTAATTATTCGGAGTACCAACCCGGTCAAATTCGCCCATATCTTTTAGTGCCCCAGAAGAACAGCCCCAAAGCATCGTAGCGGCACACCGCTGCAAATGCCGGATTTTGTGGGACCGGGCGTATTCTTCTCCACCATTATGACCAAAATATCTATAAAAAGAATATAATACAAAGAAAAAATAATTGGGTTATGATGTCAGTCAGCCTCATTTGTCACTGCCACCAATATATAATGAAGTAATATATTATACGCACACTACGAGATCCTTTCTGCTCAAGGCGTTCAAGAATTGTTGTTCACTGGGTGCTCGTCCAACAATACCCTCCCAACCTACTTTCTGAAGATCTTTAACCCAATCTTTGAATCGACCTTCTGTTCCTTTCAAGTCTGCACTAGGATTAAGTAAGAAGAAGGCCTTTGAGGGGTCAACTATAACTCGATCCACATCTCGCTCCGAACTTTGTTCTTCGCTATCCAAATCCATGCCCTTCTGACATCTCGCCAGGTCTAATCGGTCCGTAATGAACGCCAAACTAGGCACTCTGCTCACACTATGCCCCCTAAGAACTGGTATAGATTCCCACGGGATTTCCTGAAGGTTCTTATCCAGTACAAGAAAAGTATGCGCGTCTTTCTCGATTCCAAGACCTCCTGAGCGCGTGCGGGCGTGGTGCTCGTCTAGTGCAGACCTTAGATCCACGACTACGATGTCTATGTCGACTTCAGCAAGTGCAATTGGGATACCATTAAAATGATATAAATCGAGCACGAAGTAAACCAGATCCGCGAGCTCCTCGTCCCGACAGGTCGCAGGAAGTGAAGCAAAGAGTTCGAGAAGACTATCCTCCAACCGAAGTTTTGCCTTTTGGCTTTTCTTATCCCTGGAACCGAGTATTCTCCTAAATACTTTTTCTAGTCTTGTTCTCAGAGCTGTCAAGTGTTCAGAAGGCAGGTCTATTGGTTGACTAAGAACAGTCTGTATAACAAAAAAAAACGGGTTTAATAGAAGTTTCACATTGGAGTAGTCGACGAAAACAAACAAACCTTAAAAGCACCCAGCCAACAGAATTCAATATTTTCGACGAGTCCTTTCATCCGAAGGTCAAGCTGTTTCCTTTCGGCCCACCAAGCCGCCTTCGCATCTCTGTCATCCGATTTAATGATCTCAGAAGCTCTCCTATTCTCTGCATCACTAGAGCTCAAAATACTCCTCAGCTCATTAATAGCATCATAATAATCAAAATGCTCGTCTTCATCATCATCTCGACCTTTGAACGGAATGCAAAAGACAAGAGGATCCTTATTCGGTCTCTGTCTCGAAACAAGCAATGCATTTTTATCCTCAGTAAGGTTGATAGTTACAACCATCCAATTGTGTGGAAGTTTATTGATCTCCGAGGTATACTCTTCTCCATCTTCTTCCGTGATAAATGAAAGGGATTGATGTTTCTTAAGAACATGCTGCCAGTATTTTTGTAAGTTGATATCAGCATTCTTGCTGTCATCATCTTCGTCGTCCGACAGGTCGTCGAATAGACCCTTGCCAGTCCCTTTTGGCTCGGATTTGTCCTTAAATGGTCGGGGCTTACTCGTTTCGGAGGGCCATTGCAGATCATCCCGGTCCGAAGTCTCGGGGAATTTGAACGCGATGGCCTCTATTAATTCTCTCCTGATAGTGATGGAAGCAGCCATATCTATAAGGGGATTCAAGAAAAAAAAATATGGAATGGAGAGAAAAAAAAGTTAATCCACAATGTTTAATGAACCTATCAATGAAAAGAAGAAAAAAATCTCCACAAACCTAACAGATGAGCTGCAAAAGCCGGAGTCTGTTCAGTAGCTACATTTAGCGATGCCTTGTAGGTGCTTATAAGAGCCGAGGTCACCGCTGCACATCGAACATTAGTTACACTATCTCGATCCGCGAACCGAGACAAATCTGAAGCAAAGTGTTCGTCGGCTTGTTGCAGGGCCTCAAGGATATCTTGGGGTGGCTTAAAGACGGATTTTTCACAGGACATTCCCATAGGGAGCGCGATAGCTGAAATTAATTAATTTACCGTTAGCTCCCATGTTTTTAATAGGGGAGATTGAAAGGGAAAGCGTATACTTGATTCAGATAGGGAATTTAAAGCCATATCAGAGCGGAAACGCTCATGTAAGTCGTAAATTGCCAATCGGCCCAGCATAGAATTGACGTGGACCTATTTGTTGTTATTAGAGAAAAGTTAATTGATAATAGAGACTTTTCTTACTTCAATGTGGGGTAGTTGAGGCAAAGCTAGCAATTCCTCTAACGTAGTCTCGTACTTCTCTCCAAGTTCATCTCGCAAAAGCCAGACTAACAAACAAGATTATTCAATACACCAACCATCAAGGGGTTCTCATATTCAATAAATTTACCTTGCTGCCTCAATATCCTTGCCCGTAGGACCGGAGCAAAACCATCATCGCTTAATGTAGCTTTTGATGCCTCGACCGCCCACTTGTCAATCGGATTCAACTCCTTTTTCAAATTCTCCAAAACCTCCATCGCTTTTTCAAACTCCCCCCTCGCATCATCCTCTTCCTTCTTAATGATCATCCTCTCTCCTGAAATTAATTGGGCTTTCACCACGGTAGACTCCGTCCTACCCTTCATAAGCTCCGTCGCTTCCACCAAAGCCTCCCTCGCCTCATTCTCCAACCCCAAAAGGTTTTGAATATCAGATCTCAGGAGTAGAGCTCTCGCGGTCCATGCCGAAGAATGGAGCACTCGGGCAAGTCCCTCGGCCTGCTGTGAGAAGTAATCTGCTTCACGCGCAGAGCCGCGTTTCGCATATGTCTTGGAGAGCCTTATCTGCGTATTTAATAAACTACAGGCTATCCGCCATTCTAGACCATCTAATTGTGTTCCCCCTGATGATTGTGAGAAACTGGACGATGATTGGTGCTGCTGCTGCGTTTTGGAAGAACCTGATTTGAGATTTGAGCTATTGCCGGTTTCTGGTAGGGCTTCGCGAACTTCGGGCATCGCGAATGGATCTGGATCTGCAATGTCATTGTTCTCGGGCTTTTTAGGATTCAATCTGGAGAGTGTTTCTGTTGCTCTGTTTAGGAGACGAAGAGATTGGAGAAGATATTTGAGGGACATAGATGTGTTATCCTATAGAGAGAATCATGAGAACATAGTTTAGAAGATGTCATATTTAATAGAATACCTTGGCGTCCATGATTGAAGCAAACACATTGACAGCTCTCGCAGTTCGTTCGAGTAGAATCGCACGTTCTCGTATCCGGAGGGCCGTAGCTGTGCTTTTTTCCTCTTCTGGTACATCCAAGACTAATTGAGCAGCCTGTTCGTAAATTTCGACGCTAAATAAAATGAAAAACAAGGGGTATGGGTTAAGATACGATAAAAATCAAACTTGGGGTTCTTTCTTCCATGTACCTCTTCGGGATTTCCCCGCATAATGCGAGAACCTCTGCATATTGCAACAATAGAGTAACAAGCCCCATTGACGGAATGCTATCTTTAGAGAATCCTTCTGAGAGGGGCGTTAGAATAGCCTTTGCAGATGCGGTTTTTCCTAGTTTAGCTAGCTCATAGGCAAGTCCCGCTGATGCTTGTAGGAAGACTTGATAATTAAAAGTTAGTCTTCTCAATAGAGTTTATGACACCTGATATACAAACCTTCCGAGTTCTTATTTCCAAACTTCTCTGTGAGCTGCCTAATTAATACGAGTGTCTGCATCCTGTATCTTCCCAACCCAAGAAGATCATACATCTCAGAGAGCATCACTGTATTATCAGTTGTGTCAGAGAAGCTTATTTGGTTGGTTAAATTACAGGTGTGTAAATACCCAATAGACCAGTAAGAATGGAGCATTCTCGTGGTTGTAGGTCCCGTTTCTCTGAATGTGAGCTAGACTTCGGACTACTTGACTTTACCTCATCTAAGATAACACAAGCCTTGATTAGTAATCCATACCCCCTTCAATATACAATGCACATACTTTCTGCCGTAACTGGTGCCCGAGTCTTGAGGGATCTCGTCTTCCTGGGTGCGGGTGGCTCCTTTGTTGATTTACTTCGTGTCCGAGGCCGAGTCGCTGGCTCAACAACCACATTCCGAGATCGCCCTGACGAAGACGTCTTCTCTCTCACTTCTACTTGATTCGCAGCACCAACGAACTCCTGAACGAATATAGCAACGCTGTCCAAAGCAATACGGCTATGTCCGATGATACTGTGCAAGTCTTCACCCAAACGATGGGAATGAAGAATGTTCCATAATAAAGCCTGGATTCTGTAGAAAGGACGAAGCCGGGAGAAGCCAGAATCCTCGCGTATGCTTGCCTATACCCATGTTTAAGTGAGAATTTTGCGTAGTAAACTATAAAATCTAACCTTTTCCGAAAGGAGGTTCTGTACTTCTTGAACTATTGTACGGACTTCTAGCCCAGAAGTAGATGCTTCACCACTATAGTACATATGCTCAAGTTTATATACGAGTGTGCGTGCCCGGCGAATTGGAAAGCGTTTGGCATCGTATACTCGCGTTAGGTCCTTGAGTAGAGTGTCGACCACCGCGCGGGAAGTTGTTCGTGTTCGGTGTGAGACAGCTCGTACTTGTCTAGCTAGGATTGCCCCGATTATCAGTTCTGATGCCTTGCGGGAAAGAAGTGGTTCCAATAGAGATATTTTCCTCGGTTCTAAAAGAAGTTCTGTCGTACCGATATGCGTGAGTCGGTCAACTGCTGATGCAAGGGAAGAAGGTAGTTCCAAGTCTCCAGTCCCGAGATCAATATCCGCTTGTAGGATTTGTCCGTCCTCATACGGAAAAGTAATGATCCCCTTCACGAATGAGTTAAAGGCCGATTTACGATCAGAAGATTTCATGTAGCAAACTCCTAACAATTCCCATCTTCTGTAGATTTGTCCTCGGTGCGCATCCCAGGCAATTTTATCTTTCTCCGACACGGAAGGAGAGTCTCCATCACAGCTCTCTTCGAATATGCTTGCGGCTCGATCGGATAAGGGGCAAGCTTGTGTGAGAAAACGAATCGCCATTCCATGTCGGTCCGCTTTGTATAGAGAACCAGCGATGTTTGCAAAAGCCCCAGAAAGGCATCTTAAGTAATTCGAAGCGGAACGTTTTTCTTCGGATGTTGTGCACGGCGCCTTCTCGACAATACGAGTACTCCGCGCGAGGTAGTTGTAAGCCTGGTCGCAGCGATCAGCGTTCGTAGGGGAGAATATAGCAGTAGATAGCTGGAATAAAGTGTCTAATATGGCAACAAATGCATCAGAACGTTCGGCCTCCGACCCCATCATCAGTTCAATAACTTGTTCAAAGAATACGGCGATGACATCGAGTAGTCGAAGACAAGCAGAGAAAAGGGCGCTCGAAACATTTTTTCGGGAAATGGACTGTATACATCCCCTTCGACATTTCTCCACAGCTCGACGTAGTTTGCCGTCCAATGGAGAACCATTTACAAATGATTTTTGTAGGCTGCGTATAATCGACACGCATTCCTTAGTTAGCGTAGAGGCATTGTCTTGATCTATCTCCTCACTTTCCAGGGATGCACTCAGTTGAGTTAATGATACACAACACCGTGTCACCAGCTGTGAGAGGTCCTTCGAAGATGATGCAGCATTACGAATATGCGACGCAATATAGTTTAAAGTTTGCATATCTCCAGCCTGTAATATTTCAGTCAATCCGCCATGTAAGATGGGTACGGAAAGAAAGGATACCCACTCTTTTTGCGAGAGCCATCCAATATTCACAAAAAGTGATCCATCCCTTCCCTGAACGTAAACCCTCTGCGTCCTCTTCTATCACCTGGAAGCAAGAAAGCAGAGTCCTCGTCTTTTCCTTTTCATTCTCAGGTGCATTCGTATCCCGTGCATATGTTGAAGCGAACTTAACACATTGCTCCCAAAAAGATGTTACATCAAGATCCACGCAAAGCGATAGATAGCGCAATGCCTCGACCCGAATCCTCAATGCATACAATGGTGGGATTGATGGATCCGAGAATGCCGTAGTCAGAGTGACATAGGCGCGCTTGCAGAGGGCATCAAGTGATTTTCGGGGTAGTTGGGAAAGATGTGATAACCAAAAATGGAGGGAATTAGGACCCTTCAGCGCGTCAAGAAAAGAATCGAGAAAATCCAAGTTCCCGGCTACTATTTTGGACACAGCTGAGAGCCCGTGTGATAAATAGGTCAAGATGCAGTTCTGTACAACCGGATCAACATCTGAGACTGGGAGAGGAAGCTGTAGAATAGATAAAGGAGTAGAAAGTTTAGGTTGAGCTTCTTGGTATGAATAATATGTAGGGAGATGATGTATTATATCCGTCATGATATCTATAACGCTGTCATACGTCTCGAGAGATAAGAGTTTCCCAGCCATACTTAGAGCAGCACGTTCAGTATCAACCGACCCAGGACATAGAGTTCTAAGATTGTTCAGTGCAATGCGTCCTGTCATGCTTGCAGCTTTTGCACTACTCGAAGCAGCCGACTCAGAGGATAAGGACTGAAGGACCTTGTTTATGCTTCTCATTGCTAGTGCTTTCTTCTCCTCTGGAGACTGTACTGGCTTTGTTGACAGCGATGACTTTGTGGATGATTTACTAGAAGTACGTCCTCCTGCAGGTTCTGATATCTTTAGATTCGAATGTATTTTCGAAGCTAGTCTATCGACCTCGTTCGTCCTTGTTGTCAATGTCCGTCGGGCTCTTGTTGACGACATTTCTGGTGACTATGCGACCTTTTTTCTTTCTTCTTTTTCCTATAAAACGAGCGTCTTAGCTCACTTGGAGTTCATTATAAACTTAACGTGACCGCGACGCGTAGCACGCGTTGTTACACGTGGCTGTGGGAAACTCGCGCTGGTCCGGGGCCCAACGCGAGAGCACGGAGCGGGCAGAACGTCAACTATGAGTCGCAATGACATAAACTCCATAAATGACTGTTATATAAACTGCACATTGCAGAACATGCCACATCGTCCGATCTAATCGAGATTAAACTAATGAACATCTCTGGTCAAGCCCACCGTCAATGGTAACCCTGCTGATATTTTCCAGAAAGTTTTCGGACATAGCGTTTGTAAAAGGGCCTTTCTGATCTATCATTTTACTTGTCTTTCTCTATATCCCGCGTTGTGTATCCAGAGCCCATCACAAAATTTTTTACCGGCATCGGACACGTCAAATATGCACCCTTTTTTTCAATGACACAGTAATTATGAGCTCTGATTTGTTCATAAATAAATACAACGCCCATAATACAAAAACGCTCGACTCCGAAGAGTGAGCTAACCTTATTCGAATATCCTTTATTCTATGCTAATCCCGAATTTTGTGGCAAGATCTGACTTTTTGTCTATTGCATCCGCTAGTACCGAGTTCTTTAGTAGAGGTCATCTTTGAATGGCGCCGTACTTCTCTTAACCCAAGTACAACATCCTACTTATCAATCTGTGTTACCAAATCAGAAGAAGTAATTTCAGAAGTGCTATCTGCGCCTTCGATAGTCATAAATGTTGGAACTTTCTCACGAACTGGCTTCATACAAATGTCCTGTAATGGCGGAAGGAACATGCAAACTTCCCCCTCTTCTAAACTCTCAGCTTTACTTATCTTCTCTCCTCCTGACTTTCTTTCTGGACATGATAACCTACTTAGTTCTCTCACTCGTAGTATCCGCTTTGATTCTTGGGATCCTAGGGAAATGTACTCGAAGAATCAATACCGTGCATTATCCTCCTGGTCCAAAAGGTCTCCCAATCTTAGGAAATCTTTTAGATATGCCAACCTCTGAGGAATCTTGGCTAATAGCATCTGAATGGAAGAAAAAATATGGTAACAATGCGTCGTTTCCTCTGAGCATACCTTTTTCTAACTAAGGAGAAATAAGGGGAAATGATCTACTTAGAGGCTTTGGGAAAGCGTGTATTATTCCTCAACTCATACAAGGCTGCTACAGATCTCATGGAGAAGCATTCGCAAGTCTGTTCATCTCGGCCAAGCTCTAGCATGGGTGATCTGTATGCTTTTGTTAAATTAATTTTCATAATTCGCGGATTTTGATAAACCGCTCGTGGACTTTATTAGGCTGAAGTGGTACTGGTTTGTTGTGTTTATGCCCTACGGTGATAAGTGGCGCTCTCATCGTAGATGTCTCCACCACTTACTCGATCGCGATGAAATCGTACGCTATCACGAACGACAAGAGTTTGATGCACGTAAGCTGCTCGCCGGACTGGCCGAGTCCCCCGAACAGTTCCTTTTACACATTCGAAGGTAAATGAAGCTAATCATAGTGGGAAAAACTTTAATCATCTTTATCTCGGTTAGGACTATAGCATCCACCATAATGATGGTCACCTATGGTCATGAAGGTAGGAAAATTATATAATCAATAGTAGCATGGAATTCTAACGGCCCTTAAGTCGAAGAAGATGAAGATAAAGATCAATATGTATCCCTGGCTAAACAATACCTGGATCTAATTCAGGAAGCTGCCATTCCTGGCGCATTTCTCGTCGATTTGATCCCTTTATGTGAGTCTCACACTAGAAGACGTCCTGCTATTCGTACTGAGTTATTCTCGACCATAGTAAAGTGTATTCCTTCTTGGTTCCCCGGCGCCCGATTTCAACGGCTAGCAAATAAGGGATATAATTTATCACAAGAAATGAGGTCTAAGCCATATAATGACATGAAGACGAAAGTCGTAAGTTCATTATTCCTACGTCTTTGGAGAACTTTAAGAAATAACTATTGAGTAGTTAAACGGAACTTCTCGTCCTTCAATGATTAGCAAACTTATTGAAGAGAACAGAAAGGAAGATGGCATGGTTGCAAATGAAGAAATGTTCCGAAATGTAGCTGGTGTGATGTATGCTGCCGGCGCAGGCTTGGTTCGTCCGCTAATGATTTACCATTTCTGAGTGTATCTGATGATATATATACCTGACACAGACGGTTTCATCTATCGAAACATTTTTCTTGGCTATGGTTTTGTACCCTGAAGTCCAGAAACGAGCACATGAGGAGTTAGACCGAGTTATCGGAAACGATCGGCTCCCATCCATTCAAGATAGAGAAAGTCTCCCATATATTAATGCGATATGCAAAGAGCTTATGAGGTTAGTTTAATCCATCGTACATTTGAGAATATATTTAAACTGACATCCTTCTGGCAGATGGCAACCAGTAACGCCTCTTGGTGAGTATAGCACCCTGCTCTTTATAACATTTCGTTACGGAGCTTAGTCTAAACAAGTCACCGTTATCTAATAGGTCTTCCACATGTGCTTACCGAAAATGTCGAACTCAATGGCTATTTCATTCCCAAAGACACAGTAGTTATGGCTAATATATGGTATATTCATTAAACACTATGTCATTTTTCAAATACTCACTTGTTGATTATGCAGGGAATTACTACATGATTCGGATGAATACACCGAGCCCGGGGCCTTCATGCCAGAACGATTCCTCCCAAGTCAAGATGACAATAAAAAACTGCCTAGGGACCCCTGCAAGGTGGCTTTTGGATTTGGAAGAAGGTTCGCAACGTGTTTTCTGGTCCAACTGAAAAAGATGTCTGACAATTTCCTTAGGATCTGTCCAGGACGACATATGGCGATGAACACCGTGAGTTCTTCTGTGCATCTAATAGCTAAGGAGACGCCCCTTTCTTATTTGTGCATATTACATTGTGAATTTTCTAGGTCTTCATCATAGTCTCTTCAGTCCTTTCGGCCTTTAAATTTGAAAAAGCCATAGGACCGGACGGTAAACCCATTGTTCCTGAAGCTCAATATATACCAGAATTCTCACGGTGAGTCTCTAAAGTTAAATGTTTATTGAAAGGTGCCGGCTAAATTAGTAAAACTACTCCTTAATAGACACCCAGTACCCTTTAAATGTGCGATCAAACCACGCGGAGACAGAGTAATAAACTTAATCCATCAATCCCTAGACTTCTAAGCCGAAAATGAGTCGTTTATTTCACCCCATCATAGCGTACATCAATGGGTGTGGAGCCCAAAGCCTGTAATCTAAAGAGAAGGAAACTGTGACAAAGAAGGAGAGGAGCCCGAGTTATCTGGAAAAAAATCATGTACCATACATAAATGGAAATGCCATCCCCGGGTGAACGACATTCAGCATGGCTGTCACGATCTATGACCACATATATCTATATACTATCTACGTGTCTTTTTCTTGGTTATTTTGATATATTCTATTTCCCTTTATTTCCTTGTTTTCTATCTTCCTAAATTCCCGTCTTCCTTATTGAATAATGATGTTTATTGCTTTTCATTTGATATTTCATATCTCATTTTCCTGTTTCTATTTTGGATTGCTTTCCCGCAGGTATGGCTTCGCAGGCCCAAATCCAAATATTGGGTTCAAACCTTCCTAGATGAATATTAACCTTTTTGTACCCTTTTCTTTTTTCATTCGTCCTTGATTCTTCTGACCTGTCTGTTTGAATTAGTTTCGTAACTTCCCTCCTTATGCTTATCCCTATATCCCCTACATCCCCATCAAGTGCTATCTGTCGTTCCATACATTCCATATGACCTATCTAGACCACCCCCTGTTATTTAGTTTAGTTACTATTGCCGACTGACCGACTGACTGCTATCTGCTGTCCCTGCTGACCCTGTTGCTCCTCCTAACCCTGCCACCACCCCCTGCGGAGTTTGCAAAAACACTATCTACTATCAATCGATCTTCTAACTATTTACTATGGATAGTGTCATAGTGTAACACTATCAATACTAAGCCAAGTGTATACATTGGGTCTAGAGCCAAAAAAAACTTAAATCAAGATCGAGGTCGGTTTCTTGCACCGCCATAATCCGTAACTGTCACCCACCATCCTCTCACTCACTTACTGTATGCTTAAGATTCTCACGCCACACTTATTATTACACAAACCCCTGACTTAAAGCGCAGAGTCTTAATATTCCCCAGTTATACATCTATACTACCTTTATTACATCTGGTAATAGATAACTGTACTATGATAATCGATTTTTTTTGGTGCTTGCGTTTGCACTTTTGTCGTTCAAGTTCGTGTTTATCATTGTTTGTGCTTTATGTTTATTTCGGTGGCTGCTAAGTCCGATGGTGAGGATCAACGCATTTTGCAGATAACGCGTAGATAGATGGGCGGTTAGATGATTATTTAGATAAATATTTAGATGGGTGGGTAGATGGACATTTGGACGGATGGGAAGGTGAGTGGGTGGATGGATTGATGAAGGGGGGGGCAAACGCGGGTGTGTCGGCAGGAACAACAAAATTGTGGTGATCGTCGCTTACTACCTCACAATTATAAAACTTAGAGACCGGCCGCGAAGTACCGAGCCGCAAAGTGTTGAGAGGAGGGGAAGGAAGGGAAGGGAAGGAACTTAGAGTGGAAAGTGGAGATGGGGAGACGATGAGTGGATGTTCTTAACCCTAAAAAGGAAGGCCGGTTACCGGGGATGATAATATGCTTTTTACGGTCCTCACAGGTTAAGGAACCAGAATGGAAGTGAAAAGAGGATAAAACTGGATAATTATATAGCTAGGTAAATGGACAAACGGATACGTGGATTAGATTAAAAAGTGGATGTCGGATTATGATGATAATTAATATTCTGGCTAGCTAGTGACCCTCGAGACAAGCTAGATCATTGTTTCACCATCTCACCACTTTATTTTCGAGTTTTAGCCATTTTCGATCTCTTGCGAGCCTTCTTTATTCTTTCATTCCCCCCTTACTTCCTTCCATAAGCTTGCCAACTAATTTTATCAATTGATATTTGGATACGCAGACTTAAACGTACATTCCCACGATACAGAACGCCTCGGTACTCTCCTTTTTTGTCGTTATCGTAAGGGAGAAGAATGATAAGCGACATCTTACGAGAACTCCCACTTAAGTAAAGCTGAACGTAAAGCAGAAGAAAAGTGGAAAAAGTAGTAAAGTGAAACTTTCTCTTTAGGCTTTATGATTCTAAAGAGATTTTTAATTAATTGGTTGGTATTTTACGGTCACAGCCACCATTTGGTAACTGAGGGAGCCTCTGAGTCAGGCACCCCCTAATACTCGTTCTCCATTCCCTCGCTCCCCCTGCTCGCATCCCCTAATACTTCTCACTCGTCCAATTCTATTTACGGTTCCCCTTCTTACATGAAGCAACAATCATATTCACTCAAGCTCATTTTAATACGCCTAGATGCGTACTTTCTTTCCAAGTATATAAATGAGTATATAAGTCCATGCAGGCTGTTTAACCACCCCTTAATTCATTTTCTCTTCTTTTTACTCGTAGCATCTCTTTTCTACCCCCTCCCCTTATAGACTCCTTCTCTGTTCGGCCCCCTCCCTTTTTCTCCGCTACTCACCAATTTCAGATTCTCTTCTCAGTGTTCATCCCTTCTTAAGATGTGCAAACGTAAAGGGGGCTTTTTTCTCATCATGAAGGTTCTTAAGTTCATCGTGTGCATTAGTACTTGACGTCATTAGGAACTTTGCATCAATATTAATTATATATGAAGTTCGTACCATTATTCAGAAAGACTTAAAGCTCTGTATAGGAGAATATCGAAATAAATAAATAGTATATGATTGGCAAATGTACTTCCGTATGCAAACAATAAATAATTAGAATAGCAGACATTGAAGAACACAAGAGTAATTATTAACGAATTTTGCAGAGCCCATTTAACCTTACTTTGCACAAGTACATTTTACTAGGCAGTAGTAGGTATTAATGTGTACCATTCTACTCTAAGACCGCGTTCGGAGAAATTTTATCATCTAAGATATCATGTAACGAAGAAGTTGGTTAGAGACTGCCACGATATGAAGAAAAGAGTAAAGAGTTATTTTTCAAGTGCAATTTCTGGTTCATCACAATCAGCAAATCCGATCTCACTGACTGCACTATCCGTGATTTGGAATTCAGTAGAATCCTGATTAGCTAGTCGATGTCAGAGTAATATACTTGGCGTCCTGAAGAATATACTTACCAGATCGGGGTCCAGAGGGATCATCAAACTGAATATCACTGATAGCACTCCCTCTCCCCGACTGGTCGTCGGTGCCTGATCCGTTCTTGACATTCGGATGACCTGCCTCTACTAGGTTGATAAACATCCTGCTTCCGAGTAAACATAATATATTCGTGTTCTCAAGGGCACCGAAGATATAATAGCTAGGAGCGGTAGAGGGACCATCCATATCCATCTGAAGAGTTATGATAGCCATAATACTACAAAATACGACCCTTTAAAAAAGTCAACCAAAGGGAATTGTATAGATTTCATGCAAGTTCCTTACGCAATATAATATATGATTTGATCTCGGATGACGATATAAATCAGATTATTCCTATTGTATCCTAATGATCTCCAGTGTTTGACGGACTTGCATAGTGCTAAAATCAAGAGTATGCAGGCGATTGAGAGCTGAATCGACCTAGAGAAGCAGATAATATTAATGAATATATAATACAGGAGTGAGTCTTACCAGTCTATACGTGTTAACTTGTAAGCTTGTGCCAAATTTGTACCACTACCACCACAAATACTTATACCCTTTATAAGACCGAGTGCTTGTGCTGCAAATAATGAGTATATTAACTGGACGAATACGTGAGACACACCATCTTCTCCTGTTATCACTTTGACAATGATTGCAAGTTTGGTAATTGCTTCACCAACAATCATTGCTCTTAGAAGTATTGACAAAAATCTTTCTGGATTGTTCTTAAGTACAATACGATATTATTATTAATAATTGCTCACTATTATCCCATAGAGCAAGGACACGGATAACGAGTATATCTGTTGTTTATTAGGATAGATGAAATTTCTGGAGTACGTAAAGGCTTACAATCAATTGATATAACAGTGAAAAATGCTTCTTATTATTAGATTTGGGGCGCAACAATAGATTTAGAAGTCATACCTCCAATATTGGATGTCCAACGACTAAACTTGCCTAGAGGTACAATTAGAGTTAGTTAAGGTTCAAGTAATGTAGTCGAATGAAATACATCTATAGAATGAAATCAACTTTCGATCACGTTAGTACGAAGGTCAGAATTACATTCTTGTAGTGGCATCCAGGGAATTGTCTGTATTATATAACTTTCAATTAGAGCTCATGATTCGGATATATAGTAAAAAGATGCTTGCAAAGTAATAATGATGTTGCGGCAATTATACCAACATATCGATTCTGTGAGGAAGTCAAGGAGGGACTCGAGTAAATATTAAATTGACATACAAGAAAGAATAAAATATGAGTCAATTTATGCCATCTGCTTGTCTATGGGACAATGTAAATATAAGAAAGTATTCAAATAAGAAAATGAATATATTAGGACCCATAAATGTTTAATCTGTAAAGAATACATGAATTTGAGTTGAACGTTGATTGTTGTACTCACCTCTTTGTTGTATATGATTACTGTGACGAATGCGATTGAGAATGGAGTAGGAAGATTATTTTTGTACTCACATAGATCGTATACGAGAAGGGTACATGTAGATACTTGAATGCATCGTTGGACGAATATACTGCGTATAATGGTGGGGACCGAGAACGGACTAATGATAGTGGCCATATCATAAATCTAGTTAAGTGTCACAGGGAGTAAGAGGGGTTTTTTATTTTCAAGTAATGGGCGAGCTTTTGGTGTAGTAACTAACTCGTATGTGGGTACTTATGTGAAGCTATAAAATAGTATGGGAATGCTGTTGTATAAAGTAATCAAGATTGAATAGTATGATCCAGACTGCATAATCAAAATTTCCCGAGTCAACGGCTTAGTTGCTAAATAACTTGGACCTGGATACAGAGTGAGATAAAATATGTGAGAAGGATGGCTCATGAGTGGTCGAAGGATGATCATCTCGAATTGAGTCGATTTGTACTTTCGACATTGTCTGCACTTGAACAAATTGGGTAATTCTGACGAGTATTTAATCAAACTTGGGTTTGATTACTGGTAAAACAACTACGAGCATAGTTCTATTATATCAAGCTCCATAAGAGATACCATTCTTCAGTGACGAACATCTAATAACAAAACTCTCGGAACATACATACCCTTTTGTTTGTTCGAGGCGCAACTTGCGTTTCTGGTTTTAGATCTTGAGTATCATCTCAATTGACTATAACTACAAGTTTAATCCATCGATTCCAGGATATCTCTTTAGTTATTGAATACAAGTGCTTTACCAAATATCCTGTGTTAGTATCTAACTCAACTCAACCCAATTGTACTTTATTTCATGTTGCATTCATAATATATGACCCAGAATGAGCCCATAGGTACCATATAAGCGTCTTCCAAGGACTCAAAACAGCATCTGAGGTAATTGGTAAACATCCAGAGAGGTCAAAGAATGACTCAACTGAGACGACAGTCGGTTGTTTAGAGATGGTCGCGTGTTATTATATGTTTTTGGCGCTTGTTTTCCTTATTGCTTGCGAGTGTATTCATAATTGATTCAATAGAGTCGTCAAGCTCATATGAGAAGCTTATAGGTCTTCTGGGCGCATGGCCGAGATTGAACATAAATTTGCATCCAAATGAAGTCTATCATTGTAATCTAGACTGACAATACACTCCACTCGGGTCAATGTCTAACTTGGCTCTGGCTGATGGCCGAAGCCTATTTCTAAAAATAGATAATAGGGGTAAATGATAACCTTGTCTGCAATTGGTAACTAATAATTTATTAAGTGAATCTCTCTGAGTCTTCAATCGATTGATGCTACATTCAAGCTTGTTAAACTTATTGTACCAAGTTTTGTCTACTCGAGAGAATTAAGGCTTGTTATCTTTTTTTTTATATCCCCGTCTCTTCCTGTAAGTAATATACAAAGGCAACAACTGAAATGGTTTATACAACTTGCAAAAGGTCTTCTTCCCAGTTCAACTCAGCTCAACAGGATATTAGGTTACAGTGAGTCTTCAAGATGAAAAGCTAAGTGACCACTTCTCTTATCCTGTACTTATTTGCTTTTTATACCAGTACTTGTGTTTAAAATATATCATACTATGTAATATCCCCGTATATTTATGTCAGCAGAATGAAGTAGTAGTATATGGGAACATCTCACCCACGATTTCTGTAGATATAGGCTTTTATGGCGGTAAATACATTTTCGGGAAATATAAAAAACTATTTCGTTTTTTATGCATTGTTCTGGCCGAAAATTAACGAAGTGTAAATCACAACAATATAAATAATGTATAAATATCGTAGAGCTATAAGGAAGGACTCTCAACTCTGTATAGGAAAATGTTGAGATAAATAAATATCATTCAATTAGTAACACAATTTCTTTGTGTTTACAATAAATAATAAGAATCGCAGACGTCGAAGACGAATACAAGAAGATTAACCAACAAATTATACAGAGCCCATTTCACCCTACTCTTCACGGGTATGTCTTACTAGGAAGTCGTAATCATTAAACCGTATCATTTGACCTTTTGACTACATTTGAAGAAACATTATCATCTAAAATAGTATAGTAACGAAGATGTTTATCAGATATCACCACAATATGAAGAAAAGAGAAAATACTTATTTACCAAGTACAGTATTTGGTTCCTCACAGTTAGCAAATACGATCCCGCTGACTGTACTATCCGTGGTTTGGTTTTCAGTAGAATCCTGGTTAGCTAGTCGATGTCAGAGAGTTATAAATGACGTCCTGAAGAATATACTTACCAGATCTGGGTCCAGAAGGATCTCCA
The DNA here is from genome assembly GCA_002287475.2 of Pyrrhoderma noxium. Lineage (NCBI taxonomy): Eukaryota > Fungi > Basidiomycota > Agaricomycetes > Hymenochaetales > Hymenochaetaceae > Pyrrhoderma > Pyrrhoderma noxium. Next base: position 663,931 of record CM008260.1, read on the forward strand.
AATTGAATATCACTAATAGCACTCCTTCTGCCCGACTGGACGTCGGTGCCTGACCCGTTCTTTACATCTGACTGACCTGCCTCTATTAGGTTGATGAACATTCTGCTTCCAAGTAAACACAATATATTCGGGTTTTCAAGGGCACCAGTGATATAGAGAACGAGAGAAGAGCTATCGATACCGACCCGAAGAGATGTGATAGCCATAATACTGCAGAATAGGACCCTTTAAAAAAGTTAACCAAAATGAATTATGTACATGTAAATTTGATACAAGATTCTTACGCAACATAGTATATGATTTGATCCCGGATAATGATAAAAATTAGGTTACTTCTGTTGTATCCCGATAATCTCCAATGATTTAATGACTTGTATAGAGCTAAAATCGAGAGTATGCAGGCTACTGAGAGCTGAATCGACCTATAGAAGTGGATAAGATTAATAAATACACGGTATAGAAGTGTCTCCTACCAGTCTATTCCTGCTAGCTTGTGAGCTTGTGCCGAGTTTGTACCACTACCGCAAATACTTAGACCATTTACAAGAGTGAATGCTTGTTCTGCAAATAATCAGTATGTTAAATGAACAAATACGTGAGACACACCATCCTCGAAAATTTGAGCTTTGACAATGACTACAAATTTAGTGATTGCTTCACCAGCGATCATTGTCTTCAGAACTATTGATAAAAATCTGCCTGAATTACTCTTAAGTAGTTATATGATGTTAATATTCAGTAATTACACTCACTGTTATCCCATAGAGCAAGGACACGGATAACGAGTATATCTATTGGTTGTCAAGGTGGATAAATTTACTCGGGTGAGTAAAAACATACAATCAATTGCTATGACACTGAAAAATGCTTCATATTATCAAATTTTGGGTTAAACGATAGATTTGAAAGTTATACCTCCAATATTGAATGTCCAAGTGCTAAACCTGCCTGAGGGTACAATTAGCTTCAGTTAAATCCCAACTAATGTAGCCGAATGAAGTACATCTATATACTAGAATCAGACTCCGATTATGATAATACGAAGGTCAAAATTACAGTTTTGTAGTAGCATCCACAGATCTATCTGTATTATATTAACTTTCATTTAGAGCTCATGATTTATATATATGGTAAAAGGACGCTTGCAAAATAATGATGATGTTGTGGCAAGTAGACCAACATATCGATTCTGTGGGAGGAAGTCAAAGAGAGACTCAAGTAAATAATTGATTGACATACAAGGAAGAATAAGATATGAGTCAAGTTATGCCATCTACTTGTCTATGGTATAATGTGAATATAAGAAGTCATTCGAGTTATAAAATGAATATATTAAGACCCATAAATATCTGATCTGCAGAGAATACATGAATATAAGTTAAACATTAGTTATTGTACTCACCTCTTTATCGTATGTGATTACTATAATAGATGTGATTAAGAATGGAGTAACAAGAAGAATATTGCACCCACAGAGATCATATATGAGAAGGGTGGATAGAGATATTTGAATATATTGTTCGATGAATATATCGCGTATAATAAAGCGAGCCTCGAATGGATTGATGACAGTGGCCATATCATAAATTTGTGTACGTGTCACAGGGAATAAGAGGAGCTTTATTTTCAAATAATGGGCAGGCTTGTGGTGTAGTTACTAACTCGTACGCGGGTACTTATGTGAAGCTATAAAAGAGTACGCGCATTCTTCTGTATAAAGTAACCAGAGATCGGACTGTATAATCAAGTAGTGCCTAATCAGCGGCTTAGTTGCTAAGTAACCTAGGCCTAGATACAGAGTGAGATAGAATACATGAGAGGGATACTTTGTGAGTAGCCGAAGAATGATCATCTCGAGCCAAGTCGATTGGTACCTTTAAAACTGTTTATAACTGAACAGATGTGATCTTCTTGACAAGTTTTTAATTAAACTTGTAATCAAATGTTAATAGAGCAATTGCTAATATAGATTTATTTTCTCAAGTTACACAGGAGATGCCCCTCAATATGTTGAACATACAATAATAAAACTCTCGGAATATATGGTCTCTTTTGTTTGTCTGAGGCACATCTTGTAGTTCCGATTTTAGCTCTTGAGTATCTCATAGGTACCATATAGGTGTCCTTCGAGGATCCAAGAAAGCATCTGATGTTATTGTAAACATCTAAAGCAGTCAACGGCCGACTCAACTGAGATGGTAGAAGACAGTTAAAGATGGTCGTCTAGAGACGATCATTGGTGCTTGTTTTCCTTATCTATTGCAAGATGGCTTGTTCAATTATCGAATCAATGATAACTTGGCTGTGCTTGAAAATAAGTTTATATCTAAATGATGTCATTTATTATAACCGGGACTGACACCACATCTCACTTGGGGCCTCAGACCAATGTCTTAGTTGTCCGGCTGGCATGGTCGAAGCTCGTTTCTGAAAATAGATAAATGAGATGATAGGGCATTCGATGGCCTTGTCTGCATCTGATAAGTTTATTACTAAGTAAATGACCGGGATGTACAATCATTTGAAAGTACATGTACGTTCAAGCTCGTTTGCTTTACCGTACCAAGTCTAATCTAACTGACAAAATTCGACGCTCGTCTTCTATTATTTTATCACCGCTCCTTTTGTCTCATCATAGTTGATTATTCACCCATTTATTCTCTTCAAATCTATGCTATTATTTCTAGTCCTTGTCCATGTCGGTATTACTTCACATTTATAGCTATACTTGGCTCTATTCGAAAATTACCTGTGGGTACCTTATTTTTTCAGTCATACTACTGATTGATCCAGGACATACTTTGGGTATTGAACCAGTTCATAACCATCCTGTAGGTATGGTACTATTGAATCTTAATAATTGTGTACGAAGCAATAATTCAAATAGTTTATACAACCTAAGATAATGTCTTCTGCCCAGTTCAACTCACCTTAATAGGCTACTAAGTCACAGTGAGCCTTTGACATGAGGTTATAATGACAACGTTCCTTTACCAGGTACAGTTCCTGGTCCTTCACAATCAGCAAATCCGATCTCACTAACTGTATCATCCGTGATTCGGGACTCAGAAGAATTCTTATTAACTAACCAAAGTTGGAGAATTATTTTCGGCGTCTTGGGGATTATACTTACCACATCCTTCCATTCTACTACTAGTATAGAAGAGGATGGAGAGAGGCGGTACCGAGTGAGCCCTTTTATTTTTATTTATAACCTATATCTCTGTGTTTTTAAGCGCCATTATCACCCTTTAAATCACATATTATTTTTAAACGGGACATGGTTCAATATCGAAGTAGCTAACTTTTACTATGTGCGTGTATTTGACTCCAGGACTTACGCTTTACTAGAGAAGCTGGATAGAATGTATACCAGTCCATATACAACTTGCCTTCGATGGAGTGCATCTACAGTAATGATACCGAATTTAAAGTACCAAATAAATTATAATAGTTGATGTCCGTGTAACTGCGATACGAAGGCATGAGAGTAGACCCAAAGACTACCGAAAAAAATTACAAAAAATAGATATGTATCCTGGGTTGATGGTATCCACTTTGGGTGTAGTCGATGAGCGATGAGATAAAGGGAGATGTCGTGAGAAATTGACAAGCAAGTAAAAAAATTGCCCTTCTTTCCTTTCCTCAATCGAGATCTTGATTAACACCCATCTATGGTCAGACGTAGGCAAATATCGTCGCCGACACTCTTCCTATAGTCATCTCAGAATGTTTTTAGAACTTTGGCGGCCTTGTCTTCACTTCCTACAAATTCTGTTACGGCTTTCTAAGATTGACAAGAGATAAGGGAAAGCACGCTACACTACAACACCAATCAATACTATCTAAATATACTCCTCACTAATGCTTCGTCATAGTTAACTTCCTCATATCAACTGTAATGTTTCTGTTGAAGTCGGGGATGTCGATGGATCCTTTCAAGCTAATCGAATATAATCGGACAGATATTCAGACGACACTGTCATAATACAAAAGACTCGTTACAGTATTTAATGACTAGATTCATATTTACAAACAAAAGAGATGCGTCGCAGATTTTCATCCAAATATCAAAAACAATATCCTGAATTCCTCGTTTTTTCATCAGTAACCCTAAAACACCCCATACCGCCTCTGTTCTCACCATGACCGTTACACTCGTAAACCAGCCCAAGAACACTCTTACTATCATCATCAGGGTAAATAAGTTAATCAAACACATATTCTACGATCGTTTCAACTCCGTCTTTCCGACCATATCGAACACCTGTCACTCCACAAAGGTATAGATCTATCCAGTGATAAAATTTATGCTACACACAACATGTGTGATTCAGTATATTTTTATATATGATAGATAAACAATATGAAACTCACAATGTCCCTCTCCGCAAGAGCCTCATGTGTCAGGTACTTAATCCCGATGTACCCGTTGTCACCACCTCGAGGAAACGGAGGGATCTCATCTCTAGATATCCATTATTGTGCATACGCACATGTACACAACAGACAGGTATTCCAAAAATTGAGAAATCAATAAGTTGATATCGGTGATTTACAGAAGAATGAATACTATACCTTATAATTGTCATTAGAGTTCGGAACCATCGCTCCTCGGGGATCCCATCGAGCCTTTCCATGATTCTCGGATATGAGAATATCTGGGGGTGAAGCATGGGGCGGAGCATGTTTTCAAGCTCTCATGACCTTTAATTAATTTGACTCATTAACTCAGAAAAGCAAGGAAACGAAAGGATTGGGGCAATATACACCTTACCTTAAGATTTAAAGAACAACGATAGTAATAGAAAAAGGGCGTATTTTTTCTTGTAATCTCTCCTTCACTAGGATCCTTTTTATAGTCTCTGAGAGATTATGCATGCACAATTGGGGGGGGGGGGGGGGGGAAGTCGGCTGTATTGGGAATCCTTGGAACGGACACACTCGAAGGCGTGTTCCACGACTAATATCCAGGAAGCTATTGCAATTGAAGAAGATTTCTTATTACTATTTCCTTATTTAGTGTTGCCTTTTACCATATTCAGTCTTCTTGTTATCTGCTTACTCGTTTTCATATATTTGTCCCCTTCATCCTGACTCTGAGTTGTTCAGGCTATTTTTTCCCTGTATTCCCTTTCTTTTTTCACTAATATTTTTACTAGCTCTAGAACAATTTTCGTTAAGTATCGATATTTGGTTCTACTATCTCCTCAATTTTCAAACCTGAACGATAAGCCTTAGAAGAAGACCAATCCGGGTTCGAAGGAGCTTATGAATTAGATATATGGAAGGGAAGTATTATAAGCGAGGGCATGAATAAGTGCCTTCACTGGCCGCCATCAGCATGTGGTAGCATACTAACCACTTTCCTGATGTTAAATATCTATCCGTTCAATCACTGACTTCTATCTTCAGGAGGTGAAGGCTCTGACATTTCTATGCAAGCGGGGCTTCTTGTATAATAGTCCTCATCCCGATTAGGATCTGTTTATAATACGCATGTATCCGAGACATCTAGTGTATATGTTTTTTTTTTACTTCCCTTTTCCTCTTATAATGTTTTCCCTCCTCCGATCATTTAAAGTGCTAATCGCTCAAATATCCGTATTACAACTACTAACATCTTATTCAGGTCCATATATCGCAAATGATAGACTAAGAATTTAATCCCTATAATTGTAGTATTGATTCGTTGAATGGAGAAAACAGAGGACTTTTCACCTCCTTACCTCCTACACGAATCTGATGTGATATATTGAGCTCCTTGTGTCCTTAGGCTACTAATAAATGTGAGGTAAACAATGTTCTACTTTGAGCCGATGATATATATTTTATGTAATAGACGAGCAAGAGATAAGAGGAGAGTTGGGACATCGTGAGAAAAGGTATATAGACCAAATGTCCTTCTTTCTTCTATTATCATCTTGATTACCCCCCCCCCTCCCGTCTAAGATCAGATTACTCTGACGTTTCTGGTGAAGTCCCTCATATAATCGTCTCTGGTGGTATCCGATAGACTGAACGATATCATTTACTTTTTCTTACAGATTATATTTGAATTGGGGCATATATCCCATTAGCTTTAAGACTAAGTGACTGTGGTTTTGGGATCGACGGTGGTGGGAGCTAAATTGGTAAAATTAGAAAGGTATTTGGAAATATGAGCCTCCTTCTAGATTGATCAAGAAAGAGGGTGGGTGGGTGAAAGAAAGAACTACACATCCACCGTAAATGGTTTCGCTGCTGCTGCTCTGGAAAGTAGTCAATAAGTACATATTTTATATCCCTTAATTCGTTTATCCCGGAACAAGAGTTCGTGGCCCGCCACCTTCTTGTACACCGTCTCTTGAACAGTAGAAGCGAATAATGTAAAGACGACGTATGAATTCTGCAATACAATAACATAACGTAAGCCCCACAAACACATACGACAGAGAAGATCAGTTAGGCAAAATGCTCTATTTATACAGAGAAATGTATAAGTTAAGAGGGGGGTTGTTACACCCGACATATACCAATTTCTCATTTGAGTTCTTGTTTCCCATAACTTTCTTATTTATTTAAAGTTTTCACATAATTTGATCCCAGTCAACATATTTGACCTTGACTAATACTTACAGCCCTCTTTGGAGATGGGATTCTAGAGGTGAGAGCGAGTGATTTAAGATACTCTGATCCCTCCATAATAAATCTCGAAGGTCCTGTTAATGATAAATGATAGTAGTGACCTTGAAGGAGAATGTGATACCATTTTTTGTAGATCGATTATTTTGATATAGGAGTCGAGTCTATCTCGATGGTACAACCTAATATACTATCACTATCTACTCCTGGCTTCACCAAGTTATGACAAAAAGAGGTGATTAGTTGCAATTGGACATCTGTTGAGGGTGACAAGAAATGGTATGGTCGATCCGTAAATATGTGCATAAAATATAGATTTCACAATGTGTTCCTTTCATACCATTCTGACAATTAAATATGGATAGATCACATTAGTATAAATTATATACGAAGTTGGTACTACTATGCAAATAATACTTGTGGGTTTCTATAGGAGAATATTGAAGTAAAAAAAATTATATATGATCGATTACATAGTTCCCTTATGCAAATGTTGAAGAAAAATACAAGAAGAAACTTGACAAATCACGCAAAGCCCGTTCAACTCTGCTTTGCGCAAGTACATCTTACTAGGCAGAAATAGTCATTAATCTGTTACCATTCGACTTTTAGACTGCATTTTAAGAAATATTATAATCTAAAATAGTGTAGTAGCGAAGATGTTTGTTAGAGACTACCACGATATAAAGAATAGATATAGAGCTATTTACCAAGTAGAGTCCCCCAATCTTCACCATCAACAAATTCGATCTCACTGACCATACCATCCGTGATTTGGTATCCAGTAAGATTATTATTAACTAGTCGATGTCAGAGAAATATATACGGCGTCTTGAAGAAAATACTTACCAGAGCGGTGTCCAGAATGATCTCCAAATTGAATCTCACTAACAGCACTCCCTCTGCTCGACTGGACGTCGGTTCCTGACCCATTCTTAATATCAGATTGACCGGCCTCTATTAAGTTGATAAACATCCTGCTTCCGAGTAAACATAATACATTCGGGTTTGCAAAGGCAGTGAGGATATAGTAGCCAGGACCAGCAGAGGAGCCATTAGTGCTGGCCTGAAGAGATATGATACCCATATTACTGCAAAATAAGACCCTTCAATGAACTTAGTTAAAAGATATTATATAAATTTACTACAGGACCCTTACGCAATATAATATATGATTTGGTCTCGGATAACGATATAATTAAGATTACTCCTAGTGTATCCTAATGATCTCCAGTGCTCGCTAGACTTGAATATTGCTAAGATAAAGAGTATGCAGGCGACTGAGAGCTGAATCGACCTAGAGAAGCAGATAATATTAATGAATATATAATACAGGAGTGAGTCTTACCAGTCTATACGTGTTAACTTGTAAGCCTGTGCCAAATTTGTACCACTACCACAAATACTTATGCCCTTTATAAGGGCGATTGCTTGTTCTAGAAATGATGAGTATATTAACTGAATGAATACGTGAGACACACCATCTTCAACTATTTTCACTTTAACAATGACCACAAATTTAGTAATTGCTTCACCAACAATCATTGCCTTCAGAAGTATTGACAATAATCTGTCTGAAGTGTTCTTTGGTGCTAATTTGATATTATTATTTGTAATCACACCTACTATTGTTCCATAGAGCAAGGACACGGATAGCGAGTATATCTATTGGTTGTCAGAATGGATAAATTTACTCGGGTGAGTAAAGGCATACAATCAATTGCTATGGCACTGAAAATTCCTTCTTATCATCAGATTTGGTGTAGAACGATAAGCTTGGGGGAAGTCATACCTCCAATATTGAATGTCCAAGTGCTAAACTTGCCTAGGTATGATAAGATTCAGTTAGGGTCCAAGTAACGTAGCCGAACGAAATACATCTATAGAGTATAATCAGATTTCGATCATGGTAATACGAAAGTCAAAATTACAGTCTTGTAGTAGTATTTAAGGATCTATCTGTATCATATTAACTTTCATTTAGAGCTCATGACTTGTATATATAACAGAGAAATGCTTGCAAATTATTGCTGCTGGTGTCGCAATTATACCAACATATCGATTCTGTGGGAGGAAGTCAGAGAGAGACTCAGGTAAATATTTAATTGACATACAAGGAAGAATAAAATATGAGTCAAGTTATGCCATCTACGTGTCTATAGTATAATGTGAATATAAGGAAGCGTTCAGATTAGAAAATGAATATAGTAGGACCCATAAATATTCAATCTATGGAGAATACATGAGTATGAATTAAACGTTGATTATTGTACTCACCTCTTTGTCGGATGTAATTACTGTGATGAATGTTGAATGTGATTGAGAACGGAGTCATAAGGTAATTTTTGGACTCACAGAGATCATATACGAGAAGGGTATATAGAGATATTTGAATATTTTGTTCAATGAATGTACCGTGTATTATAGTAAGAGCCTCGGATGGACTAATGACAGTGGTCATATCATAAATTTGTGTACGTGTCAGAGGGAATAAGAGAAGTTTAATTTTCAAATATGTTTCCGAAAAGTGAGTGATCTATATTGTCTGGGAGGACATAGCATTATGTTACATCAGACTACTTAATAAGCTACGGGTGTAATGTAATTGTTTAACACTGTTTAGTTACTTACTCAACACGAGAGGTTCTTTGGGTGGCCTCCTTGATCCCGTACTGTTATTTCCTTTTCCTCTTGGGAGGAAAGATGGCGGATAGGAGGGGGGGGAGAGCACGCTTGTATTGCTAGCTCCCACGGCCGGTGTAGGATATCCGAAGATTAGAGGGCGGGATGGGCGGATGTTTTGATTGGTGGATTTGTGGAAGCGCTGAATGAGATGGGGGAACGATGATGGTGGCACCGGTGAGAGCCCCTGGTGGCAGAGATTAGGAAGACAAATGGTAGATGGGGGATACCTGTCTCACCCCTGCCATAGGCAACTATTTTCGGTCACCTGTAACCAAAGATCTCCCTCTTTGGTGACACACGACCGAAGAAATAGAGTCCTCAATATCTCTTCAAAGAAACCCCTAAGAGCTTCCCTCTCTCTGTCGCCTCATAAGCAGACCATTACAAAGGTCAAGGGATAAGGAAGCACTCAAGAGAAAGTATATTAATGTTTCAACCTTCGTACAGTAGAGGCTATGGCACTTTCATTTGTTATATGTGACGTGGCGGTGATGCATAGAGGGTGGGTGTGATGTACGAATTAATTACTACACGAGCACTTGTGTGGAGCGATAAAACAGTGTGGGCATGCTTCTGCATAAAGATATCAATATTAAATATTATGATCCGGGCTGCATAATCAAATAATACCCGGGTCAACGGCTGAATTATAAATAATCTAAACCTAGTTGCAGATTGAGGTAAAATGTCGAGAAGGATGTCTTATGAGTAGTTGGAGAATGGTGTTTGTCTTAGTCGATTCATACTTTCAATATTGTTTGCTACCGAGCAGATGGGTTCATCTTGACGAGTTTTTAATCAGAGATAGGATTAAATGATGGCAGAATAAATATAGATCTATAAAATTGAAGATCGAACAGAATATTTTCCCCTAAGGATGATTATATAATAATGACAATAAAACTCTCGGAATATACAGATCCTTTTGTTTTTTGTTGGCTCATCTTGAGTTCTATCTCTAACGACCATACCTACAGACAAGGCTACTAGATTTCTGTATATCTCTTTACAAGCGCCAAACCAGTTATCCTAGGCTGGTGCCACATTCAACTCAATTCATCTGTATTTTTTCTAATGTCTCACCCATACTCTTACATATCCCGAAATGAGTTCATAGGTATTTTATAGTTGCCTTCTCACTGCTAGCCATTACAAAAGCCCGAGACAGTATTTGAGGCTGTTGACAAAGTCAAACCCCAACCCAACTTGAAAGGTAGACAGTCATCTGAAGTTGGTTACTCGTTATTGTGTTTTTATCCGCTTTCCATATTGCTGGTGAGTTTATTTAGTAGGGTTACCGACCCGTACGAGGACCCAAGAGATATCGATCACATGGTGTATTTCAACATAAAATTTAATTTACATTTGAATGAGGTCATTCATTATAATCTGGACTGACGACAGCTTCACTCAGGTCAATGTCTTAGTCAGCCTGCAGATGGTCAAAACCTATTTCTAAAAACAGACAAAACATAATAGGGGGGTAAACGATTACCTTGTTCACAACTAGTAACTGGTAATTTATTAAGTAAATGACTAGGTAGATCTCTTCAAGTCTTCAATCTTCTAGTAATGCATTCAAGCTTGTCTAATTTACTGTACCGAATCTCGTCTGCTCGACAAAATACAATGCTTGTCTTCTATTTTTTTTATCATTGTCTCTTTCATTCCACCTCAGTTAACCACTCATCCATCTGCGCTCTTTACATATACGATACTCTCCCTAATCACTGCGCATATCGGTCCACTGCCATTTCTCAAGCTATAATCAACTCTGTTTGAATACCATTTTTACTAATTCTACTGCATAGTCCGGGGTGTACCTCGAGTGTTGAACCAGCACATGACCACCCTGCAAGCATGACATTATTGAGTCTTAATAACTCTGTACGAAGCAACAATTGAAATGGTTTATACAGCATGAAATAATGTCTCCTGTCAGGTTCAACTCTACCCAACAGGTTACTAGGTCATGGTGAGTCTTCAAATTGAGATGATAATAACCGCTCTCCTTATCCTTTACCTATTTGCTTATTACATCAGTATTTGTTTTTGATCTATGCCATACTATATAATATCCCCCGGCTTTATAACAGTATAATGAAGTAGTAGTATATAGAATCACCTCATTTACGATATTCAGTCATACGTATGTATAGGTTTTTATGAAGGTAAATACAGTTTTAGGCAACCAAAGACTATTTCGTTTATAATCATTATTCTAGCCGAAAATAAATAGTGGGTAAATCGCAACAATGTAAGTAATATATAAATGTCTTAGAGTTATAAGGAATGACTCTTAGCTCTAAGTAGGAAAATAGTAAATTTAATAAGATTAGCAACTCAGTTTCCGTGTGTTAATAATAAATAATAGGAATCGCAGGCATTGAAGACGAACACAAGAAGAATAAGTAACAATATATGCAAAGTCTATTCAACCCTACTTTACACACATCTTACTAGGCAATAATAGTCATTAATCCAAACCATTCGGCTCTCAGACTGCATTTGAAGAAGTATTATCATCTAAGATATCATAGTAACGAATGAGTTTATCAGAGACTACTGCGATATAAAGAAATGAGTAAAGAGCTATTTACCGAGTACAATTCATTGTTCTCTACAATCATCAAATCCAGTTTCACTAACTGCACCATCCGTGATTTGAGATCCAGTAGAGCTCTGATTAACTAGTCAATGTTAGAAGATTATATTCGGCGTCTTGGAGAATATATTTACCAGAGTGGGGTCCAGAAGGATCCCCAAATTGAATATCACTAACAGTACTCCCTCCGCCAGACTGGACTTCATTTCCTGATCCGTTCTTTGCATCCAACTTTCCAGCCTCTATTAGGTTTATAAACATTCTGCTTCCGAGTAAACTTAATACATTCACGTTTGAAAGAGCACCAATGATATAGTAGCCGAGAGCGGCCGAGGGGCTATCAGTATCGACTAGAAGAGATATGATAGTCATAATACTGAAAAATAGGACCCTTTTAAGAGTTAACCAAAGGGAATTCTATAAATCCGATGCAACATCCTTACGCAATATAATATATGACTTGATCTCGGATAATGATATAAAGCAGATTATTCTTATTGTACCCTGATGATCTCCAGTGCTTGATAGATTTGTATAGCGCCAAAGTCAAAAGTATGCAGGCGACTAAGATCTGAATTAACCTATAGAAGGAGATAAGGTTAATAAATACATAATATGGGAGTAGCTCTTACCAATCTATACCCGCTAGCTTGTAAGCTTGATCCGGGTTTGGATCAGTACCACAAATACTTACACCCTTTATAAGAGTGAATGCTCGTACTGAAAATGATGAGTATGTTAACTGAACGAAGACATGACACACACTATTTTCAATTATTTTCCCCTTGACAATAATTACAAGTCTAATAATTGCTTCACTGACAATCATTACCTTCAGAACTACTGACAATAATTTGTCTGAATTGCTCTTAAGTATCAGTAAGATATTGTTATCGGAGATTACACTCACTGTTATCCCATAGAGCAAGGACACGGATAACGAGTATATCTGTTGTTTGTCAGTCAGGATAGATGAAATTACTCGAGTGAGTAAAGGTGTACAATCAATTGCTATGATACTGAAAAATGCTTCTTATTATCAGATTTTGTGTAAAACAATATATTTGGAAGCCATACCTCCAATATTGAGTGTCCAAATACTGAATTTGCCTAGAATCGCGATGAGCTTTGGTTAAGGCTCAAGTAATGCAATCGAATGAAGTACATCTATAGAACAAAATCAGATTTCGATCATGTTAACACGAAAATCAAAATTACATTCTTGTAGTAGCGTCTAGGGATTGGTCTGTATTATATAATTTTCATTTAGAGTTCATGATCTGGAGATATATAATAAAAATATGCTTGCAAAATATCGATGCTGTTGCACCAAGTACACCAACATATCGATTCTGTGTGAGGGAGTCAGAGAGAGGCTCAAGTAAACATTTGATTGACATACAAGAAAGAACATAATATGAGTCAAACTATGCCACCGACTCGTCTATGGTATAATGTAAATATAAGAAACTATTCAAGTTAGAAAATGAATATATTAAGACCCATAAATATTTTATCTGTAGAGAATACATGAGTATGAGTCAAACGTTGATTACTATACTCACTTCTTTGTCGCATGTGATTACTGTGATTAATATTGAATGAGAATGAGAATGGAGTAATAAAATTATTTTGAACTCACAGAGATCATATACGAGAAGGGTAAGTGTAGATATTTGAATGTGTTTTTCAACCGATATACCGCGTATAATAATACTAGCCTCGGATATACCAATGTCGATGTCCATATCATAAACCTAGGTAGGTGTCACAGGGAAAAAGTGGAGCTTTATCATTAAATAGTGGGTGAACCTGTGGTGTGGCAACTTGCTCGTACACGGGTACTTATGTGAAACCATAAAGTAATACGAGTGTGCCTGTATAATGTAATCGAGATCGAATATCATGATCCAAGCTGCATAATCAAATACTACCCGAGTTAACGGCTTGGTTGCTAAGTAATCTAAGCCTAGATACAGCGTGAGGTAAAGTACACGAGGAGGATGTCTTATAAGTAGTTGTGAAAGATCATCTCGGGCGAGTCGCTTCGAACTTTCGACATTGTTCATAGCCAAACGAATTGATTCATTTTGAGGGATTTTTAATCAAACTTGAAATCGAATCCTAGTAGAATAATTGAGAATATATACCTATTATATTAAGTTCCAAGTTTCACAAAAGAGGACCCTCCTCAATGATGAACATATAATAATATAACTCTCGGAATATACACACCATTTTGTTTGTCCGAGGCTCATCTTGTGTTTCTGCTTTAACTCTTATAAGTATAAGTGTCAAGATAACTCTTTACTCACTATGTACGAGTGTCCTAGCAAATATCTTAGGCTAGTATTTACTCAATTCAATTTATTTGCACTTCATCCCATATTCCACTCATGGGCACCATATAGGTGTCTTCTAAAGGCTAAAGACAGCACTCGAGATCATTAGTTCCAGAAAAGTCAAACACCGACTCAACTGAAAAGATCGAAGACAGTTAAAGATGGGCGTCTAGAGACAATCATGTGTTGTTATATTTTTATAGGTGTTGGTTTACCTTATTGCTTACGAATTTATTTAATTATTGAATCGTCAGAGTCGCCGGGCTCATATGAGAAACTAAAAGAGTCTTTTGATTATATACAGCTGTGCTTGAAAATAAAGTCGCTTCTAAATCAGTAAATGAGGCCATCTCGTCTGAACTGACACTACATATCACTCAGGCCAATGTCTTAGTTAGCTGGTTGGCTGTAGCACGGTCGGAGTTTGTTACTTTAAATAGATAAATGAGATGAGATAATAGGGGCACTCAATACCCTTGCCCGCGTCCGGTAACGGTAAATTACTAAGTAAATGGCTGGGTACGCCTCCCTAGGTATTCCATCATCCAACAGTACGTTCAAGCTCGTTTGTTTTACTGTAACAAGTCTCGCCTAATCGACAAAACTCAAGGCTTGTTTTATCTCCGCTTTTTTGTTCTATCTCAGTTGCTTATTACCCCATCTGTATTCTTCCAGCCTATGCTATCATCTCTAGTCCTTGTCCATGTCTGTATTAATATACGCCTTAAGCTATACTCGGCTACATGCAAATATCATATATTCGCTCCTTATTTTCAAGTCATACTATTTAATGGTCTGGTCCGTACTCTGAGTGTTGAACCAGATCATAACTATCCCGTAAGTGTGATATATTTGAGGCTTTATAACCGGGTACAAATCAATAATTGAAATGGTTTGTGCAACTTGAGATAACGTCTTCTGCCCATTTCAACTCACCTCAATAGTCTACTTAGTCACATTGATTCTTCACCATGAGATCATAATGACTACGTCCCTTTATCTGTACTTATTTGTTTATCATACCAGTAATTTCGTTTGATCCATACTATTCTATACAATATCTTTCCCGCTTTACGGCATCTATATGTAGTAATATATGGAATCATATCGTCCACGATACTCAATATGTTAATATAGGCTCTCGTGAATGTAAATATGTCGTTCCAGCCAAAAATTAATTGTGTATAGATCATAACAATATTATTAATATTTAAAGGTCATAATGTTATGAGGAAGGACTCTCAACTCTGTGCAGGAAACTATTGAGATAAATTTATATCATAAAACAAATTCTGTATGTATATAATAAAAAATAAAAATCGCAAATATTAAAGATGAATACAAGAAGAACGACTTAAGAATTATGTCGAGCCTGTTTAACCCTACTTTGCACAGATACATCTTACTAGGTAGTAATAATTATCAACCGGATTAATCGACTTTCACACAACATCTGAAGAAGAAAAAATATCTACACCAGTATAATAACGAAGAGGTTGGTCAGAGACTAACACTATATGAAGGTAAGATATAGAGCTAATTACCGAGTACAGTTTCTGGATCTTCACAACCTGCAAATCTGATTTCACTGACTGTACTCTCCGTGAATTAGGATCCAGTGAGTTTTTATTGACTAGTCAATATCAGAGAGTTATGTTCGGTGTCTTGGGGAATAAGCTTACTGCATACCTTCATCCTTCTCCTCTACTACTGGTATAGAAGAGGATCAAGAGAGGTGGTACCGGGTGAGCCCCTTTATTTTTATTTATAACCTATATCCCTACATCTTTAAGCATTGTTATCACCCTTTTCATCACACATTTTTTAAACGGGAAACGGTTCACTATTTAGATAGCTGGGCATGTATTCGACTTCAGAACTTGCACTTTAGCTGGATGGAATGCACACATGTCCGTATATAACTCGCTTTCGACGGCAGTATATCTACAGATACCTTATTTAAAGTACCGAACCAAACATAATAGTTGATGATCTGGGTAACTGTGGTGTGGAAGGTTCGAAAGTAGACCTCGACACAACTGAAAAAATTACAGCGAGTAGGTATATATCCCAGGATGATGGTATCCATTTTGGGTGTAATCGATGGGAGATGTCGTGAGAAATCGTCATGTAGAAAATTTGCCATTCTTTCCTCAATCAAGATCTTGATTAACACCCATCTATGGTCAGACGTAGACCAATACCGTCGCCGACACTCTTCCTATGGTCATCTCAGAATGCTTTTAGAGATTTAGCGACCTTGTCTTCACTTCCTACAAATTCTGTTACGGCTTTCTAAGATTGACAAAGGATAAGGGAAAGCACGCTACACTACAACACCAATCAATACTATCTAAATATACTCCTCACTAATGCTTCATCATATTTAACTTCCTTATATCAACTGTAATGTTTCTGTTGTAGTCGTGGATGTCGATGGATCCTTTCAAGCCAATCAAACACAATCGGACAGACATTCAGACGACACTGTCATGATCCAAAGAATTCGTTACAGTATTTAATGACTAGATTCATATTTACAGACAAAAGAGGTGAGTCACAGATTATCATCCAAATATCAAAAAGAATATCTCGAATTCCTCGTCTTTTTATCAGTAACCCTGAACACTCCATACCACTTCCGTTCTCACCATAATCGTCACATTTGTAAACCAGCCCAATGACATTCTTACTATCGTCATCGGGGTACTCTGGTTAATCAAATACATATTCTACAATCGTCTCAACCCCGTCCTTCCGACCATATCGAACGCCTGTCACTCCACAAAGGTATAGATCTATCCAATAATACAAATTATGCTACACACAATATGTGTGATTCAGTATATTTTATTATATGATAGATAAACAATATGAAACTCACAATGTCCCGCTCCGCAAGGGCCGAGCATGTCAGGTACTTAATCCCGACGTACCCGTTGTCACCACCACGAGGGAACGGTGGGATTTCAACCCTAGAGATTCATTGTTGTGTATACGCACATTCATATGGACCCCAGTAAATTAAATAATTAGAACTAGTTCCCTACAAAAAAAAATTACATACCATATAATCGTCGTTAGAGTTTTGAACCAGAGTTCCTCCGGAATCCCCTCTAGCCTTTCTAATATTCTCGGATAAGAGAATATCTGCGGGTGCAACATGGGATGGAGCATTTTTATTCGAGATTCTGTGACCCAAAATTAATTCAGTTTATTAACTCAGAAAAACAGGGGGACGAAATAATTGTGGTAAAATAGAACTTACCTTGAGATTTAAAGAACAGCGATAGTGACAGATAAAAGGTGGGATTTCTTGTTATGATTTCCCCTTCACCAGAACTCTTTTTATAGTCTCTGAGAGGCCACGTGTATACAACCGAAAGGGGGGGGGCGTCAGCTATAATAGAAATCCGTGGAACGGACACACTCTAAGGCGTGTCCCAGGACTAATATCCAAGAAGCTATGGAAATCGGAAAAGTCATTTAACGACTATTTCCTTATTTAGTGTTGCCTTTTACCATATTCAGTCTTCTTGTTCTCCGCTTATCCGTTTTCGTATATTTGTCCCCTTCATCCTGGCTCTGAGATCTGTTGTGAAGAATATTTTTTCCCTGTATTTCCTTTCTTTTTTTATAATTTCTTTACCAGAACTAGAACGATTTTTGTTGAGCGTCTACATTTTAATCCTCGGTTTTCAAATTTGAACGATAGGCCCTAGAAGAAGATCCATCCGAGTTTATGGATTAAATAGACGGGAGAGGGGGTAGTACTTATAAGCAAGGACATGAATAAGCGCCTTCACTAGCCGCCATCAGCATGCGGTAGCGGTGATAAGGATTTTCATTTTTCTGTACACAATTACTGACTACTATCTTCAGGAGGTGAAAGCTCTGACATTTCTATACAGCCGACGCTCCTTGTATAATAGTCTGAATCCCGATTAAGATTTATTTATAATATGCATGTATCCGAGACATCTAGTGTATATGTTTTTTTTTGCTTCCCTTCTTTCCTTCTTACAGTATTTTTCCTCTTCCGAATCTTAACCGTACTGATCGCTAGATATTTGTATTGCATCCGCAAATGTCTTACTCAGGTTCATATGTCGCGAATGACAGACTAAGAATTTTCTCCCTATAATCGTAATATCGTCGCTAAATAGTGAAAATAGAGCACTTTTCACCTCCTTCCCTCTTTCAGGATTCTGATGTGCTTATCGAACTTCTTGTGTCCTTGGACTACTTATAAACGTGAGGCAAAATAACATCGTACTTTGAGCTGATAATACATATTTTATGTAATAGATGAGCGAGAGAGTCAGGACGTCGTGAGGAAAGGCATGTGAACCAACTACCCTCCTTTCACCATCATGATCATCTTGATTTACGCTCACCCCCCTTTCCCGTCTATGATCAGATGTACTCTAACATTTCTAATGATGTCCTTCATATAATCGTCTCTAGTGGTATCCAATAGGCTGAACGATCTCATAGACCTTTTCTTACAGATAATATCTTGACTTGGAACATATATTTCATTAGCTCTCAGTTTAAGTGACAGTAATTACGGGGTCAATGGTGGTGAGAGCTCAATTGATATATTTTGAAAGGCATTTGGAAATATAAGCCTCCTTCTTGATTGATTGATAAAGAGGATGAGTGGATGAAAGAAAACACTATACACTCACCGTAAATGGTCCCGCAGTAGTGGCTCTAATATCAGAGATGTTAGGAATGTAGTCAATAAGTACGTACTCTATATCCCTTAAGTCGTTTATCCCGGAACAAGAATTTGTATGGAAAGACGATGTATGAATTCTGCAGCACAATAACACAATATAAGCCGCACGCACACACACGATAGAGAATCTCAGTTAGTCTAGATGCTCTGTTTATACGGAAAGGTATGAGTTAAGAGGAGGGTTGGGACACTCGCCAAGTACCGATTTCTCATTTGCGTTCTTGTTTCCCACAACTTCCTTATTTTTATTCAAGTTTTCACATAATTTGATCCCAATCAACATATTTTGACCTTGAGTAGTACTTATGACCCTCTTTGGAGATGCGATTCTGGAGGTTAGAGCGAGTGATTTAAGATACTCAACCCCTCCATCATCGTTCTTGAAAAACCTGTCAAGGATAAATGATAGTGATGGCCTTAAAGGAGAAGCCAGATTTATCTTGATGGTACGACCTAATGTACTATTGCCGACTACTCATGGCTTTATCAAGCTATGGCGAAAGGAGATGTTAGGTCATTGATCTGGATATCTATTGAAGATGACGAGAATTGGTATGGTCAGTCTGTCAATCGGTATGTGAATAATGATTTCGCAATTGCAATTGCAAGCGTTCTTTACACTGTCCTGACAAACGGTTGGATGTGGATAAATCATATTGAATAAATTATACTTGGAGTTGGTAGCACTATGCAGAAAGAATTGCGGGTTTCTATAGGAGAATATCGAAGTAAAAAAAATTATATATGATCGATTACATAGTTCCCTTATGCAAATGTTGAAGAAAAATACAAGAAGAAACTTGACAAATCACGCAAAGCCCGTTCAACTCTGCTTTGCGCAAGTACATCTTACTAGGCAGAAATAGTCATTAATCTGTTACCATTCGACTTTTAAACTGCATTTTAAGAAATATTATAATCTAAAATAGTGTAGTAGCGAAGATGTTTATTAGAGACTACCACGATATAAAGAATAGATATAGAGCTATTTACCAAGTAGAGTCCCCCAATCTTCACCATCGACAAATTCAATTTCACTGACCATACCATCCGTGATTTGGGATCCGGTAAGAGTTATTATCAACTAGTCGATGTCAGAGAAATATATATGACGTCTTGAAGAAAATACCTACCAGAGCGGTGTCCAGAATGATCTTCAAATTGAATCTCACTAACAGCACTCCCTCTGCTCGACTGGACGTCGGTGCCTGACCCATTCTTAATATCAGATTGACCGGCCTCTATTAAGTTGATAAACATCCTGCTTCCGAGTAAACATAATACATTCATGTTTTCAAAGGCACCGATGACATAGTAGCTGAGAGCGTTAGAGCTAGCAGTATCAGCCTGAAAGGATATGATAGTTATAATACTGCAAAATACGACCCTTTAAAGAAGTTAACCAATAAGGAATTCTATAAGTTTTATACAAGATTCTTACGCAATATAACATATGATTCGATCTCGGATAATAATATAAATCAGATTATTCTTATTGTACCTCCCCGGCAGTACGTTTGTTTTACTGTACCAAGGCTAGTTTTATCTCTGCTTCTTTTGTTCCATCTCAGTTGCTTATTACTCCATTTGTACTCTTCGAATATATGCTATCACCTCTAGTCCTTGTCTGTGTCAGTGTGAATACACGCCTCAAGCTATACTCAGCTACATTCAAATATTATCTACTCGCTCCTTATTTTCAAGTCATGCTACTGAATGGCCCGGTATGTACTCTGAGTGTTGAACCAGCTCATAACCATCCTGTAAGCATGATACTATTGAGGCTTTAAAATCGGGTGCGGAGAAATAATTGAAATGGTTTGTGCAACTTTAGATAAGGTTTTTTTTCCAGTTCAACTCGCCTCAACAGTCTACTATGTCACAGTGATTCTTCAACGCGAGGTAATAATGACCTCGTTATTTTATCTGTACTTATTTGTTTATTAAACCAGTATTTGTGATTGATATATACCATACTATATAGTGTTCTCTTTACTTTACGACGGTAGAACGTAGTAGTAGTGTATGGAAGCAACTCATTTACGATATTCAGCCATATGTAAATATAGGCTTTGATGAAGGTAAATACGTTTTGGTGCATTATCAAAGACTATCTCGTTTACATGCATTGCTCTGGCCGAAAATTAACCGTAGATAGATCACAACAATATAAGTAATATATAGAGGTTGTAATATTATACAGAAAAGAAGGACTCTCGATTCTAGGTGGGAAAGCATCGAGATAAATAAATATCATTTGATCGGTAACACAATTTTTGTATGTATACATTTAATAATAGGGATTGCAAATATTGAAGGGGTATACAAGAAGGACGATTTAGGAATTATGTCGAGCCTGTTTAACCCTACTTTGTGCAGATATATCTTACTAGGTAGTAATAATTATCAATCGGATCAATCGACTTTCACACAACATTTGAAGAAGCAAAAACACCTACACCAGTATAATAACGGAGAAATCTGTCGGAGACTAACACTATATGAAGGACAGATACAGATCTATTTACCAAGTACAGTTCCTGGATCTTCACATCCTGCGAATCTGATTTCACTGACTGTACTCTCCGTGAATTAGGATCCAGTGAGTTTTATTGACTAGTCAATATCAGAGAGTTATGTTCGGTGTCTTGGAGAATAAGCTTACTGTATACCTTCATTCTTCCCCTCTACTACTGGTATAGAAGAGGATCAAGAGAGGCGGTACCGGGTGAGCCCTTTTATTTTTATTTATAACCTATATCTCTACATTTTTAAGCACTGTTATCACCCTTTTCATCACACATTGTTTCTAAATGGGGAACAGTTGAATATTTAGATAGCTTGCTTTTATTATGTGCATGTACTCGACTTTAAGACTTCCGCTTTAATGGTGAAGTTGGATGGAATGCACGTACGTCCGTATATAACTCGCTTTCGATGGCAGTGTATCTACAGTAATGATATCGAATTTAAAGTACCGAACCAAACATAATAGTTGATGATCTGGGTAACTGTGGTGTGGAAGGTTCGAAAGTAGACCTCGACACAACTGAAAAAATTACAGCGAGTAGGTATATATCCCAGGTTGATAGTATCCATTTTGGGTGTAATCGATGGGAGATGTCGTGAGAAATTGTCATGTAGAAAATTCGCCCTTTTTTCCTCAATCAAGATCTTGATTAACACCCATCTATGGTCAGACGTAGACCAATACCGTCGCCGACACTCTTCCTATGGTCATCTCAGAATGTCTTTAGAGCTTTGGCAACCTTGGTTACACTTCCTACAAATTCTGTTACGGCTTGATAAAATTGACAAAGGATAAAGGAAAGCACGCTACACTACAACACCAATCAATGCTATCTAAATATACTTCCAACTAATGCTTCGCCATATTTAACTTCCTTATATCACATGTAATGTTTCTGTTGTAGTCGGGGATGTCAATGGATCCTTTCAAGTCAATCGAACACAATCGGACAGACATTCAGACGACACTATCATAATACAAAGAATTCGTTACAGTATTTAATGACTAGATTCATATTTACAGACTCGAGAGGTGCGTCACATATTATCATCCAAATATCAAAAACAATATCTTGAACTCCTTGTCTTTTTATCAGTAACCCTATACACCCCATACCGCCCCCATTCTCACCATAATCGTCACATTCGTAAACCAGCCCAGTTACACTCTTACCATCATCATCAGGGTACTCTGGTTAATCAAATACATATTCTACAATCGTTTCAATTCCGTCTTTCCGACCATATCGAACGCCTGTCACTCCACAAAGGTATAGATCTATCCAATAATAAAGTTTGTGCTACACACAACATGTGTGATTCAGTATAATTTTATATGTGATAGAAAACAATATAAAACTCACAATGTCCCTCTCCGAAAGGGCCGAGTTTGTCAGGTACTTAATCCCGACGTACCCGTTGTCACCACTACGAGGGAACGGTGGGATTTCAACCCTAGAGATCCATTAATGTGTATACGCACATTCACATAAACAAACGGATAGCAGTGAATTAGATAATAGAACTAACTAGTTCTTTACAAAAAAACAAAATGCATACCATATAATCTCTAGTAGGGCTTGGAACCATCGCTCCTCGGGGATCCCATCGAGCCTTTCCATGATTCTCGGATGTAAAAATATCTGCGGGTGCAACATGGGGTGGAGCATTTTTTATCCGAGATTCTGTGACCCAAAATTAATTTAATTTGTTAACTCAGAAAAGCAGGGGGACGAAGTAATTAGGGTAAAATAAAACTTACCTTGAGATTTAAAGAACGGCGATAGTAATAGAAAGAAGGTAGGATTTCTTGTCACGATTTCCCTTTCACTAGTCCCCTTTTTATAGTCTCTGAGAGACCATGCGTATACAACGGAGGGAGAGGGAGCGTCGGCTATATTTTGAATCCGTGGAACGGACACACTCTAAGGTGTGTCCCAGGACTAATATCCAAAAAGCTATGGAAATCGGAAAAGTCATTTGACGACCATTTCCTTGTATAGTGTTGCCGTTTGTCATATTCAGTCTTCTTGTTATCCGCTTATCCGTTTTCGTATATTTGTCTCCTTCATCCCGGCTCTGAAGTCTGTCGTTCGTGCTAAGTTTTTTTTTATGTTCCATTCTTTTTTTCGCTAATATCTTTACTAGCTCTAGAACAATCTTCGTTAAGTATCTAAATTTGATTCTACCATCTCCTCGATTTTCAAACTCGAGCGATAGGCCTTAGAAGAAGACCCATCCGGGTTCGAGGGAGCTTATGAATTAGACATATGGGAGAGAAGTATTATAAGCGAGGGCATGAATAAGTGCATTCACTAGCCGCCATCAGTATGTGGAGGCATACTAAACACTTTTCTGATGTTAAACATCTACCCGTTCAATTACTGACTTCTATCTTCAGGAAATAGAGGCTCTGACATTCCTATACAAGCGACGCTTCTTGTATGATAGTCCTCTTCCCGATTAAGATTTATTTATAATATACATGTATCCGAGACATCTAATGTATATGTTTTTTTTACTTCCCTTCTTTTCTTCTTATAATCTCTTTTCTCTCCCGACTATTAACCGTACTGATCTCTCACATATCCTTATTACAACCGTTGGGATCTTATCTAGGTCCATATATCGCAAATAACAGACCAGGGAATTTCTCCCTATAATTGTAATATCGGCTCGTTGAATAGTGAAGATAGTTGACTTTTTATCTCCTTTCCTCTTACACAAACTTAATGTAATATATCGAGCTTCTTGTGTCTTTAACCTACTAATAAAGGTGATGCAACTATCGCCCCTCCCTTTCACCACTACTTTTTTCTCCTTTCTCCAAACACATCGGACGCCCGTCACTCCACAAAGGTATAGATCTATCCAGTATTAAAAATTGTGCTACACACAACAGGTGTGATTCAGCATATTTTTATATATGATAGATAAACAATATAAAGCGGACAACGTCTCGCCCCCCCACCCCCAACCCTAGTGCCCTACATGTTAAGTACTTAATCGCAGTGTATTCGTCATTGCCGGCCCCCCGGCCCCCGAGGGAATGGCGGGCGGGAGCTTCGTTCCCCAGTATCTAGCTCGCGTACATGCACACTTCCAGACAGGTATCCCAGTAGAACTAAAAGTTTTTCCCTTCAAGTTCTGTAATAGTCCCTCTCGTATAACGATACCACAAAATCTGCAGATTCAGCATAGGGAATAGGGTGTATCAACGTCTCTAGATATACCTCTACCACCCCCATCCCCCTTCTCTCTCTCTCTCTCTCTCTCTCTCTCTCTCTCTCTCTCTCTCTCTCTCTCTCTCTCTCTCTCTTTCTTTCTTTCTTTCTTTCTCCCTCTTTCTCTCTCGTCGTCATAATTATCACACACATTCATCGATAGACCCAACCCAATTCCTCTAGTCTAGAGAAATCAGCTCAGATACCTCTCCTCTCCTCTCCACTCCACACAAAAAAAAACAGATTTATCATCTCATATAATATGTACTTCACCGCACAGATCGTGTGATTCGGTATATATTCGTATGTATGTGATACATAAACATAAACAATATAAAACGCACAACACCCCGCCTCCCCCGCTTCCCCCGCTTCCCCCGCCACCCCCCAGGGCCTCATGTGTCGTGTGTCGGGTACTTAGTACTCAATCTCAACGTACCCGTTACTACCGCCTTGAGGAAATGCGTGTGTGTGTGCGGGGGCGGGGGGGGGAGGGGGAAGGGGGAAAGGGGAGATCTCGTCTCTAGATACCCATTATCGTGTATCCGCACATGCACACAAACAGATGGATATCCCAGTAAATATAATGATTGGGACTAGCACTTCACACCTCCCTTCCCCTCTTGGTACTTTATTATCGCCACCAGAGCTCCTCTAAAACTCCCTCGAACTTCGTAATGATTCTTGGATGGGAGAATACCCAGGTGTATCTAAAGTCCTAAAGTCCTGTGGCCCTTTGATTTTTGCTTACTTCGTTAGCACTAGAAATATAAACTTACCTTGAGATTTAAAGAACCAGCAATAGTAATGGCGAGAGGTAAGAAAAAAAACGGGGGCATGGCACGGCACGGGCACAATTATGAGGTGAGGTACTACGCACGAATTGGGCTACGTATCTTATATTTCATACACAATATAATATATATATTATTTATATATTGGAATAACTACGTATTACCGTGAACTTATATCAAGTACGCACACCTACAGGTACTTATTAGTATTAGTACGTACAAAACCCATTATAGTGATGGAACTACACTATAGCAAAATCATACCCTATAATACTACACAAGCCTGCAAAAGTCCTTCATTCTTTATTTTCTCAAAAACGTCCCATCAACAAACTCAACCCACTCTGGTTACTTAATCAACTCATCATATTATATTATATAACCTTTACATAATAAACAACTCGCTTACAACTATCGAAACCCACCAACTCACACACCAAAATTTGCACAGAGATTTCACACAATTCACATTTCAGAGGGTACGAAAGAGAAAAATACTGAACATTAGATTATATATGACGAGACAAATCGGCACGACTCAGACACAAACGAGTAGAACGAAACATGCGGGAACAGATATATGAGAGGGAGGATTGGGAAACACACATCATATAAGTGGGGGGAAAAGGATAGGGTAGGGGGGAAGGGAGGATGGATGGGGAACTACTACAACACACCATACCCTCGCTAAGACGCACTCCAGAAAAAAACAGGAGGGTGAAGAAATGAAATGAAAAAAAATAAGCTGTCAAAATCGAATCTTTAACTAGATATATGAACATGACAAAAACATGATTCTGAGTCTGATTCCCCCCTTATCGTTCCTGGGGGGGGAACCTCTAGGTCCCTTTAATCAAGAGAGGAAACCAAGAAGTAAATCAAAAACCCAAGAAGAAAGTAAGAGTCCATTACATATATAGTTTGGAATCGACTTTAGACAAAGGGGTGGGAGGTAGGGTAGGAAACAATCTAATAAAAGGGGGGTAACGGTGTAAGGAAGTTTGTGAAAGAGGGGATAAATAGATATACGTCAAGCAAGGCTAGATGGGTGTCCATAGTCTGCTGGATCGGAGTCGACATATAGAATGATGGATGAAGAGGTGTGCGGACATGAAGGGATGCAATGTGATTGAGAAAAGAAAAAAAAGAAAAAAAAAAATGCAAACGAGAAAAAAAAAGAAAACAGAAACGTAAAAGAAAAAAAAGAAGGCATCCGCGCAGAGTAGGCGGTCTTCGTCATCGAGAGGTCTAGTTACATTAACACAATTAATCTTCTTTTTATAACACAAACTCTATTTCCTCCGAAAAGGCATAACATCAAAAGGATATCAAAGCTCATGCAGCAGTACGTGAAGGGTGGCGTGCAAGTGTCTGTCCAGTCTGGGCAGCTTGGATGGAGCTGAAGCGGCGAAGTTCGTCTGGCTTGACGTGGATCTTGCCACCAAGACCAACCTTGCGAGCTGCACGACGAATGAAGCTGACACGGTTAGAGTACAATGACTCGTGGATTGAAGCAGCACGGGACTGGGTGCGGACGAGAGGAACACCACCAGTCTGTTGTGCCTCAGCGCGTTGAGCAGCTTCATGACGGTGACGAAGGTACTTGATGACAGTTGCCTTCATAGCGAACTTGATCCAGTCAAGAGGAATGAACCAGATAATGTTCCAGACCCAGACAATACCAATCCAGCCTCCAGAGATTGAGTGAATCTTAGTGAAGCCCCAGTCAGCGTAGGCAGCAATGATGGAGGAGACGACCTGTGCAACGACGAAAGCGAACAAAAGAGCAACTGAAGGACGTTCCATGAAGAAGAAACCGTGAGAACGGGTGACGAAGATAAGTGCCTGAGAGATAATGGCTACCTGGAGGTAGACAATAGTGTGAAGTTGAGCATCGTTGTGGTCGATGACGCCGTTCTCGACCTGGGATGGAAGAGTAACACCGAACTTGTCCTGGAAGAACGTAGTTTCGATGATAACAACGACGAGAATGACAGTTGAAAGCGTCAAGAACAATCCATATGCAACAGCGTAAGCGAAAATTTCAGCCAAATCCCAACTATCCGGTGTGCTACTTGGAAGTACACGGTCAACGGAGAGAGTCATGATGGTACCATCGTTAAGAAGGGCAATGATAAGAACCATGAATGGAGGGAAGTCGAAGTTATATGCGAATGCAAGGATAGCGAAACATACGACAATACGGATCGTGACGGCACAAGCGTAGATAGCGTAGTTACGCATACGCTGGAAGATCTGACGAGAACCACGAATGGCGTGGACGATAGTGGAAAGACCGGGCTCAGTCAAGACAATATCAGCCGCACCACGAGCAGCGTCCGTAGCACCTTCGACGGCAATACCGACGTTAGCACGGGACAAAGCGGGAGCATCATTAGCACCATCACCAGTCATAGCGCAAAGGTGACCAAGACCCTGGAGACGTTTGACAATTTCATACTTGTGCTCGGGGAAGACACCAGCGAAACCATCAGCATCGAGAATGATCTCATCAAGACTCTGGTACTTGCTACCGGGCTGAGGACCCTCCTTGAGGACCTTGGCGTGGTACATGTGGTCACCCAAACCGAGACGACGTCCAGTTTCCTTTGCAATAGCGAGCTGGTCACCAGTAACCATCTTAACCTTGACACCGAATGCGAGAGCATCATCGATGGTCTGCTTAGTGTCATCACGAGGAGGATCGAAGATGGCAAGGAGACCAATAAGTTCAAAGCCGTTACCCTCACCCTCAGGGTCATCATGGTCGAGTTCTTCATAGGCAACAGCGAGAGCACGAAGACCACGAGTAGCGAATTCTTCAACATCAGCCTCAAGACGGTTCTGGATTTCCTCAGTCTTGTTACGCGTGCAAAGCTCAATGATGACACCAGTCATACCCTTGGTGACACGCTTAAGCTTGCCAGTGGATTCCTCACGGTAGGTGATCTCGGTACGCTTGTCGACGGGGTTGAACGGCTTGAAGTCGAGGAGCTTGATTCCAGCACGGGCCTTGGAGGTGTCATCGAGACAGCCAACGACACAAGAGTCGATAGCGTCTTGGTTCTCAGTACGGGAAGCGTAAGCAGCGAGAAGCATGACATCATCAGCCGAGAAAGGTCCGTAGCACTTGACAAGCTGCCTGTCAATTGTCAACTTGTTGGTGGTAAGCGTTCCGGTCTTGTCAGAGCAAAGAATAGTGACACCGGCAAGTTCCTCAATAGCAGTGATACGCGTGACAATGGCCTTGTGCTTGGCAAGTTGTTGAGCACCGACAGCGAGTGTGACGGAAAGGACAGTGGGCATAGCAATTGGAATACCACCGATCAAAAGCACGAGAATATCATCGAGACCACGACGGTAAGTGTAGTGGAATGCAGGGTAGAGGACGACGATCTCGGCAATAACGAAAATACCGATAGATACCAAACAGAAGGAACCGATCTGAGCGAGAATCTTCTGCAAGTGACCGGTAGTATCATCATCCTGACCAACGAGGGAAGCGGCACGACCGAAGAAAGTGTTGGCACCAGTAGAGATGACAATACCCTCGGCTTCACCCTGTTTACAAGTGGAACCACTGTGAACACGAACAAGTCAGTTAAAAATTGCGACATGACGCGCGCGTTAGTTTTTTTTTTACTCACGAGAAACATTGGTCACCGAGCTTCTTGCTCTGGGGAAGAGATTCACCAGTAAGAGCGGCCTGATCAATGGAAACATTGATAGCCTCAGTGAGACGACAATCAGCCGGAACGACATCACCAATCTTGAAAGCGATCATGTCACCGGGGACAAGTTCTGCGGATTCGATTTCCAACCATTTTCCGTTACGCTTTACCTTTGCCTTGGGAGCAAGGGAGTCCATGAGAGCCTTGACCGCATTACCCGCATTACGCTCCTCGTAGAAACCGATAGCAGAGTTGATGAAGAGCAGCAATACGATACCGACGAAATCTTGCCAATCGGGAGGTCTGGATTCACCGTTTGAAAGAGCAATAGCGACGATAGCGGCACCCTCCATGACCCAGGAAAGCGGGTTCCACATGAAACTCAAGAACTAGATGATACGTCATATGAAAAAGTCAGTATCGAGATGCATATACACATATACAACGAAAAACACAAGAGCAGTCTAGTGTTTTTTAGGGTGGGAAAATTTTTCTCATGGTAGTACTCACCTGAAGGAAAGCATTCTGCTCCTCCTGCTCAAGCTTGTTGGGACCGAAAATCTCATAACGACGTTTAGCCTCTTCATCGGTGAGACCTTCCTCGGTACATTGGAGGAGTTTGAAGACATCATCAATGACGATTGTCTCGAGGTCAACCTTTTCCTTGTCATAAAGGTCCTCAGCACGGAGCTCGATCTGGCTCATGTCGACATTGGCATCTGTATGTATGCAATCATGTCAGCCTCTGAAGATGTATATGGGTTGGAAAACGCGTCTCTATTCTCGTAGAAGAGAAGAGAATAAGGAGAAAAAAATTTCCCGTGACGCGGTAAGGAAAGAATGGAAAAAAAGGCACGTACGAGTTGGCTTTTCCTCGTCATGTTCAAAGTCCTTGTAGACTCTTTTGCGTGGTTCGGTAGCGGGAGGAGTATCTGTAGAAGCTGGAGGCCCGGCCTCTTTTTCAGCAACGGGATCTGACATTGTCTATTTAGCTGATTTGGAAGAGCGCGGTGGTGATGGAGAAGGGAGAAAAGGGCCTCTAGAAGGCGGAGGGGAGAGGGCGTTGAGCGGGAGCTCGGGGGAGTAGCTGTGAGATGACTACCTAGGGCGTCGAGGAGGAGAGGACAGAGGAGGAATGGAAGTGGGATGAATGAGAGGCTGGACGGACTTTGTTCAACTGGAGCTCAGTATATAAGCGGATCCAACGCCAGCCCAACCGATCCGACCCAGCAACACCAGTAAATACACCCAAATACACCCAAATTCGGCTACTCTTTTCCAGAATTCACCCCATATCAGGAAGTATCCCATGCCGAGTTTAATTATATCTTTTTTTTTTCAATCCCTGCTTTTTTTGATTTTCGCAAATGTCCTCAATGTCCGACGGTTCGTTAGACGATCCGGTCCTCATCCCCGCCAGGTCATTCCGCTCGCCCATTTCCATTTCCTACAGGCTGCTGCCTGCCTGCCTGCCTGCCTTAGCTCTCTATCGCCGACGCCACTCCCTCCCGGTCTCTTCTCTTCTCTCTTTTCGACGGGCCCTATTTTTCGCAGCCAGATGCCTTCGAACAAACCTCCCCGCACATCCGTCGGCCTCCTCGACCCTCGGTATCCGTGCCGACTAGGGCGGAACAGTCATTTAGCCCGGTCACCGACAGCTCCGATTCCGAGCTCCTCTTAAGTCAATTCTCATAACCAAATCTCCCTTCTTTTTCCTAATATCTTCAGCGTATAACATCATTCATATCTATCTCAACGCGTTCCCATCGAATCATCCATACCACGCCCTTTTAAAATAACGATCACCACAACCTCATTATCTCTCTCCTCTCCCCCCTGGCCTACTACTGCTATTCCTACTACTAATCACCGCGGCCCACTCCGTTCGGCCGACCCTGGGCCTACTACTGTTGCTGCTCTATTTTTTTTTCTTGACTGTGCTTACCATTTTTATTCCTGAATATTCCTATTCGCCCCTCATCTATTTCTAAAAATACATAAAAATAAATAATGTCCCATTAATCTCATTCGCTCGCCCCCCGTTCCGCCGACGCCGCCTGTCCCCAGTCCCAGTCCCACACGCATAAATGCTCTGCTCCCTTCCCTTCTCCCTACATGATCCTATAGCCTCAAGACCCTCAAGCCTCAACTTTCCGTAGTTACCCCTGCGCACAAAAAAAAAAATGCCAACCTAATTCCATCATCGCAATACCCCCTCGCAATACGTGCTCAGCCTATTCATACACAAACATCATGCGCACACGACACGGTCAACAAGTCTAGTCCCAGTCCAATCCGTCCCGAGCTATTTGGAGTGGCAAACAACCCACCATCACATCTACATGCTCAGCTTCCCGTTTCCAGTTGAATTGTGTCCCCTCTCCCCCTCTACACCTCCCCCCCCTTCCCCCGGACCCAATCCAGCCCTCCACCCCCCCTCAGACCTCGACCCCCGCGGACTTCCATAGTTTCAGCCCCCCTCCCGACCTCCGATATCAAATTCAAATTCCGATTTTAACTTGAATTTCCAAATCAAGCCTTGATCCCACCTTCCCGATTGTAATACCACAATCACAAACTATTGCATTTCCACTTCCACTTCTGGACTCAAACCCAAATCCAAATTTAAATCTAAATTTGGCGTGTGTGTGTATATATGTGTGTGTGTCTATTTTAGTATCTGTCTATCTATCTGTCTATCTGCTCTGTCCATTTATCTGCTGTGTCTATCCAATTCTACCCTTGCTGTTCTGCTTGTTGTCCTTGTTGTTCCGTTGTTATGTGTATGCGCCAGAGAATTTTGTCCTAGTTTTCGAATGTCAAAGATTTGATGCGACGTATATGCGTGTGTCTGTATACTAGCGGGCGGGCGAGTGAATGCGAGTGGGTAGGTGAGTATATGCGTCATACATCAACCCATCCATCAATGCATCAATAAGTCGTACATCAATGCATCATACGTCGTTTATTCATTCACTTCATTCATCCCATCGCTAACACTATTATTGTCTATCTGGTCTGGGAATTTCAAAACCGAAACGCAAAACAAAGCAGGAGTGAACGTACTTTTGATTTTGATTTTTCTTTTTGGCATCCCGCCGGCGCCGGCGGCAATAAACGAGTGGTGAATGAACGGAGTGGCAAAATGAGGGGGTGGTGAAATGAGAGGGTGAATTAAAGGTGTTGTGAGGAATGAGGAACGAGGAATGAAGAAAGGAAGTGTGATTGAATGCTCATTGGCTGACAACCCTTTTCTTTTCTTTTCTTTTCTTTTCTTCGCTGTCTACCAGACATTAAACGTCGTGCATCATACATCATACTTCCAATTCTTTAATTCATGTTTCATACTCCGTTCTTCATACTTCATATTCCTTAATTCGTCGTCTTCTATTCTGCCCTACGTACCATATACCATATACCATATTACATACTACGTCATCTCACTCATTTATACGTATAACATCTAATGTGCGTTTTAAGTATATCCCACCTACTACACACTATCTACTTTACAAGCCACAAAATATACAAAACACAATACAGCACAGTACGTCCGACCAACCTAACCTAACAACTACCTCCCATCACTACCACCATCCCACCAACAACAACCCACACACTACCTCCAACAGCCCATACATACACTACCAATCAACACAACAACTACCCACGCGATCCCCGTCGATCCGATCATTGCAAGCGCGCGAATCTTTCGCCGCTGCTGCACCCTTAAATTCATTCGTTTCGTTCGTTTGTTCGGCGTTCGTCATTTTCACTCATTTCGTCATCGTTCAATCGTCCATCGTTCTCCTCTTTTTTTTTTTTTTTCCTTTACGCATTGCTATATTATATACTACACCTACACATGATGTAATATGCACGTACTTAAGGATATGGGATTTAAGACACGATGCTGAAAGACACGATACATAATTGGCTTGTTTCTTAGGTTTTTTAATATGGTTAATTATATCGTATTTAGTATTCCATCTTATATTATAATATATTTTCTTGCATTGTGTTGCGCTACTTTATATAAACCCACAAACAAACAAACAAGCAAACAAAAATCTGAAGTAATAGTTATACAGTAATAAATAACAAAAAACTCCTCTCTCAAAAAAAAAAAATTCTAGCAAAAAAAAACTTGAGGCACACCACATGCCGAACCAATCACATCCCTCTGTTTATACAGTTTATCTTCTTGAGTATCTATTTTTAGATTTTCTCTTTCTGGTTTTTTATTTTATACTATTATATTCCGATACTGAACCGATTCTGATTTTGATTCAGACCACGACCACGACTATGAATTTTTATCCTTATTAGAGTATAAATTCACAGAAAAGATTTTACAGAAAAAATTCGAGAACGAAAAGAAAAAACGAGAGGGAGGGGACGGGGCCGGGAGAGTGGGGGAGGGTATATGTATATAGATATAGACGGCCGCCTTTTTTTCTTTCGCTTTCCCCTGGGGAACCAGGGGGGGGGGATGTAGAGACATGTGGGTATGGAGGCATAGGGGACATAGGGGATATACGGGGCATGGCACGGTAGAGAGGTATGGTAGGGAGGGCATGGTAGGGAGGTACGTATGGGAAAGAAAATACCCGTATATCGTATATGTTTTTGTATATATGGTATTGTATGGTGTAGTAATGTATGTAACGATGTTTTTTGACGATGATAGTATCGTTTTTTTTTTCGAAAATGGAGTGTCATGAAAAAGAGGAAATGAATAGATAAAGAAACGAATAAAAGAAAACAAGGGAAGGGAAGGAAAAGAAAGAAAAATATATACTATCCCTTTACGACTCGCTCGATCTGGGGAAATCTCTCTTCTTTTTTTTTTCTTTATTAGAAAAATTAGAAAAAAAAGGTACGGAGGTACGGAGATACGTGTATTAGAGTATTAGTATTAGTATTAGTATTAGATTTTTTTTCGGATTTTCGATATTCGATATTCGGACAGATTCACACTCAATAATACGAGATGGCTGGATACTAGATGTCAGCCACCAGCTACCAACATCAACACTAACACCGATGTCAGCCACCGATACGACTACTGAATGTCATTCACTGCGGGCTCCAAACAAATAAAATAAATCAAACAGATAAACAAACAAACAAACTCCACTTACAACGCCCATACATCCACGCATCCACTCCTCGCATAAAACCAGAACCTAAAATAAAATAGAAAACCCGCACCAGAACTTGAGAGAAAAATACCTCTCTTAGGTTCTTAGGTTCTTGATTTCTTGGGTGCTATGTTCTTGGGTATTTTGGTCTTGGCTCTCCGAATGCGACACGTTCGTCCTTTTCTTCTTGGAGAATGCCCAACTGGTGAATTCTTGTATTCTTGGCACCGCCATTCAGTTTTGTTTTGGTACTTGGCGTTCGGTTTACTTGTGACTTTGGCGTTTTAGTTTTATGTCCTTAATTCTATGTTCTATTTTCTTAGATCACCGTCTTAGGTCTTAGGTCTTGGTGATCACAATTTAGTTCAGAAGGTCATACTTGGAGACGCAGCGCAATCCAACGTTGACGGGTTCAAGTCGTTATCTCATCTTAGCGATGAGATGAAACCACTCTATTCTGTGCTACATGTACTTTCATTCAGTGTGCCTAGGTCTAGGTCTAGATGTCTAAATATAGGAACCCCATGATCCTACATCCACATCCACACATACATATATACACAAATCCGCGGACCGATCTTCTTCCCCACCCGGGACCCAGAGCCAACAATATCAGCATCAGCATCAGCATCAACGTCAACAGTCAACATTCAACGGTCAACATCAATACGCCGACCTCCAAGTCGTTCTTTTCTTTTATCTATTTCTTACTTCTTTACTCCCCCACTCTCTACTCTAGACTCTCTAATCCCTACTCTCTACTCTCTACCTCCATCTTCCGAGCCGCTATCAGCGCTTCATCACAAAAAAATCCAAGAAACCAAGAAAAGGTGTAAATATAAATATATAATTGAGAATTGATCTCCGTAGTTTGCGCACAGACCTCCCGCCCCAGCCCCGGATCTGAACTTGTCGTTTCTTCTAATTCTCTTATCTACATTGATATGAATACAAATATATATATTACTAGTACTAATACTATAATAATTGATTATTATATAGATAACTAGATAAACATTCAGATAGATAGATAGATGTGCAGTACTAACAACACTTTATGCACTACCAAATCCCTACTTCGAACGGCGAACGACGAATGGCGAATGATAGAAAAATAAAATATACACGGAATCGGGTTCTTGTCCGGGTCTGGTTCTTGCGGTGGCCACACCGCGTCGCACGATTATGCACGCGCCCGCGTCCCGGGGTTGGGATCTAAGGATTAACACTCTACTAACCGACTCGGGAGTCTTTGTGTGGTGCGCAGTAGAGACAAGAGACAAGAGGACGAGACAGAGTGCCAAGTATTGGAGTATCGTATAATAATAGATATGGTGGAATATCATAATCATAATTAAAGAAGAACGGAAAAGGAGAATAAACGTCGGAAATTAAAACAAAAAAGAAAAGAAAGATCGGAAATTAATAAACGAAAAAAAAAAAAGAAAAAGTCGGTCGGAAAATTAACAAAAGTAAGAAATACGAAGCGGGTGTACGATGCGGAGGTTAGAAGCGGCTGGGCGTGTGCGTCTGTCTGTCTGTCTGTCTGTACGTCTATCACGGTGAGAGAGTGGCTTCCCGCTCACCCACCGTCCCTACCCCCCCGGACCCGCGGACGGAAATCCCTCCCCGAACTCAGATTAGAAAAGTTACTCCGCTCCGAGTCAATTTACTACTCTAATGGCTCTAATGGCTCTAATTGAGTTTGGCTTGTGGCTTGTGGCCCGTGTGCCAAGAGTAAAAAAACGAAAAGAGATGAAAGATTGAGTAAGTGAGATAAATGAGATG
Organism: Pyrrhoderma noxium; assembly: GCA_002287475.2. Classification (NCBI taxonomy): domain Eukaryota; kingdom Fungi; phylum Basidiomycota; class Agaricomycetes; order Hymenochaetales; family Hymenochaetaceae; genus Pyrrhoderma; species Pyrrhoderma noxium. The sequence goes on from CM008260.1 coordinate 700,081, forward strand.
GATTAGATAGGTAGTTAGATGGGTTATTGTAATTATTAATTATTAATGCCAAGTCTGTAGAATATTATTATGGGTGATAGAGCGTTGGGTTTAATTTTGGTTTCGGTTTCGGTTTTGGTTTGTGTGTTGTTACTGTTGTTATTGTTGGTGCTAGTGTTTTTGAGCGAGTGGGACGGACATTGAATGTATGATCCATTCTAGAAAGGGAAACCCCCCTTTTTATCTTTCTTTCCGATTTTTGTTTGTGCCGCGGTGATTGTGGCGGGTAGGTTTTTGAAGTGAGCAAGAATGAACTCGGAAATTTCAATTGAGAATACAATACAATAAGAACGAACCCCTCGGTGGTTGAAATTTGTATATATATCGCGCATTTCATAATTAATTAAGTATCCACCTAAATTCATTATTTTTGTTTATTGTTAATATTTAATATGTACAGCCCTTTCATTCACTAGCTTAGGCCGCTTTCTGGATAGCTGAATACACTCCAAACAAAAACCCCTAAAACAAAAACCAGAATAGAAGATTGTCTTAGCATCACCGTATCAGCCACGTCCCAGTCTGGTTCACGCCATGCCATGCCCAGCCAACAAACAAATAACAAAGCGAATAATAGAATCAAATAATAGAACAGATAACAAACAAAATAATTGAGCTAGTGGGTGATAGTAGCGTTCTTGGCACTGATCATTGATCTCTTCAACTCCAAGTCGTGACCGCGTATTCGTTTCGGAGAGTTCTTGGTACGTCAAACCCTGTTTGATCAGAGCCCTCGCAACGGTGACCAAGAGGACAGACATTCAAGAGTTTTAGTGCGAAAGAAGTAACACAGCTTGTTTTATCGTTCTCATTCATCCCGTTCATCTATCCGTCCGTCCATTCATTTATCCATTCGTTCTTGGCGTACGTGGAGGGCTAAAACTAGTGGTTAGTGGATTCAAGACTGGCATGGCGTGGCATTAGCGAGGACTTTGAGAATTTTTGAAAATGAAAAAAAGGCCTCGTTCTTCCTTTGCTTGTATTGATTGAACTATTGAAGATATTATTTGTGTTTGTATTTCTATTGACATTCCCTATGATGCCATACATATCCACCCTCTCCATACCGCGCTTAAATCCCCACACAATTATCTGATACTTGTGCGTTATGATGTGTGAACTTAATATTTAATAGCTCTGCCAAGCAAAAATCTGATAATTATCAAAACCTTCGTCTCATCTCAGTTTCCATTTGTAAACACACGAAGCGCATGCATACACCCCACATCACTGCGCAGTCAGGTAAGTAGAACTCAAGAAGCCAAAGCCAAGACAAGCAGTGTTATTCCATGGGTAAAGCGATATCCAAAGAAACAAGAAACCAACAACCCGATGAGTTGATAAACATACAAAGCCTTCTTAAGGGTAAGATCTACCTAAGCGCCATCGGAACTCAATCGCTCGTCTCGCTTCGTTTTTAGCACTCTAGTTTCTAAATTATTTTGCTTGGGTGGTTTAAGAGATAAGCGTTAATATTGCATTACATGTGCATGTGGTTGAACTTGTAGGTTGAAGTGGGTACAAAGACTCGGATAACAGTTTTGATAAACCTAAACATTAGACCTCTTAGATTGAGGCTTTTCTTTTCGCGTAGCGTAGGTATTTAGAAAACGTGACCTCCTAAGGCTCCACTTATGCTCGGGTTGGAGTCCCATCAACCCTCAATGACGGAGCATTCACTCGCCACACCACCTTTTTTTTTTTGCCTCGTTTTAGTTCTAAAATACTTCATGATCCCGGGGCCATTTTATCCAAGAAACTGATCCCGTTTCATTTTCCATTTTTAATTTTTTTCGTCTCCGTTCCGTCCTTATCTCTACTTTGCACTTCCCTGCGGTCTTTATTTTTGCGTTCTTCGTTTCCTCCTATTCTCGTATTTTCTCGTTTCACTTGGCTAAAAAGTCTTCTCTGACGTTCCTCCATCTGTTTCTAGTGATGTCTTGGTCTTAGGTTTCTCGGTCCTTGGTCAAAGGGAAAAAAAAAGTCTTGGAATCGGGGTCACAGTCACCGCTGTGTGACGGGGGTGAATGTCCTCCTCAGGCTAGATTAGGCTACTTGTAGATTAGACTAGACCAGACTAGATTGCGACGGTATACAACAGCCCGTCTTAGTAGCACCCAGTGGCACGGATGATAAACGGCTGGTCGGATGGACGGACGGACGAATGGATGGATTACATTAGTTCGTATCCGCGACGGTATCCCGGGTACGGGTATTGTGGTTTTTTATTTTTTTCGTTTTTTGATCCTTCCAGTATAATAGTACGCTAAAGCAATCAAAAAAATATGTTAATAACTTGATTAGAGTAATGCGTCCCATGTCTCATCTTCTCACCTACGTCTCCGGTTTTTGTGTATCCGTATATCCGTGTAAACTCGTTTCTCTCTCCTTACTATCTTTTCCCTCTTTTGGCTATAGGGAAATCCAGCTTCTTCGAGTTCTCGAACCTATCGGTCGGATATAAAAATGCATGTAGTACGCTTTATTGACATACACAAACACAGGGGGAAAAAATAGGACGTGGGTGGGTTCCCCTTGGAAGTCAAGTCAATGTCAAAGCCACAACATACATGCAGGTTTTTTTTATGGAAGGTACTTCAGCGTTCTAGATAGAATTCCGACTGTCTCGCGGCTTAGTTGAGATGTGTGCGGTGTGTCCGAGTCTATGTATGAACTAACCCGTGAACACTTTTAGATTTTCTTTCATGCATCAAAATAAGACGGACAGGCGATCTGTGGCTGATGCAACTGATGGGAAGCTATCACCGGTCCAAATGCCTATTTGGGACATACCTTTTCATTTAATTTATTAATTATGTGTATATCTTTGCCTTGTTTAGAAAGTTTAGAATGACATCAGATCCACGATCCTTGCTCTGTTCCAAAATGAGCGGTGAAGTGGCGTTGAAATTAAATCTATGTGAGAAGGTTTTGTGGGGAAAAAAGGAATAGACATAAAGGAGGTAAGCGGACATCCTCTAACTGTCTAGCTATCTATCTTTTGAACCCAGCTTTCTGGTCTGGTAACATCGCAACGGCGGACTTTCTTTATCTGTCAGAATCTCAGGCTTAACATAGGCATACACACATTTATAATATACTTTCAATTGTACCTAAAGTTAGTTATGACATACATATTGCTCTGAACTTAAACCAGAATACAGTTTCAATGATTCATGTTACGATAACCACAGCCGCAGGTGTCGGGTGACAATGTAATATCAAAATACAGAAATACTATACACTATATTCTTCGTGTGAAGGTGGCTTAAGTTAGACTTCTCTATATGATATGCACACATATACAGGATAGGATACATATAAATTGGGACGCCAAGAATGAGCTACTGTCGCCCCCAGCAACTCCTACACGAACCAGAAGCAGTCTTGGCATACCTTCTCACTCTCAGACTCGCATCGACTTGAAGAAGAAATAAAAAAAGTTCTAGAGAACTGACATATTTAGAAACATTTTATCGTTATCCAAAAACAGACACGTATATTTTAGGATGTTTTTTGGATCTTAAATCATAGATTGGGCTCCCGTCTCCATTCTTCACTCAAAAAAAATTTTTTTTTTTCTGAGTAAGAATTCATTCCGAAGGCAAAAAAAATAATTTGGTGCGTATGTGGCTGTATGTGGCTGCGGAGGTATTCCGTTTGTGGATTTTTTCTCCGTCTCCGTCCCCTCCCGCCACACATACATACTGGAGAATGCGTAAATCCATGTAAAAGCGGGCAAGACATTAAAGCACAGCTCCGCGCACGACTTCAGACTCAAACAACATTTTCGTCGAGGTCCATTTCGTTCGTTCCTCCTTATCAAATTGCCTTTTTCCCCCTCCCAACATTTCCCGACGACGGGTCAAAATTCCGTATTAAAATTCCGTATGTCTTATTAGGAATTTTTATACAACCACGGGGAGGGATGACTACTCGAATCGCGTTCGCAAACAAATAAATTATACGTAACCACCAACAGCAAATGCATATGCAGTTTTTGGTTTCCCTCCCTTCGATCTACCCGACACCAACCCTACTATCCATGCGCATGCGCAGCGGTAACACCATTGATTGAACACGCCTTTGGGGGCAGGCTGTCGCCATAGCATAATCATTTTATCTCAAGACTTAGGCTATTCTCCTGTATATGCGCGATCAAACTACGTAGCGCTTCGTTCTTGGACATGATAACGCTCTCCCACGTCGAGTCGGGAAAAAAGAATTGGGAATTGAGAGGAAGACTCGGACTCGGAACAATCTGATCGTCCACTCTGATCCTACTAATATAGTATACCTCTCATGGCTCCCTTTTTCTCTCGCTATCTTTTCACCCTATCTGCAATATCCACCGTACCCAGTAGCCAGCAACGAACTCCCGGTATCTGCTCTTCTCCTCTCCGATTCGAAGACTGGCTTTACTTTTTTTTTTACCACGGTGTGGGTCATTCCATTCACAGCCTTTCTGATGTACTACCCGCCAACAAATGATTTCATAACAAAAAGTGTCCTGGAAACTTAACTTTAGATAGGGCGTTGTCATACATAAGACAACAATTTGTTCACGGATGGCACAGTCAGCCTCTTAGGACCCTCCGATCATCCCTTCTACACTTCCACTTCCATTGATCCTATCTTAACCTCTAACCTATCGTATTTCATTCCGTCATTTCTCTGACTTTGGGCTAGAATGATCTCTTTCTTTTTCCCTTAGTCTCCCTGGCAACCCTATAAGACGCTTAACCTCGTTCTTTTCCCCTCCCCCTAGAGCTGTTCTCTGAAATTTGACCTTTTTATGATCTTGATCCAAAGTATTTCCATCATCAAGCATCAAAGTTTTCTGGGAAAACTGCTAGGGCCAAGAAATTGAAGGATGCTATTGGTCTTGAATTGGCCACTTAACCACCCCAAACACGGACACACATTCAAATGTTCATCATCTTCAATTAACTACCCATCATCGTTCACCGCCCACGCCATCTTGTTCGCTCGCTGGCAAGTAAAACAAAAATAATTATAATTATGATACGACTCGGGCGTCTTCATGGGAATATTCTCTCCCTCCGTTTTTACCTTCCTCTTAACTCTTTCTTCCTTCCTAACAAAGCAAGAAAATCCGACGAAAAAGGGAAATGGGTAAAAAGGGGGAGAATAAAAATAGATCAGAAAAAAATTCAACTTTTTAGCCAATTATTTTTCTGCGCTTTGCGAGAGAGGGGTGGTGCCCATATGACGCGGATGGATTATAAAACCCCGATTAATTCCCTGGGTATGCTCGTATGGTAAGAAAAAGATATGGGTTCTAGTGAACTACCGGTAAACGAGTACGCTCCCTTGGTCTCCGTTTCCGTTTTCCCGAATCGAAACCGGCATCAATAGTCCTCCCGGCCGGCGGCTTCCCCGAGAGTTTTGTGCTAACAAACAATAATAACAACGTTAATATTAAAAAAATGCTAATGTAAACGAGCGAAACGAAGATTTCAAAAAAAAAAAAAAAACCGGTTGGAGCCCCACATCCTTAACCTCTTCTTCCCCTAAAACGTGCCTAAAAAGAAGTGGAGGAATGATTTGTGAATGCTTTTGAGGGGTATATTCACATGAATCACCGTATGTATATACTGCTTTAGTATACATTACATATCGTACATATATTGCAGTTGACTCTCACTGTGCAAGTTTGGTTAAAGTATAATGCTTACCGGCCCTCGGTACCTAGCTTTTCTAATTCTTTAAATTGAAAGAGGAAATAAATCCCGGAAAATAGTTTGTACAAATAGGAAGCCCAAGAACGGATAGAGAAACAAAGAATAAGGAAAGTAAAAGCATATGGAGTCAATAAGAGATTTCCACCGCCAAAGTTTGGTCTCATAAAACGTTCTAGTCTAAAATTCTATCATATTCAGGACCGGGACTTCCGTTACGATACACACACACACAAAAGCGATCAGGATGGGATGTTTTATACGAACTAAAAATATACAGGGCAATCTGCGTCGTGTTTCACTTTCCGTTTTCTTCACTCTCTCCTCCTTTACTTCACCGCGAACTTGTCTGAGTATTTGATCCTAGCGCGCAGAAATCCCTCAGGAACCTAGCATGTGAGTGTGAGCTGTTACTTCCCCCTCCTCGGAGCATAACACTACATCATAGTTGGGATTTATTTTTACACGCAGAACAAATTTATTTTTCTCTTATTTACGGCGCGCCGTACCCATGCCGAAGGGGTGTAAATACCCTTTTTCGACGTTGGACATCAGTCGGCATCGCTTAGATAAGCTTACTAATAGAAAAGTAAAAATGGTTCTTCCCTGCTCCTCGGCCTTCGAGAACATCATTCTGTATTACTAATAATTACTAACAATTCCTTGAATTTCGGCACCTTCACATGGTGAGGGTGCGAAGTTTCGTATGAAGCCACCGACGTCATTCAGAAACTACTCGAAAACTCCGTTTCGTATTCACTTGAATGTGTTACAAAACTTTGAAGTAGGTGGGGCTCTATCTTCGCATCTCAGATATCTGAAATCACTAGTGATAACGCATCCTATATATGAATTTTTTTACACAAACGTGCTTATTGCTGTTGAGCGGAATTGAACGGTACTCCGGGTTGGCCCGGTGTTAAAAAGGAGTTGTGGCAAGGGTACACAGACAGCAATACTATGTGCTCATCTCATTAATATAGGTTCTTCATTTTGGTAGTGAAGTTGTTGTATTAAGGCATTAATATACCAATAATATTGCAAGTTATTGGAGAATGTTCATGCTTCTCTAACGTGCTTCGAGATTACAACCGCAACCCTTCAGATGTCTCAGAAATGATCCACAACAATTAATTATTAATTTACAATTCATCCTTCCGATGTTGCTCCTCATCCCCCGCAGCCTCGTTTACTCCCTCAAACTCCGCATTACTTTGCCTCCCAATATCTTTATCTTCACCCGTATCAGCTTCCCTGTTAACTGGCTTATCATGAGACTCAGGAGTGCCTGCTCCAGAAGCAGCATTCGCCAGCGCATTTGCGTCTGCAGCCGACACATGTGACCTTATTTTACCTTCATCCGCAAGCTTGCGAGCGAAACGAGCAATCTCCGCATCATATTCTTCCCACTCGGGTATTTGACGGGCACGTGAAAGCTTGGGTTCTTTCTGTAAAACATAAGCGGGTAAAGGTCAAAATCAAATATGAGAAAAGGGCATTCCGTGAAAAGAAATATAAAGACAAGAATAGATAGGCGAAGGGTAGTAGGATATGAGCGCATTTGAGACTTACGGTAAGAGGGTTTTGGCAGAGATCAATTGTCTTAGCCCGATGAAGGCGTTCTTTACTACACCAGGTTTCACACTGCAGAACAGTAGTTAATAGACAGACATTGATACCAAATAAAGTGTCAAGTTCTTACCCATAGCCAGTCCTCGTGTAAGGAGAACTGCAACAGAAGTTAATGTATGAATTTGTTATTAGGACGTCTACTCACAATAGGAACTTCACGTTGTAAATTATTTGGAAGATCTAGAGATAAACGTGCAAGTTATTAGTGGAGTTTTACCGCAATTCATATTGCATACCTTGATCTAAGTTCGCAAGTGAGTTAGGATCTTGCGAAAGTTGTTGATAATGATGTCGAAGAATATCCTAATTCAATCATTAAAGGCCTTAGAAGGATACATCTACACAAGAATAATCTACTCACTCCCGCGGCAACCTAGAAAATCTGTCAGCATATACCTAATAACTTTTATGAACTCGAATTCACCTGACGGAAACGAGCTAAATCAACGACGTATAATGCACTGTATTGCGTTCAGAAATTATGGGTTTATTCTTTAAACATTATACTCACCTTATATGGTATGGTCTGCCTTTTAGGAAATCCTTCCAATAGCCCGTTTTCCAGAATCGGAAGCCTTCCATATCCGTATTATCGTCGCCCATAGGAGTATATCCATAAGGTGCACCGTGTAGATCAAGATCAACAAGCTCTTGGAGGTCTGCTCGAACGATTTGGTCCGCATCAACGAAAATAACTTTCTTTAGATCCATGGGGAATAATACATCCAAAAATAATATTTTATAAGCCCAGATAATTCTCTGTTTCTCCTTTTGCGCCCGTAACCAAGAAGGCCATTTGTAAGTTACAAGCTCATATTCAAAGTTATATGCTTCAGCGAAGTGGGGGAGGAATTCCTATAATTTTGGGGTTAAAATGATATATGAGAATGATGGGCATGAGTGTTGCTTACTAAGAAAGATGGCGATAAGAAGTTCTCAATAAACCAAAACTTCACGGAACTGTCGGTATTTTTCAAAACACTCAGGATCATAATTGATGCAAAACGCTGTAAATTACTAATTAGATAAGTTTAGTACTAGCTTAAATCATATCTTTACCTCATAAAGGAGCCCCGAGGCAACCGTGAAAATGTTTATGTCTGCTTGTCGGGGAGCAATGGCCTTTACTTCGGGTTCTTGAGATTTGAAGAATGATTTGATGCTAAAAGTAGATTTAGCAAGTTAGGCGTGTATATAGCAAATAATAAGAGAAAGTAGACTTACCGAGATGCTATATCATTGAGTATGCCCTCGGGCTCTTCATCACCAATTACAAACTCGTCTAGGACATCCGCCCTCTCCATGCCGGGACGTCTCCTTACCCGGGGATACAGAGTTAGCCCCTCAAAGCTAGTGACTGTAATTTCAGTTCCAGCGTCCGAGACAGTCGGGCTATTCCAACCCTCATTACCAGCACTTTCAAGTAAGTATATATCACGCCCCCGACCCTCACGGATATCAAGTTGGAAAACACCAGGAAAAGCCTTAAATTGAATATAACCCATATTAAGAACTACCTGAGTGTCATCAATAGGAGAACCGTCTAACGAAGATAGCTCTAGCTGCAGACCCCGTGGAGGTGCATTTGTGAGTACATCGCGAGCGTGACCTTCTATAACAATGTAATCCAACTCGAAGATCGCATTCAATCCCGAAGTCTTGTCCTCAGGAGACAGAGCAGTGAGTTGAATGTTATCTAGATCGTAGTAAGCTTCCTTCGGTCGAACGAGCCATGACGGTGGCACATCCATCCCAAGGGTATAGATTGGCTCTACGGGCAAATCAGAGAACACAATTTGTGCCTGAGTCTCGTCGCTGCAGAAAAGTATTAATAAAATTATATACGATATATTATACATATTAGCTACCCATTTTCGTTAAACGAAAGCCTTGGAGGTAAACTATAGCGGTAGAATCGTTTGAGGGGCATCTATTTCCTGGAGGTGAATAATAATTAAAAATAGGATATGAATGAGCTTACCTCTGTATAAATCCCGGGATTGAGATATACTTGCGCGTAAACGTATGGCACAGATGCTACTAACTATTAGGCAAATTGAAATACATGTGAATACACTTCAATGGACATTGTTAAGTCATACTAAATCATACAAACCTCAAGGAAGGAAGACCATTTCTGAGCGGTTTCGCTTAGAGGATCTAACAGAATTCCAAAATGATAGATAGAGGTCTCCGGGTCTCCGAAAGAGAAAGATCTAATAAAAACATCAAAAATATAAATATACACAAAAAGTGAAAAGTACCTACGTATAGTTATCGGCCAGTTGCTTGTAGTTCGTCTGTCGAGGTCGCTGGTTCCCGTTAAACAACCCTTGTTCACTCGGATCCGGAAGAAGTACAGATGAAACCACGGACGAGGCTAGGGAGATAAATTCACTATACTCATAACTTCATAAGATATATGTTAGCATCGGGTCATTGAAAAATTAATGGATACCAAACTGACCTGGATACATCGCCAAGAAGGATAGAGGTATTTTTCAATGCTTCGATGATTGGACCAGTCCGTTTTCGTTTTTCATATTCGACAAGGGTTGCGAAGTCCCCGTCATCGAAACTGCCATATTCTATAGGTCCGATTACCTTAAATATTTATGTATGAGTTTCTGAATTCTTTATAGAAATAGGTGGCTTACCCGTCCATTTATGAGTAGACCGAGGTCACCTGGGGCAATGCCTATATCCCTAAGGAGAAGTTTACTAGCCGTTTCGTATTTCTCGTGAGCTCCAGAGTTTTTAGTCCCGTCGGTTGGGGATCCAGCTTCTCGTAAAATCTCTTTTATTCCATGATCCTCCGAAAAAGCCACTTGTTCAAGAGCTTCCATAAAATCCTTGTAATCACTCGACTCTAAACTCAGGATAGCCTTCAATTCGTTGAGCGGGACATTGGAAAGAAGACCACGAGATACAAGATTAGAGATAACCGGGGATATATGATGACGTCGGTCATTGATTCTGGAAGTTTCAATGACTGGATTATGAATAAACGACAGTCGAGCCTCTAAACCAGCATCCTAGGAGCCAACATTATAAGTTTTTCTCGAAAAAAAGCCCTCTAAAGTAAATTTGCCCAACTGACCAAAGATTTCAGAGCTTCTAATGCTATTGTTACACCAGATTCACTGTCAAGGTCGGCGATTACAAATATCGTGGTCGACGCCTCTTTTCCCTCTAAATTAAAATTATAAGGATATTAGTCTAATCATTATAGTTACATACGTCATTTCGTTTTTACCTGGATAAATATAAGAATTAGGGCTGATAGTGAAGTCCGATTTCTCGAAGACCTCAGGGAGGCTCACGATACGGAGATCTCGCCTTGCCGAACCACTTAGGCCATTGATTGTAGATGATGGGAATACATATCGGTTACGACGTGAATACGCTTCTGGTATGTCATAGAAGTATGTATCTATCTTATCTACGTTCGCATCACCTAACTCTCCAAGATATATCTAGAAAAATATTAGCATTATTACCAATGGAAACCAATTCTCTGTGCATACTTTTTCCTGAAAAATCGTTATCTGCGTATTCATCTCAGTTTGTAGCAATTTTAAGAAGCTCTGAAAGGTTTTTAATGTTAGTATTGGAATTAATGGGATTAAAACTAGAAAAGTTTCCAACATCATCTAGGTCAAAATGTTTCCCATTAACAAAAGCATGGCCACCGGGGAAAGACTTCTGGGTCGCATCCAATCGTCTTATATACGCATTAGCCCTCTCAACACGCTCTGCTAGAGTTACTGCCGTTTTCTCAGTATCTTTCTGAGATTTATCTTCTTCTGAATCCTCATCTTCCGTAGAGGGGGACTCATCGATAGAACCGTCGAAGATAGAATCGAATTCAGCAATGCTAAGTGTACTATCTGAACCCTGCTTTAGTTTTGTATACTCATTACGAATTAAGGTCCAGTCGACGAAGGATTCCGATGCTTGTATTTTGCCAATCTATATTAATAAAATGTGTTAGAGCCATTCAGAGAGATAAAAAGTGGAATGGCATACATGACCCAAGAAGTTCATGGTCTTAGCTCTGCCGAAAGTATTTATCATGTAGTAGAAAAGCTTGGCCATTTTAGTACCTTGAAATCTAGGATTAGGACATATTTAACTAGATAATTAATAAAAAACTAGTACCATCTTCTGTCTCCACGTTCGGTACAACACCAAATCGAAGGGGAAGCCCCTACTAATAATGTTATTTATCGGCCCAGCTATGTAGTTTAGACTACTTGTCCGCGAAAGATCAGAGACAATGATGACATTTATTAGGTTCTGCCTGATATTATGGAATTGCCCTGGGTAGACCTGGCGCAGAAGCTAGTTTCCGGGAGTTCAAAACAAGGTTTATAAGTATAGACAATTGAGATACACTTACTCCAGTCAAAGATGGATTCCATCGAGCGTATCTCGAGTCTTTCGTTATGTCATTCCACCAGATGATAGTTTCTCCCCCTTCCTGACGGTCGCTGGCATCAAAGAACCCTTCGAGAGCCTCCGCACTTTCAGATTGAGATTTTGCCAAGTATTTGTTTGTCAATAATTCAACTGCCTGAATCGGGGAGAGTCCAATAGAAGCAAGAGAGCGAGCGATGCTACGTTCCTTGCGTAATAGTCGAACCAACCCTAATGGCGTCAAATCCGTTTCTTGAATAGACAACCCATTCAACCACATCATATTTATTCCACCAGGAACCTTGAGACGATTGTCTTGTACTTCATCGACAAGGCTCTGATTAAGTACGACATGGTGTGATAAGGCCGATGCGTATTTAGGGAAGTTTTGAGAAAGTTGTTTGAGGACTACGAGAGGGTCCGATGAGTTGACAATAAGCTGTGTTGCTTTCAAGGACAAATCTGTGATGTAAAAAGTTAGATATAATCAGAGAAAGCTATACGACGATTAGTTACCGACCCTTTAGTTCTTCCCCAGAAAGAGGACTAGATGTGTCAGTGTCATCTAGTGGGTATTGTTCTATGAGCGACAGAATAAGGTCATCATCTGATTCCAGAGATTCTTGAGAGCTACTGCCATCATTTTCTTAAGAGAATTAATCAGTAGGGTTTAAAACAAAAAATATAGTAATGTTGATGTACCAGTATTAACCGCTCGCCTATCATCGAGTACGAGATAGTCCATCTTTTTCAAGTCTAATGCGATACCATAGCCCGAGAGATAGCTTTTCTCTTGATGGGAATTGCTATTTGCCGGCTTATGTCGGAAAACATATTCTATTCGAGGTTGCCTTCCGCTTGAGAGTCTATATAAATAGTTATGTAATTCCTGGAAATTCTTTGAAAAGGGGTTTGCATAGAGGATGGCTGTTCTCGAAGGGAGTTGAAATATCCGAGAGGGGTCTGGAGTAACATGGTCAAAAGAGAGAAGTTTTGGTCGAGTGTATGTACTTCAAGCACATTAGCATTAAAACAAATATATCAAATCTGAGACATATGATCGGACATACTTATTCGAAGTAGGATCCTCCGCATCGATAGTCTCATGTCCTGCAACTCTCGCCAGAGTATCCACATCACAAATCCTTTCCCCATACCAGTCCACCCAAGACCCACAATTAGTTTCCGGAACCGAATCGCTATATTGATCTTTGTAGAATTGGTAAAACGCTTGAACCTTCGGAGCTGCTGCATGGAGCGAAATTTGTAGTTCAGCTGAGGCATATGCTCCAGGATCCTGCAGATATCCAAGCTCAGTAGCCGTTTGTAATGATGCTTGATGTATAGCTTCGGACGAAAGCTTGCCCAATGTTGGGAGAGTATCAGAGTTCACAAGTGCATTTAGTAACGGAAAGAATGCATTTGGTTCTTCTATTGAAATCGATTCTCTACATAATTCATAGGGAATTAAAATTTAAAAATTAAAGTACAATACATAATGCCATGTATAAACTCACATAGCTTCAAGAAGTAATGGTATTTTGGGCCAAGAAGTATGAAGTCCAACCCGTACAGGTGGGGATGCTGTAACACATCCCACTAAGCTCAGACAAGTACATAGTACTACCTTCGCACGGCGAGATTTGCGCATCGAAAGCAAAGCACTTTGATTTTTAGTTCAAGGTAGGTACATAAATATTATACAGAGCTGCCAACGTGGAATATGATAATTACGACGTGGCGATCACCCCGTCGCGTCAGTTACTTTAACGCGTCTGCATCTCGTGACTCAAAAAAAAGGTTACTACCAGTGATAAAAATAGTGTGCAAAAAAAACAATTTTCTAAGCTAAGCAAGAGATCCAAACTTGTATTCATGAGCATGGGTATGGTACAGAACTGCTAGTAGGGCCTTAGTACACAGAGACATAACAAAAACAACAACAAATAATGATAAACCAAAAGAGATAGCGTCTAATCCTCGTCTTCGTCCTCCACTCTGGTACGTTCTTTCCGCCTAGTCGTTGCTATTATTGCGAAGAGAGGTCAAAACAGGGCCCTAGCAAGTTAATGAACCACTTTTTTACCTTTCCGAGCAGCTCGCTTCTTAGCTGCGGCTTTCCTCCCTTCTGCTCGTTTCTCAAGGGCATGATCTTCTTCACCTTGACGACGATGTTCATCAAGAATCTGAATAAAGTCATAAGTATTACGCTTTGCGCTTTAGTAGGATGTGATGTACTTACCCCTTCGAATTCTTTGAGCTCTGAATCAGGTTTAGTTGTTGATTTGTTCATACGAGCCTGAATACTATTTTAGTGCTGGATTATTTTTCTAAAAAATAGGTATACTTTACCTTTGCCAAAATCTCGCTGAATCTTGCAAATACAATTTCTTCATGTAGCTTATCTTGGTAGAATGGAAGGCCTTCAATAAGTTTTTTAATCGACCTTTCAGACTTGAACGGGAGGAGCGATAGACAGAACGCAATATCTCTCCATTGACGAGGATCTTCTGAAAGACGGAACCGTTGGCAAAGCTTCTCAACGATATTTTCTGCTTGTTTTTCCTGCATTAAATGACATGTTACACAACAGTTTCTTTGATTATATCGAACAAAAATATACCTTTTCAATAAAAGTGAAAATATATTTCATTGTACTCTGGAAGGTTTCTTCATCTACCGCATGATCACCAACAGAAAGATGACTGATGACTGTGATAATATATTAGTAGCTGAAGAACTTGACATATAAGGATATCGTACCATCGGGCAAGTTGTTATATATGGCATTGTCTTTCGTTGACAATTCAGTGAAGAACAATTTCGCCAGGTCCGCAATCCTTTGCTCGGGATCTTCAAGACATTTGGCCATCTCTCCTAGTTGTCCCTTGACTTTAATCATCCCGTTCAAAATCAAATGAGTCAACACCATCAACGTATTCTTCTTGACGACAAGATTACGATCCGAGAGACCCTTGTATAGTTCATTACTGTTTTCGTCGATGATATTGCTGAAACAGACAGCAACATCACCAAGAGCAATGACGATGTTACTTCGGACATTCGGATCTTTACTGGTCTCAAGAATTTTGAACAGTAAGCGGTGATGCTGATCACAAAACTGGGAGCTAACACATAGAAGTTTGCTGAAAGCAAGAATTGCAGCTGTCCGTAAAGTCTTGTTTTTATATTTATGCGGGCTCCCACAAATATGGACGATTAATGGCCCGAAGACAGAAAGAAGCGAGTCTGGCCCGTACAGAAGCTCAGACTCACGCACTGCGGCAATGCGTTCTCCAATCTCATCTTCGGCGTTACCAGCAACTTGCTCTAATTCTTCACCCTCTTTTGCATGTCGAGTATTACCTCCAGCAAGTTTCTCCGCTGAACAATTAATTCAAAAAACGATCAATATAAAACAAAACACGCCTATTCAATCACCACGTACCTTTCTCTTTCTCGTCTTTCTGGCGTTTCCATTCACGTTCGACAAGCTCAAGATAGACGATCTGTTTGATTGCGACGTGCCCAATGATAAATAGCAACTGGCTAAGCTCAAAGGCATCCGCATTATCATTTGATGCTTGACCCTGAGTAGAAAGAGGTTTAGGCGTGGCTTGTACATCGGGTTCATCCTGCCCAGAAGCTGGATCCTCATCCATAGCATCCGGACTTTTGGATCGCTCGGGTGCCTGGGTCGAAGCCTTATCCCGAGAGTCAAAGACCCTTTTGGCGAGGCTCTTTATCAATGTATTACACAAGACGTCCGGATGCTCCCCAAGACCGTATATAGTGTTGATTGCCTGCTCTGCCATCCCAAACCACTCCTTTGAACGAGATGGATTCAGAATAATCTCTTGTAATTTTCTGAAGATGGGATTATCCATTTCCAACCTCAGTGTCTTGTCTAACAATGATCCCTTCACCTTTTTCGCACTTCCGTTGAGACGTTGGAGTGCAAGAGCTGTGTACCTCGCAAGTAACAGGTCAGATCGACCAAGAGGACCCAGCCCGATTTTCAAAAGGATATCAACTCTATCAGTCACTACAGATCGCTTGGCGAGAGCCAGCATACCAAGAATGATTATAGCACCCCTCCGCTGCAATCTGGGAAGCTGTTTCTCAGAACTGTAGACTTGCCAGAGTTTGGTTATCACATCACCATGAATCTGGTCGTCTTCCATCATCGTTCGCATCATTTCCTCTAGTGATGTGAGCTCAGCTAAGGTTGCTCCATACGTTAGTTCTATCATATTCTTTGCGATACGGTTCACTTGTTGCTTTGGTTCCATATCTGGCAAAGGATCAAAGTACAAGCTACGATAACACTCAAGAAGGCGAGAGCGAACGCCTTTCAGTTCTTTTCCATCTTCGGAAGTGGAACTATTATCTTTTGACCATATCAAATGAATCATCCTCTTGATCCCATCCTCCGCACCAATGAACTGATATTCATGAGCTACCCGGAAGAATTCAATAGACTCAAGTACTTCAGCCTTGTTCGTCGAGCCAAGCAACTGACCAATGATTTCCATAGCTCCCTCAATTTGTCGAATGAAGTTAAGTGCCTCCGCATAGTAGCGTTTCCGAAGTTTGAGATGCAGGATCTGATTACTCTCAAGTGCTGCCAAGGCGGCTTGTTCTTCTGTTAGGGCAGAGATATCCAACTGGCTCTTCCTTGGCTTCTTCTTTTTCTTCTTTTTGTCTTTCTTGACAGATTTGAACGCAGATTTCGGTATCGGGCGTGGCGTTCGAGTGGCCATGGACTTTCTAGGAGTCTTCGGCGTTCGAAGTGGAGTTGGTGCATCACCATTCACCAGGAAGGGATTCCCTTCTTCATCCTCTTCATAGAATCCCTCGTCCCCATCAAGGTCTTCTCCTTCTACAGGTTCTTCACCTTCGACCCCCTCCATGTCAAAATCTTGGGGAACATCACCTTCAACGTCCATAGACTCGTCATCATCTTCCGTAGACACTTTACGATTTGGTCCCGAGGGGCTAAAGCTGTTTGAGTATTGTTAATAGACCAATTTCCGAAGAAAACTTACCGAATGCGTCTTCTAGCTGCTTTCATCGGCGAGCTAGTGATTTCCTGCTCTGTTTCACTACTTGCAGCTGGCTGTTCTCCATCTTCCTCACCTTCGTCCTCCTCATCTTCCTCCTCGCTATCTTCCTCTTCATCTTCCTCCCCATCACCGTCCTTTTCGGTGGGGGGATTTTCCATCTCCTTGAGGTCAATAGCTTCCAATTGCTTACACACCTCTTGATATCTTTCTTCCCATTCCTCCAGTTTGAGAAGTCCTCCATGTATAAGACCATAAGGATGTGTAAGTACTAGCTTTGTTAATAGCGCAATTGCATGCCTCCTGACGCTGCTTCCTTTATCTTCTAGTGCTCCTATAGTATTCTGAGTTATTACGAGACGTTGTCTGGGGAACTTCACAGGAAGATCACAAAGTTTTGACAGTGTAGTAATGACTTTGGCACGAACGTAGGATGAGAGATCAAGATAACGTTCATTCAGTAGCTCAAATAGGTTGTTTAATTTCTTTTCTCGAGATTCTTCTTCCTCGTCTGGTGACATGGATATCTCACGTATGAGACAGCCAATGATCTCAACAAGAGCCATACGCATAGGATAAGACTGAATACAAGGAGAATAAGAGATCATAATGGGCAGATATAGTCATTTAATACTTACCTCACTGTCCAAGTGAGCAAGCAACAGACTTATCTGTTTTAGCACTATCCTCGGCGCAAGTTCAGCGAGTTTTACTAAGAAACGTGAAAATGATCGAGGTCCCTTCGTGTCTTGAGCACTGAAAGCTTTGCCTGAGATCTCACGTAAGATCTCTTCTGCAAGCTGATTATGATCGAACTCCTTGGAAAGTACAGTAAGTACTTCAGCCATAGGTTCCGAGAGATGTTCGTAGTACGAGAGACATTGCATAATTGATATTTGTGCACCAAAACCATGACCGTGGTGTTTTACAGCAAGACATATGACTTTGTATACAGCAAGTTTGATGTCATTAGATTTCATATATGTTTCCGACTCGCTGATATGGTAAGCTGGTCGGGTGAGGCAACTGGGCAGAAATAAAGTTTAATTACCTCTTCATCATATAGCACGCACGTAAGCTACTTACTTGATAAATGCATCCCTATCTGGGGTGGTAGTCCATATCCTATGTGTCTTAAGTCTCAATATCTTGCTGATTAACGCAAGCGTATTAGGAATTTGATTGGACCATGTCCATTGCGTATCTCTCTTCGTCACAGGTCTAGACGTAGTCGCATTCTTCCCTCCCCGACCGCGTCGTGATTTTGGCGCTGGTGCCGCTGGAGCATCTTCTTCACCCGTAGATGACTTCACCTTTTCTGCAGCACTTACAAACCACTGGAGTAGGAACGCATACATCTCCAATGGTGTTTTATGTGCACTAATAGATTCAGGGTCGCCAACATCGATATCACGCATAGCTGATTCAAACTCAGCAAGGAGTCCAGACGTTACTGAGTCTAATAGTTTATTCATCACAGAGCCTTGTAAGGCATCGGCATGTCTGAACGAACGTATCCCAATGTCAATTAAAAGGCAGGACTCCAAACCAATATAATACGTACTTAAGCAAGCTTCTGTATGCATCAAAAACAGCAGGGGAAGTTATGTTCTCAGATGATTCCGCGACCCGTTCAACAGCATCTATAGCAAACAAGATAGTTCAGAAATAGCCTTGAGCCCTTATTCTATTCAACCACGAACCTTCCAACAACACAGTAATTTCACCAGCATCCATATTATGTATGTCATGTTCATTATCTATAACGTAGTTTTCTATATTTTGCAGATTTTGACACTCCTCCTGGAGTCGAAAATCGTCGGCCATGGCGAATGAAGTTGGAGGGGGTCGTCGCGTTGTAGCTAACTTATGTTTTCTTGGGTCGCGCGAGACGCGACGCGGGTGTCACATATATGTCACACATTCAGGAAATTGCCGAACGGTCAGCCACACGACTGGCTCGTAGACACACAGTCACTGAAATGTCGAAGATACCAAGTTAAAAAGGACAAGCTAAGGATAAGCGTGGTTTGAGAATCAGCAACTTATTAGATTCGTCATATATCATATACATGACTCCACATCCTTGCTAGTTGAGCACAGGATGGAAAACCTGAGTAAAGATACTCTCGAGATCTTAAAATTCCAAAATTCTAACTGAGACTTAATATCATACAATCAACTAATAAATCAACTAATACAATACTTGCATTCTCATTCTACGTCTCAGATAAGTTACATATTCATTTACCATTTTTAAATAACTCTAACTATTGAAGATCTTGTTCAGGCAGCTGTAGCTGACGCAGTGGTGTTGTGAACGAGTGATACGATCTGCTTTGGGAGATGCGGGTTTGAGCTGACAGCTGCAAATGCCGTGTTTGAGACTTTCAATGTCGTTGGCGAGGGTATGTTAACTGGCTGACTCCCAAGGTTTAAAGAAGAACTCTGCTTTGGGAAAACTTGAGCTTCCGTATTGAATACGACTAGAAGAAAGATAAAATGGTAAGTATGTAAGCCTGCTAGAACCATTTTTCAGAATATTAAAACTCACATTCGTCCAGACTAATGTGCTCGGGATCATCAAATGTAAGGAACCTAGACAAATACATTCAGTATTTCTCACAGACATTCAAAATAAAGGATAATACTAACAGATATTTCAAGACCTCAGCAAAGAAGAAACTCTCCGTATCATCAATGAAACCCGAGTTTGTCAACCTTACGTCGTTAATTCCCGCAAATGCGTTATTAACCTTCAAGAACTTGTCAATACTATGCGCCGCAGCAAGAGCCCGATTATAATATTTGATATCGCCTGTTGCCCGCCAAGCATAGAAATTACTCTCAAGTACCTCAGGGCGGAGAATATAGTCCGATCCACCATTAAGAACGTAGAAACCATGTTGCTCGTAAAATGCCAGGTCAGATGCAGACGGAGCTGTTCCTCCAGTGAAGTTTCCAGCGGGAGAAAGCCACGCAAAAGTCTCGGGACCGATACCGGTGCTATTTACAATAGTTAAAATTAGGAAATACGACTATAGCGGTAGGGTTTCTTACGTAGTGCTTTGATAAGTGTTCCAGCATGCCTCAACAAGGTCAAGACCGATGTTGAATATAGTACTATTATCTAAAGTTTTACCTCCGAGAATCCAGTTGCCACCATGGAAGCAAGCTAGATGAGACCCGATATGGCGAATTTGTGTACCATCAAAGTCCGCGAGATATGTATGGTCTCCGACAGTGGATTTCTATTGTGACATGTGTCAGATGGAATTTGTTTCAACAAAATATCAGAAGACTCACGTCAAGCAGGAACCTGATGGAAGAATCAACAGCAAGTCGCCATGTATCGATGAAAATCGGATCGCTCGTTCCAGTAAATATCGGATACTTTAATAGGTACTCAAAGTAACTATCGCTCCCGCCTCCCCATGTCTAATCGACGCAATTTTCAGTTATAATCCGAGGAGCACCAATAGAAGTATTAGATACATACAACATATGAACAAGTGAATTGACCCGTTGATGGATTGATACATTGCGCCGCTAACCCAGGCAAAGGGTCTTCCAGACTAATGATCTGACGAACGGACTTCTCGGTAAGTTCTCGGTACGTATCGTTTCCAGTTAATATCCTGAAGGACAAATTTCATTGATTAGTCGTAAAAATAGGAAAACGGGATGAGAACGCACGAAAGAAGTCCCCATTCAAGTGTGAGCTATGAGAAAATTTGTAAGTATTAGTTAGTGTGTTTTTAAAAATAACCTACTGTCCCAGCCTCTGCGATGTTAGTCTACCGGAGTAAAGTTAATTAAATAGAAGTTGTATATCCGAGTTTAGCCATCTTAACTCACACCCTGTATCTGGGGTTGATTTGTAGAGAAGTCCATTTCTCCGAATGGAAGAGCATTGTCCTGCAATGGAAGAGAAGTAGGGGAGACGGGATTATAAGCTTTAATTACTAACGTGGAAACGGAGAGAGTCCGGCTAGCTATGCTAACCAATGAAGAAGGTACTTACTCCCACCCAAGCAAAGGCCATTTTATCAGCAACCTCTTTTGCCTTTTCCACGAGAACATTATGCTGTCTTCCACTCAGCTCAAAAGCGCTAAGCAGGCCACCAACGTAGCGTATTGTTGTCTCGAACAAGCTATAGCATATTGAATACGCTTGGCATAGATAAGGATATTAATTTGATTTTTTTACCTAACAGATTCGTCGACCTGGGATCGACTGAAGTCGATATTAGCACTAAAATTGACAGCTTCATTAAAGAAGTCCTGAAGTAAAATCGAAGATGTTACACGAATTAAATTCATCAACAAAGGACGGAAGGCATACATCTAGACCCATGATAAACATTGTTCCTAGACCATCCACAATTGTTGCTCCCCATCCGTTTCTTCCATCGTTGAACGTCAAACTGACGGGTTGCAGATCGTCATGACCAAAAGCAAATTTTCTGTCAGAAAAGAAGAACAAGATGAATTAGATGCGGAATGTCAATCATAAGAAGTTGAATGCAGATCGAACTTACTTGTAAGTATTATATGATTCTGAGAACATGTCTCTAATAAATTGGCAATCGGCCGCCGCCGTGTCAGGAAGAACAATGTTAGAGCTCTGCACTGCAGCAGCGCTCGTCAAACCAGCTAGCGTTAGAGCCGTTGACAATACTTTTATTGATTTCAGCATTGTGGTCTCCGGTAAAAAGTAAAAGATAAAAGGCGGAAGTGTTGGCTATTAATTAATGAGAATGAGGAAGAATGCTAGGACTGATTGACCAGCTTGACAAGACTGAAGCTGTCTGCAGGCTCCAAAGCCAGCGGGCGGGTCGGGTAAAAGCTAGATAGAAATACACCGTGACCTCTTATATTTCCAAAGGATCGAAGTTCCGACCAAGGAATAACCACACCTTCACTAAAACGGAATATTCGGTAAGAACACAACGGAAGGGCTGGGAAAGTCCTGCTAGGTCAAAGATAAATACCAACAGATCCGTACCACGTAGGGTACTTACACAAATAAGGAGAGGGCGGTGATAAAGATTCTATCGAAGATTCATAAAATGATCCACAAAGTGTATATATATACAGAAGAAATAGGGACACAACCAGGCGCACACCAAGCTGAACTCGTTTCGTGTGTCGTGTGATGCATCGTCCGCATGCTATAGCCTGCTAGCGAGATGAAAAAGGGCGGAGAGGGGTAAATGAATGGGGAGAAAACAGACGAGAATGGAAAGAGTACGGTGTGAGCACGAGGTTCACGGTTTGCTTGTAATACTTTGGAATAATTTATCGAATGACTTCCCTGTCGGAAAGACAGCTGGCAGGACCAGACAAAGGAAGTTCAGGTAGCTATAAAGAGTCAAAGAGAGTTGATTGTGAGAGAAAGAGACCTGAACACACGCTCCATCTACGCGTATCACTTGTTCGAATCAACCTGTTTTTATTCTTAAGACCGTGATTTCCTGTCTTCTATTTCTTCTGATTTTCAATGCACTCAAGAAAACAGACCAGTCCCTATTTGAACTACTCGGATAATGTTCGCAAGTGGCCTTCCACACTTGAGGATTACCAATAGGGGGAATTTGTTATTAAAGCCCATGAATAGACCGAGACAGATGTCCCTTTATCTTGCAAAGAACCAAAGATAAGTCTAGAAGTACCACAATTGAAGACTTCCTCACATGTACCTGAAACCACATCCAAATCTTCGGGAGTGTCCATAAAGAACAGATAACAACGGTACTTAGAAGCATTGGTTTCATAAATAGAACGGACGATCAGAGCTTACAAATCAGCCCACAAAGTGTTGAGAAGCAATAATTCATTGACCTCGTAAAGTAAGAACATATTAGACCACATGGCCCAGAAAAAAGACAGGGATAAATATAGGAAATAGACTACATGCGAACAAATAGTAATACAACATCCAATAAAAAGGAATAAAAGAAATCTATTTGCTCGAGAACTAGACAAAATTGATGTCAGTCTTCAAAAGATGACCAAATTCTAATCATAAACTTACCTTCGTTACTGACTTGGTTCCCTCAGAGATAGCGTGCTTGGCGAGTTCACCAGGAAGGATGAGTCGTACTGAAGTCTGAATTTCACGAGAAGAAATAGTTGACTTTTTAGAGTATGATGCAAGCTCTGCGAATCCAATATTAATATCTCCCGTCAACAAAAAGCAAACTACTTTTGATACTCACTAGATGCTTCAGTTGCAATACGCTCAAAGATATCGTTTACGAAAGAGTTGAGAATGGCCATAGCCTTGTTTGAAATACCAGTATCGGGGTGTACTTGCTTGAGCACTGTTCCGGTAAAATATTAGTTAGAAGTCAGAAAAAATTATCGCACAAAGAACATACCTTTGTAGATGTAGGAACCGTAGGTTTCTTTACGGACTTTGCGCTTCTTCTTCTTTTCACCATCTGCTCCGGAGGAGGTAGATTTCTTTGCGGTCTTCTTATCCGCTACAGTCTTTGCTGGTGCCTTAGAGGCAGTGGTTGAGGCAGGGGCCTTGGAGGCGGTGGTAGAAGCGGGTTTTCCAGCTGCGGCCATTGCAATTGACGTAAAGGTTGATTGGTTTGTTTTGGGCTGAAGTGTGTTGTTGAGGTAGTTTGCGAGCGAACGTTTAGGAGAAAAGTCAAGAACAGTAATGGTACTTAAAGCGCGTCTCGGTTTGGGGTTGTTTGGCCAAGTTGTGTGACGACGCGTTCTGTGACCGAACCACGGATATGATATCAACAACGGTGTTTCGGCACAGCCACAGCCTCTCACTTATAAGCAACGCGTTTGCAAACGACCGCCTCACATTTACCTCTTTTACGCATCTAAAGCTCGCCTTAGCTTTCAACAACAACATCAAATTCTCTTTCACCACCTTTAATTCACTACTCAATCAACTATGTCTGGAAAGGGAAAAGCCGGAAAGTCTGGAGGAAAGTCTGGTGACTCGAGCAAAGCCCAATCTCGTTCAGCAAAGGCTGGTCTTCAGTTCCCCGTCGGTCGTATTCACCGTCTTCTTAAGCGTGGAAACTACGCTCAACGTGTAGGTGCTGGTGCCCCAGGTAAATACTCTTCTCCCGACTTTTGAAGCGAAATTTGGGCTAATGGGTTTTTAGTGTACCTTGCTGCCGTCCTTGAATATCTTGCCGCTGAAATTCTCGAGTTAGCTGGAAACGCAGCTCGGGATAACAAGAAGCAACGTATTGTGCCACGTCACTTGCAACTTGCCATTAGAAATGATGAAGAGTGAGTTGTTCAAGTTGTTTTCAATTTTATATACATTGATATTCATTGATATTTCAATTTAGATTGAACAAATTACTTGGTTCTGTTGTCATCTCGCAAGGTGGTGTTGTACCACACATTAACCCAGAGGTAAGGCGATCTCAGTTATTTTTTGGGGATATTAAACTTACATTGTTATCTAGCTCTTGCCCAACAAATCTACGAAGGGCAAAAAGGAGTCGCAAGAAGTATAGATTATTTTTCCTTTTTGATATCATTTCTTTGCTTTGTATTAGTACACATTGTATTACTGCATTTTTATTCAATTCCACTTCACGATACCAAATCTTAGTGTGATTTGAATTAGATTTAAGGGTCCAACATAACTAAATGTCCCTTTGTTTTGGGTTATCAGCATCTTTTGGTCGGGTTTCTGCTTGGATTTAGCCCAGGTTGGTAGGGTGTCGTATGGTGAATACTTGTTATGTCCCAAACAATTTAGTGGGCTTCTCAATTAGTCCGGATTGTGAAATCTCTTGCGATATGGATTCCTCATTGCGTAATGCAAATGGTCTTGAATCAGGATTTGACCCGTTATCCATTGCGAATGTTCCAAATATTGATTTGGGGTGCTTTTCAAAATACTTATAACATGTTCTTTCCAGATGGCTGGTCGGAATGCAGTCTAAAAGAAGACAAGAAAAAAAACATTGTTATGTCGGAGGAGATAGCACATCCTCTTTACCGAATACTGGTGCTTGGCATCATATCGTCGCAAGCTGTTCGTTCGTAATTCTACGATTCTATGTTACGAACCAGCTGCGCTCCAATTCTTGGCATACTTTTTTCTTCGGAAACCTTGTTCGGGTTAGCCGAAAACCTCGACGGGACCAAAACATGCACATGCTGGTTGTCATTGGTATCGCATTTCCTTTGCGGTTGTAGAGCGCTTGGGCTATTCAAAGAAAGAAGAGTGTACTGTGGATTACAAACCCACCAATAGTTTACGCGCAAACTTTCTCTGCTTTTCCGACGAAGCTTCATGGTTCATCCCCCGATACCGGTGGAGTAACTTTGAAAAAAAGTGAACATGTTCTCTATATTACCATGCTTCTTGTCATGATTCACTAGCACCAGCATGCGGTATTAGTATTGGCTGTAGGCAATTTTTGTTCCTCATGAATAGGTATTGCCTTTGAAAGTTGACAGGTCGTCTTTTCAGGAAGTGATGCGGCGTTGCGAAGTTAGTACACATATCATTCACGTTTACTTGAAACAGCTATTCTACCAATCTTCCTTGCCCATCATCTTCAATGCTTGGTCGACTTGATCGGTTAGGGACTGTTTATCTCGACCGAGAGTAACCCAGTTGACATCATCCATTGACTAAACAAGTTCGACAGAAGCAGGGTTCAGGAAGGAACAATAATTTTGACCTCCGGTGATAATCGATAAACAACGACTCACATACGTGTACTAAAAAATTTCAATGTAGCTGCTTTCTTGGCTTTTAGGAAAGACCTCCGCAGTCGAACTCTAGAACCATTTAATTTTGCAAAAAAAATAGCAATACAATTAAAAAACCTCTCTTGGTTGTTTATGAAGAATCCTCTTGAATAAACTTCCGCAATGTACCATGCACGAAAGATAAAGCTAATAGCTTCCAGTGCATATTAAAGAAGCTTCCAAGAATCGGCCATAGCCATAGGTGTGCTTCGAATGCATCATGGCGTTGTCAGCACCCCTGTATCAACGGGATCTCCGCTTCCGGTTAGAAGGAGCCACACCTCACCTTTTCAACGATAAAATAATTAAGGTACTGTCAGATAAGCATTCAAACGTGGATTTACGATTCGAGGGGCAGTTTACTCTTTTGACCTTTAATCGCAGTGTTTATGCTATTTATAGGCCGATTGCTGGTATTACTTAAAAACGTGTCCCGCCACTCAACGCCTCGATGGCTGTGGGTTCCATTTTAATAATAAAGAAGTAACGTGGGTGGAACAGAATCAACAGCCAATCATAAAGCGTCCAACAATCGCAGAAGATATCTCGCTTACAGAAAAAAGAGTAATTTTGGATCGCGCATATTCATCGCATAGTGCTTAGATGAATCATCACTAGAAGCTCTTGGCATTTCAGATCAATCTGCCCTTGTTGGTATGACGGGATAATCAAACAAGACGTGAAGAGTACCGCGTTGAGATTGCGGAGCAGAAAAAGCGCCTCATCAGCCTGGAAATTGGGGCGTAATAGTCCTGACAGTTCTCACACATAGAAGACTCTTTTTTTTTTTCAAAAAAAAAGATAAACTGATTTCCGTGAAACACCGTTTTGTTTTTCTTCTTGCCAAGATCTAACAAAGGGGGTGCATCCTGTGAACAAAACATAATTCTAATAATAATGGGGGGGAAGACGACCGCGTATAAAATGAAGTCAAGTCAACCGAACTAAAAACAAACTGTGCTTTAGTAGTCAGACGCGTACAAAGAGGCCCCAAAAACTAGCGCGTTATTTCGCAAGAGATTGTTAGCTAGTACTTGAGCCAGATCGGTTTCGGGATATAAAGTAGCTTGTCTCCACAATCTAGATTCAGTCCGAGACTCTTTTTCTCTCCTGCCGCTCCTTCATCCCCCTGCCATGGCTCTTAACATACTCCTGCTGGTCGGGTCCGTGCTTCTGGTATGCCTTCTCGTTCGTGCATACTCTTGGATACGGATCTAACCTTCACTGAACTTTAGGCTATTGTCGAAGTTTTCCTTTTAGTTCTTGCTGGATATGTTCTCGCTCGAATGGATATCCTTAACAAACAAACAAGAAAACAAGTCAATAGACTCAATATCACAATCTTTACTCCAGCTCTTCTTTTTACTAAAGTAGCATTTTCCCTCACTGGTCGTAAGTTAATACTCTTGTACCATATCATACATCCACTAACCTCATACCTCCTTAGCCGAGTTCATCCAACTATGGATCATTCCTGTCCTTTTCACCATTGTCACAATAGTATCCGCAGGTATAGCATACTTCCTTGGACTCTTCGCCGGATTAAAACGGTCGCATAGGTTTGTGCCAGACATTTAAAATCTTTTATGACTTTATTGACTTTATCAAAAGAAACTTCGCTATCGCGTGTGCCATGTTCATGAACTCAAACTCCATTCCTATCGCTTTGATACAAAGTCTGACTCGCACTCTTGATAAGCTGAAATGGAACTCGACTGATACTCCTGGTAGCATGCTAGGTCGAGCTCTTACCTACATGGTCCTTTACAGTACCCTAGGGAATATTCTTAGATGGAGTTACGGTGTCAAGCTCTTGGAGAAGGCCGATGACACTCCCGAAGTTGACGAAAAGAAAATAACCGATCCTGAGTCCCAAACTCCTCCTACAAGTGGCCTAACCACAGCAGTGCACAGTCGATCCCCATCCGACAGTACAACTACTGACTGCAAAAACAAAACTGATGCACCTATTACTAGTGATATCGGAGACAACTCTTCACAATCCCGTTTCTACTTCTCCGAAGAAGCAGAACGCTCGGACAACTCTCTCACTGAAAACCAACCAAATCAAACACTTTCTCCGCAAGATGGACTCCACCCTCTTTCCACTGTAACCTCATGTGCTACCTTAGCTCCCGCCACCATCGAAGCTACGTTTGATATTCAGAAGAAGGCGGACATATCCATAGATCAGCGCCCGACCCCTCCTCAAGGGCGCTTGGGACCGCTTAAACGTTTCTGGAATGGATTCCTTGACTTTATGACCCCGCCCTTGTGGGCGTCTCTGGCTTCTATCGTTGTCGCTGTATCTCCGCCAATTCAGGATGCAATAGCCAACCATATGTCCCCAGTGCGAAATGCTCTTGAATCTGCCTCAGATTGCTCTATTCCGTTGACTATGGTCGTCCTTGGTGCCTATTTCTACACTCCTCCTAAGGGTACTAAGGAGCGTCCTCTCAAGGAGAGGATCATGGCACTTTTCAAACGCTCTAGCTCTAACTCTAGCCAAGTTGAAGTCAGACAGGCATCAACTCCATCCAATGAGGATGATATTTCTCCCGTACATCCCCATGAGAATCGAACATTTTTGGTTGCTATCCTTTCACGCATGATCCTTACTCCAATGATTGTCTTGCCTATAATGCTTGCATTTGTCAAATACGATGTACCCAGGGTCTTTTCAGAGTGGGTGGTCTTACTTTTGTTTTGTAATATTAATACTTACATTCTATTGCTTCAGCCCCGTTTTTGTCGTTTCTAACGTTCTCCTTGCATCTGCCCCTGTGGCCTTGACATTGGCCCAGGTAAGTACAATGATTTTCATATCATCTGAAAGTATGTGTTACTTATACGAACATCTATATAGATGTCATCTAAGAGTGGTGCTGGAGACGTCTTCGAGAGGATGCTTAGTAAGACTATCTTCTGGTCTTACTGTGTTGCGACTACACCTGTCACCATAATCTGCGTCGTCCTCGGTGTCCTTATTGTTGACTTCTAAAACTAAAACTTTTTTTCTTGTCAATAGAATTTAGTCTCATCTCATCTCGTCTCAGTTTCTCGCTTTCTCCTTCAGTTCTTCTATATAGATTTCTTCTTTAAGCGCGACCACTCAAGCGCATCTTCGTCTACCCTAGTACTATTCACCTCCTTGAACCTATGCTTACCTGCAACAATAGCTTAATACCTCTGTTTTTCTCACCTCAACTCCCGTCTCTACTAATCGCATCTGTTCTTTTTTGACATTGCTCTGCTCTCCATCGCACTCTCTCGTTTTTCTATATCTCCACTTGCCAATGTAGCATTTATATCATGGCATTAGTCTTGGATTTCCTTTCTGATTTTTGAAAATGGTGACTAGCCCTGTACTTCTCTCAAAGATAGCGTTGTATGCGGTAGTTACCTCCCTAGCCTCACAGGTTTTTATATCAATAGAGTTATTTTTGTCCTCCTTTCTTTAAAGCGATTTAAAAAGCGAATTTCAAATAGACAAGAATACGCGGAAGCCACTGGAAGCCACCGGTATCTGATCGGGTACAACCACGCGAGCTGACGCGCGGACGCGCCTAAAAGGAAGTCAAGAAGATCGACGGGTAAACGACAATTCTTGTCTCGTCCGACTTCCGGAAGAAACCCATTCCTGTGTTCTTACGGTAAACCACCACCATCTACAACACATTCTAGCGCGTCGCGTTGCGACATTTCGATGGCACCCGTGCTTACCTTGCTCAAGGTTGTACTCGAGGTAAGTTCTTTGTAGTTTCAGTTTAAATAACGTTGAGCACTCAGCGGACACTCCATCGCCACTTATCTATCTAGGCTATCCTTGAAGTCTTCTTGCTTTGTTTAGCAGGATATATTCTTGCGCGGAGGGGAATTTTGGATAAAAAAACACAAAAGGTGTGTGACAATCTATATGTTTTGGCGATATGTTTTAGTTCTCATGTGGTTCGATTTCAGCAAATAAACCGTCTTAATGTCTCGCTTTTCACGCCCGCCCTTTTGTTCTCGAAAGTGGCCTTTTCTCTATCTCCTGGTAAGTTTTCACACCACATTAATATCTTTTCACGCGTTTGCACGCGATGGGAGCCTTCAGGACGGCTTGGTTGGGATGAACACGCATAATGAATGACGTTTAATTTTAATGTTCTTGGCACTAAGCGCACGTTTGAATTTTCTTTTAAATCTGATTGCCTCTTTAGGAAAGCTCAGAGAATTATGGATTATACCTATTTTCTTCGTTTTTGTGACAGGAGTATCAATGGCTGTTGCATATGTTCTTGGATGGATATTCCGCCTTAAAAGGTCCCAGAGGTATGTATTTCATATATACTACTCTAGTCGTGTCCTAAACTGTTTTCGCATTCTTTCCCCTATATGCTGGGTTGAATAGAAATTTTGCAATAGCTTCATCAATGTTTATGAACTCAAACTCTCTCCCAATTGCTCTTATGCAAAGTTTAGTGGTCACGGTCCCAAATTTGAAGTGGGATGATGACGACTCTAAAACGGCAATGATTGGTCGAGCACTTTCCTATCTTGTATTGTATAGCACGCTAGGAATGGTGCTTAGATGGAGTTACGGAGTCCACCTTTTGTCACAGGCAGACCCAGAAGGTCAAGAATTATCGAACGAACGTAGTTACGATCCAGAATCTCAGCCGCTGTTGAGTGATCATGATGACTCTTGTCCAACAATCGAGACAGTGGACGACAATACTCCTTCTGTCATACTTACTAATCATGACGAAAATGTATCCGGATCTCTGGTAGAAACACAAGTTGAAAGTTTGCACCCTCATTCGTCACAACCACAAAATCGAGTATTTTATTCCTTCCCGAATACTCCCCAACGTTCCGCAGTAAACTTAGCTACCGGAGAAGCCAATGGGAATACTCCTTCTAAGACTTTTACTTTGAATCATGATGTTGAATCAGATTCAGAATCCGATAGTGGAGAAACTCTCACTGTAAACTTAAATCATCATGCCCGTAATACTCCCGAACCATCTCGTCTGCGCGAGTTTTTCAAAACTTTAGGGGGGAAAATCATGACATTTTTACATGCATTTAACGAGTTTATGACCGTTCCTCTCTGGGCTGCACTTTTCTCTCTGATTGTAGCATTAATTCCACCGGTCCAACACACGCTTGATGTCCATGTCCATCCATTCAAGGGTGCTCTTCGTGCGGCAGGGGATTGTTCTATCCCTCTCACGCTAGTTGTATTAGGGGCTTACTTCGTTTCGGCATCAACTACTGTTAGTGAAGCTGGTCCAAATCCTCTGTCGGGTGAAAATGGGGTGGTAAATGGATCAGAGATTGAACATAACAGTGTATCCCGCAGTACAAGTTTCGTAGGAAGCGTGCGCAGCATGCTAAGACTCTCACGTCTCGATCGCTCGAGAAGCAGAGGAAGGCGAGAAGAAGACTCACCTAGGCCCGGGGAGTCACGTACTGTATTCATTGCTGTGGCATCAAGGATGTTTGTGACTCCTCTTTTGATTTTACCGCTGATGGCTATTGGAGCAAGATATGATTATCCAAAAGTCTTTGATGAGTAAGTGCACCTTATCGCACGTAAAAAACAAATTTAGTTAATCCTGAACCTTCACAGTCCCGTTTTCGTTGTATCTAATGTATTACTAGTTTCGTCTCCTCCTGCTCTAACTCTTGCACAAGTAAGTCTTTTAGTCCAATCTTATTCTGCTATGACTCATTTTGTGGTGAAAAGATAACACAAGCGGCATCTGGTGATGCATTTGAACGGCTTATTAGTCGAACGATTTTCTGGTCCTATTGTATAATTACTCCACCCGCGACGATTATATACGTCGTTATCGGACTCTTACTTGCGAAGTTATAGAACCCATAGACAAAACTATTTTACCTCTATTACGAATTTAGGTTACGTTGGCTCATGTTCAGTAGATAATCTCACGAGAATTTTTAGCATAAGGGGTAGGACGGGGTTTAGTTGCTGATAACAAAGTTTTTGTTTGTCTTGTCTAGCTTCTATCTGTCATCTTTTATTTAAAATAGGTCTTAATTGTTCACGACCATCTATCACTATTTCTTGTTATCTCTATGTATAGTATGTGGTCCTTGTGAATAGTTATTCTCAATATGTATAATACAGGCCTCATGTAATTATTAATACTCATATAGACTCTTGCATGACACAAGCTCCCATGGCCTCCGTTTATTTGAAAATATATCGGAAACAAATTTAATTTGTACCTGTAACATAGGGGGATCACCTGGTGCATAGCTCCACACGAGAAATCTGGCGGGCCCCAATCAGATTAATTTATCACATTCTTTTCTTTTTCATCACATCAAGTAATTGCGAGTCGAGTCATATCTACCTTCCCTTTTCCGGACATTATAAATTATTTGGCTTATAAACTAGATTAACGTTATATTCTCAAGCTGTGAATAAACTCATATTCTTCTTTACGACTACTCACTTTTCCTTTATCTATATAACCTAAAGCTCGAGTTTTTGTGTGTGTGATTATTGTGATTGCTGCGGCATCTTGATACTTAATTGTTGCTACATCACAAGAACAAAGGAGCGGGATGACGAAAGTTTGGGTTATTACTGGTATGGTTTAGGACTCGTTTCCTCCTTATCCGCGTTCATTATCGCGTGAGCATCAAATATTGAATTCATTAATAGGTACTTCATCCGGTTTAGGGCGTTCACTCGTCCAAACTGTTTTAGAAAGGGGCTATAATGTCGTTGCTACAGCTCGAAACGTAGAGAGTCTGAAAGAATTTTCTACCGAGTCAGTTATCATCCGCTTATTTATGGCTCTATTAATAACTCTAGCATCGACGTATCAATGATTGATATACCTGGTATAACCTTACTGGAATATAGTCCGAAATACGAAGCTAGATTCCATGCATTGAGGTTAGACGTAACATCTCCTTTTGCTGAGCTTCGTGTCGCTGCAGCAGATGCTGTAAGGAAATGGGGTAGGATAGATATACTGGTTAACAATGCGGGGTTAGGTATGCCTTGTATAAGTGAGGAAGCGGGGTAAGTGGTTTAGTTATACACACTGATTGATCTGAATCTAATACTCATCAATCGTTTCATAATAATTGGTATCTAAATGACCTCTCTTTATGAACCCCGTCTATCTGTAGTGTGGAAGGCTATCAAAAACAATTTAACACTAATTTCTTCGGACCTTTGAACGTTACGAATGCTTTTTTGCCGTATATGCGTGCACAACGATCTGGAATTATCGTTTTTATTGGGAGTCGCTCTAGTTGGAGGACTAATATTGCCGTAAGTCTATCAATATATCATCATAATAGTATCAGGTTACGAATAAGTTCTAATGTATTCTGGGCTTATAGATGATAGGTAAGAAATATCAAACTGTGAAACTACTAAGCTACTCTAATGCTTATGAAATTAAGGCCCCTATTCTGCTTCAAAAGCTGCTCTCACTGGTACGTATCATTTTTAAAGAGTATCGAGTTAGAATTTCAACTTAAAATTGAATTGTCACCAATACAGCGACAGCAGAGACTCTTGCGGCAGAGGTGGCACATCTCGGGATCAAAGTTCTGAATGTCCTCCCCGGGGCTTTACAAACCTCGAACTGGATTAACGTAATTTACCAACAAACCTCTCCAGATGCTCTTCTCCCCCCTCTATACACTCCAGAAAACACAGTCCCCGACGACTCAACAAACGAAAACAAACAAAAGGAGGAGAAGCCCTCGAACCAAAATGCCGTGAAGAGTGAAATAGAGACTGAGTCTGAAGGGCATATAGCCGATTACGCCGCTCTACGAGCAAGGCAATTAGAATGGATGACCAAGGTTTTGAACGAGGGGGACGCGGATAAGAGCGCTAAGGCCGTTATTGACGTCGTTACTTCGGAGGGTAGTTCCTTAATCACAAAAGACGGGAAGACTCGTGGGTGGCCGGAGTTGGATATGTTAGTATTAGGAAGGGATGCAGAAGCTAATATTCGGGATAAATGTAACGCCGTCTTAAGAAATCTGGATGAGTGGCAGGATGTGACTAGAGGTATTCTTAGAGATGATTTGAAGGAATCTTAAGATCAATCTCAAGAAAAGGAGTGTAGATCATTAATTATCTCTGTATCTCCTTGTTTCTTAGGTTTATAATTGGTTCCTTGAAAATTGAAACCTATTACCTAACCACTCGATTTTATGCGGTGATAGTATAATACTGTGGCATATTAGCAGATGTCGATTTTTCGTTTTCATATTTAAAGCTTTTCTTGACACACCGCTTCAAATACATCGTACAATTTTGCGTGATCATACCATACATATGTGACATACAAAGACTGACATGATGATGGTACCGTAATATGACAAAATAAACCATAGAACATAGCTCCATTCGCAAAAAAGGTTTGAAAAAGAAGGGAAGAAATATATGCGAGATGAAGATAGCGCAAGCGAAAAATAATGCTAGCGGGGGGAATGGTCTGCTTATGCGGTGGCCCTGAAAAATTTGCAAGTTAGAGATTAAACATATAATCATTCAAGAGCTACATACTTCTTGTGCGATGCCTTGATCGCAGCAGCCTTTTCCTTGCGTTCAGCAAGGCGCTTGGCGAGGAGAGTGTCGTATTCAGCCTTAACCTCCTTCTGGGCCTCAATACGACGTCTCTTGATGGAGAGCAAGTGACGACGGCGTTGTAAGCGCTGAGGAGTAACAAGACGCTGAATCTTAGGACTAATTAATTAATTAAATACATGAGATTATTAGTATATTTGCTATTTTTAAAGGGAGTTGACTCAAACGTACGCTTTAGTGTATTTTTTCTCGGGGTTCTTTTTGCTGGTAACCTCACGGCGGACAACGTATTGTCTAACATCGTCCTCCTTTGAAAGGTTGAAGAACCTGCGGATCTTGGTAGCACGCTTGGGACCAAGGCGCTTGGGGAGAACGGTATCCGTTAAGCCTGGGATTTCACCCTCGCCCTGCTTGACAACGACGAGTGAAAGGACTGCGATATCTGGGCCAACGATGCAACCACGGACGGACTTGCGGTTGCGCTCACCAGCACGACGGGGGCGGTAGCAAGAGTGTCCTGCAGAGAGGAGAAGACGGACACGGTAGGGGACGAGAACACCCTGCTTCATTGGGAAACCCTGCTTGTCATTACCACCAGAGATGCGGAAAATGTAGCCCTTGAACTCGTCTCCGAGGCTGTCTCCAGGTACTTCCTGAGACATCTTCTTGTCGTAGAAGATACGGAATCGACGCTCATCGTCGATATCAATAGTTTTTTGTTGGCCTTGAAAAGTTCAAATGTCTAGTTTAATAAAACTGATTATAATTCCATACGAGACCATATGCTCACCTGTGGCAGGATTAGCAATGTTGAACTTCATGTTGGAGAGCTCGGCTGTCCTCTATTGCGAGTACAAGCGTTTTGATGAGCTTAAAAGCGAGAGTCTTGTCTCTCAGATCGCGCAGTCCAATACAAGCGGTGGGTCTGTCACCGTACTTTTCGAAGCGTGTGCTGACCCGGGACTTGCCGAGGTACTATACAGCACCAAATGCAGATCCTCCTCCTGCTAAAGATAATACTTTGAACTCGTATTTTCCTCAAGACACCTTCGTTGTTAACGTTCCCCCTCAAAAAAATAAGCCAAAATGGGTCGCATGCACGCTCCTGGAAAGGGTATTTGTGAGTATACATTCTGATAGTTATGTTAGCTTCACAGGGAGCTGATGGAGTTATACAGCATCCTCTGCCCTCCCCTACAAACGCTCCCCTCCCTCTTGGCTCAAAACTTCCCCTGAGGATGTCATTGAGCAAATTACCAAGCTCGCCCGTAAGGGTCTTACCCCCTCCCAGATCGGTGTACAACTCCGTGACTCCCAGGGTATCCCTCAAGTCCGTTTCGTGACTGGTAACAAGATTCTCCGTATCCTCAAGTCTAACGGTGCGTCTCTGGGTATACTATCTTATTTTCCCTAGTGATTGAACATAAGATGCATTTTTATCCATTCATCTATTGGTACTATTTATGATACCATAATGCATTTATCTGCATGCCTTTTGTTTGGGGATAGGCCTGGCACCAGCCATCCCAGAGGACCTTTGGCACCTCATCAAAAAGGCGGTTGCCGTGCGCAAGCACCTCGAGACCAACAGAAAGGACAAGGACTCGAAGTTCCGCCTCATTCTCATTGAGTCTCGTATCCACAGACTTGCTCGCTACTACAAGACCAAGCAGCAGATCCCACCTACCTTCAAGTACGACTCTGCTACCGCATCCACCCTCATTGCTTAAGGCGGTTGTTTATTTACGTACACTTTTGGTGTCTGTGTCCTTTCGGTCTTGATGTTATGGTAGTCGATATACTTTTACATGCCTGTATGATTTCACTTTTCGATGTATGAATGCAATATAATGGGCTACCTCAATCACATCACTTGTGCCTTAAGCCAAAGCATGGTATAAATTACGTATGACCTTGTTTGAATCCTCCGTTGAACTGAATCCATCAAGATCTGTTTCATATAAAAACTACATGAACTTAAAATACATCAAAATCATTTCTATTTATCTCATTATATTATCTTTCAAGAAAGGCCTATAGTTTTCCTTTCACCTCCTCCAGACCTTCGATCCATTTTAACAGCTCTGTGTTCAATTTATCTGGTGCGGCAAGCATAATCCAATGATCGGTGTCAAAGTCTACGATTGTTGCATTCTTGCACCACTGTTGAATTGATAACTTCCCTAGTGCCGGTATACAGACGTAGTCCTTCAGAGCGGCACCAAAGAATACGGGGGCCTTAATTTCGTATTGAGAGGGTGAAATTTCTATTAAAGATGGATGTCAGTATAGAAGTTACGAGTTTGATAATATGCTTATTTTTCCCGACAAAGGCATAGTGGAAAACAAACCTTTATCATCATTTGGTGTATGATGATGAATCATAGCTCCATACCAACACCCAGGGGCTTCGAGGCCGCCTTTCAGCAGGTTTTCCTTGATTTTTTGGAGCTCCTGTTAAATATCTATCAGCTTAACCTCTCAATATGACAAAAGCCAGTGATACAGATGATCTGACCTCTTGTGGAAGATAAGAAGGCCCATTTCCTTCCTTACGATCGGCTAATAACCAAGCTTTAATCGCACCAACAGGTCCAATATGAGTTTTCCATATCGATGGATCCTCTGGGAAGACAATATTTAAGAAGGAGTCGATCTGTACAGTCATTTATTAGTCACATTACAAGAAGCATGAAAATACGGATTCTAGATCTCTGTTTAAGACAACTCACATGGTCATTGACGAGTTGTGATTCTTCGGCTAAGAACTTCCAATAACCAAAGTTGACGTATCCGACAAACTTCTCAGCCATGGCCAAGATGGCTTCGTAGTCGAATTTTTGGGGCGGTGGATTATATGACAGGGCCAAAAAGCCATATGCTACAAACCTTTCGGGCTTGTAGTAGACTAAACGGTTGACAACTCCAGAGCCCCTATATAACGTTCAATGCGAAGAAAATAAAAATTAGAAGGGGAGTTTAAACGGATGGTAATATGTCAGAAAGAAGAATAATTGTTTATACATACCAATCATGTCCAATCACGATGACCCTGTCGAGTTTTTCTGCGTCGAGGATATCAGTTAGATCGTCTGCCATGAGTTTGATACGATAGAGTTTCTCATCCAATGGTTTATCAGTGCCGCCATATCCTAGCATGCTGCAATGAATTAGTATCAATTAAGGAAATAGATACAGCAATAAAATGACAAGTTTGGGTTCGTTCAACACTCACTCAGGCACTAAAACCCCGAATCCCTTGGGCTTAAAAAAGTCCACTTGATAATGCCAGTCATAAGAAGTCGATGGATAGCCATGAAGGAATAGTACAGTTGGCTTCCCATCCGAGGCAGGAGAGTAATAATAATGATAGTTGAGTCCACGCGAAGTCTTAAGGTCTTTGTATAGTGAAGGATCCATGGTTTGTTTCTCCTAGATATTAAGGTTAGAGACACCTAACTTGTTCGTGTGGCAGGAATTGGAAGAAGGATGATTTTGATATTATCTTGAGTATTTAAACTCCCTGCCGATCAGCCGGTCCCTCGTGAAAAATATTACTCGCCTATATTGATATCAAGATTATCCGACTTCTATCATAAAATTGTTCTACTAGTTTTTTCCAGTATTCAAAAAATGCAAGTACTTCGACATGCAATACTGATGCCCCTAAGCTTGATGATGATACTACTTATTTTTGGTAATGGTGCTTACCTGTATATTTGTTCCGTACTTTTGTGTTGTCGAGACTAAGACTTCTAGATTCTCAAGCTAGATGCACTCGAAAGAAGTTTTCCATAACGTCATTTGTTTAGTATAGCACCGCATCGATATATTTATTCATATCTTATTAGTTAGCTGAGATACGCTTATTCATAGATAACTAATGCTATCTTGCTGCGAGTGAAATAAATGGGTTTTCAATCAAAGGGATAGACTCTCCATTGTCCCGGTTTGCGCGGAATCGGTAAGCTCGAGGCCCTTGATGACTTAACTTCCCGAATTCGCATTCAGTTTTCTGATGATAATCCCGCCTCAACGGCTTAGCGAAGAAGTGTAAGAACCCCAGCGTCCCTAGGTCTTATGGCGTATTTGAATAGCTTAGGGCGTCTGTAATGATGGTTAGAGCTCGCTTCTACACGAAAAGGTGCACAACTGCCATGGACCTGGCAAACCTCTTCGGAATTCTCCACGTCTGGATTAAAACGATTTCTGTACTCGTCAAGGGCATTTTCTATATTGCATGTCACAACTATAATAGTCATGATATTTAATCTAGGAGGTCATGTCAACTAACAAATTCTGCAGTCAGCTGGTCGTGAAAATGCAAATGTTTTTCTACGAAATGCTTCCTCGGACAAGTACTGACAAACACTATTAGGCGAAATTAAGGTAGTTATCAATTGATGTGGCATACATTCTCCCCTATACTAAAGGCCACGTTCTCCAGGTCTAAGGACAGGTCACTGCAATATACCGCTCAGGGATGAACTCATCGGGCTCAGGATGCTCCTCTGGATCCCGGAGAATCTACCTACTATATCCGTGATCTCAATATGACTATACTATGTATTTTAGACCCTGTAAGTGCGAACCAGGTGTTTCCCATAGCAACACTGTTGATGGACTATGGAAGCCATTAATTTCGTCGTCTCTCCCAACGATAATGGATAGTGACGATACAATAAGACCGTTCACTCTTCAGTTTCCTAAAAATATTCAAGGATCTTCAAATACCTTCTAATCAAGAGGCGTACCGTGAGAGAAAGAGATAATGCGATCTTGGTAGTTACGATTTTGAAGGACAGGAGGCGGGCAATTAGAAGGTATCAGAGAAGAAAATACCGCCTGGAAGGTGATAAATGACTAAGTTCAGGTGTAATAATGTTTGTTTGGTATTTGTCTCGACGATGTAAGAGTGGATTATTCAAAAATGCATAAACTGTGGGTTTTTTAATCTCTAGTGAAAACATACATCCATTATTTAATGATGACCTTATTTCATTCTAAGTTTATTTTCGATATTTTCGGAATAACAAGATGTTTGCTCCTTTACTTCTAAGAATAAGTCTGACATTCTCCGTTATGCATTATACATGAAGTGATTAATTAGTCCCCTGATGATGTTTCAACTTCATTATGTTGGTGAAGAAGTCCGAGTATTTCACTGTTCCTAGGCTTTATCGAGCACCTGAACGGCTTAGTATGTCTGTAGCAGTGTCACAAGATCCTGGATACTTCGGAATGTATAATAATACTTACCTGATGAATTGATTAGTATAATTAATATCTGGAATAATAAGATTTCCATCAACGTCAAGAGCCATTCTAATATCGCACGTTGCGATTATAGTGGCCATGTCGATAAAAATCTACCAAAGTACTATCGAATCTGATCCTGTAAGAAACAAAAAAAAGCTTACAGAATTCTCTGCAAAATACCTCCCGGGGCAAATTCTATGAGAATTGTTTTTGTTAGGTACAGATACTAAGTCTGCATGTTCAATGCGACATACCTTCTTCCCACACTAAATATGACTTTACTCGGCTCCAAGGGCACTTTCTTGCCCTCTGATGGAATGAAACGCTCTGGAATGAACTTATCAGGCTCAGGGTATTCTACTGGATCCCGAAAAATTGCCCTGTAAGTCCAAAATGAGCATGTGGTAATCCAACGCATTCTGAAAACGAACCAAAAATTGGCCATGACAACACTATTGGCGGGAATCAAGTAGCCATTTATCTCGTCATCAATCGATACAGTATGTGGACTAGCTGAATACGAGAATGTAGTGTTGGATTATTAGAATATGGAGATAAAAATATAACAACAAACGAGTTGTAATTATACTCTGCCACCTATGTTACCATTGAATTAGTTTGATATCATTCAATGTCATTCAATACCTTACCTCATGCACTCTTTTCTAATAGCATCAATGTATTTAAGCTTAGGGAGGTCTTCAAAAGTTGGGAGAGTGTTTCTCCCAATAGTCTTATCAATCTCTTCCTGTGCTCTTTTTTGCACATCCGGATGAAGGACCATAGCTAGTATAAACGTCGACAAAGCGGAGAAAGACTAGCAAATAATAGAGTATGAGTGTAGGAAATACCGAGATATGATTAACATACTGTGTCTGCCGCCCCTATAAACAAAACTAATTATTTCATACTTTTGTCTATATATTAATCTTGCTGCTTACCGGCATACATAATTGATGTAACTTTGGCAGTAAGATCTTCGTCTTCCTGGGAAATTTTACCGTTATTGTCCCTCAGAGACTCAAGAAGCCTAGCTGCTATAGAGGAGGATCCCAGGCCTTTCCCCTATAATCAAAAGAAGGTGGTGCTTGAGTAAGTAAATTCGTTAATTATTGCGGGTATTTCTATGTTCTTACAAGGTTCTTCTTGAACATTTCGTAGGGCTTCTTATACATATCCATAGACTTCTTATAGCCTTCTTCCGCTATTCTCATGAATCCCATACCTGGAATCCATGGAGGGAGATGTTGCAACCAAGGTACCTCATTGACCATATAGAAACCCTGGGCATCAGCAAAGGCTTCCATACCCTCTTCGGCAATCCTTATAATCGGATCGGTGATACCATTGGCTATTTTCTTTATTTTAACAAGATTTTTTGTATGAGGTCGAGACATAGTACTTGCCCGCATATCCATAAGTAACTCTTGTTATTAGGTCTGCTGCTGAACTGTGTAATTACGTAATTAAGATTGGTCGATTTGAAGCTAGTCAAGTTGACATACTATTTTAATACATCCAAAAAATCTTCTGGGTCCCTGAGAAGTAGCTCTGCTAGCCTATATGATGACTGAGTCTGGAATGCGAAATAGTCCGGGACGACAGACTGCTGTAAGAAGTGATGGAGCTTTTGACGAGACCTGCGTAACTCGGGGCCATAAGGAAGGACACCAACGAACCATTCACCCCATCCTTGGCTTTATAGAGTATTTTGATAAGTTATAGGCTATTAATATACTCGCTACATGTCGTTTCTTACAGATCATTCATGATAAAGTGTGGGCGAGATGAATATATATTCCCACGTTTCTCGAATAAATTCACCACAGTCTGATAATCATTCAAATAAACGTAAGATCTCCCAAAGACCTTCAGATGAGCAATTGGTCCTTAGAGGCATAGGTATAGTCAGCTTGCGAAATGGTTCTAGATGATTAAACTACCGTAAGTAGCTTTCCAGCCCCGTAGTGTTTCACACTCTCGTGCGCCCATCATGTCGAAAAAGTTGCCCAGAATTGGCAACCCCTTTGGCCCTGGAGGATATAGTAGCCCTTTCTTTGGCCCCAAAGGCCATGATAATAGAAGATAAAGTGCGAGCGATGCGATAGATACGATTAGAATGCCTGTCAGATGGGATTCCATAGCTAAGAACCGATGACGGGGGTGTCCTGTCGGGTGTGTACTTCTTAATAGTTGTGATTTATATACATATATAGCCTGGCCAGAAGGAGAGTTAGCCCCATACTCATTTTGAGTATCCGGAGTCTAAATAAGTTTTAAGAGGGGATGACTTAAACTCCCATTTCAAATGTTTATTGATAGCTGCCAAGTTCTGAGTTCCCTCTTATGTGCCTCGTCGTTCCGAGGCAACAAAAAGGGGTTCGTAGATAAAAAAAGTGTCATAGACTTAGGTCCTTATAAATGAGAGATTTAGCTCAACGGGAAAGGGGGAATTAAGATATATCCTCTCGACAATATCCCGCTTGAAAAACATTATTTGGGATTAGCTAAGTCGGAGTTCAAATTATCAAACAAGCAACGTCAAATAAGAATCGAGCTAATTCAGGGAGCTTCTTTCCTTCATGGTATCGGGATTCTAGGAATTACTAATTTAAAAAGAGTATTAATTAAATCTATATTATTTGATAATATTATAGACATCGGATACATGAAGACAATCTCTCCATATACTATGTACAAGCTCCAGTTAATTTCCAGCGGAGTATTCCGTTTCAATATTTTGGCAAAGGAGTTTTTCAAATTCCTTATTTCTGGG
Organism: Pyrrhoderma noxium; assembly: GCA_002287475.2. NCBI lineage: Eukaryota > Fungi > Basidiomycota > Agaricomycetes > Hymenochaetales > Hymenochaetaceae > Pyrrhoderma > Pyrrhoderma noxium. Next base: position 742,303 of record CM008260.1, read on the forward strand.
CTTAATTAAGCACTTGAATGGTAAAGGGTGCCTATTGTAGTGATTTACTGATATATTGTATAATCCAAGATCAGTATCTCTGCCACTTACCTGATTAATTGTTTGGTGTATTCCACATCGGGAACAATAGGATTTCCATAATTATCAAGAGTCTTTCCTATATCACAAGTCGCAATTATCGTGGCCATATCGATGAAAATCTATAAATATAGGATTAAGTAAGAGTCCATAAAGACAATCGGAAGATTACTAACACTACTCTCTGCGAAGTGCTTCCCAGGGCAGACTCTATGAGATTTTTGAGTGGTTGTACAAGCGATACACACGAGTAATACAACGTACCGCCTTCCCACACTGAATACGACTCTGTTTGGTTCCAAAGGACACTTCTTATTCTCTACTGGTATAAACCGTTCCGGTATGAATCTGTCTGGATCGGGGTACTCTACCGGATCTCGAAGAATTGCCCTTTGTACGTAGGTTCAGTTTGATGATTTTAATATTAATCCGGGTACGAACCAAATATTGCCCATGATGATACTGTTCTCCGGAATTAAATATCCATCGACCTCGTCATCTCTTGAAACAGTATGTGGGGCGGCTGGATGCATATTAATAATACCATATCGCAAAGAGTAGACCACAAATAAGAGTAACATACAGGATGCAACTACACTTTGCCACCTATATGATTATTGGATCAAAATGACACTCCTCTATATTTCAGTATCATACCTTAGACACTCCTTTCTAACTGCGTCGAGGTATGTTAGTTTTTGAAGGTCCTCGAATGTAGGGAGAATATTATTTCCAATAACCTCATCATATTCTTCTTGTGCTTTCCTTTGTACGTCTGGGTGGAGGACCATGGCCAAAATAAATGTTAAAAGGGTAGATACGGTCTTTTAAAAGGTTAAAGGTAAAAAAAAAACACAGAACACAAGCATTTTAATTCGTAATTTTGACTTACAGTATCGGCTCCACCTGTAAATGATTACTATTCAACATGCTAGCTTAAGTCTGGTACCAAAACACTACACTTACCAGCATAAATAATCGAGGTCACCTTCGCAATAAATTCTTCATCAGCTTTGTTAACATCTCCATTCTTGTCTTTAAAAGATCCAAGGAGCTTAGCCGAGAAGGAGGACGATCCTAGCCCTATTTCCTATATTTAAACAAGGAATTGCGTTGATAAGAGTAACAAAAGACTATTAAATTGATTTTATAAATATACCTGCTTCTTTTTAAACGTCTCGTAAGGCTTCTTATACATATCCATAGAGCTCTTATATCCATCTTCCACTACTCTACGGAATCCCATTCCTGGGAGCCATGAAGGGAGGAATTGTAACCACGGCAGTTCGTTTACTAGATAGAATCCCTGTGCATCGGCGAAAGCTTCCATCCCCCTTTCGGCTATACTGATAAACGGATCACTGATGCTAGTAACTATTATGAATAGAGAAAACAATATGAGCTGGACCTAGTATGAGTTTGGGGTATAGAATCAACATACTTCCATATCCATATGTAGCTCTTGTGATTAGATCTGCCGCTGAGCTGTACACACACGTAGTAAAACTAATCAGAGTTGATACCAGCTTACAGTCATCAAAGCTACGTACCATTTTACTATTTCAACGTAGCTTTCTGGCTGTCTGAGAAGCTATTCCGCCAGTTTATATGCAGATTGCATTTGCAATTGACGATAGTCTGGAATGACAGATTTCTGTAGGAACTGATGGAGTTTCTGACGAGACCTGCGCAATTCGGGGCCATAAGGAAGGACACCAACGAACCACTCGCTCCACCCTTGCCTAAATCGGATATAGTCAGATACTTTACTCATTTAAAGGCTTAAAATATAGTTTGTGTTTGATAATGCTTACAAGTCATTCATGACTAGGTGAGGTCGGGACGAGTATATATTTCCACGTTTCTCGAATAGATCAACCATAGTCTGATAGTCATTAAGGTAGATGTAAGATCTACCAAAGACCCTCAGATGGACGACAGGGCCTTATGAACAGGGTTTTTTTACTAATCTCTGAAACTATCCTGATATAACTAGCTCACCATAAGTGTCTCTCCAGGTCCTCAGAGTCTCGCATTCCCTTGCGGCCCTCATATCAAGGAAGTTACCCAGTATCGGTAGTCCCTTTGGCCCTGGAGGAAGTGGGAGAGTATGTCTCTGGCCGAAGCCCCACGATACAACGATATAGAGCATAAGAACGAAAGCCAACAAAGCTGATACATCCGTAAAATAGTCAGTCATGTTCATATTCAATATCTTGTCTCTGGGGAAGAGATAGGCATCATCCAAAGCAATAAATAGTATATGGGCCGCTTGGCCCCTGCTATATGGGGCATCAAAAGGTGTTCTGCATTCTTCATGAGACAGCAGTAGCTATGACTCCTCAAACATATGTCAAGTCGGAAGATTAATACAACCGGCTAAAAGTCAGGTTCGTCTAGACTGTCCATTTTCGGTTTACAGAAGAGGTAATGACTAAAAAAATTCCAACAGTGATTGCCAGTATCATATCGAAACTCTCCTCGCACATCATCGCTCCTGTGCGCTTGGAGTAGGACCATAAGATCACTGAGTAAAAGTAGGTCTGTTTCATATTTCGGCAATACTTAGTGTAACTATAATTTTGCTATGACGTATATATCCGGATCTTTCATAGCAATAACAAGGGAGAAAATTTATAACTGACTGTAGGAGGTAACTATATACTTATTACACAACATATATAGCAGTAAAGTCATTTACAGTAAATAGTGTACATATATATTATAATTTAAACGGGTATTTACCATAATTAAGACGTAGGGGAATCGAAAAGAAGTAGGATTTGCTATTACAGGTAGACTATTCAAGTTGGAGTTTGCTTCATGAAATTTTAAAGAAAAGCATGGAGAAAAAAGGAAGTCTGAGTTTCAGGGATACACGGAGAGCTCAGGAAATGATTTGGAGATATTGGAGTGTTTAAGAGCGCTGTTCACACGCTTGGAGTCAGCGTTTATACGTTTTGCTTAGCATGTTTGGGAGTGGTCACATTCCCAGATGCAGTCGGGCCTCTCACAATAATTGTTCAATACCCTCTTATTGAATAAATACTAGCTTTTATCAACGATAAAGGGAAAAATCTTATATTTTATTTGTTGTTGCCCCATTCGTAGATCTTTGTAAGAATTGCGAGGATGGAATACTTCAGACAATCTTATCTATAAAACATACTTTGTGGTCAGCCCAAGCTTCACTGAAATCATGGAGCCCACCGCGTCAATAGCCTCGGATTGATAGCCGCAATTAGTACTCGTTATCCTCCGTATATTAAATCTCTCTACATCACCAGCATACAAAATTGTTAACTTTTCCTAGTTTGTATTGTTTATCCGACTAAATCAACCCAGCTCGGGGTACCGAGATTAAAGCGATATTCCGAAGTTTTTAATATCCCCTAACTGTCATTCCCCCCTTTAATCTTACATATTGCGTGCATACTAGCAAGTATTGAAGACTAAGAGCGAAAGGCTTCATCGGAGTAAAATCTTATATGGTAGCCTCATAACAGGAGTAGGTATTTGTTCTCGAAATTATTGATGCTTTTTTTTTCAAGTTATTGGACTACTTAAAACAATTTGTTAAAGGCCCATAAAATACCGTGGTCAATGGAAAGTCACCCTTCCTTCCTGGTCAAGGCAGTACACCGCTACCGGAGCAGAGTAAGGTGATATCAGGGGATGACTTCCGATTGACTCGTAATTCAAATTCTCTCTGAGGGCGATATAGTCCGTCCCGGGATATGGTTTGTTAAAATTATCATTTCCTTCAGGAGCTAGCTCCGGGAGAGCGTAAATCGGTGTCTACCGAATATCTGACAAGTTTAACGGTATGTGCCACCATTAGGTACTTGTCAAGACGCAAACCTTCACATGGTATAGTATCTAAATGTTCATTGCGATAGCTTCCATCTTCTAATTTCTCTTTTTGATTAACTCATTTATTAACAATACCTAAGTATGACAAGTCGTAGAGGTAGCTTACTAAGAAACATTGTTTCTAGTCTTTTCATTGGGACAGTTTCACTGGAGCTCTTTGATATGTTATGAGTTACAAATGTATATAACCCTCATCCCGTCTGGCTTGGATTTAGGACAAAATTTTAGATCTCTGCCACCAGATATTACGCAAGCTTGGACTAATCCCCTAAAGGTAATCCTATGTCAGTGGCTCGACGGAGGAGCTGAAGAGAATCATAATTTCTAGGTGTTATCGAGCACTTGAATGGTAATGGATGCCTGTTGCGATAGCGTCACCCCAACCCCTTTTGGATAGTCTGTATCACCACCCACCTAACAAATAACTCTGTGTATTCCACCTTCGGAATAATAGGATTTCCGTGATCATCAATAGTATTTCCTATATTACAGGTTGCAAAGATAGTGGCCATGTCGATAAAGAGCTAAAAAAAAAAGGTCATAATTTTGCCCAAGATTGTAAAGATGATGGAAAGCAAACCAACACTATTTTCTGCGAAATACTTTCCAGGACAGAATCTTTGAAATGCGTCTTATTTGATAATGGAATTAGCAGATGTGTAGTCAATTCAACTTACCGCCTTCCTACACTAAATACAACTTTGCCCGGATCCAAAGGCAAGTTTGTGCCCTCGGATGGGATGAATCGCTCAGGCTTGAACTGGTCAGGTTCAGGATACTCGACTGGATCACGAAGGATTGCCCTTTGTGTATATTTATCAATATTTTACCCGTCATCTGCCAAATTCAATTTGATAACAAACCAGAAATTTCCCATAATTACACTGTTAGCAGGGATAAAGTAGCCATTAATTTCATCATCTCTTGTCACGACATGCGGAACGGCTAGTAATGGAAATAAGATGTTGCACCACCTAAAGTAGAATACTAAAGTAATAGTAGTACTTACAAGTTTGCACTACGCTCTGCCACCTGTAATATTATTTAGAAAAAGATTTCCGGAAAATCCTTGAGGGTTTTACCTCATACACTCCTTTTTAACCGCATCAACGTATTTTAATTTTGGGAGATCTGCAAATGTCGGGAGAGAATTTTTCCCGAGAACATTATCCACTTCTTCTTGGGCCTTCCTTTGTACTTCCGGATTGAGAATCATTGCCAGAATAAATGTCGATAGAGCAGATACTGTCTTTATAAAGCTTAGTATAAACGTATAAGACAGGTTTGATGTAAGTTGCTTACTGTGTCAGTCCCAGCTGCAAATAATACTGATAAATTAGTATCCAACCTTGATGTTAATTAATATTGCACCCACCGGCATATACCACTGAAGTCAACTTAGCAGTAAATTCTTCATCAGCATGGGTGACTACTCCGTCCTTTTCTCTAAAAGATTCGAGTATCCTGGCTGAGAAGGAGGAAGATCCTATGCCCGATTCCTGCAGTTAAGAGGTGCACTTTAGGGGGGTACCTCATCGAGACCGAAAAGATGTTCCTCTAGACTTACGAGATTTTCCTTAAACTTCTCATAGGGCCTCTGATACATATCTACGCGAGTCTTACTAGCCTCCTTTGCTGTTCTCAGGAAACCCATACCTGGAAGCCATGAAGGTAGGTATTGTAGCCAAGGAAGCTCGTTTACCAGATAAAATCCTTGTGCATCAGCAAATGCTTCCACCCCTTTCTCAGCTAAACGGACAATAGGGTCGCTAAAACTAGTAACTATATGCAAGATTGCGTTGTATGTTAAGCTAGTAGCTCATAAAGTATTGGTGGATCGCAAAAATATACCCTTGTATCCATAAGTAACATTTGTGATTAGGCCTGCAGTTGAACTTGTTATTTACGAGGTAGACACTGATCAGTATTAGATTTAGTTAGTAGCTCACAAAGTAGCGTACCATTTCACTACGTCCAGGAAGTTCTCCGGGTCTTTTAATAGGGACTCGGCAAGCCCATACGCGGATTGTTCTTGGAACGGGTAATAGTCTTGGACTACGGACGGTTGCAAGAATTGGTGCAGTTTCTCTCGGGACCTCCGTAGTTCGGGACCATAAGGGAGTATAGTTATGATACAATCGTCCCAGCCTTCCCTGTATATGATTAACTTCACTTCACCAACGGGTATATGTTTGTCAGGTGCATTGGAACCTACAGTTCATTCATGACAAGGCGTGGGCGGGATGAGTATATGTTCCCACGTTTCTCAAATAATTCAGTCATAATTTGAAAATCATTCAAGTAAACGTAGGATCTTCCAAGCACCTTCAGATGAACAATAGGCCCTTGTATAAGTGAGGTCTTAGCAAGTTTACTCCCGGATTTACGGGGGGACATTACCGTAATCATCCTTCCACCTTCGTAGTGTCTCACAGTGTCTAGCGTCCCTCATATCAAGAACGTTTCCTAGTATTGGCAAAGCCCTCGGTCCTGGGGGATATGGGAGTACTTGTTTCTTCCTAAAAATCCATGACCTTGAAAGGTAAGCTGCAACAGTCGCACAAAGTACGGCTAGAATGACCATGAGATGGTAGTCTTGCATCGTGAAAAGAGTATTGGTAGGGTGACCAGGTAATTATAGATATGACTTTATATTTCCGCTCACATGAGATTATTCAGGTCAACATCATTCAAGAGCTTATTGTGTGTGTCGTGAGAGTAAAGAGTCTATCCACTCCGTTTCTCGTTGGGGAATGAGAAGCGCCTCTAAAGAGGAGACCGGTGGATAAATATTCGTTTTCGACATGAGAAATGGCTACCAAAGAACCCTTGTATTTTTGAAGTCACATTTACCTCATATGATCGTCGCATTCTCAAATTGTGAGACAAATACTAAATTGATATTAATCCTCGGGATCGGGACTGGTCACAGTTAGGGAGAAAACGATATTGTCAGTGGACTAGCATATGTATAGTCCTATGAATGACATGTACCAACTCATTTTCGGAGATTGTAGGTCTTTGTGCAATGACGTAAACATGAGGCGCAATGCCTTTTTGAAAATGTGGAGCTGTCAATGATGGCAACTATTTATAACATTTCATTCATTCCAAAAAACAACCATCTTGCTTCGTAACACGGATTAAAGTTACAAAAAATCGGCGTTTTCTTAATTATGTTATAGGGGCCCTACATTTACCTATTTGCAGAGCTCTTACACCGGTTCGAGGGATCAGAATTTTGTCTACAAGAGTTTCTCCAAATGGTTTCTAGTTGCATATCATTCAGTCAGAATTTATCATACAGAAGATTAAAATATCAAATAATAGGACCTGAGTTCATATTAGTTTTCCGGTGACATTCCTGAATCAATAACTTGACGAAGAAGCTTGAGAGAATCATTATTTCTAAGTGTTATCGAGCACTTGAATGGCATAGGGTGTCTACATATAGTGTCATCTCAAGCCTCCAAATTTCCAATAAAATAAATTATATGACCACTAACCTAATTAATTGTTTCGTGTATTCTACATCTGGGCTGATGCGATTTCCATGGTTATCAACAACCTTTTCTATGTTACAAGTTGAGAGTATAATAGCTAGGTTGATAAAAAGCTGTAAAATTATGAACTCGAATACTATAAAGAAGGTGAAGGAAAACCGACACTATTTTCTGCAAAATATTTTCCAGGGCAAATTCTATCAAACGGATCCTAGTAAGTAATGAGAGTTGTAAATGCGTTTACAGATCAAAGCACCTTCGGCCTACACTGAATACGATTTTTCCCGGATCCAAAGGAGACCTCTTGTCTTCTTCGAGAATAAATCTCTCTGGAATGAACTTGTCGGGGTCAGGGTATTCTACCGGATCCCGAAGGATTGCCCTGATGGTTTAAGTCTCAATATTTGTCTATCATCTATCAAAGCCTATTTTAGAACAAATCAAATATTTCCAATAATAATACTATTAGCGGGGATAAAATACCCATGAAACGCATCGTCTCTTGTTACAATATGAGGGGCAGCTGTTTACGAAGGTAGATTATAAAGCCACCAAGAATATCTTAAAAAGGTAGAAGAAACACTCACGAGTTGCCACTACGCTCTGCCATCTGTGGGGTTATTGGATAAGATCAGCCCTTCCTAAATGTGATTTATTGTATTACCTCAAACATTCTTTTCTGATGGCGTTGATATAATTCAGTTTTGGGAGATCCGCAAATGTTGGAAGAGAGTTTATCCCAACGACATTATCCACTTCTTCTTGGACCTTCCTTTGTACTTCTGGATTGAGGACCATTGCTAAAATAAATGTTAATAGAGCGGACACTGTCTTTCGAAAACTGAATATATGAGTAGTAAGAGGTTGAGATAATTTAATTTACCGCGTCAGATCCACCTGTAAGCGAAGGTGACTCTATTAGTTAGAATTCTTAATTAGGTAGTACTAGGAGTAAATTCACCAGCATATATATTTGAGGTGACTTTGGCAGCAAACTCTTCATCATCCTGTGAAACCTCTCCATTTTTTTCTCTAAGTGACTCAAGTAGCCTGGCTGATATAGAGGAGTGTCCCATTCCCATTTCCTTTATTGAATGAGAAATGTATTAGAAGATATTAGATATTACCATTAAAACTTACAAGATTCTTTTTAAACATCTTATAAGGATTCTTATACATGGCCATAGACTTCTTATATCCATCTTTCGCAATTTGAAGGAAATTCATACCCGGAAGCCATGAAGGTAGGTATTGTAACCAAGGGATCTCGTTTACCAAATAAAATCCTTGTGCATCGGAAAATGCCTTCATCCCCTCCTCTGCTGTAGTAACAATCGGGTCATCAATGCCAATAACTATTTCATATGTTTACGTTATTTATTAAAAAGTCTCGTGCAGGATCGTTGTACGACTTTGACATGCCTTCATAACCATAGGTGACCCTCGTGATTAAATCTGCGGCTGAACTATATCAACACCGATTAGTTTTAGAATTAACTATTGATTGCAAATTCAACATACAGTTTCACTGCATCCATGAAGTCGCTCGGACTTCTGAGTAGCAGCTCTGCTAGCCTACACGATGATTGCTTCAGGAATGGATAGTAGTCCAAGACAGCAGACTGCTGTAAGAATTGATGGAGCTTCTGACGAGATCTACGTAGCTCAGGTCCATAAGGAAGTACAGTAATAGACCATTCATTCCACCCTTGTCTTTTCGGATTTATTACTCTTATCAGATATTATGAGCTTGTAAGCAATAATGACACTCACAAGTCATTCATGACCAGGTGTGGTCGAGAGGAGTATATATTTCCTCGTTTCTCGAATAAATCAACCATTGTTTTATAATCATTCAAATAGATATATGATCTTCCGAAGACCTTTAGGTGGGCAATAGGACCTTGTATACTCCGTTCAGTAACTTTGTTCGGAGTCAATATGAAAGGACCCACCGTAAGTATCTCTCAAGCTTTGTAGAGCCTTGCAATCTCGTGTAGCCATCATATCGAGAAGGTTACCCAATATTGGCAACCCTTTTGGACCTGGAGGGTAAGGATATGCTTGTGTCGATCCATACGACCATTTTTTTGATAGATAGAGTCCAAGAGCAATGCAAAGGGAGGCGGATACATACGTAACATAGGATACCATGCTTTGGGGACACTACTTAGGTTGTCGAGGAAGTACTAGGTAGTTCAACATGCCATATATAACCTATCACATTGTGAGAACAGCTTTAGGATTAGCCATACATTTTCCCGAGATATAAGGAATAATTTCTATTCCTATAGCTACCCTGGACTCAAAGCAACACTAAAAACGGCTTTGAAATTACTATTTCCAAACATTAGAGGACATGCAAAGTCCCGATTTAAAGAGAAGGCGGTTGAAGAATCGGTTAGTGTTGTTCCCGAGTTCTCCTAAGTCAATATAGCGGATAAAAAGCCTATTCACCCTAGATATAGGAGATAGGACTAACAGTATCCAACAACGATTAAATCTTCTCGGTATGACCCTTTTGCACGTTAGTCGGTTATTTACATTTGGGATGAAAACGTAAGGGTCAAAGGTTTTTAAGCTCCAGTATAACGTGATCCATGGTAATTAGCTATCCTACTTATACATATCGACGATTGTGCCACCACTCTATTTAGATTTCGGGACCTTGCTTCTGGGAATAGACCACGTGTCTAACTACATTTACATGGCGAATACACTCTTAGTTATGATCAAAAAAATGCATTATGTGCTACATGGCCACACACCTATAACTCTTTTTTGAGAATTTCTTAGGAAAACTGTATATCATTCTAATCCTGAAAACTAATTTCAAAAATACATAAACGGGTCAAATTTCTTAGTGAAAAAAACCTCGTGAACCTTAAAATACGAGTCCCATTATTGAACTCGAAAATTATCATATACTTTCGCGAGTACTATATTAGGTGTAATAAAGCAGATCTATTTCTATGAAGTCTTTCTATACATACGCTAGTACTTATAGACATTCGAGATTTATATATAATGTCCCACACGTTGTGGAGTCCCACCAAGTAGACCGGCTAATTATTGTGGGTCAGATGAATTATAGAGCTTTCTTACACCCGCTTATTGGCATCAATTGAAACCGCATAGGAAGCTATTATAGCTGGTATAATCTTTTGACAGGAAAAACTTTCTTTACAGAGGTTGCTAGGCAAATCCTTATAGTATTAACCCCAAAATCATCATGCAGAAGTTTTATATTCAAATAATATGATATAATCTCAGATTAGTTTTCCGATGATATTTCTGCATTAATAACTTGACGGAGAAGTTTGAGAGAAACATTATTTCTAGGTGTTATCGAGCACCTGAATGGAATAGGGTGTCTATACAGATAATGTCATCGTAGGCCTCTGAGTTTCTGTTAAGACAAACTATAAAATCACTAACCTGATAAATTGTTTTGTGTATTCTGCATCCGGAATGATAGTATCTCCACAGTTATCAATAGCCTTTTCTATATTACAAGTTGCGAGTACAATAGCCAGGTCGATAAATAACTGTAAAGTTATGAGATCGAATGCTATAAAGAGGACGAGGGAAAACTAACGCTATTTTCTGCAAAGTGTTTTCCGGGGCAGATACTATTAAAACCATCCTAGTAAGTGATGAGGGCCACAAATAGATAGTTTGCTCGGCATACCGTCTTCCTACACTGAATACAACTTTTCCCGGATCCAAAGGAGATCTCTTGTCTTCTGCAGGAATAAATCTCTCGGGAATGAACTCGTCAGGGTCAGGATATTCTACTGGATCCCGAAGGATCGCCCTGGTAGTTAATATGTGTCAATATTCATAATATACCAGAGCCAATTGAGAACGAACCAAATATTCCCCATGATAATACTATTGGCGGGGATAAAGTAACCATTAATCTCATCATCTTTTGTTACCACATGGGGAGGGGCTGACCAAGAAAGGTAGACTGTTGAGTTACTGAAAATACCTTATAAAGGTAGAAGAAGCACCTACGAGTTGCTACTACGGTTTGCCATCTGTGAGATTATTAGATGATATTATAGCTTACTGAATATTGTTTATTGTCTCACCTTAAACACTCCTTTCTAATTGCATCGACGTACTTTAGTTTTGGAAGGTCTGCAAATGTTGGGAGGGCATTTCTTCCAATAATGTCATCTATTTCTTTTTGGGCTCTTCTTTGTACTTCTGGATTGAGAACCATTGCCAGAATAAATGTCAATAGAGCGGACGCAGTCTTTCGGGGCGTGAATATAAGAGTGCTCAAAACCTTTAGAAATCAGCTTACTGTATCGGCTCCACCTACACGCGAGAACGATTAAAGCGATATACATTTCAATAATAATACTGTCGTCATCGTTATAACACTCACCAGAATAAATAACTGACGTTACTTTGGCGGTAAAATCTTCATCGTCTTGAGAAATCCCTCCGTTTTTCTCTCTGAGAGAATCGAGTAGTCTGGCCGAAATAGAGGAGTACCCCATCCCCATTTCCTTTATTAAAAGAAAATGAGTTAGAATACATTAGATATAACCACTGCAACCTACAAAATTCTTCTTAAACTTCTCATAGGGAGTCTTATACATATCCATAGACTTCTTGTATCCATCTTCTGCTGTTCTAAGAAACCCCATACCCGGAAGCCAGGATGGTAGGTATTGTAACCAAGGAAGCTCGTTTACCAGATAAAATCCCTGTGCATCAGCAAATGCTTCCACCCCCTTTTCGGCTATACTGATAATTGGATCACTAACGCCGATTGCTATTAAATTATGAATCATATTGAGTAGAAGCTCCATTTGAACCCAATATATAGCTCGACATACTCTCATACCCGTAAGTGACTCGTGTGATCAAATCTGCCACTGAACTGCATGACCATAAAAGGAACGTTGATCAACATTGAACCTACATCATGGCTATCAAAGTATCATACTACTTCACTATATCCACAAAGTTTTCTGAGTCCTTAAGTAGTAGTTCCGCTAGTCGACATGCTGATTGTGCTTGGAATGGATAGTAGTCCGGGACGACGGACTGTTGTAAGAAGGAATGGAGCTTCTGACGGGACTTGCGTAGTTCGGGTCCATAAGGAAGCATAACAATAAACCATTCATTCCACCCTTGTCTTTTTGGATTTATTACTTTCGCCAAATGTTATGGGTATGTACGTGGTGATGGTACTTACAAGTCATTCATGACCAGGTGTGGTCGAGAGGAGTATATATTCCCGCGTTTCTCGAATAAATCAACCATTGTTTTATAATCATTCAAATAGATATATGATCTTCCGAAGACTCTTAGATGAGCAATAGAGCCTTGTATATGATGTTCAATAACTTTGTTCGGCGTCGATATGAAAGGACTCACCATAAGTATCTCTCAGGCTTTGTAGAGTTTTGCAGTCCCGTGTAGCCGTCATATCGAGAAAGTTGCCCAATACTGGCAACCCTTTTGGACCTGGAGGGTACGGATATGCTTGCCTCTGTCTGTACGAGCACTTTCTAGAGATATGTAACCCAAGGACGATGCAAAGGACGGAAAATACAGGTGTAAGGTAGAGGGACATGGCTTGAGGATGGTGCTTGAGCCGGGAAGGCACTAGGTAGCCTGTCCCGAAGTATATACCCTATTACATTGTGAGAATGACCTTGGGCCTAGCCTTGTGGTTCTCCAAAATACATGTTATATTTCCTATCGTTGTTGTAACCTCAAAGTTTAAAACTATGCCAAAAACAGCTTTGAAATCACCATTGTCAAACGCTGGAGAATATACAAAATCCCGACTTGAAGGGAAGGTAGCGGGAGAACCGACTGCTGTCAACCAATATTATCCGTAAGCCCCTTTGTGCCATTATAGCGGATATCAAGTCTATTTATTCCATACTGATGCTATAATAAGGAATAGGAGTAGCAATATTCGGTGGCGTACTTGAGACATCTATATGTTAAAAAGGAAATAGCGATGAAACGTTTCCGTATGAAATCGTTATATTGTTGTATGTTAGTTAATTTTATATTTCCGGCATAAAAAAAGGGTAGGAGGTTTTCAAGCCCGGTCTTACATAACCCATGGTAAATAGCTGTCCTACTTAGACATATGTGTGGACGCGCTGCCACACTCTATTCAGATTCCAAACTCCCATTTAAGTACAGACCACGCGTATGTAGAAGCACTCCAAGGAGTAGATTATATAATAGTATAATCACGCTCTTGAGAAATAATTTCTTAGTAAAATAATATAATCCCGGAAAGGAAAGTAATTTGAAAATACATAAAGGGCCAAGTTTCTTAGAAAACTTGTTTGAACCTTAAAATACAATTTCCCTTACTACACGTTTTCATGGTTACTGTATAAGGTGTAATAAGGCGTATACGACCGTTTTTATGAAGCCCTCTATACATCCGCTAGTAGTCATACACACCCAGAATTTCTGTATGATGATCCATAAGTTATGGAGCTCTACTAAGTAGGCCAGCCAATTATGGTGGGTTAAGTGAATTATAGAGCTCCCTTACGTTTATTTGCTTGTATTGAGACATCAAGACGAGAAACTGCATAAGAAGTTAATGTAACCAGAGCAATCTCGTTAACAAGAAAATTGTCTTTGCAGAGGATACTAGGTGCGTTATTATAATTTTAAGTCTGAAGTCTGAAACCGGTACGCAGAAATTTTATACATCTAATAGTAAGATACAAGACAGATTAGTTTTCCAATGATATTTTCGGATCAATAGATTGAAGAAGTTTAATAGAGTTATTTCTGGGTGTTATCGAGCATTTGAAAGGCACAGGATGTCTATATAGATAGTATCACCGTAAGCCTCTTAACTTCCTTTAGTATAGACTATTCAGTCACTTGCCTAATAAACTGTTTTATGTATTCTGCGACCGGAATAATAGGACTTCCTTGACTATCAATGGCTCTTTCTATATTGCAAGTGGCGAGTATAGTGGCTATGTCGATAAAAAGCTGTAAAACCATTAGCCCAAAAGCTATCAAGAAAATGAAGGAAAAACCGACGCTATTTTCTGCAAAATGCCTTCCAGGGCAGATACTACGAAGACCATCTAGTAAATAAAAAAAATCACAAATGCATTTACGGATCAACACACCGCCGCCCCACACTGAATACAATTTTTTCTGGATCCAAGGGAGATTTTCCGCCTTCTTCGGTAATAAATCTCTCGGGGATGAACTTGTCAGGGTCAGGATATTCTACCGGATCCCGAAGAATTGCCCTAACAGATTAGATGTCAATTCTCCCATCATCTACAAGAACCAAATGGAAGCAGACCAAATATTCCCTATAATGATACTGTTAGCAGGAATGAAGTAGCCATTAATCCCATCATCTTTTGTTACTATATGAGGAGTAGCTGATCACGAAAGAAGGCTATAAAACTACTTAAAATATCTTAAAAGGGGAAGAAACACCCACAAGTTGATACGACACTCTGCCATCTGTGAGATTATTGGATGAGATGAATACTTACCGGGTGTAGTTCATTGTCTTACCTTAAACACTCCTTTCTGATTGCATCGACGTATTTTAGGTTAGGAAGGTCTGCGAATGTCGGGAGGGCATTTCTTCCAATAATGTCATCTATTTCTTTTTGGGCTCTTCTTTGCACTTCTGGATTGAGAACCATCGCCAGAATAAATGTCAATAGAGCGGACACTGTCTTTTGAAGACTGAATATGCGAGAAGTAGAAGGTTTAAACGAATTAATTTACTGTATCAGCACCACCTGTCGGCAAGTATAGTTTGATTATTTAGTATTCAAAATTAAATAGTACTACAAATACACGTATGCACTTGCCAGCGTATATAGTCGAGCTAACTTTGGCGGTAAAATCTTCGTTAGCTTGAGATACTTTTCCATTTTTTTCTCTGAGTGACTCGAGTAGCTTAGCTGATATAGAGGAGTATCCTACCCCAGTTTCCTTTGTAAAAAGGAATATGTATCAGAAGGTATCAGGCATTATCACCGGAACTTACGAGATTATTTTTAAACATTTCATAGGGATTCTTATACATGGCCATAGACTTCTCATAACCATCTTTCGCAACTTTAAGGAAATTCATACCCGGAAGCCATGAAGGTAGGTATTGTAACCAAGGGATCTCGTTTACCAGATAAAATCCTTGTGCATCGGAAAATGCTTTCATCCCTTCCTCTGCTGTACTAATAATCGGATCACTAAGGCCAGTAGCTAATTCATGCGTATGTTATCTACTTAAAAATCTCAAACAGGACCATTTTGACGTGCCTTTATAACCATAGGTAACCCTCGTGATCAAATCCGCAGCCGAACTATGTAAATATTGATTAGTATTGAAATTGAGTCTTAGTTGAAAATTTGACATACAACTTCACTATATCCACGAAGCTATTTGGATTCCTAAGTAGTAGCTCTGCTAGTCTATACGTTGACTGCGCTAGTAATGGGTGGTAGTCTGGAATAACAGATTGCTGTAAAAATTGATGGAGCTTCTGACGGGACCTGCGTAGCTCAGGTCCATAAGGGAGCATAGTAATAGACCATTCATTCCATCCTTGTCTTTTTGGAATTTTCTTTATTTCATCGAATTTTATGAGCACGTACGTATTGATGATACTCACAAGTCATTCATGACCAGATGTGGTCGAGAGGAGTATATATTTCCTCGTTTCTCGAATAAATCAACCATTGTCTGATAATCATTCAAATAGATATATGATCTTCCGAAGACTCTTAGATGAGCAATAGATCCTTGTATATAACTCTCAATATCTTTCATTGAAGTCGGCTTGAAAGAACTCACCATAAGTATCTCTCAGGCTCTGCAAGGCTTCACAATCTCGAGTAGCCGCCATGTCAAGAAAGTTGCCTAATATTGGCAACCCTTTTGGGCCTGGAGGGTATGGATATACTTGCTTCTTTCTATAAAACCACTTTATCAAGAGGTAGAGCCCAAGAATAATGCAAAGGACAACAGAGGCATCTGTAAGGTGGTAGGCCATACCCTGGGGACGGTGCTTGGGGGATCAAGGAAGTACTAGGTGAAATGTGTCAACTTATTGCATTGTGGGAATAGCTTCGGGTTTATCCATACAGTTCTCCAGAGTACATGTAATATTTTCTGTCTCTGTAGGTGCCTCACATTCAATGTCACGCTAAAAACAGCTTTAAAAGTACTGTTTTCAAACATTGAAGGATATACGAAGTCCCGGTATAAAGAGAAGAGATATAAACGTAGGGATAAAAAGTTTCCAAGCTCCGGTCTCGTTGTATATATGGTAATTAGCTGTCCTACACAGATACATGCCGGACACGCTCCCACTCTATTGGAGCTCCAACATCCCATTTAGGCACGGGTCATGCGTATGTTCAAGAACATGCACCTAACTTATTATTATTATTAATATTACATAAGTCGTGCTTTACTTTCCCACAGTACAACTATATAACTAAACTCAGAGAGTAATTTATAAAATATTCAAAACGGCCAAATTTTTAGGAGAAAAATCTCATTGAATCTTAAAATTCGACTTCCCTACTAAACTGTCTGTATGAAATTTTCCATATCATAATACTTCTACACGTTCGAAATTTCTACATATAAATATATGTATACGACCCATACGCTTACTGCCATATACTACTTAAAATGTGTCGTATGCACTGTGGAGCCCTACTAAGAAGGCTGGCCCGTTGTGAAATAAATTAATTGTAGAGCCTTCTTACACCCGTTTGTCTGTAAAAGAATCCAATTTGGGAAACTGTATAGGCTATTAGATCCAGAGTAATCTAGTTTACACGGAGAAAATTTTCCACTAAGGCTGCTAGACACACCTTTTCAATGTTCAACTTGAGCCAGCATACAGAAAGTTCAGATATCAAAGAATAAAATACAAGACTCAGATTAGTTTTCCGATGATATAGCTTGACGAAGAATCTTGAGAGAATTATTATTTCTGGGTGTTATCGAACACTTGAACGGTACAGGGTGTCTATATAGATAATGTCATTGTAGGCCGCCATTAAAAGAAAACAAAATACGGCCACTAACCGAATAAATTGTTTTATGTATTCTGCATCTGGAATTATAGGATTTCCTTGGTTATCAGTAGCCTTTTCTATATTACAAGTTGCGAATATGGTAACCAAGCCGATAAAAAGCTGTAAAATCATGAACTTGAGTGCTATAAAGAAAATGAGAAGAAAACCAACACTGTTCTCTGCGAAGTGTCTTCCAGGGCAGATTCTAACAAACCCATCTTACTAAGTAATGAAGATCACAATATACATTGTCAGCTTTGCGTACCGTCGCCCCACACTAAATACGATTTTTCCCGGGTCCAAAGGAGAATTCCTATCTCCAGTAGGAATAAATCTTTCGGGAATGAACTTGTCAGGGTCGGGATATTCTACCGGATCCCGAAGAATTGCCCTAATAGTTCAGGTCTTAATATTTAAAAACCATCCATAAAAGCCAGCTCCGAACAAACCAGATATTTCCCATTATAATACTATTTGCCGGGATGAAGTAACCATTAATCTCATCATCTCTTGTCACAACATGCGGAACGGCTAATAAAGGAAGTAAAACGCTTCACCACCTAAGGCACAGTACTAAAGTATTAGTAGTCTCACAAGTTGCCAATACACTTTGCCACCTATGGAATTGTTTGATCAGAAACTTTTTCTAGAGGATCCTTGAGGGTTTTACCTCATACACTCCTTTCTAACTGCATCAATGTATTTTAGTTTTGGAAGGTCTGCAAACGTCGGGAGGGAATTTCTCCCAACAACATTGTCCACTTCTTCTTGAGCCTTTCTTTGTACTTCTGGATTGAGGACCATTGCCAGAATAAATGTTAACAAAGCGGATACTGTCTTTTGGAAGTTGAATATAAAAATAGTAAAGAGCTGAAGTTAGTGCACATACTGTATCAGCTCCGCCTGTAAGCAAATATGATTTGATTACTTAGTACTTTAAATTGAATAGTATTACAAACACACTCACCAGCATATATATTTGAAGTGACTTTGGCAGCAAAATCTTCATCATCCTGCGAAACCTCTCCGTTTTTTTCTCTAAGTGACTCAAGTAGCCTGGCTGATATAGAGGAGTGTCCCATTCCCATTTCCTTTATTGAATGAGAAATGTATTAGAAGATATTAGATATTATCATTGAAACTTACGAGATTATTTTTAAACATTTCATAGGGATTCTTATACATGGCCATAGATTTCTTATATCCATCTTTCGCAACTTTAAGGAAATTCATACCCGGAAGCCATGAAGGTAGGTATTGTAACCAAGGGATCTCGTTGACTAGATAAAATCCCTGTGCATTGGAAAATGCCTTCATTCCCTCCTCTGCTGTAGTAACAATCGGGTCATCAATACCAGTAGCTATTTCATATGTTTACGTTATTTATTTAGAAGTCTCATTAAAATCATTATACAGCTCTGACATGCCTTTATAACCATAGGTAACTCTCGTGATCAAATCTGCCGCCGAACTATGTAAACATTAGTTATTATTGAAATTAATTCTTGGTTGCGAATTCAACATACAGCTTCACTACATCCATGAAGTTATTCGGATCGCTTAGTAGCAGCTCTGCAAGCCTGCACGATGACTGTTCTTGAAATGAGTGGTAATCCGGGACGATAGATTGTTGTAAAAATTGATGGAGCTTCTGACGGGACCTGCGTAATTCAGGTCCATAAGGGAGCACGGCAATGGACCATTCATTCCATCCTTGTCTTTTTGGATTTATTACTTCGTCAAATTTTAAGAACTTGTAAGCAATAATGACACTCACAAGTCATTCATGACCAGATGTGGTCGAGAGGAGTATATATTTCCTCGTTTCTCGAATAAATCAACCATTGTCTGATAATCATTCAAATAGATATATGATCTTCCGAAGACTCTTAGATGAGCAATAGATCCTTGTATATAACTCTCAATACCTTTAGTAGAGGTCAGTTTGAAAGAACTCACCATAAGTATCTCTCAAGCTCCGCAGGGTTTCACAATCTCGTGTAGCTACCATGTCGAGGAAGTTGCCTAATATTGGCAACCCTTTTGGGCCTGGAGGGTATGGATATACTTGCTTCTTTCTATACAACCATTTTCTTGAGAGGTAGAATCCAAGAAAAACGCAAAAGACGACAGAGGCATCTGTAAGGTGGTAGGCCATTCCTTGGGGACGGTGTTTGGGGCATCAAGGAAGTACTAGGTGAAATGTATCAACTTATTGCATTATGGGAATAGCTTCGGGATTATCCATACAGCCCCCAAATATATGTATATGATATTTATAGTCTCTGTGGGTGATCTAAAGTCACACGAAAAACGGTTCTGAGCCAACTACTTTCAAACATTGAAAGACATACAAATCCCGATACAAAGAGAAGGGATAAAAACGTAAGGACATAAAGTTCTAAACCCTGGTCTCACTTGACCCACGATAATAAGTCTCCCTATTTGGACCAACGTATGGCCGCGCCACCATTCTATTTAGTCCAAAATCCCTTTTGGAAATTTAAATTTATCAATATCAAGGATAACATTACGTAAAGTACAGTCACGCTCTGTCACCCCCTTAATTTCTTAGTATTCTAATCCCGGAAAGTAATTCAAGAATCACATAAACGGTCCAGGTTTCTTATAGAGTGAGATTATTGAACCTTGGAATACAACTTCCCTTATTAAACTATCTAAATTATTATATACTTTCGCAGAAGTTTTATATATATCAAATGACAAGGTTCGAGGCTTAGATTAGTTCTCCGATGATATTCCTGCATCAATGGTTTGACGGATAAGTTTGAGAGAGTCACTATTTCTGGGTGTTATCGAGCATTTGAATGGAATAGGGTGTCTATATAGATAACGTCATTGTAGGCCTCCAAGTTTCCATTAAAATAAATTAATACAGCTACTAACCTTATAAATTGTTTTGTGTATTCTGCATCCGGAATGATAGGATTTCCTTGGTTATCAATAGCTCGTTCTATATTACAAGTTGCGAGTAAAGTAGCTATGTCGATAAAAATCTGTAAGATCATTAGCCCCAAAGCTATAAAGAAGATGGGGGGAAACCGACACTATTTTCTGCAAAATGTTTTCCAGGGCAGATTCTACGAAACATATCCTGGTAAGTAATAAGAATTTTAGACGTATTCACAGAACAACGCACCGTCTCCCTACACTGAATACAATTTTTCCTGGGTTCAAGGGAGATTTTTTGCCTTCTTCGGGAATAAATCTCTCGGGGATGAACTTGCCGGGGTCAGGATATTCTACTGGATCCTGAAGAATTGCCCTAATAATTTAGGTCTCAATATTTAAAAAATCATCTATCAAAGTCAATTTTAGAACAAACCAAATATTGCCCATAATGATACTGTTAGCAGGAATGAAGTAACCATTAATTTCATCGTCTCTTGTTACGATATGAGGGGCAGCTGACCACGAACAGGTTATTGAGTAATCACGTCTTACCAAGACCGAAACACTTACGAGTTGTTACTATACTCTGCCATCTGTGAGATTATTAGATAGAGTCAGCCCTTCACAAAGGCGCTTTTTCGTCTTACCTCAGGCATTCTTTTCTGATCGCATCAACGTATTTTAGTTTTGGAAGGTCTGCAAACGTTGGGAGGGAATTTCTCCCGATAACATTGTCTAGTTCTTCTTGAGCCCTCCTTTGTACTTCTGGATTGAGGACCATTGCTAGAATAAATGTTAATAGAGCGGACACTGTCTTTCAG
Source organism: Pyrrhoderma noxium (assembly GCA_002287475.2). Classification (NCBI taxonomy): domain Eukaryota; kingdom Fungi; phylum Basidiomycota; class Agaricomycetes; order Hymenochaetales; family Hymenochaetaceae; genus Pyrrhoderma; species Pyrrhoderma noxium. The sequence continues at coordinate 763,571 of CM008260.1, forward strand.
GAGCTGAGTATAAGTTTAGTCGGAGCCTTGAGATATTGGCTTACTGTATCGGCTCCACCTGTACGTAAGGGTCATTCAAACAACAAACACTTCAACAACGATATTATAATCACCCACTAACACTCACCGGCATATATAATTGATGTTACTTTGGCGGTAAATTCTTCATCGTCTTGTGAGACTTCCCCACTCGTTTCTCTGAGAGAGTCGAGCAGCCTAGCCGAGAAGGAGGAGTACCCTAATCCATCTTCCTTTATTGATAGAGAAGATATCAGGAAAGAATATTAGATGTAACCCTCGAGACGTACAAGATTTTTCTTAAACTTCTCGTATGGCGTCTTATACATATCCATAGACTTATTGTAGCCATCTTCTGCTGTTTTGAGAAACCCCATACCCGGAAGCCAGGACGGTAGGTACTGTAACCAAGGGAGCTCGTTTACCAGATAAAACCCTTGCGCATCAGCAAATGCTTCCATCCCTTTCTCAGCTATACGTACAATCGGGTCATTAATGCCATTAGCTATTATATTTGTTGAATGATATTGATTAGGAAGTCTACAAATCCACTATATGACTTAGATATACCTTCATATCCGTAAGTAACTCTAACGATCAAATCTGCTGCTGAACTGCATGTTCATATAGAAATTATTAATTAGTACTGATCCTACTTCGTGTTTATCAAAGTAACGTACTATTTCACTGTATCTGCGAAACTCTCTGGATCCCTAAGTAGCATTTCTGCTAGCCTACATGCTGCTTGTGTTTGGAATGGGTAGTAGTCCGGGACGATAGACTGCTGTAAGAAGGAATGGAGCTTCTGGCGGCATCTACGTAGTTCGGGTCCATAAGGAAGTACAGTGATAAACCATTCATTCCACCCCTGTCTATTGGATTTTATAGCTCTGATCAGGTTAATTCTACTCGTAAGCTGGAATAATACTCACAGATCATTCATTACTAAGTGTGGGCGAGATGAATATATATTTCCACGCTTCTCGAACAAATCAACCATAGTTTGATAGTCATTCAAATAGATATAAGATCTTCCGAAGACCTTCAAATGGACGATAGGACCTTGTATATGATGCTTAATAAGCTTAATTGGAGTCAACTTTAAAAAGCTTACCATAGGTATCTCTCAGGTCTCGAAGAGTCTTGCACTCTCTCGTAGCTATCAAATCAAAATAATTCCCCAATATTGGCAATCCTTTTGGCCCTGGGGGAAGTGGATACGCTTGCTTCTGTCCAGAAGACCATGACCTGAGAAGATAGAATCCAAAAGAGATACAGAGCACAACCAGCGAGTCTGTAAGGTAATCATAGTAGGCCATGTTTCAAGATCAATGTTTGGATAATTGGGGGGAAACTCTGAGCAGTTGAACAATGCAATAAATAGTCTAATATGGTGTGAGAATGGTCCTTGGGGTTTCCATACGGGTCTTCAAGTCATCTGGGCTGTGAACTATGTTTGTAATTGCCTCCGATTCCAATTCAAGATTCTCCCCGGTCGGAATGTCACAGAATATGTTCGAGCTTGTTTCACTTAACTTCTGAAGGATCATTGTATACAAAAGCCCTCTTTTTTTAAATGGAAGACCATGTTGTCGGGATACACCGTAGCATAAACCGAACGGTGTTATCTTAGGTACCTTGAATTGATATAGCACTTATCATGTCCATTCCTTACAGGTCAAAACCATAAAACATAACTGTCGGATGCTAGTGAGTAATTGATATAAAAGCGCCAAGAAATGTGTGGACCGGCTTTGGTCCGTATGATGTTGTTGCTTATTGAACTCATATACAATTGCGGGATTGTGAGGATAGAAGGCTTCTCAACCCCAGTCTTCTCAAAAACTTCGTTGGAGTCATCTTTGCATATGAATATTACCATCATAACTATCCCGCTTTGGTCTTTCTGTGCTACTTTAGGTAAAGCGGCGCCGTCTTTTGGTATTTGCAGCTGAGTAATAGGAAGAACCTTGGATCTTCTCTGTACCTTTCACTAGAAATTATAGTTTGTCACAGGGGACATATATATTCCGTGGGCAGAGTTCAATTATAAGACGGCAACTAAAACCAAAATTAAGGACAAAAAGAAGTCATATGAGTAAATACTGCGGATTCATCAAACACACCCGATAACTATACATTTGGACATTTTCTTAGGGATGTTCGTTTTCTACATGAGAAGGCCATTTTCAAAACATATCCTTTCCCGCTCCAGTTATCTACTTCCAGCCCCTTCTACCTCAATGGCCTGTTGGAGGATTGAGTGCGCTTCGCCGTTCCGAGGCCTTATCATACATTTGAACGGCGTGGGATGTCTATGAAATTTCTATCACGATCGTCTCTTTACCGAAGTAGAAACCTTTTATATACCTTATAAGCTGTTGTACATAATCAACTTTTGGAATTATGGGTACCCCATGGTCATCAACGGCCTTCTCAATCTTGCATGTCGCTAATATAGTGGCAATATCAATGAATATCTAAAAGTGATATTAATAAGTCGATCTACTTGAGCATCTCAGAGGAAGAGAGTGGCCTCGAGAAGCTTACACTAGATTCAGCAAAGTGTCTCCCTGGGCAGATTCTGTAAGTAGGAAGTGAGTAAGTCTCAGAGGTTGTAATGTCTTTGAGTTAATTAGAACTAACCTTCTCCCAACGCTAAATGCCACTTTGTTCGGTTCCAAAGGAAGAGTTTTCCCCTTATTCGGAAGGAAGCGTTCGGGGATAAACTTGTCTGGTTCGGGGTACTCCTTGGGATCCCGTAGAATAGCCCTGGATATTTATTTCACTAAGCAAACATCCAGCATTTTCATATTCTATGATCGCACCATATATTTCCCATTAATACACTATTAGCAGGGATCCGATAGCCAAGTATCTCATCTTCAACGGATACAGTATGGGGAGCCGCTACGTAAAACGAAGCTTGTTAGTACACCGGTGTACTAAGAACCAAGAATACTCGCTACTCACGAGTAGACACTACTGATTGCCATCTCCCAAGCAAGCATACTTATTAGTCAGGTGTATAAATTGATTATGTAAGAAGAAGAATATTATACCTAAGGCACTCTTTTCGAATTGCGTCAATATATTTCAATTTGGGGAGATCTTCGAAAGTAGGGAGGATATTTTTCCCAAGGACAGTATCAAGTTCTTCTTGTGCCCGCTCTTGGACCTCGGGATAAAGAACCATAGCTAGTATAAAAGTCAGGATTGATGAAACAGTCTTCATCATAAAACAAGTTGAGTGATAGCTAAAAGACAATGGGAATAAATACAAACAGTATCCGCTCCACCTACAAAGACGAATGAATACTAGTTTCAGTATAATCTCAATATATAAAAAAGAGTATTGAATTGGCCTACCCGCATAGATAACACCTGTTACCTTCGCAATAAACTCCTCACCCTCTCGTGAAACCTCTCCGTTCTTATCTTTCTGCATTTCAAACATTTTAGCTGTGAGAGATTGATATACATCTCCCTTCTCCTTCATAGACCTCGGATCAATACAAATTCGCTAGACGTCATGAATACAAATGAGATTGAACTTACAAGGTTCTCCTTAACCATCTCGTAAGGCTTCCTATACATATTCATGGAATCTATATAGCCTTGCCGTGCTATTCTTAGGAAGTTCATCCCCGGAAGCCACGAGGGTAGGTACTGCAGCCAGGGTACATCGTTCACAACGTAGAATCCTTGTGCATCAGAAAAGGCATCGACACCCTTCTCAGCTATACCGATGAAATGATCATTTTTCTCCGAAACTAATAGATAATTCCTATTAAGTAAACTGTAGTACGAAGGTTTAAAAAGGACATATATATACACATACCATCGTAACCATAAGTAACTTTCATAATTAACTCCGCGGCAGCCCTTGATGAACAGCATTCAGATTACACGATGATAGATAGAAGTTCATTGTTAAAGCGAACTGTTCCTTACAGTCTAACGAATTCCACGAAGTCTTCGGGACTTCTGATCAGCCGTTCCGCGAGTTTATGAGCCGTAATAGTCTGTTCCGGGAAGTAATCGGGGATAGCGGAGGGTTGAAGAAAACGGTGAAGACTTTGTCGAGACGAGCGTAATTCAGGTCCATAAGGGAGTAGTACAACAAACCAATCGTTCCATCCCTCCCTTATTTTGATTAACGCTCATTAGCATCAGGGGGTAACAAGGATGAAGTGTATATGGCTGTTCTCACAAATCATTCATAACAAATTTGGGTCGGGATGAATATATATTTCCGCGTTTCTCAAATAAGTCAGTTATAGTTTTGTAGTCGTTAATATAGATGTATGATGTCCCGAAGACGTTAAGGTAGGTGATGGGCCCTGGGTTTCATAGAATAAAAATCTATAATTGCGAACAATATAACAAGAAGACTTGCCATATCTATCCCTCCACTCTTGGAGGGTCTCAACTTTCCTTGCAGCCAACATATCAAAGAGATTTCCAATCAAAGGCAGCCCCGGGGGTCCCGGTGGTAGTGGGAGACCTTGCTTACGCCCTTTCACATACCGTTTCGAAAGGTAAAAACAGAGTAAGATAAAGCAGACGAACAAGGCGTCAACGAGTCGGAACAGCATGAAACCAAGTAGGTCTGGGGGATGTTAACTACACTATCATCTTGGTCCGTACGTCCTGTTTTTATATTCCCAGCATCTAGCCGGGACGCTGAAAAAGAAGAGTTTCTTCCCCGCTATCAAATCATTCTCTCAGCATATGATTACAAATAGAATTCAAGTCGGTGAAAAAAGGTGTGGCACCGCCCGTATAACCCCAGTCTCCTGATTCAATAGAAGCACTCAGATTGGTACCTAAGAATCAATGACCGATAGCTCTAGTAACATTTAGGAAGGGTTCACCCTTATCCGCCGGATATATTTGACAACTTTACTTAATAAATATCCTCCAGAAGGAAGTTCAAGATTCTGAGCAACGTTCCAATCTTCAAAGAAAACTAGAAGTCTATTTGATGATCTGTCCAAATTTAGATGTATTATAAACCACATCTACCTTGTGTGGATAATACTTACATGTACTAATAATATTGTCCCACTTAGACTGTCCCATAGGGGAACCCAGATCTGATGCTATGCTTTTGTAGATATGAGAATTTGCATTTGTCAACGTGAGCGCATGTGATGTTATACATTCAACATCAAATCAACAACCGACCAAGAAGAAGGCGAAAAGGGAGAACGTAATATCGGGCTGTAGTAAGGTAGGATTGTAGAAGGCGAGGTTTATGGATGGATTTCAAACTTAATGACAAGAAGTTAGATGAAACAAGAACTCGTCCTATCACGGACCGGAGTCAGTTGAAGCCATATTGTCATCATCAATGAACAAGCTGACAAAAATAGCATCGAAGAGCGGGAAAATGAGAATATATGGCAATGAATGAGAAAGGGATAGCAAAAAAAAAGAGGAGATAGGCGATCAATAAAAGAAAAAAAATAGATAAACCCAAATTTGTACGAAATACTTAAATACTGATCCAAAGTGGGTCTGAAAGGAGTGCATGTGCGCCAGCGACATCAGGAGGCGTGTGTGTGATATGTATGTATATAAAAATAATAGAGAAATATCGGGACGTCGATGCGGAAACGTAAGAATCGGGTATGTAGATAAAACACAAGGAGGGAAGGGGGGTGACATGACACGTGCAGAGATTGCACAAGCTCTGAGTTTTAGTGAACAGAAGATGAGTGATGGTGTAAGAATAACAATTGAGGGGAAGTCCAGATCAGCCGAGAAGTCCGTTAGGAATGTTAATGATTTGAAAATGACTCAGACATGTAGGGAAGAGAACAAAAAAATGAACCCTAACTCGATTCCTTACCACAGGGCGAGTATACGAGTCCTTTTTTCTTTTTAGCCTTGACGAATGTTCGTGTACGCAGGAGGAAGTTCAATTGTTTCCGGATCAGCGTCCGCGGGAGGCGGCGCACCTGCGTCTTCGTGCTGAATGATGTTTACGGGTCTCAACACAGGTGGCGCTCCCTTCCTTCCTGAGCCCGTCATCATACTTGAACCCATCATCGAACCCGAGGCCATTGTTTGTGGGGTCCCCGGTCTAAGATGGTCTTGTTCTGTACTATCACTGAAAATGCTGTGTCTTCTATCGTATGCGCTCGGCGTATTCCTACCACTGGCTGCGGCGGCTGCGGCTGCACCAGTCCCGATGCCATACCCATAGCTTGAAGTTGGCACACCAACAGACGATTCAGCACCCCATTCCGAGCCTGCAGGTTCTGATGGAACAATATATGGCTCTGGGGGTGCCAATCGTGCAATTTCACCATCTTGAGCGCTCGCCGGTCGTTCGTTATCCATAAACAGATCAGGTTTCTCCTTGTTTTGCGTTGCCTGTTTCTTCCGTCTTCGAAGGAAGACGAGAACGAGAACGAAAGCACAGATAACAACAAGAGCTGCTACTACCCCACCAGCTATAGGTCCAGCATTCGAAGAGGAAGACGAGTTAGAATTCTCAGCTTCCGCTGTACTAGTAGGGTAAGAACCTCCAGCTGGAGATCCGGCGGTTGATGATGGTGAATCCGAGTTTAAGCAAGTAGAGTTACTATTACCCGAAGATACAATATATGTCACACTTCCCCCCGATCCAAGCCCGCGATTATCACCCGCTCCAATCATCAACGTCGTACCACCTCTAATCGGTGGTATCCAATCAAATCCAGTACCCTCGTTCGTTTTTTGAGTTGTATTACTGAATGTGATGTTGAAGGAGTCACCTCCGGGAATAACACCATAGAAGGTTGGAGTGCCTTCGACGGTCGAAGGATCCCACCAGATACGACTAGTTGTGCATTGAACAAATTGATTGTCCGGGTCCAAATGATAATAGAAGCTCGGGGTGACTGAAGTTGTAGCGGATGCATTAAAACATGAGGAATCATCGGAATCCACCACGGATGCTGCTGAACTCGTTCCTCCAGAGCCGAATTCCTGACTATCACTCACCTGAGGTAGGATGTCAGTATTACAAAAAACATAAGATACCGAGGAAATGAAAATTTTTAAAATAAACACAAGATGTCAACTCCCCATCTCTTCAAGGCACAGGAACAATTAGGAAGACTTACAACTACAACAAACTGGGAGAGCGCCGGATAATTTAGCTGAAAGGAGGTTGAAGTGGCATCGTCGTCAAATTTCTGGTCTATTATCTTCCGTACTTCTACGGCATTGGAGAGTGGAGAGGTTCCAAACGGAAGGATAAGAGCACGGTAAGGTGGAGTGCCACCAGAGCCAGTGATGCTGATACTAAGTTTGCCACATTGTGTTGGAGTATTGTCGATGTTGAACGAGAAAGCACTTGCAAAAGGAAGTAAGGAGGAGACGAGGGTACTCGTCGATGCTACAGCGACCAAGTTCATCGAAGATAATGCCCTACGGCTCGTCGATGGCGACATCATCGAAGAGTCGCTAGTCGGTCGGTCAATAGATGATGGAGTAAGGGGGAAGGAGGATTGACGGCACTCTGTGCAAGAGCACGATCCAGTGTCGGTTAATCGCGTGAGTGATTATAAGCGTCCGAAGTAGTGGAGCGTATAACAAAATTCTTCTTCCTCCACGAACTTCCTTTACCTCAATGTACCGAGAACGATGACGGGGGGGTCAAAAGGAGAGACAAAAAATTGGCAGATGTTGATAGATAAATAGAGAGAAAACGAGAGACGATACGGTGGGAGTTGCGGGCGAAATCACAAACAGGGTCTCCAAGTTCAATATCCGGTCTTCGGTCGCCGCATCAATTCCCAAATACGGTAACTGCTATAAATCCTCTCACCCCGCCTTCAACGGCGTCCACTACGCAGCTTGGCCCAGAACAGTTTCTAGTTTCGATGCTATAAATTTTTATACTGTCTCATAAAATATATCTAACCAGCTCCAGGCTTTAGTTCTAATTTGTTCATAAATATTTCTTTTGTCTCAAATTTTTGTGTATGTTAAACCACTAGCAAAAAAAATAAAATCCCGATCGTATTTCCCAGAACCTGAAACATATGAATATACGCTGTCAGTCAATATGTGGAATGCTGTCTTGGTATGCAGTCTATGTGAAATGCTATATAAATTCGTATTATGCTGGGTATGTGCACCTGTAAAGAACCGTTATTAAAGCTTGCGCTCCGCATGATTCGTTATTTACACGGTCTCAATCTCCGACATGTTCTGCACCCAGATACTTCCCCCTATCTTTTATTCCTATTGAATTGCGATTGATTCTAGTGAAGCATCCCATTTTAGGTTCGGTTGGTGGTAAAGTCCGGAGAAACTCAAAATCACGATGATCGGATGGACAATGTGATCATGAGAGTAGCACATTAGTGTCCCAAGACTAGTAACTAAGTCTATAATTACCGGCTTACAGTACTTAATAGAAACACCGGCTCGTTTACTCCCGTTGCAGATCTTATCATATTCCAAAAAATCCAAAATTAACTAATGCATCCATTCCAGTCGATTCGATTCTATGGTTACGAGTGGACTATAGTAAACATTTCACCCATATTCGTCGTGATGTTTTCTCATAAAATAACTGAAAGCTGAGAAAAAAAGAATATTCGAGTCCTGCCTAAAAATATAAACCGATAAGATACACGCGCAAACGATAATGGAAGGCTGTGAAACGCATATATACCATCCGCGACAAAGTTTTTTTGAAATGACCAGGCTAGTTTCTCCACCATCTACATCAATACACTAGATCATGATAAACAAGGGCTGATAGACTCTAGTTGAAATAACCTTCTTATAATGGTTCACTCGGCCTTCTAATAACGTTGAGTTTCATTCTAGGGTATGTGACGCTTAGTTTAATGTAATCTACCACCCGAGTTCGGGAAGGTTGCACCCTAGTATCACACGCCGCTTCACAAAAAGTCAACAAAGAGACAGAGTAGTGACAAACAGGCAACCTTATCAAGACATTTAGAAGTAAACTAGAAGAGTATTATTTAAGAGCGCACTTAATGTAGCCGCAAGCAATGATAAATATTAATCAACACACGCAAATAAGGGTGTAAAATACCTCCGTTTCCCGATATAAGAATTTTTTCCCAGAAGGGGGTGGACTTCATTGTTGTCTCCTGTCATCATTCACGTTTATTGGCAACAGCAATTAATTTCCAATTACAACCTGTACAGCTTGTGCCTTTATCAGATCACGTCTGATAATTTTGTCTGAACAGCCTGCCGATTACCTCATAGATAATTTAAGACCTATTGTTCAAAGAAAGTACTTTATAAACTACCAATACTTGTTTTGTGATAAAGAAACACAAGCTCGTAGCAAAGAGAAAAAGACTCCCGAAGCAAGATCCCAAGAACGTAAAAAAAGATAGAGATTGAGCGGAGGAATGAGTGGTGAGGGAGGGAGTATAAATGAATGAAGCAAATGTATCAAGTACATCAGTAATAGTACATCGGAGGACGCGAGGGCTACAGATAATGAAAGGATTAGGGAGTATATCTAGTAAAGACAGATGCAGTTCGAAGTATCAAAGGGCAGGAGAAAAAGAGAAATGAAAGTTTCAAGAAAAGCTAAGCCTTGCCAGGAGGCCTCACAGAAAGTAAACACAACTCAAGAAAGTCACCGAGAACCGGATTTGACCGTAAATCTAGTTTCAACTACGTTGAATAATGCCTTCTAGATCTCGAGAGTCTATTGGGACTCGCGCTATACCAATATCGATGATATCAACCTCTGAGTCATTCACACACATGCCGGACTTGTTGTTGTCTGCTTTAGTCCTGTTTCCTATATCACCTCGACTGAGCTCTTCAATCAATTTACCACTGAGTGCATCATCCTGTTGTTTATGTACGAACATCGGCTTGGAGGGATTGGGCATCGCAATCAGCACCGTAACTTGTAGCTTTTTCCTCTTTCTCTTCAAATCAAAGGCTTCTTTATTTCCATTGTCATTGTTTGATAACTCAGAAGTCTTTGTATTACCCTTGTGGGACGTGAGAGAACTTTCTTTGATAACCTGAGTCTGATAAGAGCGTTCCGCAGGAGTTTGTCTAGAGCCACGAACCCTTGCAAGAGATGGCGCACGGGTCTGATATCGTGTGCCTGTGTGATGATTATTCTGATCCAGAGAGAAAATAGGATCAATATCTTCGATTGCTGGGGTACGACGTGTACGAATAAAATACATAGCACTTGAAGGATTGACTCCTGACGCTAACTTCTCAAGTCTCGCTTTACCTCGAACCTGAGCAACAGAGAGCGGCTTCTTCACACCCAAAAAGAGAGAGAAATTAAACATAACAACTCCCAAGGATTATTCCATCAATATTATTTATAAACTCACTCGAATATCCTCCCACTTATTCATCATAGGAAGATCATCATCACCCAGCCTCTTTTCGTCCGAGACATACCCTGTATCTGAGACCCATACATCCCAGATAAGTGGCTTTTTCCATTTTAACCAATAGCGAACCTCATCTCCTCGTGCACGCCTGAAGAAAGATCTCGTCCTTCTAGACGAATAACCGCACGTGACTAGATACACGAAAAATGCAAGAAATACGAATAAAACGATAAGTAAAATCGTTGTCGAATCTTGGATAACGGGAGGACCCCCGCCACCACTACCACCACTTTCAGCAGTGCCATTTTGGTTCCCATCGCTAGCCCCACCTTCACCGACCAAGGACGAAACAGATGGAGTCGAGACAATAGAGCTTGTGCCCGATATTGAAGAAGAAACCTCGGAAGACAAGTTTGGAACCAATGAGCCGGTAGGAGTTGAGGACATTATGAGTTTCTTTTTTTTGCAGGTGTTAGATAGGTCCTCACACCCTGAAAAAACGTCACGAGCAACTCAAGTTGAACCAGAGCTCAGGACGCCCCAATGATCTGGGTTCACTCCTGGATGGCAAGGTGAGGGAGTGTGAGAGGCAACTGTAAAGATGGGAAACAAGAGCAGCTCTGAGAGCTTCCGAAATCCCATGCGACGAGAAGCATAAGATGCGTCCCATCATCTTTTTGAGCATAAAAAGCAAGTGTACTTCTTACGGCAATCTATTTTTATTTATATCCGCATTTTATAAGCACTCGTGGGAAAGATACTTTGTTCATCAACGCGGCCAAGCCACCAATGGCATCCCCGGAAATGAAACGTGCTGATGACAATGCCTGTATTAATAGGCTAGCGTTATTTACATTATAGATCAAGATGTTCTACTAACCCTCTAATGCCTACGTATCCAACGGAGGAAATTGGCTATCTAGATGTAGAAAAAAATGCCAATTCATGGGTTTGCGTGCCAGAGGCATTGACGCATCTAATGCGTGTGTGGGGGGTGGCATCCTTTTACTTTAATATCTATATCTACATCTGTAAGTTGGAATGTTGGATATAAGTAAATCCAGCTCTCACCATGAAGAGAACAGCTGCCAGTTGCGTCCCTGAAGTTATTTATCTACTTTACAAAAGAGGGTGGTCAAAATTCATCAGAGCTCTCTAGAGTCGGTTATATTGAATCTAAGATATAAAATGTTAGACGTAAAAATGTCGGAGAGTGGGCTTTGGCCGATCTATTAAACTAGAATTTGTACCTGGAAGTCGCGGGCCAAGGAAATGAAGTTCACTAGTGCGACTGTGTATTATTCAGCATTACTTCGGATTAATGTTTGGATTTAAATTCTTTCTCAAAAGTGAGGAGAAAGTTGTAAAACGTTTCGTATGTGCACAATTAGTCTAGGGAAATAAAGAGGTGATAGTTAAGTGTTGTGTACGTAAGCTCTTTATGAACTTGATAGTGGCTTCAACTTGGAATTACCTTGTACTAGCAGTATTCTGAGTCACATGCGGGGACCGAAGAGCAATGACGTCGTCTTGAACAATTCTGTAGTATTGTTCCGGTGAAGCTAACAACCAACCAGGCCGCCGCGATGGGTCGCAGATCCTTTTGTACTACTGGTTGTTCATAGGATTAACCGCTATTAATCTCCCGTGCCTTTTTTATACATGTCTTACTCAGCAATATTGTCTTAAATAGCTAAATGCATGTCTAATGCGGCTCGGCCGAGATGAGTGCTTCTTGTACTGCTGTAAACTTTAGAAGTTAAAAAGCGGGGAGGCGCCGACGGCCAAGGGACAAGAACACTAAAAATATGGTCACGGTTAATCATGAGATACTTAATAATACTCAAACGTGGTTTACTAGCCTTCCAAAGAATTCGAGTCATTCACAAGTCATTCGAAAGAACGTCTAGATCCTTCAACCGGACTAAAGTAGCTTCTTACTTAAGTCCACGGAACTCTTAAATTAATAAGTAGACTGAAAATGGATCATAACTACTTAATTATAACCCCCACAATCTCATCTCACTTTAACGTCCACTAAGCTACAAATTACAATGGGCCAGGTTAATCACACTTACGGTCTCACGTCTTTGGCGGATAGTGGCATTTCCACAAGTAGTAGCCAAAATACGCCCTTCCGACCTCAGCTATTTGTATGTGGGTTGTTATTCATTATAGCGATCGCAGTTGGGATGGTTTGCTACCGAAGATACGAGAGAAGAGAAGAGATACGTTTACGAGTTGCTAGAGGTATAACGGCCAAATGTGAGGAGAAATCGGAGCCACAGATGTTAGATATATACATCAAGCCCGTGAATGCATCAGAACGGAATTGCTCGGAATACGCACATTCAATCCCGTTTGAGAAGCTAGAAAAGCCGAGGATATGGAATGATATAAAAGTGCGTATTTCATTCACTAAACACTTAAATGAAATGCTAATAAAGTGATGTTCTATATTTGATGTCAACCACTAAATAGCCATTATCAGCAACATTCGTTTCATCGCCCATATCAAACGAGTCTACAACTTCATCTAAACATAGTAGAAATCGAAACGATGCTCGCAACACAGCCACGACTGCTGGCTACGACAGGCCAGCATCGATAGGGCCTGAGATACTATCGAGGTTGCGGTGGACTGGTAGAGAGTCTTCATCAATAGATGGTCCGACTTGCGCAGGCCATGAGCTGCAGTTGAATCGTGGGAGGTTGCAGGTTTCTGTTATGATAGCAATGCCTTCTGCACCATCATCAAGGAGGAGTTCACAGGTTTCGACTTCATCAAGTGCGACTTCAAGCCTGGAAAAGGCTTCTTTTGTTAGTACGGAAACTGGGAGGAAAGGTTTTGATCTTGTTCTAGGTATCGCTGATGAACCATATTTTGGTAAAAATAGCCACAGTTCTGTATCAACATCCATACCGCTTCCTAAAAATATCATATAGACTTTGATGAAGTGCTTTTGAGGGTTAATCGATCCACTCGATTTACCGCTCTCAGAATATGGAGAAGCTACGACTCGATCCCATCCCGTCGCATAGTATGCTTTCATTTCGGTATTTGCTGGTTGTTCTCAACTACAGAAAAAAAAATATGAATTAAGGGCGTATGATAAAAAGTCACAGCCACCGTATTTAGGCCGCGGCAATTAGGAAAAACGAAGTTGAAGGCGTCACAGCATCATCACGGACTTTGATGATGTTTGATGGCCGTAGCGTACAATAGTTTAACACTAGATAAGGAACATCGGATACATCAAAAGTTTTGCCAATAGATGCGAACCGGAGGTTGAGCTGAAGAACAAAGGGATGAGTGGATCACATGAGGATGTTTGCTCAAGTTGTTCATAAACAAACAGCCGTGTATGGAAGGTGCTTCTCACAGTATCTTTTTTGGGCCGAAAGTAATCATCTTCCGTTTGAAAAATCTCAAGGTGCATTCGCACCATATTCCCATCCAACATCGCAGCAAACTGTCCCCGTTATTGACGAGAAGATACCGGTGGAGACCCGTCGCTCGTTTTTAAGGGCTCTCTTTTTATCATAGCTCGCCCATCGTCTTTTTCGCTCCAGTCGGTGCAGGATTCTAGAGAACAGGAACGCTAAACACTTGGCCAGGGTCCCTGGTGTCGGGATCGTGTAGCACGCGACATTCTGCGGCGTCAGATCGCCCCGCAACGGGCGGAAGTGCAGCCCTGGAGCCCTGCGTAGTTGTGTCCAGGAAGTAAGTGCGGGTTAATAATAATACGTTCGAGTTGATATTGATAACATTGTCTCGAATCCTATCCATACAGACTCCGTCTCCATCCCTTAAGTTCCTTGAATTTGAGATGACTGCAACAGCCTCGACTTCTTCCAACTCGGCGCCACTGTCTAGATTTGCACGTATTAGCGCAGGTCTTGGTCTAAAAAGTTTGAACAACGCAGGTCCATCTCGGCAGACGCGGCAATATACGGACGCAAATGAATCGGAATGGTATATCCCGTATAACGGTCCTTATGAGCCGCCAAAGTCGGTATCGCGCCCAGGAACGAGCAAGGATAGGGATGGGGATGGGGGGAACTGGGTAGGACAGAATAACGGCGCTGAGCACGATCCTTTTGAACGAGATAAAAGTGTTGCAGGTCATGGAGCTTCTTCAGCATCCGGTCATGGTCATGGTGTCGGTTCAATATTTGGAATTGAGCCTGCACCGGAATCATACTATGAAGACGACCGTAAAAACGTTCGCTCGCGGGCGTTTTCCGCCGCTTCTGTGTATTCCGAGGATGCTGCAATACCTGGAAACGTTGTATCCAACGAACGGCGTTCAAATTGGTTATCGTCACCTACAGCCAGCCCAGTTTCTCCAAAACTGCGTACTGTCCGTTCTATTTCGCGAATGCATAATACTAGTTATCTTGATACAAGTGTCGGAATTGGTGAGAGCCCCGTTCCCGCCCAACGCATAAGTCAAGCCCCGAATCACACTCTCGGACATGCTTCCGGATCTGGACATGGGCACGGGCATGATGCCAACGAACACCTCTTGCAAGCCCACACTCACAACAAGTCCGGGCAAGCTGTATCACCAGTTTCACCCAGAGATTCATTTGCAAGCTTTTGGACGTTCGGACGCTCGGCAAATAAAAAGGCAGCGGGTGGGACGCCGTCGGTTTATTCTGGTGGAAGACGACCATCAATAGAAACACACTTTAGTCGACCTAGTACGAGTACTCGTAACACCGCGGCACAGGGTACAGCAACAGGACAACCCTTTTCCGCCACTCGGGATCGTTCAGCAACAGTTGGAGGAGCAATTCACTCTGGAACGGATACGTCTGAGGCGGAAAACGCAACTCCACGTTCAATACGACCTAGGGCCAATACTACTGCTCAGCCTGGTATATTGAAAACATCTACATCCGCACCTCAGATGATTCGTACTGCCAACAGTGCTCCCGTAGTTTCTGTTGATCCTTCAGAACAAGTATCGGACGGATCAGCTCCTTCTTACCAGCGGCATCCATATGCCACCGCTTCTCCTCCCACAGGACATCGGGAGCACTCGCGTTACTTTCCGTCTCAGAAGCGGCCAACAATGCTCAATCTTACTGTTCCATTCCTTTCTCAATCAAAAAGCTTTGCAAGTTTGAAAAAATCAAATAGCAACTTAAAGTCTTCCGTTTCAACTCCTAATCTACGTGGTTCCAGTGGGGCTAAGTCTAACATGGGCTCAGCTTCGAACAGCCCAAGTACACCGAGTGCAACAAGTTCTAAGTGGCTAAGCGCGGAAACATGGTGCGACGCTCTGCTTTTCCCGCGACCCAGATTTCGTATGCGGTCAGCACACGTTATTAGTCCCCCTGGAAGCCCTGTGGGTGGTACTCCACCTCACTCTGCTCCTGCTCAACCGCGATCCTTGAAAAGAAGTATTTTTGGTGGGAAGCAACATACAGATACGCGCAAATCGATACGCACTCCGCCATCGGCCCCTCCCGTTTTCGTACATCCTGCTTCTTCTTCTCCATCACAAATGGTTGCCGGGCCATCAAACGCGCAACCAAAACCTTCGCGATCGAAGCCTTTTGCTCAAGATGACTTGGCTATCCCCTCTCCAATCCCCTCTCTCGCCACGTAAGTACACCTAAATGACTTGAAACCCATAACTTACACAATTCCTATCACAGTGTTTTAAAACAAAATGAGGAATTCGATAAGGAGAGGAAACAGTGGAAAGCTCAAGCCTCGAAGTCCTTCCAGAATAAGCGCTCTCGCTCGCTCTCGAAGTCAAGAATGAGGAGTAAAACAAGGTTAAAAGATCCTGGGATTGAAAATGAGCTTGCTACTAGTTTTGATAAGATAGCTGCAACTGCGTTCCACGGAAATCAGAATATGAAACCAAGCATACTTGTTGCTGACACTTCGACAGGATCAAAAAGTGCCATCGGGACGAACACCACTTCGTCTCACTCTCGCAATACAAGTAATGTGAGTCAGGGTGTTTCCTCAAAGGGCCATAGTAGGAAGGAATCCTGGAGTACAACCGCTTTGAAATCAGCGAAGAGCGTAAAGGGATTATGTGTCCAACCCGAGGATTTGTCTCCGGCGGACGAGAGGATTATAGCACTTGATCATGCCTTGGAGAAAAATAGGACAAAATATGTGAAAGCTGCAGAAGGGAGGACAAATAATGAAGATGTTGTTGTTATCGCCCCTGGCACTCTGGTTTCGCCTTCTCCGAAACCTTCAATTCGAAGTGCTGATTCAACAAATCATACGGGGGTTGGCATTGCACTCTCAACTCCCACAGTATTTGTCGAACAACAGTTTCAATTCTCGGAGCACCCATATGCATCGAGTCCGACTGTGGAGGGTCAAAACCTTCGTCCCTCTAACTATGCAGGACCCCATCCTTCGCATACTTCAAAAGTTGCTGAGCATAATATCAATGATTCTACCCTTAGTGATATGAATGAGAGGCATCGCATGCCCGTTGCTTCTTCTCAGGCGTATTCCTCAACGTTGCTTCATCCTTATGCTGCCGTTGAAGCGCGGCACAAACCTACTCTACAGGTTCCACGGTCTGGCGCCATCTCTCCCCCGAAACGTATGTTTGCAGACATAGGCACTGGGATGCTTCGTGAAGTTCTTCCAGAAGAAATACAGTACTCACCGTACTCCGTTCGATATACTGGTAATTCGAGGGGTAGTTCAAATCGTAACAGTGATGCTCTCGGTGTCGAGGAAGCTCTGAATATGGCATTTTCCAGGGGAGAGGCCAGGGACAAAAGCAACGAAAGTAGAGAACGTAATGATTCTGCTGCAGATGAATTCGGAAGGGAGGCGAACACCCAGGAGCTTCTTTTACCTCCGAATATATCAATCACACATAAGACTGAGCCAATACTTCATGCTGATGATGATTCTGTTCTCGAGTCGTGGCAAGGTCAGGATGATGTTGTCCCTGATGTCTCAAATCACCGAACTCCAGTGTCGGGGTTCTCATTCATAGCAAATTCGTCCCCTGGAGTCATTTCAATGGAATCATCACCGATGACTTCACCTCGGCTTTTCAAGAAGTTCGATGATATGGAAGACTACAGTGATCTGTTCTACAGACCGGGTCAGAGTCAAAATCAAACTCCGCAACAACAGGAAGTCTCCGGTTCTGGACATCATACTCCATCTAACGAAGCTATGAGGGTTCTTAACTCACGTGAAGGGAGTCGTTCCGGTTCAGACAAACCTATGCTCGCAAGAAGCAATTCCGCACTTACGAATTTGCGCCGACAATTAAGCGAAGAATACGGAGCTAATGATGAGACTCAACATCTTGAGCGCGGCTTTGGACTTGGGCGTCGGGTTGGAGAAGCAGTGACGGAAATGGATGAAGACGTTGATGATGCACATGCAATGTTATCTCAAGGTTCCTCTCCCCCTGTTACTGTACTACCTCTCAGGGTTCAGATGTCACGTCCATTGAGTTCTGGGCCAACGATTTTGATTCCTGAAGACGTGGAGTCTTCCCGAGCTTCCTCAATTCTAGAACGTTATGAGGGTGAAGACGGTACAGGTAATTATCAATGTATCCTTACTAGCTAGAATAATTCTGACAGTATTTCATCAGATATCTTTTATCGCGTCCGAGAGGTCCCTGCGCTTTCTACTCCTGATCCTATCATTTCATCTAATGGGTACCGTGCCTCTGCACATGTCTCATACATTGGTGATGACAACACTATCCGTGATGACGAACGAGAACACTCCCCCAAGACCGTCTACCCCGATCTTCCGAACTCGATACCTTTTTTCACCCTTCTCGACCAAGCCTTATGCCCCCTAATTCTGGTTCCGGGACAGATAATACACGAGCTAGTTACCTGACCTCGGCCTCCAGCACTTCTCGTATTTCTCACCTTTCGGATTTCCCAGTTCCTCCTGGGCAGAATGCTTTGACACCTGGCGGGATTATTAATTCTTACTTCAACACAAGTACTCCTGACGTCATGGAGCGTAATGATCCGTTAGTTGAACCCGTCACACGGGATCAACAGCCTCAACAGCCCCAACAACGGCGGGAATTACGCGCTAGCCGACGTACGACATTCGGACCAGTTGAAGACGATGTATCTATTAAAACAGACCATTCATGATTCTTAATTGCAATCCAACACACTCATTCATATTTTTCGGGCAATTTTATTCTTACTGTTATGCTGTTATATCAATATTCGTACTTATTTTTCGTCTTATCTCCCCCATTCACTTATTTTTTTTTTCCCTTTCTCCGAGACACCCCCTGTTTTATTCAGTCCTTTTTATCTTTGTTGTTCCCAAACAATACTGATGTTTTTATTTGTCTGCTCGTCTTTGCATGCTCTCTCAATTGATGGATTTGATGATGCTTTTTTTATTTTATTTTATCGACTTTTGGAGTACCAAGTAGATCCTAATCATAATAGTTTTGCTTTCACTTACCCATCCTTCATTTATAATTGGTGCCCTCCTTTTTATTTTTTTAAATTTTTTTCCTTCACGCACTCCTATATCTTTGGACCCCCACTAGAACGTTTTAATTATGTGCTACATATTGTTATTCCTACAGGTGTAAATACGACAGAAAACACGGAGACAATAAGATAGATAGAAGAGGCGGAGTGCGGTAGTAGAAATACAAGAGTGAAAAAAAGAGGTATCAATCGTCATATTGGGTAAGCTAGAAAGTTGAAGAGAGAAATGGTTAGAAACTAGGTTTAAAATGAAAAATAAAGAGTTCGTGCGTACATCTAATGTTAGGGAGCTTGAACTATTCACGTCCTGATCACGATAGATGCCAACCAAGGAGTTGCCCCGCTCGTATAATGATCCCTTGAGACTAATGACCACGAACTGGAATGAATTGGATGCTCGCTGTCTAATATAGTTCGCAATCTTTGCAACATTTGTATTGTCTAAGGCTGCGTCTACTTCATCCAGAACGAAAAAGGGTGCTGGTTGATAACTACAATAGATCATGAGTCCCTTGCAAACGTGATAAGAGAATTGAGATCCATTTACCTGTGAATTGCAAACAGCAGGGCTAGAGCTGCGACAGTCTTCTCTCCACCTGAAAGCTGCTCCATATCCCTGAAACGCTTCATCGGAGGCATTGCATGGTACTTAATACCACCGTTGTATGGCTCCTGTATCACAAAAATTTCTATTAGCAGGTGATCAAACCCATCGTAATACTAAAATTTTATACCTCGTTATCTTCTAAACTAAGATAGGCAACACCACCCATCGGTGCAGCTCTACCTTTAGTAAGATCTTTGTAGATTTGATCTATACGCTCCGAGATATGAGTAAATGCTTTGTTGAATAGATCACATCTGCGGGGTAGAAGATAAGCTTTTAGTGAGCATTATTAGCGATGAGCATACGTACCGCTTCTTCTTGATATCATTGAATTCATCTCTGGCTCTCTTGGATTCCCGGCGAGCTTTTTCCGCCTCTTTTTCCGTATCCTCAAGCTTCGATTGTACGTCCTCAAGCCTAGTTTCATCCCATTAAATCAAAACTTTCAAATTCAATAGCCGCACTAAACACGAACCTAGTCATGGCTTTCATATTTGGAGCCATCCGCTCAATTTCTGTTGAGAGTTTCGATATTGATGAATCATAATCCTCTCCTACGTCAGCGGACCCGTCCTAAAACAGTTCAGTCTACATAAGCAAATTGCGGGAAGTCCAAAAATGGTTCGTACCTCGCGTTCCTCATCAGTTAACAAGTCGAAATCGACTTCAATACCGTAATCCGGAACTCGGCGAGGTCTCTGAGTACCCTCGTCGTCATCAACGTCCATTGTGACTTCCTCACGCAAGTTCTTTTAATGAAGGGACTTTAGTATAACGCATGCAATAGCCGTATATCTATCTATAAGTCTTACCTCTTCGATCGGAACATTTCTTAAATTTCCTTGAACCAAAGGAAGACTGATATTTTCCAGACGACATTTTCGGTAGATTGCGGACCGTTCTAGAGCGAGCTTCTCAATCTCATCATTCTAGAACGTATATTGATAAACGTGTTTGTGGAGTATACTTTTTTTCTAAACTTACTTTAGTTGCAATGTCTTTCAAAGCTTGGTCAAGGACCCTTGAAGCTTTTGTAGTACTCTTCTTTACTGCCTCCAATTCCTTTGTCTTCTCGTCTAAGGCTTCATTGAGTTCCTTAAGCTCTTCTTGAAGCTCTACGACCCTCCCTTGAGCGTCATCAATTTTATCTTGAATATCAAGCTTCTCTTGCTTGTGTCTTTCTATTGCATTCTTTTCAGCTTCAATAGAATTGTCCAACGTAGTAAGTCGTTCTTTCAAAGTTTTCAATTGATCTTCTTCAAATGCAGTTCTATTGATATCAAATAAATCAATGGAAATGTCGGATAATATGACCTTAAATGCGAAACTCACTGATGCTTCAGACGGGCAATTTGGAGCTCAAATCGTCTTCTTACGGCAAGCTCTTCATTAGCCACCTTGAGTTGTCGAGATTCATATTCTCGAATATCTTCTACGCCGATGCTTGCACAGAAGTCCGCAAAAACTTCATCTTCGGCCGAGTATACAACAGATTGTGCACGTTGTAATTTCTCAACGAGGTCATCATACACTGCCCTTGCCTTTTCACTCCGCATCAGTTTCAGTAATACCAATAAACATATACAAGCATACTTTTTTTAATTCGGGTTCTTTCCTTTTTATCTCCCTCTTTAGATGACTCAATTCGTCCTGTTTGCCTTTTAGGCTTGAATTTAAGGCATCCTGGGAGATATAATGTAAGACCACGAGGAGATAGGAGAGGTAATGAAATTAAGTACCAAATCATCTTTAGCGAGCTGCTTCGCTGAGTCGAGACGGGTCAGCTCAGCTAATAGATTTTCATCTGTGCCGCTGCGAGGCTTCGATTTATTCAGCTCTCTCAGATCCGAGAGCAGCTTGTCACGAACTCTGGTTAAGCCTGTGATTGGACTACAATTAAGAAGATGAAAAGATAAACAAGGTCGAGTAGCCTACCTTGAACATCCTTTTCTTCCCACTTCTTTTGGTTATTGTGAGTGCTTCTGCCTCCAGTAATAAGTCCGCTCTTGTGGATAACCGTCCCTTCTAGCGTTACAGCTGTAAATTGAAGAAACGCATTAAACTTCTGGGTGATTATTAGATTGCTCAGAATTATTTACCTTTCACTTCTTGCCCCTTTTCATAACAAACGTACCGGGCAACATCCATATTGTCACATACAAGGGCATTTCCGCACGCGAAGTGCATGGCCCTTTCGAGAACAGGCTCGTATTGTATGACGTCGACGGCAAGACGTGCACCACGGGCAAAACTTCGGTACTTATCATTAATAGGCTTTACTTGTATAGTATCAAGAGGGATAAACGTGGCCTGGCCCGCTCGTTGATTACGCATGTACTGTAAAAAAAGCATTTAATATAATCGATAGTCAGTAGTGTGGAAGTTAGATACCTCAATACATTCGATTGCGGTCTTTTCATGATCAACAACAACCGCATCGACATTCCGACCAAGTATAACTGAAACAGCAGTCTCATATTTCCGTTGAGTAGGCTTACACAGATCTACAACTCTGCCTCGCACACCTTTATTATGGTTAGTATCAGAACAGATGACCAAAATGAAGACACGAACCAGGGAAGATTCTCTGCAAATTCGCAAGTGTCTCCTTTAGACGAGCATCGCGTTCAGACTCTTTCCTATCTACTCCTGCCTGCAAAAGTTTTTCATGACACTCAGCGAGCTTCTCGTTCAATTCAGTCTCCAGTTGCCTGCAAAAATGTTAGTAAATGCTCTGCATCAAGAAAAAAAAGTACTTACGTGATACGAGCAAATTCGGCTTGTTGGTTTTTTAATTCCTGTTGAGCACGCGAATAATCGGTTGTTATTGAGGAGTATTTGAGGTCTAACTAAAAAAATGTTATTTCAAATGAAAACCCAATCAAAAGACAGAATGATCTCTACCTCTTGCTTCTTCTCCTTCAGATCGTCTATTTCAGAGACTAGCTTACTTTCTTTTTCTTTAAGTTCATCAAATGCCTCCTGTAAGCTAGATAGGGCGCGGGAACTTGTCTTCTCGTCACGCTCGAGTGCATTAAGTGACTGTCGCTCATCTACAGCTCTTGTATTCGCCACTGAACGGAGTCGATTGTACTCCTGAAGTTTATCCTCACTGAGGGAAAGGTTTTTTTGAGACGCCAAACGTGCTGCTTCTATAGGCAGACGATTTGAGCCGAAAGATGTAGATGAGATCAGATAACTAATTACCTTGAGCTGCTTGTGCAACCCTCTCTTCAGCTGCGAGATCCTTCCTGAGAGCATTAAGCCGGTCCTCTTTTTTCTGAGCATCCTTGGTGGATAATGTTCTTGTTTCCTCATGATGTCTTAATTTTCTCTCTGCATGAAGTATCTTGCTATCAACAGCCACAAGGTCGGGTTTCTATATGTTAGTAGTCAATTTGAGTGTACTTTCTCTGCAGGAAGAAGTGCTATTTCTTACGTGATTCTCCAAGTTTTTCTCTTGTTTCTTAATTTTCTTTTCACATAGCAATACCTCTGAGCGTGCCTTGGCTTGCTGAGCACGAGCATCTTCAAGGGCTTTGTCATGAACGGCCTGTTCCTTTCTAAGCCCCGTGAGCGATTTGTTTTTCTTTTTGATCTCCTGTGAGTTCTCTTCTATTTGCTTCTCCATGTGGAAGAGTTTCCAGAGGAATCGTTTCAATATGAGTGTATCACGCTTTTGAACGAGATTTTCAAACCGTTCTGCTTCAGTCATCTGCTCCTTGAACACTTTGATTTCACCGGCGAACCCCCGTTTCTTGTTGAAACTTTCTGTAGCATTCTCTGCAGCTTTCTCGACGGAAACTTTTGCACGTTCATATTCACTGGCAAGTTCCAATGAGCCACTTATCTGTTCAACAAGACGACTGAGATCTTTTGGTGATTGAGATGCAATATGTTCGACATCCCCTTGGAATACAAGAAAGTTTTTTGCTTTGGTCAAAATATTATGCTTAGCAAGTGAGGTGGTATATCCCTGGGCCGAAACCACTTGATTGTTCAACCTATATTCACTAGAGCCAGCAGTAGAAATTCTTTTGGAGCGTAATACTTCTTAAACATAGAGGGAATATTTGAAGATTTATATCAGCACTTACGTTCGTTGATATTTCCACTCCATCTTATCCGAGTCCTCGTATACAGCGAGAACCCATGCTTTCTTTGCATCACCTTCACCCCCTTCCTCCTCTTCGTCGTCATCATTCACTTGTGATGTGTCTGCGCTAGATTTTTCCAGTCTTCTTCCACGATAGACCAAATCCTTGAGTTGACTGCTTCGTAATTGAGCACTTTTGACACCAAGTACGAATGAAATTGCGTCCATAAGATTTGATTTTCCCGCTCCATTAGGCCCAATTATGGAGGTAAATGGAGTGAAGGGACCAATAACATGATGCCCTCTGTAGCTCTTAAAATCGCAGAGCTCTATGCGAACGAGTGGCATGGTACTTGTTAATTAGAAACTCAGTTGTCCGTGGCTCATTGTGATGCGACTAGTGTGCGCGTAACAGCGTTATGTAACGTAACTGTGACACACCGTGTCAAAGCAGAACTCCCACGTTTTGATCGCTCTTAATCAAATCTTTTAGACAACTCGGGATTCAAATTCTATCGTTTCTTCCGATACGTTAGCATCATATCCCGCTCTTGGATGATGAAACACTCCTGTGGCATCAAAAAAAAGTACAAATGGGTATTACAAACTTTGCTCCTGAATGAAATCAAACTAGAAATGGATTACATCTTCTGTATCTGCTTATCTCTGTGGACGTAAGTTGATGTGTGTGTACCTCGTTTTATCTTTTAAATGATCCTAGTTTTACGGCGCTTTCGGACGTCCCCCTTATGCTTCACAGTCGAATATGCGCCCATATGTTGAACACATGCCCTTGCTACTGGCGAATGTCTATCCATCCATTCAATGTCTCCATTGTAATCGTATCTGAATCTCAGTAAAATATAGCAAGTAAAGAGTAAAATCTTGAATATTCCATCCGTCAAGAACACTACTCATGAAGATGTTCCCTTCTCTTCTCTCTCTTCTTCACACCTCAAGATTTTTTGTAAACTATGGGATATCTCAAACTCGCCGGGCTGTGTTTTAGTGGCTGTGTGAAGGCGAAATGACACCGTAATAAAGTGCGAAAGGCACTAAACATGGACTAATCGTATATTTTTAGTCTAATTGATCGGTCTGTAATCTCACTCGTGCCATACTGTATCAGACTGGTAGTCCACAGACGGTGTCCATTTCCCGTTGTGTTTAAAAGTGGACTGTATTCTACTTCTTTGCTTCTCCATCCCCGTCTCTGTCTTCTTCCACCCCTCTTCTTCCCCACCCCTTCTCCCATCACATACCCTTACAAATCATGAAATCAATCCTAGTTATTTCTAGTCTCGCAGCATTAGCAGCTGCACAGTATAGTGCAACCTATAGTCCTTCTGATGCCCCGGATCACTCTGAGGAAGGTCAGTCTGGTACAAACAAGTGTGGCACTAGCTCTAGCCAGACTTCCATGTGTCAAAATGCATACCGTAAGAGGCCCTATCTGTGTGTAAATGCTCTTGTACCTAGTGACTTCTGTACAATTCAGTCAACTCTGTGGACGATTTTTGTCTATTTGCTCCGCCTGAGCCAGGTGCAGGTTCTACTATTGGTGAGACAGAACGGATAGAAGTATCCTGGTGTACGAAGGTCGGATATATCGGAATCTACTTTACTAAGTCACAAAGAAGAGACTAATTTAATCACCTACTAGGATGGTAAAGGTACTCGACTTATTCCCGATGGTACATTAAAGGGTGTTCACTTCGTGAAAACACCGGACTATGTCCAAGTCACTGGGGTTGGAGATCTCACAAAAATAAATATTCCTGCTGGTGATGCTGGAGGGTATGTGGAGAGACGCTATTTTTTTTCTTATTTCTGCTAAAGAAGAGACAGGGAGCTAGACCCGCATGGTGCAGACGGAAATGGTAGAATTGATACTTGATCACTTAGTTGGTCTGTTGACCAATTATATATTTTTGTAGGCAATCCTATTGGTGGACTGGTTTTCTCTGATGCATTCGGAAGCATGGAACAACTCCATGAATGGACAGTGAGTCCTTACCTTACGAAGTGGATGCTCACCCTCTGAGAGCTTTCATCTCGTATATAGAACTTCATGAGCGCCGATGAGTTCTGTTTCCGGGGCTGTAAAGATGGTCCAAACGCTCCTGCCCTTTGCCAACACATCTACGATGTAATGGGATGCTCCTGGAATATGCCGGGCAACTATGATCCAGGTGTTTTTGAAGAGTGTGCCGGCGACACTGGAGAGGTACCACTCGAGTAAAGTTGAATTAGTGACTAAAGCTAATGCAACTTTTTTCAGCCTATGGGTGTATATGGATCATCAACATTCCACCAAGGAGATGCAGTTACTCCAGAAGCTCATCCTGCACCTTCCTCCTCACAGTGTTCGACAATAGCAACTATTGACAACCTTGCAGCCGCTTCTGGAAGTGCATCCACTTCAGGAGTTTCAGCTACAACTACTGCCACAAATTCGGCAAAAACTTCATCTAAGACTACCGTCAGTATTTTTCCATTTTCATCTCACAAATAATCGTCTGTCCATACTCTTCAATCCGCCTACTTCAGTAAAACGTCGCTACTGATGTAGAATTCCCTCGCTTTGTCATGGAGCGCTCCAAGAATACCTACACTGTGGATTGTGCACTTTTTTTTCTCCTACTATTCGAGTTCTACACCTCAATTACCTGCAGTCAATTCAATTATTTTCTCTGTTTTTACGCCCTTTTATCTTAAATCTCATTAGCTGCCGGCTGACATAATTTTCTTCTTTAGGGCACTTCAGCCACCTTAGTCAGTGGCCTTCACTCTTCAGCTACAGCTACAGCGTCCGGCGACTCGGATGTTGCAGTAAATGCTGCTACTTCTGACTATCAGCCAAGGATGTTATTGATTGGGTCATTTGCTTCCTTTGTGATGGCTTTCTCCATGCTTCTTGGAGGGGCTCTCCTCGCTTAATATTACATATAATGCACGAATGGGAATTACTACCCCTATCACGGTTTTAGACGATTTTTTTTGCTTGCATATTGATACATCTATATCTAGCTTTTTATACGATACATCCTATCTTTCGGACTATTGGACTATCAGCCGTTATGGACCTTTTTTATACAAGTAATGGACAGTAGTATGTACACAGTAGCCTATAACTCGATTTAATCTGTTGTTATTAGTCTTCAATCGTTAATCTTGAAACGGTACATTTCCTGTCTGCTAACGGAAGCCTACGTAAAAATTATCATATACATTACTATCTTTACACCTTCGTACCCTTTTCAAAAAGATCATGGGAAACCTTCTTTCTCGACTCTCGATGTACGGTTCTAATTGGTTAACACTTAAACTCAAAGCCTCGGCATTAGCAAAACGGCCTTCCTTCTTATATATCAATTTGTATACTCAGGCATTGGTAATAGTAGGAATCGAATCAAAGCTCTTGTTTTGGAGTATCAACTATATTGAACTTTACAACCCTTTAAAAACACGAAGACGCGAAGATGCAACACACTTGCAAAATAAACTTAATTCCCTAGCTCCGGACCCCAGTCTTGGTAATGACAGAGATTCGTTACTCGCTTTCGCGTATTCGTATTCGTTCTCATATCCACAAATAAATTAAATCTCACTGTTTTGTGTATCTTAGTTGGTACTTACTCCAACTCTAACGATTTTCACTGTTTCCCCGTTTACTTTATGATTAAGCCTTCTCGTGTGATAGAAGTTTTAGGATTGACTGTCCTCCCCCCCCCCCCCTTTTTTTTTTTCTTCTCTTTTGAGTGCCTTCGTATGAAGGTCATTTGAATATTCGGCTCGAAACTTTTTGGTTTGATTTTCCGGAGCCTCATATCAGTATCTTATCTCAACTTTGTGCTGACAATTGTCGGTACTTGATTTCGGAGGCTATTAAAATCAATGCACGGCCAAATTGTGTAGTGGTCTATCTTGTGTGATTACCTTCGGCTTCAAGGTCACCATCAGTATATTGGTCACTATTCCATTACGGACGTTTAAGTTTTGTCTTCTTCTTGTAACATTCATTCAATCATCCGAGATTCAGTTCTAAATTTTGCACTACCTTGAACTCTCCCCGTGTTTTTTGTCGCGTGTGAAACGAAAGGGGGTCCGTGTGTCTACGAGTCTATTCTGATGGGAAGCTTGCTTCCAGAAGGTGGTAAAGCCTGGTGATATATCGTTCTTCTAAGAGGGATCAGGCCACTAAGCAGATAGTTAGTCCTAAAAACGTCTAAATTGATAGGACACAAAAGGAAGGAAAGGAAGAAGAGAAGATAGGAGGAGAGGTGGAATAGAGACGATAACACGGGGTAAGCTTCGCGGTTATTCTTACGGTCCGTGCTTTTCCACTCTCAATATCAATATCAACTAAAAAAATGAATAAATATTTTATTCTTTTTTGACCGCATTCATCATCGGTGATTATGCATCACGCAGAGAGATAAGAAGCAATGGTACAATAAAAGTGCCAAGCTTCAGACGCGCTTCTCTTAAGAAACCCGTTCGTATCCCTCCTCTCCCCCCAGACGGGCGCCGGACGAAGGAGGGAAGCGAAAGAAAAAAAAAGGTCATGCCATCCTCCTCTCCTTACCCCCTTACCTCGGGCTCGGGAGTTTAAACCGTGTATAATTCAAGTGAGTAGGTACCCGCGCGCTAAAGAGCGTATAGATCTTCTAGGCATGGATTCACTTGAACACGTTTATTGAAACCTTGTAGTACTATCTCTTATCCGCCTTTCTTTTTTTTACACACGCGGGAGTGTATTGTGCATTTGACCTGAACTCGTGAACACGAATAAGGACCCTCCTCTGTTTCTCCATGTCTTCTCTGGAGCTAAGATGTAAGATTATTAGTCAAGATTAGTCGAGGGTTATTAAAACTTGGTTAGGCTCTTTCGGACTTAAAGTTTGAGAGTTCAAGGCAATTTTGGAAGCTATGCATGCGGGGAGAGGGAGGGGATGGATAAGGTACAGAACCCGAGATCCCGAGGGATTTTCATCGATCACAAAGGTCCGATTTGAGCGTGACCTAAAGGGTAAGACAAAGAAAAGGGGGGGAAAGAAAAGAAAAAAAAAATAAGTGAATAAACAAAAAAAAGAAGAAAAATAATACCTCTCAGCTGATCAAATGACCTATGAATTTGGGTGGAAGAAACAAACGGACCTCTCGGAGAAGGCCGCCAGCAAAAAGGAAAAGTATGTTTATTTGTTCCTCTATTCATTTTTTCGAGAATTAGGAAACAAATAATAAGTTAATTGGACTTACGCTAGTGATTACGGCTGTGGGTAGTACGTGTTATGTGACTCTTGTGTGTGTCTGTGTGTGTGTGAAACCCAAGTACGTCACTCCGGAAAGACGGAAGTTCGGAGCGGAATATCCGAATCGTTCACTATACCCTCCCATAACCCCTTCAATATTAATCCATCGCGGATTTCCGAAGTGAGGATTTTGTGTGTTCGAGTGTTTGAGATTGAAACAGCCGTGCTTTACCCTTCCCGTCGCGAACCGTGCGCCGAATAGTTTCTTTTCCTCACTTCGAAAAGGAGCGCACTAAAACAATTTTCTATGATGAAAAAAGTAAACTAGAAACTTACAAAGATTTGATGGAGAATGAGGCTTCCGAATCCCCTTCTATTCTTTCACACGGGGAGAGGGAAAGGCTTGATTTTTTTTCTGCAAGGGATGTAGACATCAACAAGGGAGGAAAAAAATGATAAGTCGGGAAGCCGGGACGGATTGTTGCATATTATCCATGTATCTATCATTCGTCGGCAAAGAATACGAATGATGACGATATTTTTTTCGGTTTTTATTCTCCTTTCCTTTTTTTTATTGCGCTCTAAAATGCAAACCCCAGTTTTACATGTAGCGTGTACCGTTCTCCGGTCTCGGACCTAGGAGTTGTGGAGGTTCGGATGAGCACAGTAGCGGTAGCGAACGGTACAGGCGCATCACATTATCACCGCCTTCGTCCTCCATACTCCAGAAGTTCCGAATAGCAAGTGAAGCACGCGTGGAAACAGGAGACCAGAAGGGAGGCTCAAAGGGATACTTCGGAAGCTGGGAAAAACTTTTATAATATTGCATTTCATCACTTACTCTTCCATTAAAGTTGATTATATTTGTAGCTCTTAGTGGGACGGAAAAATAGTAATTCGAAACTCTCCTTATAAGGACCATATAGTTTCGGTATCAAGACAAGGATTTGAAGTTCGAAGTTGAAGAGTTGAAGATTCTAGTGGCTGCATTCAATCGTTTAATTGCCGAAGACTCAAAAACAATGAAAAGTTAATTTACTTTGATTACTCTGAAACTTTAGTAACTTTACTTTCCTAAGTTTTTCTTCCTCGAAAGCTCCACAGAGATCATCCATCATTGTCAATCATCATCGACAGGATCAACTGAGACCATGGTACGTATGCATCAGACAAAACACAGCGATAATGCGCACGGTCCCCCGAAGTCCGGGGTTTTTGTCCTAGGCCATTTACCCTACATGGGAGAATGACCTGTGTGGCGGTGGCAGTGCCAACTACATATTCCTTCGGGGCTCGGACCCGCATATATTAGTATAAAAGAGCTTTCGTACAGTTGACCATCTTGCCAATATAGCAACATATACTTTCAAGCTTATAGCCACATCGGGAGTACGAATGCATAAAACAGGGGAGGTGATGCGGAGGGAAAAGAAGTATAGTGGCTTTTTTTTGTTCCGATGAGGACTGAAAAATTGGGGTTTTCGTTGTGTATGAGACTTCGGTATTTTCTTAATTTGAATGAATTACATAGACGGAAGGAAGAACTCAGAAAGATGATAGTAGACTGCGAATAGAAGGATGTCATCACTGGAAACCAGATGCGACGGTCCTGCAAGTGCTAATGAAGGCTAACCAAACTTGTGAGCTGGCTTTTCGCTCCTGGACTCGACCGAGATTTTTCCTTCGTGCTTCAGATTGAAGGTATAGATCCTATACAGTATTGATATTGTTCTATATATCCTATCCGAAGCATCGCATCAAGTAAAAGTGACCATAGAATCATAAAGGTAAGTGCCCTGCAGCATATCGACCCCTGGAATGCCTCTCCCAATTATTGTCATGCTATTGGTGGTATTAAATATCGGAATGAGCCTTTGGGTGTCCTATTCAAAAGCATATCAGGCCGAAAGCATTGCCTAGAGCGTGTTGTATGTAATTCTGCAAGATGCCGTATGAGATAGAACAATGAGGCAAGTGGAGAGAATGCGGAGCTGAAATTCAGCCTCCTTCCCTATCGTTTGTACCTGTAAACTATTCAATATCAACTCAATAATAATGTATTTATTTTTTGAGCATCGTACCCTCCGTGCGGTGCCACAGGCGCCTTTACACATGGACCCTTTTTTTCCATTTCTTGTGTTGGGATGATGTCCATTCACATTCAATCACAGGATTCTATATGCTCTCAAATCGTTCCGATTTCCTTTCTATCTACCGTTTTTTAGACCCCAAAATACATGCAGACCCTTTGATCTGCTCTTGCTGTTACATTTCATGATGTTAGCTTTTCCCCGATACTTCATTTGAAGACGCAAAAGTTGAAAAAAGGAGGTAAACACGATATAAGATATTTAATTGCTTACTATCGCCTTCGTAACTGTGTCATGATTCGTCTTTAAGAAGAGAAAGCTGCTAAAAGTCTGTATCATATTATCCGGTTTACCTGATCGACCAGGTTTTAAGAAAATGTTACTAATTTCTTTTCTATGTGGCCCGTTGATAGCAGCAAAAAACACTCTGGAAGGAAGTCGCGGATCCGCCCTTTTACTTGATGTTCGTGATCGAAGAAAATCAACATTTCTCGACTATAATTATCAACACGTTGTGTAAGATAATTAATCAATCACACTAACATAATTCCCCTTCTTCACTAGTAATGGCTGATCATACGGATCCTTACTTCACCCAGTATCTTGGATCTTCTTCGCTTTTATGGCTTCTACCGTGATGTCGCCTACAACTTCTTACTCCATACAAACGGAGAAAGCCAACTCCAATTCCCGCGGAAAGCTTAACAGCATACTTACATGTTGCACCACTGACTTTTCCCAAAGTAGTGAGAGGGACAATGTGACCGTGTATCCAACCTTCAACTCCACAACTGTTGTACAATAAACTATAATCACTCAACTCCAATAAAGATCGTATCGTTTTAGGCTTTGACAAAACGTCCATATACATTACTTATAAATATATATCACGTTTCATCTTCCTTTCATTTTCTTTTATTTCAGCCGTGATTGCGAAAGTCCCGTCTCTCCGATCTCTCGCCTTGCCTCGGAACTTTGATTTCGGAAACCAAGAGGACATTTGTAGGCGCCCATCTTTGGGTTGAGTAGGAGGGGGCGCTAAGATCTAGTCCGTGTGTATCATGTTGGCGACAAGAATACATGGACATTTGTGACGTGAACCCGAAATTCTCTGAATCTCCCTTTTCCCTTCCTTCATTTCGGGTGTTTCCTTTAAAAATGATATTGGGATTGTCTCCCCAGGCGGATACGATAACATCGAAATAATTATAATCTATAACAATCATATCATCTAGACTCGTCAAGGTTGAATAGTACTTCATGCCAGAGTATGTCATGATTCCTCTCCCTTAATTGAGGTCATTTGTTGGAAAGCGGCAAAGGTTTTTCCTATAATTCTTTCATCTTGTATTCATGTATGTTACTTATTTGTTAGATTATTATTGTGCATTTGAATAGATATGGTATCATCCTAAGGTTTCTTGTATTGAAAGGATACCAAATAGTTTATAATTTCTCCTAGGAATCTGTGGCTGATTGACCAGTCATGATTTACGAACGACGGCCACCTTTTGGTTGCGACTTGATTCAAGCTTTTCATTAAGTTTCCATATCACCTCAAAGACTTATTGCCAGAGTGTCTGTTATCTGGTATTCGAGATTGTATATATTATGACTCCCTTTATTTTGGGGTATTGCTTATATCTACATTAAGTTTCAAATGAACTTACAAATAAGTATACTACTATATGTTATGCACTTCATTACCTGAATCCGAGCATGGGGTTTATGTACGTGTACAGATCTAGCCTTATCATGATCTTTCTTAACTTTCAAATGTTTTTATTAATCGTCCGAAGCTCGATAAGACCAAAATTTTGGATGAGAGATGAAGATGATAGACGATAAATAATGAATAAATACAAGTGAGTAAATTTAAGGTCCCGTGCGGTGTCTCGTGTCTATCTGTACGCGTGTTCATGGATGAGACCTTTGACTCGGACCTCCATGAACTTCTTGTTTTAACCTTACAACTATTGACCCGGATCCTCTTTTCTTTCTCTAAGCCCCTGTCTGACATATATTACATTAAATTACTGTTACCTCGCCTTTTCCTTTCTCCTTATTCCTATTCCTGGGACTTCCTTCCCCCCTTTCCTTCTTCTATTTTGTAAAGAGGCTTCTTCATCTTCTTTCGGGGGATATTCTCGGTACTCGGTCTTGGAGAGGGATCTTATTCATTGGCCTCCAACTTCTCCGTGACTTCTGAAAGCTTCTGGGGTGATTCGCGCGCAACTCATGACTCACAACTTACTCATGGGTTGATTCATCACCTAGCAAAAAATTAATCTTTCTCGCAGTCTACCTACTAGTTTAGCTACTTCAGGTTACTTTCAGTCACCACTTCTATTTTTTATCCGTCTCTGGCGGTCTCGTCTATCTGTTTCCGGCTTCTTTGAAACGCCCTTTGCCCATCACTTTCCCCATGACCTTCATTGACCACTAACCGAAATGCGATACAAATAAGCAATTGAATTAATGGGTGGCGACTGATCAAACTGCTGACTATGTATACCCCATTTCCTATTATGTTATAGAAGGATGTTTACTGGTTTGTCTCGCCTGTGCCTCAAAGGACTCATCGATTTCCACTGGAATCTTTATACTTGTCAACTTGAACGGGGCCAGATGCATCTCTTACTTTAGATAATTTGATTTGTTTGATTGGGTAGTCAGAACGCCAAGAAAGAGCCGGTTTCCATACTAGGGAGGTAGTCTCAAGCATAGTCCAATCCAATCACATGGACCCTTTCAGATAATAAATTCTTCCGAATAGTATTGAAGTAAAAGTTGGTGTACGTAAAGTGTATCCAGGTGAGTGTCCATAAGACAAGTCTGTACTCGTCCCGTTATCGTCACAAAAAATGGCACATGTGTATTATTTAACAATACTAAGTGCATGTGTGACTCGGGTTTCCGCTTTCTTTTACCTCTCCCGGGTCCGAGTCGTCTGACTTTCTTCTTCAATACTTACATACGGGGCAGTAATGAAAGCTTGTTCAAAACTAAGTCGATAAGTGACTGCGGTGATATTTGAGGTCATGTACGTTTGCATCTATTTTTATTACTTATTTCAAATGTTATGCATATGACTATAATACTAACTAATACTAGTTGTCCCCTTCTAAGTTGGGACGAGATATGCACATGAGTATAATAGATCCGAACGACTGAACCATAAATCCTCCGCGTAGTCATTCAGTGATCAGTACTAGCTGATAGTCAGTACAAATCCAGTACAGACATAGCTAATCCCGTCCTCCGTCCTCTGTCTCTTTTCAAACTTCAAATTTGATTCCTCTGCCTCGTTTTTTTGATTCCTTTTCCCACTATCCGACTATCACACTTCACGAGTCTCACTAATCCCTCGTCCAATCTCCAATCCTTTTTCTTTCCTGACCCTCTCTTCGTCCCGAGACCCAGCCAAACTACATTCAATTGAAAGTTCTCACTCTCACTCTCTAATCTATCCGAGCCTATCAGTTATCCATTATTCGGTAATTGCTCAATCCTGTCTCCCTTCGCTGTCATTGTTCCCTCTTCATCTCCCTCTCTCCCTTCTTCTTCTAACTCCCCCTCTTTTTTTGTCATCTGAAACGAGGACACAACCCTTTTACAACCTTCCATCTTAATCCCGTATTTCCCAAATTCAAATGTTAGCTGATCATTGAATCACAGATCCTTTGATTTGTTGGTTTTCATAGTGTCTGGCACCGTTTAAAGTTTGACAGGCTCTCTGCAGGCGCATGCATGCGTGCGAGCGTGCGAAGGAGCGCAGTATGTTTGCATACTTGTGTATGTATACTTCGTCGTGCTTCTTCATTCTCCCTCCCTCTCCTTGCTTGCGTGTCGTTCTTCCATCGGTTCCCTCATTTGTCTTAACTTGGTCCTCTCCGCCCCCCCTTTCCCCCCCCCCCCCCCCCTCATCTTCCATACTTCCGCATTTTCTACCATCCTGAGCCTAGCACTTCTTCCTTTTTTTTCGACACACATTCCTAATCCCATTATCCTCTTCCTTCGTACCCTTCCTCCTCTTCTTGCTCTTCTTACCCCCTTCCTTCTTCCGATTTCTTCCCTCCTTCTTCCGACCTCCGACCTCCGAGTCCGACGTTACAGATGTATGGAGTATTACGTTCAGAGACGGTCGTCTTTAATTATCACCTACTGAACTTCTCCATATGCTGTCTTACTACTGCGACATTCGTTCTCGTCATCATAACTAACTCGTTTCATATTCATTAATTGCGGATTGCCTTTGATTACTGTACTCGCTCCGTATCGTCCCTATCGCTCTGTCAATCCGAAGGTAAATTAAGTATCGTTATAGTATAGCAGTAAGAACTCGAAATTTCTGCTTGCACGCGAGTGGTGTTATACTATTTTTAGTTAATGAGAAGGGTGAAATAGTAAGAAATAGGATATAGAAGTTAGTAAGGATGGTACCGGTACTTAATAAAACTATGTTATTCACGCCAATATAATTTTATTGTTTTGGTATTGTCTGAAAAAACAACAGCAACCGAGGTAGTGCTACTAGATCAGCTAGTCAATCTCCGCGAAGCCACATACATCCGTATCTCCCTATCTCACACTACCATCCACTGGCACTCATGTCAAATTGTTAATATGTTACTTCTACTACCTTTTTAGCCACCTAATTGACTCCAGTCCCGGATCTAAACTTACGAGAAAAAAGAAAGAAAGAAAAAAAAAGGTGAAAAAGTTAGAAGTAGAAGCGGAGGTATTCTTAATGTTAGCCGCATACACCTGTCTTGTCTCACGCGCCGCGCCCGCGCACATCTCTTTCGATTCAAAATACCAATTATACCAATTACAATATACCGATATGCCATTAGACCGAAGCATCGTGTGTCCCCCATCGGTACTTCAGTAGTCTAAGCGCATAACTCGGTCCATCACATTATCGGACTGACAGATTAGAAGTGGCGTCTAAAATTTAGGGGGTTAGTGAACACTGAAAGAACAATAGATGCCTATGTCCCCTTCAATGTAAATCTGATCGGCATATTATCATCTGCGGGCGATTTTCATTCCTCGATCTCGTTTGTTGACGATCAGCTACAAAAATGGAAAGTCAATCAACATTACTATACGGAGTGAGCAAAATTCTACAACAGCTCCTGCCCCTCCACCGTAATAAAATCAATTGAATGTATTGTAATTTTCTGTATGACACACAGACAGGCACTAAAAGTCACCGAGTAATATACTTATATGAAAGGATAAAGGATTACTCTAATAGATATACGACCAGGGTAAGACAGACCTCCGCGGAAAGAAATGGCTTTTTTAAAGTTATACATGTATCATATATCAAATAGCCCATACGATTTATTATTCTATTTCTTCCACGCAATAGTAGTAGTAACACACTAGTGTCTGTGCACGTCGAAACCTATGTACGTATGTGCCTGTGGCTCCCAACTCTCCCGAGAGGATAGAAGAGAGGTTTTTTTTAAGTCTATTGTGTTGATACGAGACACGGGACACGTGTGTTCGTGTTTCTCCGTCCCATGGCCATAGAATATATGGGTAACATCAGAGCATCAGCATCAGAAGAGAAGAGAGTACCACTATCATCACTAGAACCATACCACGAGTCTATATACTCGACAACGCCCGGACACGGGATGTAAACAAACTTTGTGGATTTGAAGGTTGTAAGGCTGATTGTACAGATGCGTATGCACATGATACGGAATATAAACTAGCCACCACAGGTTAAAGCGTAATAACTTAAATTCTAGAATAATGTATGTACTAGTAATACAACATTATGAGGTGCACACATAGGCGAATACAAAACGAAAGACAGCAGCATACACATTCCTGTGCATATAAGCAGAAGGAAGAGAAAGAAAGAAGGGAGAACGAGAGAAAAAAGTGGCGAATAAACAAGTGTACACAAGAATCTAGTTAGTAAGAAGTTATAAAGTTTAATTTAGCCTATAAGATAAGACGAGGCAAGATAAATTACTAGATAAAATAGTCAAAAATATTTAGATATTAGAATTAATTAGTATTATTAACCTTTTTTCCCTTTCTTTCTATTTAATATGCTGTGCTATGTGGTGTCTACGAATGTCGAGGTACGTCCTGGTGGCTGCTAGTAATGGTCTGATGATGATAGCATGGAGTAAAATCAGAAGATCGGATATAAGAAAGGAATGGAATAGATAACAATACAGTTGGAGACGGAGTTAACGATAGATGTACAAAAATAAAAAGTAAATGGAATCCCAAGGATCAAGCCGACTGCCTTTCAAAACGTATAAAAATAAAGTCCAATAAGTATTGAGCTGAGTTGATAGGCTAACCCCCATGGAGAGACAAGTAAACCGCCCCACACACAAGCGAGGGGGGGCTCGGAACAACGGACCACAGAGTACGGGAATGACGATTAAACTAATCATGCAGACATGTAATCAATCATCTCTTCTTCGCGCCTCGTCCCCGTCTCTTACACGGACCAACAAACATAAGCTAGCCGATCACTACTAATCTGACAAACAAATGAAGGGCAGAAAACAAACATAATGCATCTAGACTTCTAAAGACCCCCCTTTCGCTCAACTCGACTAAAGTATCGATCCGACACACCGACCATAACCTAGCCGACCCGGATGACTATCTATCAATCCGTTCATCTACATGTATCATTTTTTTCTTCTAGACGTTTACGCTCCCCTTTTTTTCTGAGCTTTACGGCATTAAAGACTTAAAGAGTATAGAATGTAGAGCCAAGGAACACTGGGATTATGGGACAACATGCACATCGGAACAAGACAGTCTGGCACTTCCGGGACAGAGAAAGAGGTAAAAAGAAGTGGAGATAGCACATCTGGATCCCGATCCCGAGGTCTGGGGAAAGGAAGAAAGGACAGAAAAAAGACATGTTGACAGGTACGTTACATTACTTACAGATATACAAATACGCACATACACACACGCATATATCCAATTAGATGAAACCGAGGCCGGACGTTATACGAGGGGGATTGCGGCAAGACATGCAATCGCAAATACATGGACAGATACACAGACGGAGATAAAAAAAAACAGAGATGATGGACTGACCGGAAGTTAGCAGGGGCCAAAGAGGGAAACAGTCCAGTTCGGAATAGAGCTGATGCAATGGTAAAGAAGAAGAAAAAAGACGTCAGTCAAGTTAAGAATAGGTCGGACAACTCGACTTAGCCTCGATGAAAATTAAAGATCTCTGAAGACCATGCTTCATTTACTGAGTCTGAGAAAAGGCCGATGATCACATATCGTACTTGTGCAACAGAGGAATATCGTCATAGCCTGTCCATCGACCGAACGATCGACGGACCCGACCAACTGTTAGTCTACCTGTTCTAGTCCACCTTGTAGAGTATGTCAGGCAATTGACCAATAGTAGCGTTAATAGTCGGTCATATGTTCGTGAAAGAAAGGGAGAAGGGAAAAAACATCGTCTATAGAAGACAAAGCCAAGACAGATTACAATAACACATAGAGACGCAACGTCTATTACATGTACCCGCGTACACCGTATAGGCATCATCATTGCTCTCGAAGGTCACGGGTTCTCAGGGAGAGACATTTACCGCTTCCCATATACCATAACCGAACACATCAGACTCAGATTTCATCCAGCCAAAGATCTGGTATTTTTTTTTGAATACATTTACATTGTAATCTACACGCCCTGTTGATTCTAATGATTCCATTGTTTCCATGGGTTCTGATTTTCTACTAATAAATCCAAAGCATAACTCATTCGTTCGATCAAATAAAATTCCGTAACGTGTAGATAGTAACGTTGCTTCAAAAGGCTTCTCAGAAAGTTAAAGCAAAAGGTTCACATAGAAAGAAGGAGAGTGTCGAAAGAATGAAGAAAGAAGACGGTCATAAGTAGCAAAGCGTAAGAAAGATATACAAATGTAATTGAATGAAGTGTGAGAAAGTAAGGAATAAGCTAAGTTTATTGTAGAGCCTGAGAAAGTGGAAAGTGTAGAAAAGCGCGTAGGAAAAGCTCAAGAAGGGCTCAGGAGAAGGCCCCCCTTCAGAGAAAGGCCAAGGGCAGGTCTGGGAGAGCGGGAGAGGGATTGAACTGACGAGTAAAGAGGGGGAGAGAGTACGGAGAGGTGTGTGTTGGTCGGCAAGTACCGGATCTACGGACCGAAGATGTACAAACAGTAACCGCGCTTTGGATAGCCATCTACTACCGTCTCTCCACGGGAAATCGGACAAAGTGTACACGTGCCCCATTGTGGGGGGTTCGGAGAAGGAGGGTCCTGTTTAAATTCACTAATTACTTTTTTACTTTTTAATAATATAATTGCAATGTATTAATAGTTTATTTTAGATATTATGTGATATTTGTAGGTTAGTCTGATGATAGACGGACGAGACCCTTTGTTGGCTCGGACCCTGAACGGAGAGAGAGCGAGCGAGAGAGCAAACACAGAACAGGGTTCTTCTAGAT
Organism: Pyrrhoderma noxium; assembly: GCA_002287475.2. Taxonomy (NCBI): domain Eukaryota; kingdom Fungi; phylum Basidiomycota; class Agaricomycetes; order Hymenochaetales; family Hymenochaetaceae; genus Pyrrhoderma; species Pyrrhoderma noxium. Next base: position 802,982 of record CM008260.1, read on the forward strand.
CCTCTTTTTACCGGGTTAGTGTTTATTTCGTTCCAATTTTTTTTTCTCCTGTGAGGGCTCTCCTTCTTACTTACTTGCCTCTCCTCAACTATACTCTGATACTCCTACTCTACTACACTTTCACTCCAGTCCATTACATTCCTTGCCCTCGACCTGTCTGACCTCAGATATCTATAAATATGGACACTCTCCATCCCGTCTATCCCCCGTCCACATCTCCTCCCCTCTCCCGGAGTAGGACACAACTAAAGACGCTCACGTTCAATACTTCGTCTGCAAACCATCGACTGTCTACCTAATTGACTTCATCGTCATCATCTTATCATCGTCAACACCGTCTCTCCTCTTTTCGGCGTCGACCCCACTCTATCCTCTCCTAGTCAATTCCTCTTTAAACCCCCCTGCTCTTCTCCTTTCAACTCCAATCTTAACTACAAAATGTCACTTCCAAGCACTTCAGCAACCCTCCTTCATGGACCACTAGACATCCGAGTCGACAATGCACGACCCCTCTGGCCTGCTCCACCAGGTCACGCAACAGTTCAAATTGAGGCCACAGGTTTGTGTGGGTCTGACCTACACTACTACCTACACGGCCGGAACGGTGACTTCAAAGTCCGTGCACCTCTGGTGTTGGGACACGAAGCTGCTGGTGTGATCGTTGCACTCGGGCCGCCTGCTCCTACACCTGGGGCAGGTGAGAATGCAGGGCCGAGACTGAAAGTGGGGATGCGCGTAGCGATCGAGTGTGGGGTTATGTGCGGCACGTGTGGGTACTGTACCGAAGGCCGATACAACCTCTGCAAAAACATGAGATTCTGTTCGAGTGCGAAAACCTTCCCTCATCTTGATGGGACGCTCCAGGAGAAGATGAATCACCCCGTGCATCTCTTGCATCCGTGAGTGCATCATACCTTTTTTCTTACTTCACTATTCTGACTACCGAGCCACTTGAAACAACAGGATACCGGATAATGTATCTTACGAACAAGCAGCTCTCGCTGAACCCCTCTCAGTCCTCATCCATTCTGCCAGACGTGTCGGCCTTTCCCCTCCCACTTCATTCCCCTACTCACCTTCTGCATCTTCTTCTCCTTACTCTAACCCACTGCAGAATGGGACGTCTCAACCTGAGGCCCCATACAACTTCGACCATGCAAACAATAAGTCTGTACTTGTCTTTGGTACTGGTGCAATTGGTCTACTTGCCTGTCTCTTGGCCCGTGTGCATGGCGCAAAGCGAGTTGTAGCCCTGGACATTAACCAAGAGAGACTGAGCTTTGCTCGGGACCATGGCCTAGCAGACGAAGTTTACTGTCTTCCTCTGGGAAAGCCTGCCTCTGGTGAGGATGCCTTAGAACAAGCACAAGCAACTATCACCACTGCCCTCTCCACCCTTCTCCCCACATCAGCTGACGATGACAAGGGGGTAGAAGGCGCGGATATAGTCTTCGAATGTACCGGTGCTCCTTCATGTATCCAGCAATCCGTCTTTGCTGCAAAACCGGGAGGAAAAGTAATCCTCATTGGAATGGGGTCGAGAAACGTGGTCTTCCCTGTGAGCGCGGCGGCGACGAGGGAGGTTGACATCTTGGGAAGCTTTAGATATGCGAGGACGTATGGAGAGGCATTGGCATTGATCGGAAGTGGGAGGTTAAAGGGGAAGTCCGCTCCAGAAGGATCGGAAGGAAAAGAATTGCGGGTTTTGGAAGATATGGTCACACACCGATTTGCGTTGAAGGATGTAAAAGAAGCCTTCGAACTCATGAGGAAAGGAAGAGATGAACAAGGGAGGTTGTGTTTGAAAGTGGTCGTTAACCGCGGGTCTTCATCGGCTTGAGGAAAATAACCAGACTTAGAATGTTTGGAAGGAGGGGGAAGGCATCAAGATGAAAAGATCATTACAAAATGATACATAGACTATGGACTCGCAATCCACCTCCCTCCTACATGGATACATTTACCTTTATCCTTCTACTTTTGACAATGGGTTTACTTATCGTGTTTTTCGTGCTTTGTCGTTTTTATACATTTGCTTCTCTCCTCCATACTTATCATGTTTATCCTTTTTTTTCTTTTACGCACACTGTTTTTTATGCACGTTTATCCATCTCAACACTACCCGCCCTCCCTTCTCCAATACCCACCTCTTTTCGAGGAAGGGAAGGTAAAAATCGGTTTTCTTTTCAATTCAATACTTTTATACGAAATGTGTGATGTGTATCTCTATCGGCCTTTTTCTATATATCTGATATATCTGTATATCATATCTGTGTATACGCCCAATATCATTTCTAGTTTCTAGCTGAATTTTTACCGAGTGAGCTACTGCCAATTAAGATATCGTGGCAAACGGGGGAAGTCTTTAGTCCTATTCAAGTTAGTTATAACTCTTGAGCAGCATTAGTAAGTCTTCAGAAAATGTAATTCAGCCAAAGGTGTATATTTGTCCTATCCTGCCAAAGATAAAGGGAAAGTAGGGTTTTAGCACTTCAAGGTAGACGGATTGCTAGGTCGCGTGTTAACAGAGGTCACTTGGTCAATGTTGAATGTAGAACTGTAGGCCGATGGGAAGATGTTACTCTGCTCTAATACTCTTTCCAATGAGTCGGTGATGTAACATGTGAGTAATCTACCAGCTACTTGATGATGTAAGTAATGATGAATATATATAATGGGTGAAGGACTACGGTGATGTAATCGAAGTCAAATTGTCACAAAAATATTATAAAAAGCTATTACTTCATTAAGTAATATAATATAATAGTAACGATATACTTACCTTTCGAGCGCAGATAAACAAGTATAAATTTGATCAAAGCATAAAGGATATACTAACAATTGCAAGTAGAAAAAACAAACTTTTGTGTATATATGTACATGTACAACGTACTCAGAAAAGCATCATACAAGGTAGAGTAATCTTTTCCATTTCCTTCCTCTGAATCCACCACGAATAAAAACTTTGGAAATAAACGAATTAAGAATAATAAGGAAGAATAAAGGGCAAAGAGTCGAAGTTAACACTTTTAACAAAGGGAAAGCAATCAAAAAGAGGGGCGAAGGCAAATAGAAGAGAAGAAAGCAGGGAATCACCTATATCGCACAACACAGCATCGATTGAGTATAAACAAACACAAATATTGTACTAGCCCCCATTTTTTTGAATTCGAAGTCGAAAACGAATGACAGAGGCAGAGGGGTTCTTGATGTACCAGGGTGGCAGCTAGAACACACTTGCGGCGATTGCCTGCCATAGTGCGAGTGGATTGTTCACCCTATTGTTGTTATCATTGTCGTTTATCAATGTTGGTTGGTATTCCAGTTCATTAAAATGAGTTCGAGTAAGCCACCGTGAGTAATTAGTAGTATGAGCGAGTAATAGAGAGAAACGTACGTCTCCACCGTCAATGGGAAATTAAAGTCAGCAGGTCTGTCCTGCCATTCTATATGATAAAAGAATAATGGGGAGATCATGAATCAGTAACAGGACCAATATTAGTATCGAAGTATCAAGCCAAAAATCAAGTTCTAATTAGGGGTCGCAATCATCCCCAAAACAACTTATGCAGCCGAAAATATCCTCCGAATCAGAAAATTTAATGAAGTGAATAAAGAGAGAAAAAGATGATCATAAATCAAAGAAAAGTAGGTTAAGCTCATCCAATGGCACAACCGCTGTCATATACATTCCCGACTCCCGATCCTAGGTCTGGGACACGACACTCTCGTCTTCTTTCCTTCTTCGAAGCGAGTTTCGAAAACCTTCACGGCAGCCCCTTTCTCCCATTGAAAAGATATAAAGTGCGGAACTGTGTTCAAACAGGAAACACAAGCAAGATAAAACCCAGCCTTATAACCGACAAAGGAAAGGATAGCTTGTGAGGCGTGGGCCATGAATCTAGAACTCCGAGCTTTGGGACTTCTCCCTTTCTACTTCTGGCCTCTCTAACACCTCTCGCCCCACAAACTTCTTCGGGAATATCCAAAAAAAGAGGCAGTTCTAAAGTTCTAGATGTCATCCTTCATAATTTCCGGTCCTGTCATCCAGTCCATCAACACTAAGTGCCTTCGCGCAATCTCTACTATCTCTATTTCTGGTGAGATAAGTAAGGCAGAGATGTAGAGGCATTATGGACGGTATTCCTGTTAAAGGAAACACGCCCACAGCTTCTATATTTTCCCTTCCATTGATACCTTCCTCTTAGTTTTCCGTACTGTGTTTCAAAACTTGTTCCGCCTCATACCCTCCTATCGTCTCCGCTCTTCCATCACAAAACCTAGCAGCACGACTCTCCTACCCCGGGGTTCTCCCGCAGCGAAGCAAGGGAAGATACAACTCGCCACACAAATTGAAACAGATTAAATATCCTAGCCAATCTCGTCTATCCAGTTAGAATGCTCCGAGTTTATCGTAAAAATGAATTTGTAATTGGAAATAATAAACGTCAAAAAAGAAGAGTAAAAAATTGATAGGAATGGATGGAGCAACAGAAAAAGAACACAGAAAAGTAGGAAAAAATAGCGGAAAACAAAAGTAGAAAAAAAAAGAAAAGGATAAGTTACTTACCTTCCGGTTGAGTCGGGTCATTGACACCGAAGGCAAGACGCCAAGTTATACCTTGTATACTGTTTGTAAGGCTATTTTTCCAACCATGTGCATGTATGAGCATAATTATCGCCAGTTTTATTTTTGCGTTGTCATATGATTGATTCAGCCGATCATTTGAAGACCATTATCGTTTTGATTTCACCATATAATATGGGAGAATGTATCGATAGAACACGTCGGTTGGATATGGAAAGAGCCACATACAGGGCCACACATATGACCAAGAAGCATCGAAAAGAACCAGACAATGTTCGAGACAGAACGAGGCACGCACGAATCAGATACCGTGTCCCACGTAGCCGAAAAGTAAGGTGCCAGAAAGCATGTCGAACATGGGAAGACATACAAAAAGACCGATCAGTTAACGAATCTTTCACCATAAGAAATGAAATTTAGTAGGAAGTAAGGTATAAAAGGTAATCGAAGGGGATGAATAAATAGGATTATTGACTAAAAGCACTAAAATAATAGCCTAATGGATGTCCCCCCTTGTTTACTACGCCATTTTCCAGGTCGAGTACCATAAAAGATACCGGATACGAAGTTACATTGTGCACGAAGAACTTCAAATCCGATGCACGGGCCGTTTTCCCGTCCTCGTGTCGTCATAATGTTCCCACACAACGGAGGGATACATATCCCAGAGTACAGCATAACTCGAGATGTAAGTAACAAGAAAGGAAAAGAAGGGATAAGGCAAGGAAGGAAGGGGTAAGACAAGATAAGACGGAAAGGCAATAACGAAAATAGTGGTGATTATAAAAAAAGAAACATAAATAAAATAGCATTATAAAATAGGAAAAGGAAATAAATGGGGAAAGATAGAAGAGCAAGATATACGTACAAGTCGGGTGGAGCTAGTGAATTGTTCTTTAGTCCTGCGGTCTAGATGCGTTATTGCAGATAATAACAAGAAGTTAGCTTTGTCCGGCTCTCCAAGAGGTTCAAAAAGAAGTTAGAAATTGACGTGTGTAACACGGGAGTACGGGCAAGCGGAGAATCCGAAGGTAAAGTAGATGACGAGACGGGTACGTAGGTCTCAGCATATACCAGAGTAAGGAGTAAAGTCGTGAGTAGTCAGTACGCCTCTCTTCAAGAAAGAGAAGCTTGTATATCATGCACACAATTTTCATTTTCGGATATAAGTATTCTCTTACTGGAACAGAAAGAGGGTCTACTATGCGAGAAAATCAAATACACGAACCTTAACTTCTGTGTCCATAGTAGAATAGTCCGTAGACTGGCCTCCAACCGTTCCACAGTACTGTTGTGTGACGTCCTTCTTACCGCCGACAACCACTGTCTTCGCGCCTTCTTCTTTTCTCATAGTTACCTGTATGTAGTGGAAAGAGGAAGTTAGCCGTGTGAACGCGTGCAATGTGTACGCCGAATGGGGTGGGCCAAGAATGACGTCGCCAAAACATCCGTAGATTCTAATGAAGATGATAGATGATGACGGAAGCCATATCACCCCGCATTTCTTTCGAAAAATGAACTTACAGAGAAGAGCGAACACGAGCTGGCGCATCTAGTGACAAGGAAATGAAAAATGGGTTAGAGTTCCATAAGGTCTGGACAACAAACACCCAAGACAGAAGTCGAAGAAGTCCATGCCTGGGTCCGTACCTTCCGTTGCTAACAATGACGACATTCTTAGGATCGAAGAGCGGTTCGCTAGGAGGTGTCTGGTCGAACGGTTGGCACTCATCACCCAATCTTCGGTCCCAGAACCAAGGGAGAAGTTTTTGCAGGAAATTGGCATTGGAAATAAACCCCATGAACGATCCATACCCAAATGAAATTGCATATGATAATTGACGGGAGACGAAAGTGTTACACATAAAGAGATTTGTGCCGTTATTTGTAGAGAAATTAAAGGTTAGCGTATAAAATAGGAAGTCAAAACTCTGATAAGGAGAAGCTTGATGCATGGGTAAGAATAACTTTGAAGGTACGTCACTTACCGCGGACTAAATGCATCTTGGCGGCCGTTAATAACTAATTCAACCGGGTCTGCAAGCCAGTTGAATAGTGGGGGGAATGCTGTCTCATTGGCAAATCGCCAATTCAATGGGTTGTACAGAAGTTCCACATCTGGGTCCGCCCCCAGTGCGATTTGTTCCACGATAAGCTGGGCAAGAGGTCCAGCTCTTGTTTCCGTAAAAAGACCCGCCAGGGGAACGGTAGTGTCTTTCGGACCGGCGATCTGTTTTAAGTCAAGCGTCTAAATCGCGTGTGATTCGGTTTCAATGACCACTTTGACTTACAATTCGGTGAAGCCACTAGGCAAAAACAAACATACGAACATCATTAAGCGATGTTAAAAAAGACACAACTATCACCGAAATTACTCACGTGAGCGATACAAATGAATCCTTCACACGAGAGATACCACGTAAAGTATTAAGTAAAATTTCAAGTCTGAAGTAGCCTAGAGAAAGTCTTACCCCCTCCATTGTTAGTCTAGATCCGTACCGGTGTATTTTAGTAAATGAATACCCCATTATTCACAAGGACGCTAGAAACACGTACCACATCGACGATCAAGCGAGTAGCTCCCCCGTCGACAAGGGTTTGCAGCCCACTCAACAAAGTAGTTTCAAACGCATCAAAGTCATCCTCCTCAAAACTTCCAAGGGCAAGAACACCCGTTATATTATCAAGCTTGAAGAATTGAGACACACCTGTGCCCGCTATGGCTTCAGGAGGCGTCAGCGAGGGTGGAAGCACAACGTCCGTCTGAGGTTTATCCTCAAGCAAAAAGGAAATATAATGTCTCTTTAATGTTTCTGGACTCAGTGGTGGATTTGGGCCGAAGGGACCTCCAGGCTGTCGTCGTGCGAGAGACGATCGTCCTGATAATGATTTAGCAGATGAATCTACAGCCTCGCCGTTTGTGGATGCCGTAGCCACACAGTTATTTTGCCGGAATGATATAGAATCAGTGAAGCTGAATCCAGTAGTCCCGAAACGAGATCGATAAGGAAGCTACATATTCGACCACCAAATAAGAGCACATAATTGCAATTAACCAACTATTTGAAATCAAGGGAATAATTAAAAAATTAACTTACAGTGAAAGTATCATTCGTAGTACTATTAACGCGTTGAACAATCAATGTTACATAATCGGTCAGAGGTAGGGTCAATTGGGCAAAATTGCCCATAACGTAGTTCCACCCGGAGTCAACACGTTGATAACTCGAAAAGAAACTAAGAAATAAATAAAGTTAGTTGGCATATAAAAGAAACTTTGAAATGACAGGACTAGAAATGAAATGCAAATCTTGTCGATCCCGAGCAGCCAAAAGCTTAAAATATTAGATATACCAAGATTTTATCAAACGTACGAACCTGTTTTGACGCGTTCCAAAACCTTGGAAGCCTCCAGTAATTGCAGCGTTAGCGTCAACTGCGACAAACGGATCCTGCCCGTCAATGGCAAAGACTTTGGCTCCAGAAAGCTAAATTGGTATCATAAGACATATTATTAAACTTTTACTAGTCTTTAAAAAGACTGCCTTACCGACTCAAGTTGCCCTTGGAGATTATCCGGAAGAGCATTTTGCCAAACATCAATTTCGTCCGCGAACTCCGCGGTGGCAACGTCGAAGGCTTCAGGAGCGATATGCACAGCTTGTTCCCCTTGCTCGTCAGTTAGCAACACAAGCGGGATCGGCAGGAACGTCAGAAACAGGGAATCATAACACATGTCGATATAGACACAGTGACCATCCATAAGTCTTTTTACTGAGCGTGAGAGGTCAATATGCATATCGAACTCAGAGGCGTAAGTTGTATTTCCGATACGAGCCAGATCCGCAAGAATATCCTCATGCACGCTCTCTGTGAATGGCTCTGGTGCATTTGCTTCGTAACTAACCGATGTGTGGAAAGCCAAAGTCTTGGTCACAACGTCTAAAATCTATAAAATACGTATAAAAAGCGAGTTTGTCAGTGGCATTAAGCTATAACTGTAAAAGCATGATAGATTGAGAAAAGTTTCCTACGTTAGACTTGATGGTCTGATTGACAGGGAACGACTCAAAGCAGGCTCGCACCGCGCTAGGTGCGACCCACTTTTGTCCACCAATGTCGGTACATGGATCTGTATCCCTAGAGACTATTGCGGAGGTTGCTAAGACAACCGAGCTGAAGGAGACCAAGAAAAATGGGTAAATCATAGCGTATAGCTAGTCGGTACGAGTCTACGCTATTGCTCAACTCTTAATCCCTGCTCTCTTTTATAAAGCATGCACTGGTACCGAAAGCCGAGCCGAGGTCCCCGAGCAATTTTAGAATTACAAAACGAGGCACAATGGTGACGGCGAAAAAGGGATTACTAACAAATAATGGGAAGTGGAGAAAGGACGATCCTTATGGTATTTGGACTGCGCGAAAAAGTGAGAACATTAGAAGTCCTGTCGAGGTTAGTTATCATTAGGGCAAAAAGGAACACAGCCCCAGCTTGGAACGAGGAGAAAATCGACCTTGAAAGCGTCTTTCTGAGATAGTAAGCAGAATACGGAAAATGACGCTCTTGTGGAGCACATGGATTGAGAATACGAAGAACGGAAAGCATATAAGAGATTCCATCCAGAGGATTGAGAGCCACGCTGCGAGAAGCTTACTTAGGCACAGAAAAGTTAAAACTCTCAAGCAGGAATAAAAGTCCATCAGAATGGCTTATGTTGCTGGGAACAAAGTGCTCAGTGGACAATTTATTTTTCTCGCGATTGTGTGGATTTATATTAATATATTTCCGAGGGATGACTGTGACAGCTGCTAGATTAGGAAAACGTTATACTATGCAAAAATAATGTTTAAAATTGTACTCCTAGTGATAATTATAGTGACGAAGACGAACGCACAGATACAATGATATTGTCCGCTCAATCTACTCGCCGCTCGCCAAGCTCCGAAACAGTTTGTTTACTATGACAGTCATTCCATACGAGATCCTCCATTGCAACGACACGACATTAATCGTTTACGCCATACGTAATGCATGAAAATAGATTTCTGAGGAGAAAAAAGAAGATGCAAAATGTAAAAAGATGTTAGGTCGCACTCAGGACCGATGTGATGTTTTTAGCTGTTGTGCCCGTTTTGCAGCTTCTTCTGCTTCCCTTTTCATGTCCCTTATACTCCAGAGCCATCTTGGTTTCTTGGCTTCCATGGCCTGTTTTTCCGACTTCAAGGTCGCCAGTACTTCACTGTCCGTCACAGCTCTATGGTGTCGCTTTTCGATTAATTCTCTTCGTTTGAGGTCCTCAAGCACTTTGGTCTTGAGATATCTATTAGAACGGAAGTTCATAAGAATGTGGTTGGCTAAGGCTTTTTCATATTTCCAATAAAATACGTACCTCATTGAAGGAAATGGATTGGCTCCATCGTCAAGCAAGTCCGGAGGCAGATTCTCTGATGTTGCAGCTTGATATATTTCCCGTGTTTTCATGCCTTCAGGAGGACTTAGCTTCTTCAATATAGTTAATGCCGCATCAACAGTTTTGGTAGTTGGAGGGATTGTACCAGTGAGCCTCATGGTGTCGAGCTGCTTTCTGAACCGTGACATGAAAAATCTAAGGTGTGTGTGTTATTCTTGGAGGACGATCTCGGAACGTTCCGGCACTTTATTATATAACTTGCATAGCTTTGCTTACTTATGAATAAATTACTATTTTGCTTCTCATTATTTGTTTACGTGTTTTTATACACCCTTACTTTTGTAGACTACATCTTTTCAATTGAAATAAATAAGTAATTGACCACATTAGCTTCAATATCGAAGCGTAGGAAATATTTCAACTCAGAATCTCTAGTAGAGCTTTGAATTCTATTTTTATGGTTATTAAGGTTGCGAGATATCTAATAAGGCAATAAGAAAACCAACTTGTTCAATCCTTGCTTATGTTGAGAAGCGAAATCCACTCTTTCATCGCTGATATAGCTCCGTGACAGATAGGGAGTCAGATCTCGGGAGCTCCATTCCATCTTTCAATGGCATCCATTATCTCTTTGGATCTCAGGATTCTATATTTTAATAAACCCTGGGAACCAGTGAGAATTATGCAAGCTATTGGACAGTACACGTTCTCTTCCAAGATGCTGACCATTAGACTCGATATGATATAGAAGGTGCTTATTACCCATTGCTTATCCACCCGCTTCGATAATAAGAGTTGCACTGGTTGAAGAATTCCACCTTTCTCTCTCTTTCTCAATGCCTTATTCCTATCTTTATGATGTACAAATATTTCCACATATATTTAGTCATGCTCACTCGAAGAGTCCCACGACTCTAGCATACGGGTGGAGAAGAGCCCAAGGTTAACCACTCTCGGCCTCATTCAGGTAATTATAACGAATCGTGGCGTTGAGGACATTAATAGAAGGACTCCAGAAAGCTTCCAAACTGGTATGAGAAGCAAGCATGATCGTATATAATCCTTCTCTTCCACGCCAAGATCCTTCCCGATATGAAGATTTAATAGCTGATCATAAGCACATAAGTACGAGTATTGCAGGCGAATATACATTATTGATATACCTCTATAACAATTTCCAACAACCCTGTGAAAGAAGCGAATATGAAAGGGACCGAACCACTAGTATTTATTTTAACTTCTGTCAAGGGCTATATACCGTTCTCCGACTTTAGATCTAGAAAATTAAAGTTCAGATTGCTTTGTATTTCCCCAAGTTTGATATGCGAACCTTATCTCCACTTGTAGTCATAGCTTCGTCTTATTTAACTAATATTATTTACTATTCGCACAAAACGTGCCCAGGGGAATCTTGAAGAATCAGTATGTTCCTCAGCTTCTGATTATAAGTATACATTTTCAATAGCTCGTGGCCATAAGATCTAGGATTTTATGTATCCCGTCAGAGTCCTTACCTCCCCTCTTTGAGCGCGTATTTCTTCTTCCGATTAGGATAATAATCTCTTGAATACGGCAGGAATAAACCTTATTGCAGTGTCAATCATAACGTCCAAATGCACCCGATACATCACGACAGGGTATACAAATAAAATAAAGCATATATATGCGTATATTAACTCCGTCCGGGTAAGACATGTATGAAAGAAATATAGGTTAATTTTCATATTAAAAAAATCACCATGAGTCGATTTATGCCTGCCAAGGGACCTAAGGTCGCCTCCTCCGGAATAAAATTGGGCTTTCCTGATTCGCCTCAAGTGGGTCTGATACTTGTTTATCCTCAGGGAGCTTAACATCATAGTTCAATACGATGTAAGCCAACATAGCCTTCAATTCATTAGCAGCGAAGAATCTTCCGGGACTATATATATGCATATATCAAATCAGTATATGCAATATAACGTAACCATATAGTACTTATAGTAAGAAGACTCACCAAGAATGCCTTCCATGTCCAAATGCTATAAATTCACTACCAGTAGCAACCATCTGGTTTCTCGTACTCTCCTCCCGCGATGACTCTCTCTTATCAGCGAATCTAAATGGGAGAAACTCATCTGGCCTGTCGTATGTCTCATCATTACGATGAGCGGCGGCTTGGTTCACAGCTAGCAATGTTCCTCTCGGCAAGAACGTGCCGTCCGACATCTTATAGTCCGTTACAACCCTGCGAATCATCGATACTAGATCCACTTGTCAGCAATCGTATTAACAAGCCATAAGGTCTCAGGAGATCTATACATACATGGTTCAACTCCTCGACAACGAAGTGTTTCACGAAGGAAGCTATCAACCTTCCGCATCTTTTGCATTGAAGATTTACTCCATCCTTCTTTATCAAGGACACTCTCTACCTCTTCTCTAAGCGGCCCGATATTTTCAGGCCTTGCTGCGAGATAAAGGAGTGCACTTGATAGGGTCTACAACAAATCTTAGACCCGTGAGAATAGATATATGACTTTGATATTTACATTAGAAGATGTGTGAATAGACGCAAAGTTGAGGACTAGGATGTCATATATATGCTTCATAACGTTCCTTTCTTTGGGCTCTGTGATATCGATAAACCATTGTAGAAGATCGTTCTATGTATGCGTGACCATTTGTCAATTATGAATGGATAATCAAGAAAAAGGGAATCTTAGCAACATACGGGCTTATCAGACCATTCACCGTCCGCCTCTTCAACATGTCTCAGCCGTTCTTCAATCATGGGTCCTAAAATCTTGTACGCTTTTCGAGAAGTGGCGGGCAAATCAGTCGTGAAGTAGGCGATGATACTGCAGACGAAAGGGAGTATTAATATAAAGATTCTTTCAAGTTTCGATTGGAGAACAAAATTTATTAAGGGACTCACTCTCTCAAAAATAGAGGAAAACTCTCAACGATGTAATGAACTTTGAGTAAGTTCGATGCATGTTCAATATTAATATCCATAAATTCATCGTTTCGGCCTGGTTCAGTGCACAGGTCAGGACGCAAGGTTAGTGTATGGAGAGGAAGAGGGGCGGTAGGAGAGAACGTACAGAATGGAAGTCCAACAAATATACGGTTGCCAGCCCTAAATACAACTTTCGCAACCATATTCTTAGAGTTAATAGATACCCATTCTACAATGTGGTAAGGTAAGTATTACGATCTCCGGCGGATTCGGGCAGTGAAAATGAGAGTAGAAAGAAGAAATTACCATCAAACTTATTTCCAATAAACTCGTCGCATCCTTCGGTGATCTCTTCAAAGTACTGACTGAAGAGATTTCCAATGTTCTGGGTGAGCTGACTGCGGATTACAGGTACTATTCGATGGTCTCCAGTCAACGGCATTCCGAACGTGTACTTGGTTGCGAATTGCTAGAATAGAATAAAGAGAGGAATAATGATATTTGAGAAGGAGTATTTGATATGATATTCAGGGGTGAACATATACCTCATCTTGCCCTTCCGTTATTGAAAGTACATCATCCGGAGCACGACGGATCTCGTCAATAAGCTTTGGTGAGTTGATGACTACAAGCCATCTATCGTATTGAGGAACTTTGAAAGTCCTCTCTTTGTACTAAAGAATCCGGCTAGTTATTAGATTCCCAGAAATGTTTACAAACATCTGGTATAGTGATGTTTACCTTCCTATACCCTTCTTGTAGCATCTTCCTAGAGTTCCTGGTATATTCTCTCGCTCCCCAGTACGAGAGCAACCAATGATCAGGTCCAATTGCGGGAACATTAATCTATTTTAGCCATCAGGAGTCAGCCACAAATAGAGAATATAACCTAGAAACTATCAAATATTTACACTTTTCTTTGAGTTATGGTAATATACCAAAGAAAGAGCCAAGAGAGATCCAGAGGCGAAGAATGTTGTTTGATAATCATATATAAAGTCGAATTCGAAGAAATTATGAATGACATCGAGTAGAGAAATGGGAAGAGAAGTAAACAGAGAACCTGCTAGTGCGGTTGAGTTTGCGTCCATTGTTATTAAGTTTGCTTGGTGTTCTTTAGTGATGATGGTAAGGGATGCCGATTGAGGACTTTATATAAGAAGACGGAGCAACTCAATTGCTAGGTAGCAAGAACATTGGCCGAGATATGCCACTGAAATTGGCGGGACCGACGGTTTAGAAGCTGCGTTGGAGTATTGGTGAAGGTGGAAACTCGGGTAATAAAGATAATACCAGACATAATACTAATAGTAGTAGTGATCTCACGTCAGACACTTAATATAACAAAGTTGTAGACATTTCCAAAATCTAATTGCCGAAGATATTGATAATAGACCTTAACTGACTTCACTTGATAGTTGTATAACATTGAGACAGCTAGTAAGTAAATAGAAGTGAGTCATTTCAAAAATCTATTTTGAGTCGACATTTGATAGTTTAGAAACGTGTGAAGGAAGTAAGTGGGCCGGTTTGCATAGGTTCTCCTTATCAAGCTAAAATTTCCGCTTTTGCGGGTGTGTATCGAATGACCTAGTCATATAGGGAGACGTATGTCTAATTATAAGGACTTTCTCTAGTAAATGCGGCTCCGGCTTAGTCGACTGTTGGAGTCCATTAGCTAATAAGACGGAATTAAGATATACACTAATAATAAATTGATTACATAATGAAACCTTTCAGGAGAATGTTTCACAACGACTTTGATTAAATGCAATACCTTATCCATGGATTGGTGAACGCAGCACAGGGGGAAGGGATAGAATAATAAAAATAATTAAATAAATCATACTCAATGTCCAAAGGATCTTTGGCAGGGATGCAAAAGGCCCCAAATCCCAAGTTGTTTCTGAATACTTGATATGAAGTTCCATATATGCACACACGGGGACAAAACAAGAAAAAAAGCCAAGCCGGTTGTATAACTCGATTACCAAGAGACGGGCTTATTATAATAAGAAGAATCAGCAAGAAGTTGGACGGAGGAAATGGGTTGTGAAACAAAAACAATTTACCACTAATTAATAGTCACGGTTATAAGGGGTATGCCTTTACGAGTGGAGCAAAGGTGGATGCAATAGTATCAGAAGTCCCATGATATCTCTAAATCGCATATGGTACATGTATCTCAAAATAGACAACATACTTAACCACTAAAACTAAGTCGGGAAGTCTTGCGGACAGGGCGACAGTCAGAATAAAATAAAAATAATATGATTAACCCTGAAAATATACACCCCACCCTGACTTGTGATGGCGACACCATCTTGGGATCACCAAAACGATGAGTTAAAGATACCTTCCTATGCCAAAGAGGCGGAAAAATCACTAGGTGAGGAGGAGGACGACGGAAATCGATAATTAAATCATTCGGATATGGTGTACAAAAAAGGCAGACATAGGCTTTATTAGAGAGTGCGAAGGCGGGTTTTAGAGTATAATGAAGCTCTTTATTACCAACAACATAACATGTACTGCAACAATGTATGATGTAACACGGGATCGAAATTATGATAACAGCAATGAGACGGAGGGTATATAAGTATGATAAACCAACCAAACACGAACAAACCTAAATCTTTCTCCTCCGGAATAAAATCGGGCTTCCCTGATCCGCCTCAAGTGGATCCGACACCTGTTTATCCTCAGGAAGCTTAACATCATAATTCAACACAATATAAGCCAACATAGCCTTCAACTCGTTCGCAGCAAAGAATCTCCCAGGACTACATCCATACCCCCAAACATAAATCAAATCAAATCAATACGCGCATTAAAGAATCTCGTAACAGCGGTAAGACTCACCAAGCATGTCTTCCATGTCCAAACGCCAAGAACTCACTACTAGTAGCGACCATCTGATTCCTCGTACTCTCCCCCTTTGACGAGTCCCTCAGCTCCGCAAACCTAAACGGCCTGAACTCATCTGGCCTATCGTACATCTCGTCATTCCGATGAGCAGCAGCTGGGTTCACAGAGAGCATAGTCCCTTTCGGCAAGAATGTGCCGTCCGACATCTTATAATCAGTTACAACTTTTCGGAACATGGTCACTAAAAAGATTAATTAGTCAATATCATAGTAAAAGTGCATATATAGAGGTTTGGAGGACATACGTGATTCGACGCCTCGACAACGAAGTGTTTCACGGAGGAAACTGTCTACTTTCCGCATCTTCTGCATGGAGGATTTACTCCACCCTTCTTTCTCTATTATATTCTCGACTTCTTCTCTGAGAGGTCCGTGATACTCGGGAGCCGCTGCGAGGTAAAGAAGTGCGGTTGATAAAGTCTGTGTATGATTTACAGAGCTTTAGTCGCTCGAAAATAACGACG
Organism: Pyrrhoderma noxium; assembly: GCA_002287475.2. Classification (NCBI taxonomy): domain Eukaryota; kingdom Fungi; phylum Basidiomycota; class Agaricomycetes; order Hymenochaetales; family Hymenochaetaceae; genus Pyrrhoderma; species Pyrrhoderma noxium. The sequence goes on from CM008260.1 coordinate 819,313, forward strand.
ACGACAACAACAACAAAATAATTTTCACTCACATTAGAAGATGTATGGATAGCGGCGAAGTTCATGAGCAAGATATCGTATATGTGCTGCATGACGTTTCTTTCCTCTGGTTTCGTGATATCAATGAGCCACTGTAGAAAGTCATTCTACATATGCGTAAACATTTGTCAACCAGGGCTAGATAATCGAGAGAAAAAAAGGGGGATCCCAGCAACATACAGGCTTATCCGGCCAGTCACCCCCCGTCTCTTCAACGTATTTCAGTCGTTCTTCTATCATGGGTCCTAATATTTTGTAAGCCTTTCGTGCCGTAGGAGGTAAATCCGATACGAGGTAGGCGACAATACTATTGAATGAAGGCGGTTAGTTATTTTTATTTATATTGTTATGACAAGTCTCGTTGGCCCCGAGAAAGATTATAGTACTCACTCTCTCATGAATATAGGAAAACGTTCAATGGTATGACGAGCCTTGACCAATTTAATCGCATGTTCAACATTGACTTGCATAAAATCGTCATTACGGCCTGATTCGGTGCAGACGTCAGCAAGTGAACTCTGGGGATACTGAAAGTGAGGGGAAGAGAAGAATGGTGTGTACTCACAAAACGGGAGCCCAACAAATATACGGTTAATAGCTCTAAATACCACCCTCGCAACCATATTCATACCGTTTACGGATACCCATTCTATTATGATAAGTCACAGAAGATATGAATAACGGTACAAAAGAGAGTAGGAAAAAGGGGTGCGTACCTCCATATTTATTCCCAATAAACTCATCACATCCATTAGTGATCTCTTCGAAGTACTCAGTGAAGAAATTTCCAATATTTTGAGTAAGCTGAGTGCGGATTATAGGAACAATTCGATAATCTCCAGCTACCTGCATCCCAAACGTGAACTTCGTCGCGAATTGCTAGAGCAAGAGAATCAAGGACGATAGCATTTTAGTAAAGCAAACAAAACAAACAAAAAAATAGCTGCGTATGTATGACAACAAGATATGAAAGCGCCTAACCTCATCTGTACCTTCCGATATCGAGAGGATGTGATCTGGGGCAAGGCGAATCTCATTGACAAGCTTGGGGGAGTTGACAACTACAAGCCATCTATCATATTGGGGAACCTTGAAAGTACGCTCTTTATACTATTAAGTACGTCCACTTATTAGATTCCTTGAAACGTTCGCAAAGCAACTAGTAAGGGGTACTTTACCTTCTTATATCCTTCTTGTAGCATCTTCCGATCATTCTTCAAATACTCTCTTGCACCCCAAAATGAGAGAAACCAATTCTCGGGTCCAATCGCAGGCACATTGATCTATATTAGATGTCAGATGTCAAGAGTGAGTTACAATCAAAAGACATAGGCTACTAGTCATCAACTACTCACACTCTTCTTAGAGTAGTAGTAGTATATAATAGAAAGAGCCAGGAGAGGACCGGAGGCCCAGATTGGAGTACGATAATTGTTGGACTTAAGAGTATTATCAATAACCTTGAGTAGGGAGCCGGGAATGGTGGTGAAAAGAGAACCCGTTAATGCAGTTGGGTTTGCGTCCATTGTCGTTAAATTCGGTGGTTAATGATAGGAAGAGAGTACTTCTTTGTTAATAATAACGAGAGGACTTCACAGAAGGATTTATATGAGAATACTGGGTAGCTGGGTAACCAGGTAGCGTGGCACCAAGGATGACGGTCCCGACGGTTAACCATCTGCCGTATCCTTTATGGGTCTCATCGATGATTCTTGGAGCTCATAGAACAGTAATGATACAAATGATAAAACTAATTCTTTTTTTCATAATATAATATACAATAACTATCACACAAAATTACAACCACTTTTTTCAAGTTTTGAAAACCAGCCAATCAGGTTCTAACACTAGATATTTACTTACTTGGTAGTCGTGTACTGACGAACACTACCGCCCGGTAAATACAAATGAATCATTTCAAACACCCATTCTGAGCTATTACTTAACACTTTGCAAGTCCAAGAAATTGCTGAATTCATATTCTTAAATCACCGGTGGACACAAGTTATCCTTATTTGGTCAAAAGCTCCGTTCATAGTGTATGCGAACCCATTGAGCTAGTCATTTCATGAGAGCTTATCTAACTTCGCTAAATAAAGTCAATAAAATGCGGCTCCGGAGAGGCTGTTGGAGTCAACTGCTATGTATAGTAAAAGGCTTGGAACTATTTTTCTATTTTAACGAGTCCTTAGTAACGAATTATGATCTTATGATCGACAGTGAGTGTAGATCTAATCGTTTTACTAAATCTGGGTAACCTAAATGGATTACACATACCCCTCTTTAGGTGGTTAATAGATTATATAAGCCGCTTTTTTAACATAAATCTCGTGGATATCCTCAGGAGACAAACAGCATGAGACAAAACAGGAACAGAAGGGGAAAATAATAGGAAACGAGGAGGAGCAGGAGAAGAGAAACGTGAGGGAGAAGAACGAGAAAACGAGGAAAGAAACCATTGTCCCCAAGAGCAAAAATGAGAAAAAGTAAAATAAATCAGATCCATGTATCATGTATCAAGTGAAGGTAAGGTAGTCACAAGTAATGCGATATGATTACGGTGTATGTATATTATAATGATACACGAAGGGGGATAAGCTAGGGGTGTTGAGTGATCCGAAGGAAGTAAGGGAAGCGAATAGATAATATGTACGGATATACCATCGTGATCATATATGTGTATGGTGTTAGGCTAGGGCATCGACGACCAAGACTGGCTACGAAGATTTCAGCTGTAGTCCCATTTTTTTGTTTTATATTTCTCAGGAAAGGAAAGGTTGGAAAAGCAACTAAAACCCCCAAAAAGCCGATGGAAAACATAAATGCAATTGATCAAAGGAAATAATTTATTCATCCGTTTTTTAAAAAAAGATTTGTTTCTGTTGTTTATTTGCGTAGCTGTTCTTTGACGAAGTTGACTACGGCGTGGACGTCTATTGAGAGTAGCCTGCTGTCCGCTCTCGTTATTGGGGAGATGGGCGGAAGGTTTCCTCGGGTATATTTTCTATAATTGAGATGATAATAGATGATGATATAAGTATGTTAGTAAAGTTGTATAAAGCATAGGAAAGATGAAGAAAAGGTAGGAAGTAAGCAAAAAGGGAGGAGAGGGGATAAACTAACTTTGTGTTCCTCCAAGCTACGTATCCAATATCAAGTGATCGAGTTATGAATTCATGATCATTCACGAACTTTCCATCCGGGAAGAATTCTATAACAGTTGCTCCAGATCCTGGCTGTAGCAAGGGAGCATACGTTAAAGTATCTCCATGCACGCCCAGCATTACCTACAATAGTTCAATAATTCAAAAGCATATCAACGTCACGTTCCCCTTGATTTATCAATTTCATAAGATTATGATAAACGGACTTACCGAAGACCTCACAGCAGCGCTAACCAAATTCCTCCATGTCCCAACTGCTCCTTCAATACGTTCAGATCCAAGTTCAACAACATAAACATCAAACCCATTTGCTTCTCCCGCCTTTCTTAGTTCGCGTAAAAGGTTTTCATGATCCGCTTCCCGAAGCTGGGGTTCACGAATACTACGCGCCTGTGTTGATACATACGTCACAGCCTTTCGCGCTTTCTTTGATTTCTTCGTGTGCGTCGTTAAGGACTGAGGTGGTGGAAGGATCAATGCACCCGCACTTAATGGAGAAACCCAGTTATGAGGAGCCGGGAGTGCAAAAGCCGAAGCAAAAGGGAGACGTTTGTCAATTGGCTCTATTAACGTAGCTTCCCGTATTTCGTATTCCTTCTTCTTAGTTTTCTTAGACTTCTTGCCATCTATAGCGACTTCATCCTCTTCGGAGAAAGGAGCTTTAACGTCTGCAGAAAAGTCGAAGGTTTGGGTTCCTGATTCTGCAGCGACGCGGTCTGTTAGGAGGACTTGATCGAGGATGATTGGGCGTTCGGTTTTTCCAAAGTCGGTAAAGTCTTCGGAGAATATATGATTAAGAAAGGGGAAAGCAATACGGGAGAGTTGGTATGATGGATAATAGGCCGTTTCGGAAAGAGAATCACGGGGGACGTTGGGTAAGATGATTTGAGATGGGGGCAAGGGGCCGGATTTGGTTTGGACTGGAGGCGATAGTGTTGAGTATGCTCTATAGAAGGCGAGGAATGTCTCGTTTGTGATCGCTATAATAAGATGAGAGGCAAGACAAGACATGGATTAAGTTTATTAGTAGCTAGTTTCAAAAAGACCTGATACACATACAATGCGGATGATCGAAACATATGATCGTTGTGTTTGCCATCCTATTTACGTTCTTTAAGCAATTTATTAAAAGGATTATTTTTTTATAAAGACAAACCTATGGGCGCCATAACCGATAATGTCTAGAGCTTGTGATCGGGTCAAGAATTTGAGCTCCTGAGACACTGGTGGTAAGTTTGATCCAGGAACGTCTATTCCAGTTGACAGTATCATTTCTGTTTTAGGGAATATTTGGGACGCGAGGTTATGAACTAAATATAGCGCTCCATTTGCCAGTAAGACATTCTCGAGTATAGTGTAACCTAAATTATACTTTTCAGTAATTGACATTGACACAGCGGGGAGTTTTGAGCTTTGATATCTAAAGTAAAATTCACTTACCGGGAACATGACCAACAAGTTTAGTTTGAGGAATATCGCCGTTACTCCAGTCCGAAAACTGATTGTTTTCTGTTAGACCATAAGGCCCCAGGTCGTGCTGTTTGCGTGTTTCGATCTCCCAGTCTCCTAATATTTCTGACTCTAGATCATCTGTGTACTTTGTATTTCTACGGCCATCATCACGAAACGCGTCTTGAACGGATAGCAATTGGGTTGCTGAGAAGGAGTTGTTAGCACCTGGGAACAATGCCGCAGTGCTGAGAGAGGAAAACGAAGATTCATAATTATAAGCAATAAGAAAAGCAGATAAGGCAAACAGGATGAGAGTGAACTCTCGTCTTGTGAGGAAGGGCATGGCAGCCGATGTGGAGGGTCACCCAATTTAGTCGTAGTCGTATATTTCGGCTGTGACAGTGATGGGCAGCCCGTCGATCACCGGAAATAGAAAGAGGCCATCCCGAATATTAATTTGTAGACTTGTGCCTGTCCCTCCTCATTCCAGACATACAAGACACGCTCTCTACCCCCGCCCTCCTTCAATCTTCCATTCCCCCCTCCTTATCTTGACTCCCACGAAGCTCCTCGTCGTATCTATTTTTCTCGTCGACGAATCCATAAGTTATCTATCTTGTTTTCGTAAAGACTATCAATGGCGACTATGGATTCAGACAAGTACGGCGAGCGTGAACGGGACATCGACCTTGGGGAGGAGAAATCTCTTTCCCTCTCTTCATCAACAACGTCCATATCTGAGGACGACCACAACAACTTACCCCCACCAGTAACGAGCGCGCCACAACTAAATGGAAAGCCCAAGTCTCGTCATTCGGCCGCTGCCATCATACCAGTCTGGATTGTACTTTCATCTGCTGTCATCATTTACAATAACTATGTGTACAACTCTCTCGACTTTAAATTTCCCGTCTTCCTCGTCACCTGGCATCTAACTTTTGCCGTAAGTTCTCCTATCTTCAACTTTTGACTCTCGAGATATGACCTCGTCTGTCCGATCGAGGCGGTACATAATGAAGCCTTCGTAACTTTGTGCGCTAACGATTTGTTTTCATAGGCCGTCGGTACACGCGTATTACAACGTACTACGCATCTCCTCGACTCGGCCAAGGAAGTCCATATCTCGAAAGATATGTTTATGCGTTCCATCCTCCCCATCGGAATTCTCTTCTCCGGCTCTCTCATTCTCTCCAACAAAGCCTATCTTTACCTTTCTGTACACTATATCCAAATGTTGAAAGCATTTAATCCTGTTGCTATCCTCCTCATTACCTGGATTTTCCGTCTCTCTGAACCGAGTAAAAAACTCGGTCTTATTGTTGTCATGATCTCAAGTGGCGTGGCTCTCGCCAGTCAAGGTGAATTACACTTTGATCTGACTGGGTTCATCATTCAGGCTGTCGCCGTCGCCTTTGAGGCCTCGAGACTTGTCATGATTCAGGTCCTACTACATGGACTCAAGATGGATCCGCTTGTATCCCTTCATTATTATGCTCCCGTAAGTTCAACTCGGAATATCGTGATTGTGATGTGGATCTGATCGTACCTTTCCCTTTCGGGGCTTTCCATTACCGCTTGTTATATATCTGATACTCGTTAGGTCTGTGCTCTTATTAATCTCGCTGTGATCCCTCTCACGGAGGGCTTTGCACCGTTTTACGAGTTGGCCCGTATCGGGCCGTTTATTCTTATAACGAATGCCGCGATTGCCTTCCTGTTGAACATTGCTGCAGTGTTCCTAGTTGGCGCAGGTAGTGGTCTTGTACTTACTCTTGCTGGCGTTTTCAAGGTAAGCTCGGTCACTCTCGTTATAAATAGAAACGGGTGTTCAATTTTTTTATATTTATTTTTAGGATATCTTGTTAGTGACGAGCTCGGTATTAATATTTGGTGTCCAAATCACACCGTTGCAAGTCTTTGGATACTCAATTGCGTTGATTGGACTTGTGCTTTTCAAGACTTCTGGGAGCAAGTAAAAGGATATATAACTAGGTTGACGTGGCCGGACGTGGAGTCAAGCCATAGTTTACACATTGTTGCTATTCTTGTTGTGGCGGTCTAGCGCTGGCGAATTGGGGCGCACGAACTGAATACAATTTTGAAAATCCCATGAAAAATTAAAGCCATTTCATTATTCTTCGCTCCCCTTTGACTCCTTTTACTGCAGGATGTGGTAGAGATTCTATTTCCCATTTATCGTCCCCCCCCCCTTCCCTGATTTTTTGTTCTTTTTCTTATACAACTTGAACTTCGTCTTTCGGTATAGCTATCATCTATCTTGAACACTTATTTTTCTTCGTTTTTCGACTTTCTTTATTTATAACTGGGATACACAATCCAGTTTTTTTTTCTTGATGGGGCATTTGTTTTTCATCTCATTCTTTTATTATTCGTTTTACTTCATTTTCTTCGAATTCTTGTGCATTATGCATTTACACGGCACCCTTTTCAATATGCATTTTTTCATAACACCTCCTTTCCCCCTTTTTCACTTTATCACCTTAACATACCTCTCAAAGTGTTCAGATACGATACGATACATTTTTTTAGATAGCAATAGCTTCTTTCTTGGTCCTTTTTTTGCCATCTATCGGTCTTTGCTGAATTTGCCAGAAAAAAAAGACGAAATGCCGACAAACAATAGCCTTTAGACGTTCTTAATGGGTTTTTTTTTAGTTTGCTTATCTTTATTACTGTATCCCTCTCTTTGTACTACGTTCACGAATTAAATTAAGGCTTTTAATCAAAAGTACTGTCACAGTTGTCAAGTGTGAGTTGTGGAGCGTCGAACGGGTGACTAGGTGTGGGAGAGAAGAGAAGAGATATATTACATAAGCAATTAGGATAACGTAAGTAATAACTGACAATTGTTTGTATTGGTGATGACCGCAATGACTACACTAATTGACGAAAGTGTGTTCTCGGCCCGTAAATTTCTTTTTTGTGGACGTGTATTATGTAATTAGTCAGACGGATTCGTGTCCTCGATAAATGGAATCCTCTAAGCTAACTGAAATAAGAGGGAGATAATGTCCTGTACGGACTAGAGATGGGTATATCTATGCATAGACTCTTATGAGTGCTTATAAGGCGTTGAGTAGTGGGTGGAAGTCGGTGGTTGAGATGATTTTTAGTGTATACTGTGATACTACTCTTATTCCTGTCCATTCTACCACTACTACTATTGCTACTACTTCTATTTTTTGCTACCAGTTGAAAAGTCCTACTAACGGTAGTGGGTGAGAACATCCTAAAGGCTAAGAACACGAGGGTCTTGGTTGGACAAACCGTGGAAAATCACCGGATTTTGGTCTATGAATCCATTCATTCACAAAAGCCTTTGGCTTTTAGTCAAGGGTCGTCACCGTTCGAGTACAAATTTCTCTGAAAAGTGACTTATTTAATTTACTAACGTATGTAATCCATTGGGATACCCAGATATAGTAAAAGGATTGGATTGGATTGGATTGGATTGGATTGGATTGGATTGGATTGGATTGGATTGGATTGGATTGGATTTACACTAATTGCCGATCACACAGCTACATTTGTCGATTCGTTTAGTAAGGATTTGTCTTAAATAGAGAAACGTAGTTTCAGTTTCAATCTCTGCTCACTATACTTAGCATGTTGACTCCAACAGCATCTCCGGAGCCGCATTGGTTAGCGAGATTATATAAGTTCTCATGGAATGACTAGTTCAACGGACTCACATACTCCATAGACGAAACTTCCGACCGAAAAGGACAACCGGTGATCTAAGAATATGAATTCAGTAATTCGAAGTACTTGTAAAATATTAAGTAATGACTCAAAATAGATGTTTGAAATGATTCATTTGTGTTTATCGAATGGTAATACTAGTCTTTGAATAACTATACTATCAAGTAAGTAAATATCTAAATATCAGAAGCTAGCTGATTAAGTTCTAAACTTGAAGGAATTGGGCGCAGTTTTGTACCATAATTATTATATGTTATAAAAAAACACTATTATTATCATTCGTATGATCATTCTCTTATTACGGACTTCAAGAACCACCGATGAAACCCATTAAGAATGTGGGGTATGGTTAACCTTCGGGACCGTCATCCTTGGCGCCACGTTGCCTAGTTATCCAGCTACCCAGCACTCTTATATAAAGTCTTCTATGAAGTCCCCTTGCTATCATTAACAAAGAACGATTCTCTTCCTATCATCAACCACCGAATTAAACAGCAATGGACGCAAACTCATCTGCATTAGCGGGTTCTCTTTTCACCACTCTTCCTGGACCCCTACTCGAAATGATTGATAATATCTTCAAGTCTGATAATTATCGTACACCAATCTGGGCCTCTGGCTCCCTATTGGCTCTATCTACTATATACTACTACAACTCTAAGAAGAGTGTAAGTGGTTTATTACTAGTACTCTATGCCTACTGATCGTAACTCACTCTTGGCATCTGACCTCCAATATAGATCAATGTACCTGCGATTGGACCTGAGAATTGGTTCCTCTCGTATTGGGGTGCAAGGGAGTACTTCAAGGATGATCGGAAGATGCTACAAGAAGGATATAAGAAGGTAAACTATTTCTTATCAGCTAATTTGCGAGCGGTTCCAAAGAATCTAATAACTGGACGTGCTTAATAGTATAAAGAGCGTACTTTCAAGGTTCCCCAATATGATAGATGGCTTGTGGTTGTCAACTCTCCCAAGCTTGTCGATGAGATCCGCCTTGCCCCTGATCACATCCTCTCCATAACGGAAGGTACAGACGAGGTAGGAGCTTATTTTCTAGTCGCTATACATACCCAGTTTCTCTAAAATGCTATCATACTTCACTCCCTCGTTCTAGCAATTTGCAACCAAGTTCACGTTCGGTATGCCATTGACAGGAGACCATCGGATAGTACCTGTCATTCGCACCCAGCTTACTCAGAACATTGGAAATCTCTTCGATGAATACTTTGAAGAAATTACTAATGGATGTGACGAGTTCATTGGTTATAAATACGACGGTAAGTACTTCTTTCTAATTCTTTCTTATTATTCGTATCTTCTGCGACCATGGGGCTTACGTTTACTTGTTTGAACGGCTATCATAGAATGGGTATCCATAAACTCTATAAATATGGTTGCGAGGGTTGTATTTAGAGCTATTAACCGTATATTTGTTGGTCTCCCATTCTGTGAGTACACACTATCCCTCTGTCCCTCTCGTTTTCGGTCACATCGACTTTGCTTGCTGACATTTGCGTCGAATCAGGTCGTAATGATGATTTTATGCAAGTCAATATTGAACACGCATTTAAGTTGGCCAAGGCCCGTCACACCATTGAACGTTTCCCTATATTCATGAGAGAGTGAGTACCATAATATTCTCGGGGTCAACGGGATCTATAATAATAATATATTGAATATATGACCCCTTCATCCTACAGTATTGTTGCCTACCTCGTATCCGACTTACCTCCAACTACCCGAAAGGCTTACAAGATCTTAGGACCCATGATTGAAGAACGGCTGAGACATGTTGAAGAGACGGACGGTGACTGGCCCGATAAGCCTGTATGTTTCCGTTTCCGAGAATTCCTTTTTCCTGATTACCCATCCCTAATTGTCAAATAATTATGCATACATAGAACGACCTCTTACAATGGTTCATCGATATCACAAAACCGGGAGAAAGGAATGTGATGAAGCATATATATGATATCTTGGTCATGAACTTCGCAGCTATCCATACATCTTCTAATGTGGGTACTAATTTTCCGTCGTTGTTATTATTCTTGGGGGCTAAACTTTGGAAATCGAACACAGACTTTATCAACCGCACTCCTTTACCTCGCAGCGGCTCCCGAAAATCTCGGGCCGCTTAGAGAAGAAGTAGAGAGTATCATAGATAAAGAAGGGTGGAGTAAATCCTCAATGCAGAAGATGTGGAAGGTCGATAGTTTCCTTCGTGAAACACTTCGTTGTCGAGGAGTAGAACCATGTATGTGATCATACCTCTATATATGCACTTATTCTGCGATATTTACCAGTTACTTTTTTTCTAGTGACCATGTTCCGAAAAGTTGTGACTGATTATAAGATGTCCGATGGTACCTTCTTACCGAAAGGAACATTGTTGGCTGTGAACCAAGCTGCTGCTCATCGTAATGATGTGACATACGATAGGCCAGATGAATTTAGACCATTCAGATTTGCTGATTTAAGGAACTCCTCACAAGGAGAGAGTACTCGTAATCAGATGGTTGCTACTAGTAGTGAATTTTTAGCGTTTGGACATGGAAGACATGCTTGGTGAGTCATCCTACTTCTATAGTTCGTACATATACTAAATGATGTATGTATGGATATAGCCCCGGAAGATTTTTCGCTGCTAATGAGTTGAAGGCTATGTTGGCTTATATTATATTGAACTATGATGTAAAGCTCCCAGAGGCTAAACAAGTATCGGACCCACTTGAGGCGGATCAGGGGAGCCCAATTTTATTCCGGAGGAGGCAGACTTAGGTTTATTGGTGCTTGACTGGTATATCATACCTACGCTCGGTTTTACTATTATTATCAACCTAATTCTATGTTACATCGTACGGTGTTACCTCGCGATTTTTGTTACTAGTAATAAACTGTTTGATATATTTCTCATACCCATACACTTCAGACGTCGTTTCGCCTGCATTGTCGCGTCATGATTGGAATTGCAACAAGACTTATTTTAAAGTATTATAGAACATACCTTAGTGTATGCCGTCATAACTTAGGATGTAGACGCCGGTGAATTACATACCGTACTCTACTCTCTCAAATAACTACATTTCCATATGCAAACATGCCCAATCCCTTATCTCATCCCAATCTATATTGACCTCCTTTCGTATACTAGTCTCCTTTCGTCGTTATCTAACTACCTAGTCCACTGGTCTGATCTTCAAAGGAAGCTGAGGAATATTACTCGCTGCGCCTGTCACTCTAGGGACAGTTATTATTCCCATCTCCCATTTCACAGGAGGACCAGGCTCAAAGATAAAAGCCTCTAAGAGGACCGACAGGACCATTTCTATAAGGGGATGCGAATTACTGGGTCAATATTGTGATATCAGAGACGGAAGGGAAAAGATATTTACTCAGTTCCATTTCGGAGAACTTGAACCCGCTGTATGTAAATGTTCGTTTAGTTAAACCCTTGGTAGATATGGACATGAAAACTCATAAGTGTTACTCACATGCATGACCTTTTTCCACCATTAAACGTCATCCTACAACAAGAACAACAGATTGAAACATTGATTAAATCGCACAGAGAAAAAAAGGGGGAGGTGGGGTGAGGGGAAGGACCCACATTTGAGAATAAACACCTGGGAGATGAGCTCTCTGAGTAGTCTCAGAAGTTGGACTCAACCAACGAGAAGGTTTCCATTCCTCCGCGTCTTCTCCCCAGATTTTCTTGCTCTTATTTGCACTCATGATAGCAATGATAATATCCGTCCCTTTTGGTACTAATATCTCCTTTATCTCGGTCCTTCCGTCAGTGGACTTTATAGGCCAGAGGAGAGGGAGGACTGTGTCTTTGAGAGCTCTATGTAGGGGTATCGTGATTATTAGAAGAAGAGAGAAAAAAATGGAAAGGAGCTATTGTAACTCACACTCGGACAATGTTCGGTACTGGAGCATATAATCTTAATGTCTCTCGACAGATTGCATCAAGAAGTGGTAAAGATTGAAGAGTATCGTAGTCGAGATCACCGTAAGTTTGACGAGCAGCTGTGACTTCCTTCCTTAATTGGGATTGGATATCTTGATGCTCTGCCAATATAGATAATACTCTACTAATTGCACTTGTCGTACTGTCAGTGGCTGCAAAGATGAGTGTGCTAGGAATAACATAGTCGCTCAGATTAGATCCTTATTATTAATAAGAGATAAGAGTAAGATTGAAATCACTTCATATGACCAACGAGGTTTTCCTGAGTTATTTCATCTTTATTAGCTGCTTTCACTTGAAATTGAGAACAGGAATACAGATTAAGTATCTCATCTGTTATCATCATTCACTAACAACCACTTACTCAGGACACTAAGAATATCTTTCCCTTTTCCAGCCATATTCTCCATAGCTTCATCTCCCTTCTCTAATGCCGTGATCTTGTTATTTAGCACTTGAGCCGAAGCTTCTGCCACAGTATTAACAGCATCCCTTATCTCTGTCACCATCCCATGAGGGAACATCCCTAAAGCTGTTTGACGAAATTTAGGAGTTCCTAGCTTGGTGAGATAGGGGAGTACGTCTTTGAATCGAAAAAGTTTGTATACCATAGGACTAAAACCAAGTGGAAGTGAAGTCAAAATCAAGTTACCATTAGTAAAGAATTGCTTACTTACAAAATTACTTTGATGGCACTCCCGTATGCATCTCCCTTTCCGTTCTCGTCAAAGGAGGAGAAAGAATGTCCTAATCCACCTTGACCGATATACTCTAATGCTGCTCGAGTCGACCAATCCACTATATCGATGTACTTCGCCTCCTTCTTGATTTCATTCCTGATACCATCTCGAAGCTATTCAAGAACAAAATTAGAGAAGAAAGGGAGGGGGAACTCTGTTATTTGTTTTGGTAAAGCCGTCTTACCTGATGAGCAATAGGATATAAAACTGGGAGGACATCACGTAAGTGTTTAACAGAAAAAACGGGGTTCAAGAGTTTTCGTTGTTTCCTATGTTCTTCGCCTTAAAATTTCAAAATTATTGTTCTTACGGATGAATACGGGTCTTAGTATTTATTCCAATATTAAATTATACTTTACCTTCAATAGAGAAAAGACCGCGCCCGAATAACGTGTGATTTATACTATCTTAGATTAGTATCGTTTAGGAAGCCGTATAAATCAACCTACGCTACAGCCGCCTTTGGCGTATCAAAGGCATCTTGATTCTTGAGGAGCATGTGGTGTAAGGCTAAGGGGTCAAAGACATACAACAAGTCCGTCTTAGTTCATTAAACCAATGAGACAAGCAGAACGCTATGTTATGGTTTTAAAGAAACGTACCTTCAATAAGCCGTCAAGCCTAATAACCGCTTCATAATTTTCTTGTAGTCTATTGAAAAAATCCCATCCGTTAGGGTCAAAGACCTGATTAAGGTGCCCTGAGCAAGTAATGAGTAATTTTCTGACACAACATTCTGCTGCATTACCATAAATGAAAGAAGGGCTTGGAGGACCTGGCAGTACCGAAAGAGGGGACTTCGCAAATAATCCTCTATAAAGACCCCAAAGAGTAAGGGCCCCCAGCGATATTATAGCAGCTTCAGTTGGCGTTATGGACGCCGTATTCATGTTGAATATGTGTATAATTTATAGAGTAGCATAAGTGATATGCTTATATATTTATTTGGATAAAGAAGCGAATTCAAATAATTAGGGGAATTTGAAAAGAGGAAAAACGACCCGAGCTTGCCATCAACAGAATTATTGAAAATATGTAAAAACAATGTATCGGGTGCGGGTTCATCCGGCCTTGATGGGCAAAGACGATTGAAAAGAAGGGTCCTGATTATAAAACAATTGGTTACGAAACCATATTATCACTATTCGGAGTCCGTCTTTTCTCCACTGTCAAATTAGGATACATTTACGGTGAAAAGTGGAAAATTATATTTATGAGAGAATTCAAGGAGTTGAATTGAGGTTACGTTTGGAGGGAAGTCCAAGTCAAAAAGGATGAATAAAAACAAAAGAGAAGGAAGCGAAAAGAGATCGACAGAAGATATAGAGTTACTACTTGTACTCCAGTGCGAATTCCTCGAAGGCATCAATGTGTCCAACCCTCTTCCTTTTGAAAGTAGGACATAGAAGATTTATGATTTATTTATTACTCGGATTCTTCGTAATAATTCGAGGACAAGGCTCAACATGTCGAAATAGGCATAATTTAAAAGAGAAAGGATGTGGTTGTCTACCCATCATTATCTATTGCATTGACGGCTTTCCGAACGGTCATGAGAATGACAAGAGAGACTATTAATTTTTTTCTTGCTAACAATTATCTAGTTATTAGCCACAGAAGATGTAAGTCTAGGTATGTGAGCATACAGATGTCCCCGAGTGGCAGAAGATCATCTTTTGTCTTAATCTTATCCCGCTATATGAAGTTACTCAAACTCAAACCAATCTAAGATAATTCATATGGTATCAGTGAGCTTTGATCTGGGGCGAGAGAGAGATCTTATTATGACAAAACTATGAAATAAAACAGTATCGCGTAACTACTGACGGTGGTGTATGTCTAATACTGAACACCTCAAGTATTGTACTAAATAAAAAAAGAATAGCAATATCAGAGATTCGATGGGAATAAAGGAAACTGTCATTCACGTGCTTCAGTTTCGTAATAACTCAATATATCTTGCAAGAAACTGTTGCTTTACAACAACAACTTGTTTGACTTCCTCTTTCCTGACTTCATCGTACTTAGAGCATGGTGCAGAGCGATAAATGTATAAGACATGGGTTCAACTTCGGTTCAAGTATGATTGAATTCGAAAACCGACATTCAATTCTCACTATTGTAGACGTGTAGATAGCAGCGAAATTCATTCTCATTCTCAAGATATCTGCAATATGGCGTGTGAGACTTCCTTAAGCCAGAATACTTCATCACTGAATCAGCAGTAGATTGTTATATAGACGTAGGCCGACGTATTCGTCAGAGATACTTTTGTCTTTAGCTTAAAGGTTTATCTAGCTGATCTTCATCGGAGATTTCCTGGTTACCTAGCTGTTCTTCTACTGCTGGTCTTAGGAAGTTGGTACCCTATGAGAAAGCACGGTATTATCCGACTTGACCAAGCCAAAGTTCTATGATACTATATGATTAACGGCTTATGAAGAACATCTCATGAATGATACTCTTGATATTTGTGATTTCGTGAAATGAAAGAAGGAATTAATTAAACTGAGCACATTAATTGTACTCAATGTATTCTGGACATTGATAGCAACAAGTTCTACCTTCCGGTCCGCCAAAATGTCTCAGTGTATAGCTTGTTGACGAGGACCTTGTCAAAAGTTGCTTACAAAGCGAAAATCCGACAAAAATCCGGGTGCCGATTCTCAACACGAATAACTTCCGTTGTATACCCAGGTATAAAAAGGGCTCATGAGTACTAATTTAACGGTAGAAGACGCTTGATTCACCATCTCCGACTGCCAATCTACCAGAGGTCTGCCCTATTGGCAGGACCTAGTACGAAAGATGAGAGGCCTGAGATTCAAGGGTGCGTTGAGAAGATGGATACAAAATATATTTAGTGATAGTGGTTGTGTGGTTGATAGTATAATTTGACATCAGGTTATCTGGAGCTCGTCGGATTTAGCCGATGAGTCTTGGTGAACTGATGGTTACAATTCGTTCTATCAAGATATACCCCCAATATTTTGCCTAATAAAGCAGTCGGCAAAGCAATACTTAAGTGGATCCCCCTTCTAATATTTTGTGGCCATTCTCGTACCGGTAACACGACACATTGTTGTTCTTGAAAGTTTGACTTTTCTCGCGACTTAGTTTTAGGTTGACAACATTATAGACAAGAACAGCCTTTGGAACAAGACCCCTTATGAGACAAGGTCACATGAAACAATTTCGGCAGATAGAACCCCACCCCCTATTTATTACAAACATTAAACAATATATTTTGCCTTCACCACCACATATAATCCTTAAAGAAAACCAAGGAAGAGTGTTATTGGCATACGGGCACAGCTCTCGCATTTGTTTATTATATTGACTTAATTACGACCATATACGGAGATGGAATTAATTAATCTGTAGCCTCGTAGACTAAGCTATACTCCCGCATCAGTTTCTCTTCAATTTCGTCTTGACGTTCCATCGTCTAAACTGTCCAGATTTTCTATAACTCGGACCGGATAAAAGAGTGAATATAGTTCAAATTCATTTCAAGAACGGGAATCGTAGAATTGTGGTTTGCTAACGAAAATAGTGTACAAAGTATCCTGCATTAAATATATCGTCTACTCCTTAGTGTTGGTGTGGATTCCTCTTCTGTTTCTTGGGGCACGGACTTATGAATAGACTATAAGTATACGTAATTTGCGAAATTTTTGAAGACCCTCGATGAGCATCTCAACTGTCGGCAATATCCCATCATCTCATGGTTATCAAAATATGAGAAGCATAGAATCTGAGATTCGTAACGAAGATAATAACTGACGCGTGCATACACACATTGAGTCAGAGATCAAGTGCACCAAAAGGTGGGATCGATCAGTAGTCCTGGAAGTCAAATATCAACATTCTTCAACAACGTAAATGATTTGGATTTCTAAATATGGTATGCTAACACCCCATCACCCATCAATTATCGGAGAAGAAGCAAAGTGTATATATGTATTCAAAACGACCCTTATTGTTTCGTATTATATTTCTTTTGGATTCTTCTATGGACACGACTAGGCCACGGATATGACGCGTATATCTCAATTTCTTGTTTAATTTTCTTCAGCCAATAAACCGGAGGAACGCTTATCAGGATGATGGCCAAAGCACTAATGATCTGATCCAAATCAAGCGTTAAAGTTATGCTAACATCGAGATGTGGGAAATCGTATCACAGTCTATCTATTCATATTCAGATCTCGACCATTTAGTCGATCCCATATTGGGAGATATTGAGACGGAACAGTGTCAATACATCTCGTCTCCCTTCATCGCATCCCATCATACCCATCTTCTGTACCCTGAGCTTCTATTCTCCTCGTCCCGATATCTCTATTCTCCCCATCTCAGTATCCTATGGATATTCTATGGAGCTTCTATTTTACTCATCCCGATGTCCTTCGGATACTTCATGGACCTTCCCGAGAATTATAAAAGAAAGAGAATGTGGTTATCCATCATACCAACAAATTCCAACTTCCTGTCTTCACATCGACTCATCTCATTCTTGTCTTCACCTCACTTAACAAATGAGTCTCTCAAGAGAACTATCTGTTGATTCCCAGGCCACATGTTGCGACCAAAACATGTTGGAGGAGTCTGAAGACTATATTCTAAGCCAAGTGGCGTTTGAAATTTCAAACAGAGAGAACAATCCCAAAGGAGAGGAAAGGTAAGACAATCATTTTTCTCTTGGGGGTCACCGGTGACTAACGATCAATGACGGAACAATGATTAGAAATGGCCCTTATTCAAGGTGGGTTTAACTCTCAGTTTGTATTTGTATTCGTATCTGTGTCTGATTGCTCTTTCTCTACCAAAATAGCCAAATCATCCTATCATTTGTATGCTCTGATTGCTGGCATTCTGAAAAAACTCAAGCCGGAATAAAGGATCATGTAATAAAACATGCCAGTGACGTATCTGATTCAAGCCGACGTTGTTTTTTCACTGCTGTGGAATTCATGACGAAAGGCGGAATCAAGACAAGATACGCTATCAAGTTCTTTAACGAGAACTTAATTTTCTATGCCCTACCGGACGAAGCATCGTCAATAGGGGCACATTCAAGTGACGAATGTGCTGGAACAATACCGGATGAGCGAAGCCAGAGGGCATCCCCAACAACGGAGTGGTCAACTCAGCACTCTACTTGGGAGCCTCGGTTGTCCCCAGGAAGGAACTCTGGACCATCCTACAATGCTATCGATTTCAGCATGAAATCACAAGAGGGATATTATCAAAATCCTTCTATAATCACAGAACAGACGATATTGTCTAGTTCAGAAAATTTAGAAAGAATGGAGTCATTAGACTCTAACAACCCATCCAACTTATCGTTTTCAAAACAATACGCCAATCCCGCAATTATAGAAGAAAACTTGCAGTCTATCTACCTCCCTGAATATCTCGACTCCCTTTACCCATCATACATACCACACCTTGGGGAGTTCAATGACGGGTTTACCTTCTTCACAGGGATGCATCGTACATAGCCAGATGCAACAATTGTTCATTGATGAGATCGATCTGAAAAGTGGTCTGTCATCGTTCTATGCAGTGTTTGACACATTATTTCAGTACGTTCAATATTTGACAAGAAATATTTTATCAACCCCTTACTTATTAAAGACTACTCACAGCCAATCTGCACCTCATGTCAATTTACTGGACGAATCAATGACTTACATCCATCGTATACACCACAGGGTAGCGAATTCAACAGCAGGTTTGACTTCTTCTTCGAGTTGTATCGTACAGATACAGATACGACAATCGTTCAATGATGCGAACGATCCGAAGAGCGGTACACCATTCGTCTTGCGCGATATTCGACACACATCGATTCTGTGCACTCAATGTTTGTTATCATGATGGGAGAAGATGAGAAAAATTTTGGACGCCAATCAAATGCGGGCTCTGAACAAATATTTTATTTATTAGTCATCGACGATCGGAGGCTATATTTATTGTATTTATATTACTATCAACAGTCGATGTATCCTGTGTACTTGTTTTTGTTAACAAATATCTTGTAAAATATTATAATATACTTACATATGGTATAATACACATCTGCATAGAGTACCTTCCCAAAAATTTGAACGGTACCCTTCAAATGGTGGCCCGTAAATGGTTACTTGATCTGTTTCAGATCGCATATCCACCATGAATTGTCGAGTTCTTCCGGAGAGCATCACGAGGTCCTTGTGGATAATGGGGTAAATGAGATTGGAATAAGAAACGAAACATATTTGCAACTGACTAGAAGGAGAAAATCACGGTTGACAGTAGATTGAGATCGAGCAGAGTAAGACGGATGGAAATTAGAAGTGTTATATCTTGGCATATCTAAGGATCGTTGCCGATAGGTGGTTATATACTCAACAATACTATGCTTCTAAATTTCCATTGAGTATGTATGAGCTGTTGTATTCCTAGATAAAAGAACGAGACACGGAGAAAAACAATTTTGTAACATGACTCTGTTATCTTAATAAATGAATAATTGTATTATATTTTCAATAAAAAGTACACAACTTCAATCTCATTGTGAATTCAGTCCAATGAAGAGAGATCTAACCCATAATATATGGTCGGAGATTCTATCAAATCCGATGGTTTAGACCTTCCTCGAATCTAGCCACTATATTATCAGTGTATTCCTCTATATAGTTTCAAAGCTTGTCATCTACTGCTCATAAATTTGTAATTTGGTAAAATAAAAAGTCGAGTGCTCACCTTTGGAATCATTATCAGATATTACTAGGTGCAAATGAAATAAATATAAACAAATACAAATTTTAAATTGTGGAAGTAAATATATACTTTCAAAGTTTTGAAATGCTTTGAGGTAACTCTATCAAAGCGAGATATAACTATCTTGATTGGTTTATATTACTTTAAAAAGGAAAATATCTGATTAGAAATTCGACTAGATATTGTAGACTTCGCATAGCCAACCCCTATGAGCCATTTTAGTGCTTGCCTGTCATAGTATTGTAGTATCATTATCTTATCAACATCTGCTGAAAGGCTCCCCATGAGCAAAACAACAAATTAAATAATAACCAGAAAACCGCATTAGAAGAGGCTTGATTCTATTCTAAAAAGTTTACGCGAACTTGAAAGCTGCAATCAGTGCAGAGTACTCGGGTATTGGCGAAAGAGGAAAACTAGACTTATGGCACAACATCAGGTACGCCAACCTTACTCCTCAAGTCAAGTCAGTGGGTACTGAAATAGAAGTAAACAGAGAACCTAGTGGTGTGGTTAAGATTGCGTTCATTGTTATATAACTTACTTTGGATTGTTTGATGATGATGAGCTATTATAGTGTAATACCTGTGGCTTAGGAATATAGTTGCTAGTGAATAATACACTATCCTCTACTATTCTCCTACTCTCCCTAGTAAAACCTATATCTACCTTCCCGTACATGATATCCGAATACTTAAAAAGCATGAAATTTTGCGACAATCTTTCTGACGACCTGAGTCTTCGGTCTCTTTGACTCTAGAAAAATCCGTTTGTATAGTTATCGTGACAGATCTCAAGATAGCGTTGTGCGAAACCAGGGTGGTCTATACGTGCACATATGGATAGACCCGATATCTTCCAGGGATAAAAATCAAAGCAAAGCAAAAAACAATTCTTGGACATATAAGTACCGTACCATACGCCGAAGTGAGCTGTATTAGGTCGCATTAAGTCACATTGGTCGCCTCGCTGAAATCAATGTTCGTCATTACGAAATGAGCGTAGACTCGACCGTCAATCCCATCCCATCAAACCAAACCAAACCAAACCAACCCAATTCAGTCCCAGTCAACCTAGGTCCAAGTCTAAAAACGTTTATATGTATATATATACTAAAAAAACATACATGTACTAAGATATACCCGAAAAAGGAAGATAAGAGAAAAAAAAATCCAAGTACAAAAAATCCAAGTACAAAAAATCCAAGTACAAAAAAACGTTTTGATTTGATATGATGTGAGATGTATATATGGACAAGATGATGGCGAGAATGTTGAACGTCGTAGTACTGTACAAACACACATATATACGTGTATGTGCGTATTATACATAACCAGACAGTCAAACAGTTAGCCGCACAACAACAAAGGATGGGAAGAGGACCGCATAAAGAATATATGCATCGTACCAGATTTTCAATTCATTTTACTTCACCGAAGCCCAAAGGTCTCTATGAATCTGAATAACATTCAAGACATTCACAGGTCCGAGTCAAAGTCAGGGTCAAAGCCATAGATCATAGAAAAAAAAGTCAGAGGTCAGGTCAGAGATCATAGTCATTCCCCACCCTCTTCATCAGCTTCGTCACCCTCAATCTGGGATCCTAATCTCGGAGCATTCTCCTCCTCAGCATCCAAGTTCTTGTCCAAATCAACCCTTTCAAACGCCTTGGACACATCTTCGACTCCTACATCTCCCTCCATCCCTACCCCTGTTTCCATCTCTTCTCCATTTCCTCCACTCTCATCATCACCATCCCCACCCTCACCGACCCTATTCACGCCCCTCATCTCACCCTGATACCTATCCACCTCCACCCTCAATACCCTCACTTCCGCCTTCAACGCCTCAATATACTCATCCCTCCTTCTCACCCTCCCCTTCAACCTCCTAATAAAATCGTTCCCACACCTCAACAACTGCAACTTACTCACCGCCCTATTCGGCCCCGACACGTCCCCCCTCGGTGGCCCCCTCGGCGGCATAGACCCAGGTAACGGCGCCTCCCCTCCCATCGCCTCCAAATACCCCTCATCATTCGGTAACGGCAACGGCGGCAACAAAAGCCGAAGATCATCAAACGACGTCTTCAAACTATCCCGTCTCTTTTGTTCTGCCGCTTTGTGCGACGTTTTGCGGATGGCGGGGGTAGGAGGCGGGAGGGGCGTGGAGGGTGCGATGTTGAGTGCGGCGGCTGAACCGGAGAGATGGTGTGCGTAGTTTGAAGCGCTTGCGAGATGGAGCGCGTGACTCGGGTTGAGCCCACCAGGGAGAAGAGGTTTGAGTGAGGGACTTGCTTCAGGTCCAATTGAGCCTGAAGAAGAATGTGGAAGGCCGCCCGGAATAGAAATTGACTTTCGAGCAGGGCGAATCGTAGTAGTAGAAGAAGTAGAAGTGACAGTAGAAGTAGGTTTTGTTTGCGTTTGTGCCTTCGCTTTACCCTTTTTCGCATTTTTATCAGATGTCGAATAATCACCGTCTTGCTTAACAACAGTACTCAGAGGTGAAGAAAGCCCACTACTGAGCCCCAGTCTTCCGAGATTCATAATACTCGCGGGAGTTACAGGTGAAAGTGCTGAACTAGAACCAGAGGATCGTCCACTGGGATCGGGAGAAGTATTATCTTTTAAACCTGGAGTCGGGCTTAATCGCATTGGAGGCGCGGCTGGAGGAGGCATCGCCGTAGAAAGGTCCACAGGAGAAGGTGTATCTCCAGTAATTTCACTAGGGATTCTCGTAGTATCCTTCTGTACCCTAACAGCTTTCATGGCCGGTGTCGAGCCCATGCTTATCGAACCACTACGAATACTTGATGTACTTCTCCTCCCAGTAAGTGTCAGCCCGCTACCGGCGGGAGTCGTACGGATCACCGGTGACTGACGCTTCCGTGCACGTCTTTCTGCGAGATCTCCTGCAGCTGAACCGGACACATCATCGCCACTACTCGAGGCATTCCTTTTCGATCCCCGCCTCCCCGGTTGAGGAGCTCTACCACCAACCAAAGACCCATCTTCATTTAAAATACCTGATCCTTGGTCGATACTACCGGTATTTTGGTTATGTGTATAGGCGCGTTGAGGAAATTGTTGTTGATTCACACTAGTCTGTGACGAATATCCGCTCGCACCTAACCATGGACTCGTTAAGGGAGAAAGCTCAAATTCGAGGTCGCCCGGAGAAAGAAGAGGTGCGTGTGTATGAAATGCAAGATGGGCTGGTGCGGAGCTGATGCCTTGAGGTAACGTCGTGGGCGTTCCAAGCTGAGAAGGAGGGCCTTGTGGGGGAAGGTAACTTTGAGTTTGCAAAGTCATCGGTGAAAGGAAGTTCGGAGGTATTTGTGGGCGAATTTCGGCAGAGTTTGCTGTGAAGGACAGGTAGACGTGTTTTAGTGCAAGTTTTTTATGTATGTTAAGACAGGGGAGCATACCAGGTGTTGGGAGACCATGATATTGATTGGGGTCTCTGAAAACGGAATTCGCATCGAGAGACGATTGAAGGCTGTTTTGCCCGCTCAGAAGTTCAATCTGTGCCAGCTTGTTCGTGATATGTATGAAAATTTAAATATATTTACACACCTGTTGTTGGAATATTTGATTTTGGAGTTGTTGCAGTTGCTGAAGCTGGTTTAGTCGAACCTGGTGTTCAAGCAGTGCGACGTTTGCGGCTGCCGACCCACTCGAGGTGCCTAATGACGAGGTAGCTTGGTGACCAGCATTAAGGCCATTTTCGATTGGAAGTGAGATGGGATATTGCATTTGCATAGACTGAAGGCTTATTAGCTGCTGAAGCGCCTCGAGATTAGCGTTGTTTTGACTCAGTTGTGCTTGCTCATTGCCGGGCTGTTGACTCATGGCAGCGTTGCTGCTGTCCTTGTTAATATTAGAGAAAATATTGATATTTTCGAGGCTGCCGAAGCCGAGGTCGACGGGTGGGACGGTGGACTGTTGTCTGGATAGTTGATGAATACTGTTCATGTCTATATCAATCCTGCTGCTGCTATTGAATTCAATCGGAGCGTCGGCGTTATCCCTGCCGCGAGCACCACCGCCATTATTAACAATCAGCGTGTTCGTGTTCTCCTTTGCACTCCCGCCGCTGGTCTCTGGTCCTGCAGGTTGGCCAAAGGAGTTGATGTCGAAAGTATCCATATATGCGCTGCTGCGTTGAGTACAACTGTCGTCGCCTGCAACGGACCTAGGGGTCTCGGTTCAGGGCAGCAAAAGAAAAAACATCGCCCTTTTTTCGGACCGACGACCGACGACCGATAAGAGCCTGCTGATCCTTTCCTTCTTCATACATAATTACTATAAGCTGAAATTAATAGTTTCGAGAAATAAGAGATAAAGAATGAACGTAAAGATACTCTATAGCTTAAGTAGATTCCTATGGTTGTAAGTTCAGGGTTGGCCATGGGTTTAATGTGGGAGGGACCGGAGGATGGACTAAGCGGTAAACCAAACTCCGCGAATAAATATGTACAAGAATGCCTTTATTTTTAAATACTGTCATCGATACAAATTCTCCCACCAATGTTATGTTTTTCTGCTGTCACTTTGTATATTCGATTGGTTCACTCGATGTCAATATTAACTTCGTTTTGTATTTGTTATTGAACTGGTTCCTACCTACATACACGGGCGCCTAACGTCCATTCTTTGAGGCTGACAGCGTCATATTCAGAAGAAAGAACTTACAGATAGGACAATGACACGAATTCCAGCTATCAAAGGAGGTTCTGATCATAAATACAAATGTGCTAATTGCTCCATCTCTAAGGACAATTACACTCCCCTTCATAAACTTAAGTATTGTATATACTCTTCTCGTACCTTCTGTTTGGTTATTTTTGACTCGAATAACCTTTAACTCTGGAATGTCAATAACCTTAACACCTGATAGGATCCAAAGTCCCTTAGCTCTTATTTCATATAAACAGGAGACCCACTGACTCGATTTCAGGAGTAAGGTTTGCGTACCTGAAGTGGGACCATAAGTCTGATTTTCCTCTTTCACCAATACTCGAGTACTCTGCACTATTACGATTGCGGCTTTCAAGTTCCCATAAACTCTTTATAATAGATTCAGGTCTCTTCCGATGTATATAGATGCGGTTTCTTGGTTATTATTTGTTTTTTTTTGTTCATCGGGAGCATTTCAGTAGATGTTGATAAGATGATAATGATACTACAATACTATAACAGTCAAACACTAAAATGGTTCATAGGTGTTGACTACGCAAAGTCCACATTATCCAGTCGAGTTTCTAACGAGATATTCTCTTTCATAAGTAATATTAACCAATCAAGATAATTATCTCTCGTTTTGGTACAGTTACCTTTGAAAGTACGTATTTACTTCGACAATTTAAAATTTGTATTAGTCTATATTTATTTCACCTGCAGACTTAGTAATATCTGATAATGGTTCCGAAGGTGAGCACTCGACTTTTTATTTTAGCAAATTACAAAGTTATGAGCCGTAGATGACAAGCTTTGAAATTATATAGGGAAATACACTGATAATATAGTGACTAGTTTCAAGGGAGGATTAAACCATCGGATTTGATAGAATCTCTGACCATATATTATGGATTAGATCTCTCTCCTCATTGGATTGAATTCACAATGTAAGGGAGATCAAAGTTGTGTACTTTTTATTGAAAGTATAATACAATTATTCATTTATTAAGATAACAGTGTCATGTTACAAAATTGTTTTTCTCCGTGTCTCATTATTTTACCTAGGAATACAACAGCTTAGGCTTATTCAATGGAAATTTAGAAGCATGGTATTGTTGAATATATAACTACCTGTCGGCAACGATCCTTAGGTATGCCAAGATATAACACTTCGAATCTCCATCCGTCTTACTCTGCTCAATCTCAAACTACTGTCAACCGTGATTTTCCCCTTCTAGTCGGTTGCACATATGCTTTGTTTCTTATTCCAACCTTATTTGCCCCATTATCTACAAGGACCTCGTGATGCTCTCTAAAAGAACTCGACAGTTCATGGTGGATATGCGATCTGAAATAGATCAAGTAACCATTTACAGGCCATAATTTGAAGGGTCACATTCAGATTTTGGAGAATATAATCTATACAGATGTGTCATCTACCGTGTGTAGGTAGATTATATTATTTTACAAGATATTTGTTAACAAAAACAAGCACATAAGATACATTGACTGTTGATAAGTGAATATGAATATAATAAATATAGATAGCCTCCGATCGTCGATGACTAATAAATACTTCCTCAGAGCCCGCATTTGATTGGCGTCTAATTTTTTTCTCATCTTCTCCCACATGATAACAAACATTGAGTGCACAGAAACGGTGTGTGTCGAACATCGCTCAAGGCAAATTGTATACCGTTATTCGGATCGTTCGCATCATTGAATAATTGTCGTATCTGTATCTGTACGATACAACTCGAAGAAGAAGTCAAACCTGCTGTCGAGTCCGCCACCCGTGGTGTATACGATAGGTGAAAGGAATTCGTTTTGTCCAGTAAATGGATATGAGGTTTGAACCGGCTGTGAGTAGTCTTTAATAAGTAAGGGGTTGATAAAATATTTTTTCTCAAATATTGAACGTACTGAAATAATGTGTGTCAAACACTGCATAGAATGATGACAGACCACTTTTCAGATCGATCTTATCATTGAATAATTGATGCATCTAAGTGTGTATGATGCATCCCTGAGAAGGATGTAAACCCGTCATCGAATTCTCCAACATATGATGTGTACGTTGGATGAAATAAGTCGAGATGTTCAGGGAGGTAGGTAGGCTGCAAGTTATCTTCGATGATCGTGGGGTATGATAGGTTGATAGAGTCTAATGACTCTTTTCTTTCTAAATTAACTGTTTCAGACAATATCGTCTGTTCTGTGAATATAGAAGGATTTTGATAATATCCCTCTTGTAATTTCGTGCTGAAATTGATAGCATTGTAGGATGGTCCAGAGTTCCCCCCTAGGGGTAACTGGGTCTCCTGAGCGGAATACTGGATTGACCACTCCGTTGTTGGGGATGCCCTCTGGCTTTGCTCATCCAGTACTGTTCCAGCACATTCGTCACTTGTATGTGACCCCATTGACAATGCTTCGTCCGGTAGGGCATAGAAAATTAAGTTCTCGTTGAAGAACTTAATACCATATTTTGTCTTCATCCCGTCTCTCGACGTGAATTCCACAGCGAGAAAGTAACACTGTTGGCTTGAATCAACGATGTTACTTGCATGCTCACTCATGTGATCCTCTATACTGGTTTGGACGTTTTCAGAGTGCCAGCATTTAGAGCATACGAATAATTGGGTGATTTGGCTATTTTTGGAGAGAAAGAGCAATTAGACACAGATACAAATATATACAGAGAGTTAAACTCACCTTGATCGTTCCAAATAACTGTTCCGTCATCGATTAAAAGGATCGTTCATCGTTAGTCGTGGTCGCCCCAAACAGAAAAATGATTACCTTACCTTTCCTCTCCTTTGGGATTGTTCTCTCTGTTGAGAATTTCGGATGCCACTTGGCTTAGAATATAGTCTTCAGACTCCTCCAACATGTTTTCTTCGCAACATGTGACCTGGGAATCAACAGATAGTTCTCTTGAGAGACTCATTTGTCAAGTGAGGTGAAGACAAGAATGAGATGAGTCGATGTGAAGACAGGAAGTTGGAATTTGTTGGTATGATGGATAACCACATTCCCTTTCTTTTATATTTCTCGGGAAAGTCCATGAAGTATCCGCAGGATACCGGGATGAGTAAAATAGAAGCTCCGTGGAATATCCATAGGATATCGGGACGAGGAGAATAGAATCTCAGGGTACAGAAGATGGGTATGATGGGATGCGATGAAGGGAGACGAGATGTGTTGACACTGTTGCGTCTCAATATCTCCCAATATGGGATCGACTAAATGGTCGAGATCTGAATATGAATAGATAGACTGTGGTACGATTTCCCACATCTCGATGTTAGCATAACTTTAATGCTCAATTTGGATCAGATCATTAGTGCTTTGGCCATCATCCTGATAAGCGTTCCTTCGGTTTATTCGTTGAAGAAAATTAAACAAGGAATCGGGATATACGCGTCATATCCGTTGCCTAGTCGTGTCCATAGAAAATTTCAAAAGAAATAGAATATGAAATAATAAGGGTCGTTTTGAATACACTTTGCTTCTTCTCCGATAATTGATGGGTATTGGGGTGTTAGCATACCATATTTAGAAATCCAAATCATTTGCGTCATTGAAGAATGTTGATATTGACATCCAGGACTACTGATCGGACCCATATTTTTGGTGCACTTGATCTCTGACTCAGTGTGTGTATGTACGCATCAGTTATGATCTTGGTTACGAATCTCGGATTCTATGCTTCTCATATTTTGATAAGTACGAGATGATAGGATATTGCCGACAGTTGAGATGCTCCTTGGGGTCCTTCAAAATTTTCGAAAATTACGTCTACTTATGGTCTATTCATAAGTCCGTGCTCCAAGAAGAAACAGAAGAGAAATTGACCCCAACACCAAGGAGTAGACGATATACTGAATGCAGCATGTTTCGTACACCACTTTCGTTAATAAACCACAATTCTACGATTCCCGTTCCTGAAATGAATTTGAACTATATTCAATCTTTTATCTGGCCCGTATTATAACAAATCTGAACAATTTAGACGATGGAACGACAAGTCGAAATTGAAGAGAAAGTGATACAAACGTATAGCTTGGTTTATGAGGCTGTGGAATGATTGATTCCATTTCCGTATATATGGTCGTAATTAACTCAATATAATTAGCAAATGTGGGAGCTGTGTCTGCATGCTAATAGCGACCTCCCTTGGTTTTCTTTAAGGACTGTAGACGATGGTGAAGACGGAATATATTGCTTAATGTTTGTAATGTAATAAATTGGGGTGGGGGTTCTATCTACCGAAACTGTTTCGTGTGACCTTGTCTCATAAGGGGTTTTGTTCCCAAGACTGTTCTTGTCTATAATGTTGTCGACCCCAAACTCTACGTCATATTCAGAAGGGAGAATTTATAGTTAAAACGTTGATGCGAGTACTAGCCATCAGAGGAGGTTTTTGCCATGAACACATAGTTGCTAATCGCCTCCCTTCCTGAGGATATCTGCATTCCTCTTCATAGATCAAAGTATTGTATTTACTCTTTCGGTACCTTCTGTTTGGTTATCTTTGACTTGAATAACCTTTAACTCTGGAATATCAATAACCTCAACTACTGATATGATCCAAAGTGCCTTAGCTCGATAAATGTCTCAGACTTGTTTTTGTTATCGGTGAAGTTCATCCAAACCCAGTGGCCTCGAGTATCCTGATTATTTTCTTCGATGTTCTATGGTTTAGCACCAAAAGAAGCCAAGTGATTCTTCCAGGATTGTTTCATATAAAGAAGGTACTCACGGACTTGACTTGAGGAGTAAGATTGGCGTGACGACTGTGGGGTCATAAGTCTGGTTTTCATCTTTCACCAATACCCGAGTACTCTGCGCTATAACGATTGCAGCTTCCAAGTTCGCATATGCTTTTTAGAATAGAATCAGGCCTCTTCCAATGCGTATAGATGCGGTTTTCTGACTATATATATATTTTTTTGCTTATCGGGAGCCTTTCAGCAGATGTTGATAAGATAATAATACTATAATACTATGCCAAGTCTACAATATCTAGTCGAGTTTATAATGAGATATTTTCCTTTTATAAGTGATATAAACCGATGGAGATAGCTATCTCTTACTTTGGTAGAGTTACCTCAAAGCGTTTCAAAACTTTGAAAACCACTCGGGTGCTAGTTTGCCAGTCTTGCTTATCTAGGGTAGGGTATATATTTGCTTCGATAATTTGAACTTTCTATTAGTCCATTTTTAAGTCATTTGCAGACCTAGGAAGCTCTGATATTGGTTCCGAGGTCGGGCGGTTGGCATTTTATCTTGGCGAGCTACAAATTTATAGGCCGTAGATGATAAGCTTTGAAATTATATAGGGGAATACATTAATAATATAGTGACTGGTTTCAAGAAAGGTTCAAACGATCAGATTTACTAGAATTTCCGATCGTACATTATGGGTTAGATCACTCTCCGCATTGGATTGAATTCACAATTCAAGGGAGATCGAAGTCGTTTACTTTGCATTATAAATATAATACAGTTATTCATTTATCAAGATAATAGAGTCATGTTACGAAATTGTTTTTCTCGGTGTCTCGTTCTTTTATCTAGTAATACAACATTTTAAACTTACTCAACGAAAATTTAAAAGCGTAGTATTGTTAATTATCTACCTATCGTTTCTTTGGGCTTAAGTGGGCTTGCAGGTAAAATAAAATAAAAATCGATGAGATTTCTAATCTCCAGCCGCCTTACTCGACTCGATCTCAATTTCCTGACAACCGTGATTTTCTCCTTCTAGTCAGTTGCAAATGTTTGTTTCTTATTCCAATCTTATTTACTCCATTATCTACAAGGACCTCGTGATGCTCTCCAAAAGAACTTGACAATTCATGGTGGATACGCGATCTGAAACAGATCAAGTACCCATTTACAGGCCATAATTTGAAGGGTCACATTCAAATTTTGGGGAGCATACTCTATACAGATGTGTGAACCACCGTATGTAGATAGGTTACATTATTTTACAAGATATTTGTTAACAAAAACAAATGCACAGGATACATTGACTATTGATAGTGAATATAATATAAATACAATAAATATAGGCTCCGATCGTCGATGACTAATAAATAAATATTTGTTCAGAGCCCGCATTTGATTGGCGTCCAAATTTTTCTCATCTTCTCCCATCATGATAACAAACATTGAGTGCACAGAATCGATGTGTGTCGAATATCACGCAAGACGAATGGTGTACCGCTCTTCGGATCGTTCGTATCATTGAATAACTTTCGTATCTGTATCTGTACGATGCAACTCGGAGAAGAATTCAAACCTGCTGTCGAATTCGCTACCCTGTGGTGTATACGATGGATGTAAGTCATTGATTCGTCCAGTAAATGGATATGAGGTGCAGATTGGCTGTGAGTAGTTTTTAATAAGTAAGGGTTTAATAAAATGTTTTTTCTCAAATATTGAACGTACCGAAATGATGTGTCAAACACTGCATAGAACGATGACAGACCTCTTTTCAGATTGATCTTGTCACTGAACAAATGTTGCATCTGAGTACGTATGATGCAACCTTTAGAAGAATGTAAACCCGTCATCGAATTCTCCAACATATGGTGTGTATGTTGGACGAAAGAAGTCGAGATGTTCAGGGAGGTAGGTGGGCTGTAAGCTATCTTTGATGATTGTGGAGTATGGTAGGTTGTATGGATTGATAGAGTCGAATGACTCCATTCTTTCTATATTGACTGAACTAGACAATATCGTCTGTTCTGTGGTTGTAGAAGGATTTTGATAATATCCCTCTTGTGATTTCATGCTGAAATCGATAGCATTGTAGGATGGCCCGGAGTTCCCTTCTAGAGGTAACTGGGTCTCCCAAATAGAGTGCTGAGTTGACCACTCCGTTGTTGGGGATGCCCTCTGGCTTCGCTCATCCGGTATTGTTCCAGCACATTCGTCACTTGTATGTGACCCCATTGACAATGCTTCGTCCGGTAGGGCATAGAAAATTAAGTTCTCGTTAAAGAACTTAATACCATATTTTGTCTTCATCCCGTCTCTCGACGTGAATTCCACAGCGAGAAAGTAACACTGTTGGCTTGAATCAACGATGTTACTCGCATGCTCACTCATGTGATCCTCTATACTGGTTTGGATGTTTTCAGAGTGCCAGCATTTAGAGCATACGAATAATTGGGTGATTTGGCTATTTTGGGAGAGAAAGAGCAATTAGACACAGATACAAATATATACAGAGAGTTAAACCCACCTTGAATAAGGGCCATTTCTAATCATTGTTCTGTCATTGATCGTTAGTCACCAGTGACCCCCAAGAGAAAAATGATTGTCTTACCTTTCCTCTCCTTTGGGATTGTTCACTCTGTCTGAAATTTCAAACGCCACTTGGCTTAGAATATAGTCTTCAGACTCCTCCAACATGTTTTGGTCGCAACATGTGACCTGGGAATCAACAGATAGTTCTCTTGAGAGACTCATTTGTTAAGTGAGGTGAAGACAAGAATGAGATGAGTCGATGTGAAGACAGGAAGTTGGAATTTGTTGGTATGATGGATAACCACATTCTCTTTCTTTTATATTTCTCGCGAAAGTCCATGAAATATCCGCAGGATACCGGGATGAGTAAAATCGAAGCTCCGTGGAATATCCACAGGATATCGGGACGAGGAGAATAGAAGCTCAGGGTACAGAAGATGGGTATGATGGGATGCGATGAAGGGAGACGAGATGTGTTGACACTGTTGCGTCTCAATATCTCCCAATATGGGATCGACTAAATGGCCGAGATCTGAATATGAATAGATAGACTGTGATACGATTTCCCACATCTCGATGTTAGCATAACTTTAACGCTTGATTTGGATCAGATCATTGGTGCTTTGGCCATCATCCTGATAAGCGTTCCTTCGGTTTATTCGTTGAAGAGAATTAAACAAGAAATTGAGATATACGCGTCATATCCGTTGCCTAGTCGTGTCCATAGAAGATTTCAAAAGAAATATAATATAAAACAATAAGGGTCGTTTTGAATACATATATACACTTTGCTTCTTCTCCGATAATTGATGGGTGATGGGGTGTTAGCATACCATATTTAGAAATCCAAATCATTTGCGTCATTGAAGAATGTTGATATTTGACATCCAGGACTACTGATCGATCCCACCTTTTGGTGCACTTGATCTTTGACTCAATGTGTGTATACACGCGTCAGTTATCATCTTCGTTACGAATCTCAGATTCTATGCTTCTCATATTTTGATAAC
Source organism: Pyrrhoderma noxium (assembly GCA_002287475.2). NCBI lineage: Eukaryota > Fungi > Basidiomycota > Agaricomycetes > Hymenochaetales > Hymenochaetaceae > Pyrrhoderma > Pyrrhoderma noxium. The sequence goes on from CM008260.1 coordinate 852,129, forward strand.
CATGAGATGATGGGATATTGCCGACAGTTGAGATGCTCATCGAGGGTCTTCAAAAATTTCGCAAATTACGTATACTTATAGTCTATTCATAAGTCCGTGCCCCAAGAAACAGAAGAGGAATCCACACCAACACTAAGGAGTAGACGATATATTTAATGCAGGATGCTTTGTACACTATTTTCGTTAGCAAACCACAATTCTACGATTCCCGTTCTTGAAATGAATTTGAACTATATTCACTCTTTTATCCGGTCCGAGTTATAGAAAATCTGGACAGTTTATACGATGGAACGACAAGACGAAATTGAAGAGAAACTGATACGGGCGTATAGCTTGGTCTACGAGGCTACAGATTAATTAATACCATCTCCGTATATGGTCGTAATTAAGTCAATATAATAAACAAATAGCTGTGCCCGTATGCCAATAACACTCTTCCTTGGTTTTCTTTAAGGATTATATGCGGTGGTGAAGACAGAATATATTGCTTAATGTTTGTAATAAATAGGGGTGAGGGTTTTTATCTGCCGAAATTGTTTTGTGTGGCCTTGTCTCATAATGAGTCTTGTTCCAAAGGCTGTTCTTATCTATAATGTTGTCAACCCAAAACTAAGTCGCGAGAAAAGTCAAGCTTTCAAGAACGTCGATGCGTCATGCTACCGGTACGAGAATGGACACAAAATATTAGAAGGGGGACCCACCTAAGTATTACTTTGTCGACTGCTTTATAGGCAAAATATTGGAGATTATCTTGATAGAACGAATTGTAACCATCAGTTCACCAAGACTCATCGGCTAAATCCGACGAGCTCCAGATAACCTGATGTCAAGTTATACTATCAACCACGAAATATATTTTGTATCCACCTTCTCAACGTTCCCTCGAGCCTCTGGTCCCACATCTTTCATACTAGGTCTCGCCAATAGGGCAAACTTTTGATAGATTGGCAGTTGGAGATGGTGAGTCAAGCGTCTTCTACCGTTAAATTAGTACTCACAAACTCCTTTTATACCATAGTTCGGGCTTCTGGGTATACAACGGAAGTAATTCGTATTCAGAATCGGCACCCGGATTTTTGTCGGATTTCCCCCTTTTAAGCAACTTTTGACTAGGTCCCCGTCAATAAGCCATCCACTGCGGCATTTTGGCGGGCCGGGACGTAGTATTTGTGGCTATTAACGTCCAGAATGCAATGAATGTGCACAATTCAATTAAATACTCCCTTCATTTCACGAAATCGTGAGCATCAGAAGTGTCACTCAGGAAATATTCTTTATAAGCCGCCAATCGTAAAGTATCATAGAACTGTAACTCCTTTAAGTCAGGTTATACAGTGCTTTCTCGCAGAGCTATCAACTTCCTAACGTCGGTAACGGAAGAACAGCTAGGCCATCGGGGAATTTCCGACGAAGATTAGCTAGATAAGCCTGTAAGCTGAGCTGAAGACAAAAGCATTATGAGTTCATGACAAATATACTAGCTTACGTATGTATAAGAATAATCCATTGCTGATTCAGTGATGAAGTGGATCTGAATTTAGGAAGTGTCACACGCCACATTACGGATATCTTGAGAACGAACTTCGCTGTTATCCACACGTACAATTATGAGAATTGAATGTCAGTTTTCGGGTTCAATCATACTTGAACCGAAATTTAACCCATGTCTTATACATTTGTCACTCTGTACCACGCTCTAAATACGATGCAGTCTTAAAAGAGGAAGTCAAACAGGTTGTTGTTGTAGAGCAAGGTCACAATGCAGAAGACGAGCAGGGCTAACAGTTTCTTGCGAGAGATACTGCGTTATCACGAAGGTGAAGCACGTGAATAATAATATCCTTTATCCCCGTCGAATCTCTGATATCGCTATTCTATTTTTATTCAGTATAATCCATGAGGTATTCGGTATTGGACGTTCGCCACCGTCAATACTTACGCGATTCATAATGGTAATAGTATATGAGACCATCCCAGGAATTGCCATCCGCCCCGATTTGCTAATTTGCGTGACGAATCACGGGAAGAAGGGATACGGAATCAAATGATTGCTATTAAAAATACTTGCTTGGGCTTTGGGCATGGGAAAAACGCTCGGTGAGTAAGAAGTAAAGTTCTGTGGTTCGATTACGAAGTCGTATAATTTTTTCGCTAATTGTTTTCCTTGTCGATGAAATTGATGGGACCCCTGCATAGGTTTTTTGACGCGAACGAATCAGAGGTGATGGAGTTATATGTCAATCATGACTTGAATCTCCTTGAGGATCAACGAGAGGGAGCAAATTTTTAAACCCAGATAACGGAAATGATGTGGCAATTTTTAAACCGATCGGTATTGTCTTTGCCCGTTAACGTATTAATATCCTATTAGATTTAGCCCGAGATGACGTCTCACCTCAACACATGGAGCACTAGAACACTAATCTCTCAGTATCTAAGTAAAATTTCCCTTGTTGTAGCTTCTGACCTCCCTAGTATAGCAGCAGGATAACCTGACTTTTTTATGAAGCCACCAAAATTAATTATACGATAATTCTCACAATATCATTGGAGACAAGTGATCAAGGAATGATCCGATTCCGAGACAGATCGTGGAATTAGCCGATCCCCGCTCAACTCCAACCCAACTTGGAAATTCGCCATCCTCTTTTTGCAATTGTCAGAATTAGAGACGACAGGACGTCAAAAATTTACATGGAAGTTGTGTCGTTTTCTCTCTACAATTTAAATAGTTCTCCATCATGATACATCTCCGGACAAGAGGCTCAAATTACTAGACGTTGTTTCACTGGAGCCATAAGAGGAATCGTGCCGTCGTGTATCCGTAATAGGGTAGCAGTCCCGGGTAGCCCGAACGCGCTCAAATGATGGGAAACAGTGCTTACTATAAATACAATAAAGAGCAAACGTAGCTAGTTACACGAGTCGCATCCCCCCGCCTTGGCCCGTTCATTCACTTCTGACACGTATTAGAACAAAATTGGGTACGGCAGGCCGTAAACATGTCTTTCAATGCATCTCTTGTCGACTCATTGCCTTCGTTTACCGATAATGATTTATTCAACTTCGGTGAACTCAATACGAGCTATCTTGTTACCGGCGGTCTTGCGGCTGCCTTCACCGTTATACAATATCTCAATGCCCGAAAACGCGACGTATGCCTGATTATATGTTATATGCCATTTTAAATGTGGCTAATCATACCCTTTAGATTAATGTACCCGCGGTGGGACCCTCAGGGAGGTTAACATCGTATATTGGAGCAATCAGCTTTTTGAAGAGCTCTGCGGCAATGTTGTCGGAGGGGTACGAAAAGGTGAGCCGAATACATTCTTGGTCTAAAAGCATCCGTTTATAATTAATAAACAAAAAAATAATCTAGTACAAAACTAAGACATTCAAAGTCCCAGAGCTTGGAAACTGGCTTGTGATCGTTAACACACCCGAATTGATCGAAGAAGTTCGTCGCGCACCTGATGATAAACTTTCTTTCCTTGAGGCAGTCAGCGAAGTGAGTCCATCAGAGATGTGTGACAGCATCTAAGACATTTATATACCACAAAAAGGGGCTAGCGGCAGACTTTACTCTAGGTCGCCTAGTTAACAGGAACCAATACCACATACCAATCGTTCGCACACAGCTAACTCGTAACATCGGTGTCTTATTCAGTGATATTACTGAGGAAATAGAAGCTGGCTTCACTGAATATGTTGGAACTAGTAAAGGTGATACTCTGGGTTTATCAGTATGCTTTATTATTTCGCTATTTACCAATAGCTTTGTAGATTGGGTCTCAGTGCCAGCACTCGGAACTATGATGAAGGTCGTATGTATGGCCAGCAACAAGGTCTTCAGTGGTCCATCTATATGTGAGAACGAATTCTTGCCTATTTTCATTACTGTCTTCGTACTAAATAATGTTATCGGAAAGGCCGGAACAAGGATTATATGGATTTGAATATCAGGTTTACAATAGATGTTATCAAGGCTGCAAGTATAATCAAGATGTTCCCTAATTTCATGAAGCCGTAAGTTATTACCTGTTTCTGGTTCAACACGTATCTTGAAAAGTTTTAATTAGTCTTATCGGGGAGTTACTAACCTCCGTTCCCACCACGACACGCCGAGCTGAGAAGCACTTAAAGCCCATTATTGAGCAACGTTTACGTTCGATTGAAGAGAATGGACCGGATTATCCCGACAAACCTGTGCGTTTTTTTTTAACTTCTTTTAATATATTCCATATGGTTTATTGATTTCCTATTTCAGAATGACATGCTTTCTTGGCTTTTGGAAATAGCGGAAGGGGAACAAAGGACTTCATATGCTCTCACTCAGCGTTTGCTTACCTTGAACTTTGCCGCGATACATACATCTTCAATGGTAAGAAAAATCCCATCTATGAATAGAACAATCAAATCAGTAACAGGTTATTCTTATTAGAGTTTTACGCACGCGCTTCTTCACCTCGCGGCTAACCCTCAATATATCCAACCAATGCGTGAGGAGGTCGACCGAATCATTGCCGCTGAGGGCTGGACGAAGGCATCAATGCAAAAGATGCGTAGAGTCGATAGTTTCTTGCGTGAGAGTCAAAGATACAATGGCATTGGGACCCTTTCTATGACACGCAAAGTTATGGTCGATTATACCCTTTCGGACGGGACCTTCTTGCCAAAGGGTTCTCTGATTTCGTGTAATGCTTATGCTACACACAGACTAGAGGAAAACTACGATGATGCGAATGAGTTCAAGCCGTTCCGGTTCTCTGATCAACGAGAGGAAAGTACGGAGGAGGGATTGAAACATCAGATGGTATCCACTAGTAATGATTATTTACCGTTTGGGCATGGACGACACGCTTGGTGCGTTTGGATTATTACTCTTTATTTTTTTGTCTGTTTTGTCTTTTCTCTAATCAAGTTCTGAAATTAGCCCTGGTCGATTCTTTGCTGCGAATGAGTTGAAAGCTATGATGGCATATATTGTTGCTAATTATGATGTCAAGTTGCCAGACGAAGCGAATGGCGTTCGTCCTGCAGACTTCACTTTCGGGTCAGCGACAACACCAAATCAGAAGGCTCATGTTTTATTCAGACGGAGACAGAACTAGTAATACCCCTCTTTTTTGTTATATTACTTCTGTATCATAAAATATTATATTTTATATGTATTCAATACACGTTTTTTCCCTTAATTGTTGCTTTATAACTTTCTTCAGGCATCCCTTCCTAAGAAAATACCAGTTAAAACTACTTTATTAGGAAGAATGCATGAAAAATATTAGACTAAATAGGCAGGTAGATCATATCATGTTCTTAATAATGGTGTTTGGTTATCAAAATCAAATTTTAGAGATTACAAATTCTGCGTTGATTCTTCCCTAAATCTCACTTATAATAACGATAATATCCGATTTTATAAGGCTGCAAGGAGTCTTCCCAAAGATCTAAAATACTCTATAATTTACGCCAAGTATTATGATGGTACCCATTCATAGATATCAGAACCCCAGAGAGCGCCACAAACCGTTCATTGGTCTCCATGTATCTATCTCGCGAAGTTAACGTAAATATCCTGAGTATCTTCCTTAGAGTATGATAAACCGATATATTGTCTGGTATGCTAGGTCTTGTGATCCATATCTGTGGAGCTTTAGATCATACTAGGCTAATGAAAATTTCCAATACACTTTTTTTCAGAGAAAACGTGTTTGATCTTTATTTATACTCGCGATCTGATCCACTACTAAGATATACATTTAGCAATTCTCTCTGCTAATAACATAAAGTAAAATATCATAAAATCCTTTTGCGTATAAAATTTCTCCGGACGGAACTGTGCCCGAGTCTTGACAGATGGCATGAGGATTATTACAAAAAACTTGCCATGCTTATCAAAGTAAGAATTCATACTATGACAGTCCTGAGCTGATAGAAGTCATTTAACTCCCTTCGACAGCGGACCCATATGAAAAAAGGCATATAAATAAGACAGGCTGGTTTAGTTAAGATTGATAGGAGATAAAACTAGAGTATATATATTACAACTCCCAAGATGCTGCCTCTGTTTCATCTTCGTCTGTTAGTGTTCTCATCCTACCAACGCGGGGGAAGAAGAGAAATGTCTTTCAACTCGTCTCTAGCCTCATCGCTTTCTAATAATAACGAGCTACTCAGTTCCAATGAATATGAAAAGAGCTATCTTTTCATAAGCGCCTTTATAGCGGCCTTTATCATGATACAGTATCACCTTATCAGAAAACGCGATGTATGTCTTATAATATGTATGGTATACATAGGCACAGATACAGCTAACACCTCGTAGGTTAATGTCCCTGCGGTAGGGCCATCAGGGAGGATAACGTCATATATTGGGGCATTTAACTTCTACAAGAACTCACAAGCAATGTTAGAAGAGGGGTATACGAAGGTGAGTCGAGATTATTCTGGCATATTCATTGGTGAATGCAGATTCACACTTCCTCAAATTAATTTATATTTGAAAATGAGTAGTATAAGACCAAGACATTCAAGGTTCCTGAATTTGCACGTTGGTATATAGTCATCAATACACCAGAATTGATAGAGGAAGTTCGTTGTGCATCTGAAGAGAAGCTATCTCTTTCTGAAGCGGGGAAAGAGGTGAGTTTTGAAGATATATAAAGAAGACAGAAAATACTCAGGGATTATGATTTTACTTAGTATCTCTCAACTGAGTTCACCATGGGTCGCCTGTTTACTGAAAGCAACTATCATGTAGCAATTCTTCGTTCACAGCTTACTCGTAATATCGGTGTCTTGCTCAGTGATCTCATAGACGAAATCGATCTTGGATTCAGGGAATACGTTGGAATAAACAAAGGTAATGTCCTTCTTGATCATATACACGTCGCAACCCGTTTGAAGAAGTACAGAATGGTTCTCGGTACCGGCGCTTGTGACTATGACAAATATAGTCTGTATGGCAAGCAATAGGGTTTTTGTCGGGTTACCTGTTTGTGGGGATGAGTTACCTCTCGTTCTAGGTTTCATACTTAATATGAGTGAATAGGTCGCAATAAGGATTACATGGACTTGGCCGTTAGATTCACTACAGACGTTATCAGAGCTACTTGCAAAATAAGAATGTTCCCTGACTTCTTGAAACCGTGAGCAACTTCACATTATTTTTTTATACCTGCGTTGGATAACTGTGAGTAGTTTTGTCGGGAAGTTAGTGACATCGCTCCCTACCCTTACTCGCCAAACCGAGAAGCATTTGCGACCAATAATCGAGCATCGATTACGCCTAGTTGACGAATATGGATCGGATTACCCCGAGAAACCTGTATGTTTGCTTGATTAATACTTAAATGGCATTGCATAGTATTAAAGCCTGCGTATTCAGAATGATATGCTTTCTTGGTTGATAGATGTAGCGGAAGGAGAGCAAAGATCCGTATATGGTCTTACTCAACGTTTGCTTTCAGTGAATTTCTCTGCAATACATACATCGTCGATGGTAAGAAGCAACATCCCTTGGGCAGTCAAGATCAACTAGTGACGAGACAACTCCTTTAGAGTTTTACACATGCCCTTTTCCATCTTGCAGCAAGTCCCGGATATGCCGAGCCAATGCGTGAGGAGGTAAAACGAGAAATTGCTGCTGGGGGCTGGACGAATGACTCACTGAAGAGAATGTACAAGGTCGATAGTTTCCTGCGTGAGAGTCAGCGATACAGTAGCATTGAGTCGTTTACCATGCAACGCAAAGCCATGACCAATCACACTCTCTCAGATGGAACCTTTCTGCCGAAAGGGTCTGTCGTTGTAAGCAATGCGTATGCGATACATAGGCTTGGAAGTAGCTACGACAATGCAAACGAGTTCAAGCCATTCCGGTTCTCCGATGCAAACAAAGAATCTGCAAACGTGGTACCAAATAAACAGCTGGCAACTATCAGTAATGATTATTTAGTTTTTGGGCATGGCCGACAAGCTTGGTATGTCTCATTACTGCTCTATACGTCTGTCTTGTTACTGAATCTGTTCTGGAAAAAAGCCCTGGTCGATTTTTTGCTGCGAGCGTGCTGAAAGCAATGATGGCCTATGTTATCATCAATTATGACGTTAAGTTACCTGAAGAGGCGAACGGTGTTCGTCCCTCAGATATCGGATATGGGCCAACTATAATACCGAATAATGAAGCACATGTATTACTGAGACGTAGGCAGGACTAATAGTACTTCTTCATTTATACACTACTTTTTTAAATGCGGCTCTTTATAAACTCATATACAATTGAGTAGAGACAAATCTTCTTTACGAGATTTCCGCTTATAGATTCATATTATGAGCTCGTTCGTCGGGAAAACATATATAAAAGCGTGTTCATTTGTATTGATTAAACAGAACCCTTCGATCATTAGCTGTTGCGGCGAAAATCTGCGGCGATGCCACTAGCAAAAAGCGAAGTAATATAATTTACAAAGATGTTTCAATATAGTCAACATAAGTAGTTATCCTCGACACCCGCTGATCAAGAGCTATAAGATCCTAGAAACGGCTGTGTACTACTTTGTAAACTTAGTACAAATCTTAGGTGATTAAATGCCAGTTCAGCGATCTTCATATTACGCACCATTAGACACAGTGTGGATATCATTATGTAATTATGTCGCTTCTGCTTCTTGGATAAAACAACTAACTTCTTTCGTCTTCCGCTTCTGTGGATCACTTAGTACCTTACTTCGTACTCACTGCAACACAAAGAGTGAATCTGATTCACAGAGCTGTAATAGGACTTTACGAAGATGTCCTCGATGAGTAAATAATTTTGAAAACTGGATATTCAATTGGTTACGTGTTCCTCACACATATCGCTAACTAAATCTCTCAGCCTTCTCGCCTTAGTATGGGGATTCCACGGGACTGGATAAACTCGGCCCGCTGATGATATCCCTTGGTTGTAAGACAACTTCTATGCGTATATTTTTGGGGAACATGATGCATATATATATTCAGGCCATGGCAGATTGATACGGTTGTCTCATCTCTCAAAATGTCCTTCAACTCAACTGCAGCCGGTATTCTTTCCATTGGAGCTGTTTCTAGCCTTGATATAAATGACTATAATCCGAATGTTCTGGCGACAGCTGCTGTAGCAGTTGCACTTACTGTGTTACAGTATTTAAATGCCCGGAAGCGGGATGTACGTTCTTATTTAATAAGTCCTCGTGCCAATGAGTAGAGGACTGAGTGCTCTTTTACTCTAATAGGTTAATGTTCCTTCAGTCGGGCCATCTGGAAGAATTTCATCGTATTTTGGTGCGCTTAAGTACTTTACAGATTCCCGTGCTATGCTAGAGGAAGGTTATCACAAGGTTATTTTCCTTATTTATATATCAAATGACGGGTGATGCTTAATTATCCAAAATAGTACCAGACCAAGACCTTCAAAGTCCCAGAGTTTGCAAGGTGGACGATTGTTGTAAATACTCCCGAGTTAATTGACGAGGTCCGTCGAGCACCAGAGACTGTCCTTTCGTTTAATGCTGCCACAAATGAAGTAAGCCGATGACGTAATATGCTGTCAACCTGTGTTCTAATTCGGTTTTCAAAGGACATGTCTACGGAGCATATTTTAGGACCTGCGATGGCAATGAACCATTATCATACTGGGGTAGTACGCTCCCAGCTAACCCGCAACATTGGCGCTTTGTTCGGCAATGTAAAAGAGGAGATTGATCTTGCTTTTGATGAATATATCGGACATCCTGATGGTATGTACTCTTCTACCAGCTAAAATATGCATTTTCAAAAACTTACGACTTTATATTTGTAGATTGGACATCCAGGCCGGTGCTTGATACGATGATGAAAGTTGTATGTAGAGCCAGTAACAGACTTTTCATTGGTCTCCCGCTTTGTACGTATTCACATTTTTGTGTATTTATATTAAAGACATCTTGGTAACTCATTTGGGTCTCAGGTCGGGATCCCGATTATATGGATCTGAATATTCAATTCACTGTGTATGCGAGTGCGGCTTCAAATCTTATGAGAAGATTTCCTCGTTTCATGAGAGGGTGATGTGTTCTCCAAATGTATTTTAAAACAAAAACAGATTGCTGATATTAATTCTAGCTTGGTTGGAAAATTATTGACTCGCGTTCCCGAATCAATGCGTCGTGCAGACAGGCACTTAAGGCCTATCATTGAAGAACGCTTGCGTCAATTCGATGAATACGGGAAAGATTGGTCAGATAAACCTGTAAGCTCGGACTGTTATTTACTGATAGATAAGCTATGGGTGTTCTTATTAAAAATAATTATGTCCCTAGAACGACCTATTGACCTGGCTCATTGAAGATGCTCCAGAAGATCTGAGAAATCTATCAGATTTAACTCAACGAGTACTCGCAATGAACTTTGCTGCTATACACACCTCTTCTATGGTAATAAGTTTCCTTACATTTATCGAATCAATACTGATTAGTCATTATAAAGAGCTTCTCACAAGCACTATTCCAACTTGCCACCCACCCTGAGTGTATTGGGCCGATGCGGGAAGAGGCAGAGCGTATTATTAACGCCGAAGGGTGGTCCAAAGCATCAATGCAGAAGTTGTTCAGGATTGATAGCTTCTTGCGTGAAAGCCAACGATATTATGGAATATCTTATTGTAAGTTGCTCTCTACATATATTCATAAACAATAGGTTGACCATGTCTTATCACTAAAGTATCCATGTCAAGACTGGTACTCCAAAACTATACTCTTTCTGATGGCACTTTCCTACCCAAAGGCTCTTATGTTGCATGTAATGCCACTTCAGTGCATAGGAATGACTCAAATTATTCCAACGCAAACGAATTCAAAGCTTTCCGATTCTCTGAGTTAAGAGAGAAGAGCGCAGAAGAAAGTGTGAAAAACCAAATGGTTTCGACTAGTAACGAATATCTGACATTCGGTCATGGAATGCACGCTTGGTATGCATATTATCGCCTAGTCTCCTTAATTACTTTCATTGATTAAGCCTTCTCTACTGTAGTCCTGGCAGATTCTTTGCTGCTAATGAGCTAAAAGCAATGATGGCATATGTTGTTTTGAACTATGACGTTAAACTTCCTCCTGAAGCGAACGGCATTAGGCCTCGAAGTCTTGAATTCGGACCAATTGTCATCCCAAATCAAACTGCTCACGTGCTCTTCAGGAGAAGGAAAGATTGATTATTTTGGGGCTGGAAGTACTGTTGAACGTGATTCCACTATACCAATGGACTAGTCTTGTACAAATTCGAATTTTGAAATAGGCATTTGTAAATTCTCCTGTGCAAAAGTCATCATAAGATTTCTTTCAAGTTCCATATTCCAGTTTTTCGGATCTCAAACGGCGAGCTCGTCTATATGTGTGGAGTTGAACTAAAAAGTTTATTTGATACAATCCGAAGGTAAGTGACCTTGTGTTTACGGCTAGCAATACCTCGTCAGCAGTCCTCTTCCTTCAGACTACGAGGCGCATTCAAAAACACGTAGAAAAATTTCGAATTGGTCGGACTCATGACCTCGATACGAACAATTCATACTTACCCCGTGAAATCAGAATGTAGATGCCCGCACCGCATTGCTATCTAGTGGGTAGGTCCGGGAGACATCAAGTTCTATCCTGTCGACAGATCAGTGCATGAATTTTCCTCAAACCCGCAGCCGTATCATCACGTCTATTTTCTCCATGGCCTCTATTGGAGCTTGCCTAATCTCCTTGTTTTCAGATCATTTTCTAGCCTTTTCCATTCCTTTAACCGGGGGAGATAGAGGAGAACCATAAACGTAAGGTTAATTTGGCTTGTGATCAAGTCAAGAACGAGTTTGTATGTATAAGCCCTGCTAGAGTTACGATCTGAAAAGGTTTCCCCCTCAGCACAAAGAGGATACTCAGGACCATCTGCCAACGTTCTCTCTTGTCGGGGTCTCACAAAATTTCCGCTCGATACCCGCTCGAAAAGCAACCTAGAGATAAGAGACTCGAGGATTTCCATCTGGTCGGATCTTCCGTATGATGCTCATTGTTTTTGGGGATCGAGTTTCGTTACGACAAAAGCGCGAGGACAAAACAATATAGTACTCTCCGTTCACTTCCTATTGCGGCCATTTACGTCTAGAGAAACGAGAACAGAAATGTGACCACCCCTATTTGCTAGCTAGATTGCGATGAAAGCTACTATAGCTCCTTTCTGGTAATCGTGCTTTATGGAAGGGTGGTAATCAAACACGGTCACATGGTAGGAATAATGCATGAATCATTGAGGGTGAGTAGGCCATTCATTTTCTCTCCGCATATTATGTTTCTTAGCTTTATTCCAATACAATTTCCGCCTTACCCCGGATCAAAGCTCTAATATTAGACAATTTATCTCAGGGTGGCTTAAATAATTTCATAAAATAAAATAAGGTTAGGACAAGGAATAATTATACGTCACCGCCACTCGAGGTCATCCGCACGTTCATACTTCTAACTTTACATCCTCTGTGGCTAGATACTAACCGTCAATGCCGTAAGTATTTATGAGTAGACAAGAGTGTCCATTAGGTTTTAGGATGTACTCTTTTCATCGTTCCAAGCCTGTATTCTCAAATTCTTCACAGATCAATAAACACATACTTTCAAGAGGAAGAGGGTCGGATATGTTGATGTGGGCGAGACGATGGGCATCTATACCGGAGGTGGGAGATTACACTCATGGGAGAACTAGAGAAGCTGAGCCAAGGTTGCATTTGGAGGGAAGTTCGAGTCACAAAGGTGAGTAAAAACGAAAGAGAAGGAGGCGAAAAGGGATAAATAGAAGAAACGAGAGCCATTACACGCCCTATACTCCCACTGGAAATATATTCTTACCTGTCGGTAGCGAAAAGGGGGGCTCTGGATAGTGCGGATATGGTCTCATAACAAATTATTTCATATTTAGCACTCTTCTTATCAACGGTCTTCGTCCACCAAGGTCGGACGAGCTCACACCTGATACGTTGCCTTTATTTTTCTCAATAATTTTGCTGACAACAATTCCGAAGTCGCTTTTCTTCTTTCCGAATCCGTCCAATTATTTGAATTTGGTTCTTCATCCAAATAAATATATAAGCATATCACTTATGCTACTCTAAAAATTATACACATATTCAACATGAATACAACATCCATAACGCCTACTGAAGCTGCTGTAATATCGATCGGAGCTCTTACTCTTTGGGGTCTCTACAGAAAACTCTTTGCGAAGTCTCCTCTGTCGGTACTGCCAGGTCCTCCAAGCCCTTCTTTTATCTATGGTAAAGCAACAGTAGATTGATATACCAGAATGTTGCTCATTACTTTCTCAGGACACATTAACCAGGTTTTCGATCCTAATGGATGGGATTTCTTCAGTAAACTGCAAGAAAATTATGAAGCGGCTGTTAGGCTTAACGGAGTTTTGAAGGTAATTTTCTATAAAACCTTTCACGGTGTTCCGTTTGTCTTATTGATCGGATGAATAAAGTCGGATTTGCTCTATATCTTTGATCCTTTAGCTTTACACCACATGCTCCTCAAGAATCAAGATGCCTTTGATACATCAAGGGCGGCTTTAACGTAGGTCACTTTATACAGTGTACTTCCCAAACGAAATTAACCCGAGATAGTGTAAATCATACGATACTTGGGCCTGGTCTTTTCTCTATTGAAGGTAGAGTCTAATATAATATCAAAAATCAATATCAGTATTCATATTCTCTCCTATCAACGCCTACTTTGTATTTTAAAGGCGAAGAACATAGGAAACAACGAAAGCTACTAAACCCCGTTTTTTCGGTAAAGCATTTACGTGATGTTCTCCCGATTTTATATCCTATTGCTCATCAGGTAAGATAGCTCTCATTAAAACTCATAACAGAATCCCCCTTTTTTAAGACCTATCCTTGAATAGCTTCGAGACGGCATCAGGAATGAAATTAAGAAAGGAGCAGAGTACGTTGATGTAGTAGAATGGACGACTCGAGCAGCATTAGAGTACATCGGTCAAGGTGGATTAGGACATTCTTTTTCCTCTTTTGATGAGAACGGAAAGGGGGATACATACGGGAGTGCCATCAAAGTAATCTTGTAAGTAAATATCCTTTACTAATGGTAATTTTATTTTGCTTTTGATTTTAACTCCTCGGAAATAGACCCATGGTATACAAGCTTTTCCGCTTCAAGGATATATTCCCCTATCTCACCAAACTAGGAACTCGTAAATTCCGTCAAACGGCTGTGGGGATGCTCCCTCACGGGATTGTAGCAGAACTAAGGGACGCTGTTAATACTGTAGTGGAAGCTTCGACTCAGGTACTGAATAACAAGAGCTCGGCGTTGGAGAAGGGAGATGAAGCTATGGAGAATATGGCAGGGAAAGGGAAAGATATTCTTAGTGTCCTGAGTAAGTGGTTGGTAGTAAGTGACGATAACGGAGAAGATGCTTAATCTATATTCATATTTGATATTTCCAGTGAAAGCGACTGATAGAGATGAAATGACTCAAGAGAATCTCGTTGGTCATATGATGTGATTCCACTCTTTTTCTAATTTTTAATAAGGATCTAAACTGAATGGCATATATGACTGTTAGCACCCTCATATTTGCAGCCACAGACAGTACCACGAGTGCTGTTAGCAGAGTACTATCTATATTAGCAGAGCATCAAGATATCCAAACCCAATTAAGAGAGGAAGTTACAGCTGCCCGCCAAACCTACGGCGATTTCGACTACGATACTCTTCAATCCCTACCGCTTCTTGATGCAGTCTGTCGAGAGACATTAAGGTTATATGCTCCAGTCCCAAACACTACCCGAGTGTGAGCTACAATAGCCCCTTCTATATCTTTTTCTCTTCCTCTAATAATCACGACACCCCTACATAGAGCTCTCAAAGACACAGTCCTCCCTCTCCTCTGGCCTATAAAGTCCACTGATGGAAAATCTGAGATAAAGGAGATATTAGTACCAAAAGGGACGGATATTGTCATCTCTATCATGAGTGCAAATAAGAGCAAGAAAATCTGGGGAGAAGATGCGGAGGAATGGAAACCTTCTCGCTGGTTGAGTCCAACTCCTGAGAGCTCTCAGAAAGCTCATCTTCCAGGTGTTTATTCTCAAATGTAGGTCTTCTCCCCCCCTTTTCTTCTTTTTTCGTGATTTGATTAGTGTTTTAATTTCTTCTTCGTTGTAGGATGACATTTAATGGCGGAAAGAGGTCATGTATGTGAGTAATAGCCATGGGTACCTGTATCTATATCTACCAAGAGTTTGCTCAAACGAAAATATTTATACAGTGGGTTCAAGTTCTCCGAGATGGAACTGAGTGAATATCTCTTCTTTTCGTCCCTGACATCATGATAATATCATCTCACTAATTCTCACCTTTATAGAAATGGTCCTGTCGGTCCTCTTAGAGGCTTTTATCTTTGAGCCTGGTCCTCCTGTGAGATGGGAGATGGGAATCATAACTGTCCCTAGATTGATAGGTTCAACAAGTAAAATTCCTCAGCTCCCTCTGAAAATCAGAGCGGTAAACTAGGTCTATGTTGAATAACGAGGGAAGGATAATATAGTTTGGAATAAGATAGAAAATTGAACACTTGTACATACATACCTACACGCACTTAACGGAATCAAGAAAGAAAGAAATATATTTACTGTGGAATAATCTTTTCCATAGTCGCACCATCATCCCATGGATTACGAAATTCTCTCACGGCAAATATCCACTCAGCCCACAGGTGGGTTACGAAAGGACGTCAGGAATTTTCATCTATAGACAAAACTAGTACGGTAAATATTTAATAAGCATATTATATGTCATCAATTTCATTGAAGCGAATTAAGAACTAACAGGCAAAACCGTGAATTTATAAGATATGAGTTAAGGACTTTGAAAGCAAATTATAAATATGCTCCGATCCTTCGTAAAATGTATCCATGATTATACCTTTGCATATACGAACTCGGTTTAAAATTACTCGCTCACACCACTTCCTGGAAATATATTCTTACTTGTCTGTAGCCAAAAGAGGGGCTCTGAATAGTGTGGATATGACTTTGTAACCAATCACTTCATAAACAGGACCCTCTCTTTTAATAATCTTTGTCCATCAAGAGCGGACGAATCTGCTTCTTATACGTCGTTTTTGCTTCTTTTCGATAATTCCGCTGACGACAACTCCGAAGTCGCTTCTTCACCTTCCTAATCTGTCCAATTATTTGAATTTGGTTCTTCGTCCAAATAAATATATAAGCATAGCACCTATGCTACTGTTGAAAGTATACACACATTCAACATGAGCACCGCGTCTTTAACGACTACTGAAATTGCTGTAATATCGCTTGGGGCTCTTACTCTTTGGGGTCTTTATAAAAGATTATTTTCGAAGTCCCCCTTGTCGGTACTACCTGGTCCCCCAAGTTCTTCTCTCATCTATGGTAACGCAGCAGTAAATTTATATACCAGGACATTGCTCATTCCTTGCTCAGGACATATTAACCAGGTCTTTGACCCCAATGGATGGGATTTCTTCAGCAAGCTACAAGAAAATTATGAAGCAGTTGTTAAGCTTGACGGAATATTGAAGGTACGTCTCTCTATATCCCTTGCATAGCGTCCAACTTCATCTTATTGGTTTGATGAGTAAAGTCAGACTTGCTGTACATATGTGACCCTTTAGCCTTGCACCACATGCTCCTCAAGAATCAAGATGCCTTTGATACACCAAAGTCGAATTTAATGTAGGTTAAATTACACGACATCCTCCCTTAATGATAAATGGTACTAACATGAGGTAGGTTAAGCCACACGATATTCGGGCGTGGTCTTTTCTCTATTGCAGGTAGAGTACAAACTAATATTTAAATAACTACCAAAATCAGTACTCAGTCGTACGAATACTTACTTTGTGAATTTCAAGGTGAAGAACACAGGAAACAGCGGAAGCTCCTAAACCCCGTTTTTTCGGTTAAACATTTACGTGACGTTCTTCCGATTTTATACCCTATTGCTCATCAGGTAAGACAGCCTTATTAAGAATCATAATATAACCCCCCTCCCCCATACCCCCTCCCCCACATTTCCTAATATCTGACTTGTTCTTGAATAGCTTCGAGATGGTATCAGGGGAGAAATCAAGAAAGGGGCGGAGTATATTGACGTAGTGGAATGGACGACTCGAGCGGCATTAGAGTATATCGGTCAAGGCGGCTTGGGACACTCCTTTTCATCCTTTGATGAGGACGGAAAAGGTGACGAATACGGAAGTGCTATCAAAGTCGTTTTGTAAGTTTCTGACTCTATACTCAAAGTAACTCGATTTTAAATTTTAACCCCTCCTCTCGAAAATAGACCCATGGTATACAAGCTTTTCCGCTTCAAGGACATACAGACGCGTCTCATAATTACTCGTCTTTTCGGTAAATTTACTCAATTACCGGAAGAGTGAGTTCCTAATAAAAGAGCTCTACACTAGTTTTTTAAAGAAAAATATACTATAAAAATCAATAGGATAGTAGATGGATATCTAAAGAATATGCAAAATAAGTTTGAAATATTAGTGAAAAGAATTGGGCGTGTAAATAAGGAATTAGTGAGAGAACTTGCTATTTAAGTAAACATGCAGACCTCTTTAGTATATAAATTATTTTATTTTTTTCACAAATTAAATCTAATCTAAAAACTGGTATTTTAAGAGTAAATAAGTATATCTATCAGCTATGATAGCCTATATAGAGTAAAAATGCGTTGGTCTAAGTATATTTAAAACATAAGCTCGGATTGTGTGTTTTTTGCAGTTAGCCAAAAAAGGCTATTTTTGTGGAGTTACCAAACTCTATTGATTTTTAATATAAAATTAAGATATTTTAATGTATAATCTTCATATTATTGAAGGATATATATTTAAATATTATAATATGAATTTTTATAGCTTATTAATACTAAGTTTTACCGAGAAAAGAGATAAAATCAGAGACCCTATAAAAATAGCCTTTTTTGGCTAACTGCAAAAAACACACAATCCGAGCTTATGTTTTAAATATACTTAGACCAACGCATTTTTACTCTATATAGGCTATCATAGCTGATAGATATACTTATTTACTCTTAAAATACCAGTTTTTAGATTAGATTTAATTTGTGAAAAAAATAAAATAATTTATATACTAAAGAGGTCTGCATGTTTACTTAAATAGCAAGTTCTCTCACTAATTCCTTATTTACACGCCCAATTCTTTTCACTAATATTTCAAACTTATTTTGCATATTCTTTAGATATCCATCTACTATCCTATTGATTTTTATAGTATATTTTTCTTTAAAAAACTAGTGTAGAGCTCTTTTATTAGGAACTCACTCTTCCGGTAATTGAGTAAATTTACCGAAAGAGCGAGTAATTATGAGACGCGTCTGTATATCCCTACCTCGCCAAGCTAGGAACTCGTAAATTCCGCCAAACGGCTGTGGGGATGCTCCCTCATGGGATTGTAGCAGAAATAAGAGATGCTGTTTATACTGTGGCAGAAGTTTCGACTCAGGTACTGAATAACAAGAGCTCTGCATTGGAGAAGGGAGATGAAGCTATGGAGAATATGGCAGGGAAAGGGAAAGATATTCTTAGTGTCCTGAGTAAGTTGTTTAGTAAGTGTCGATAACTGATGAGATGCTTAATCTATATTCCTATTCCATATTCCCAGTGAAAGCGACTAATAGAGATGAAATGACTCAAGAGAATCTCGTTGGTCATATGATGTGATTTCAATCTTTTCTTACTAATAATAAGGATCTAACCCAAACAACTACGTGACTTCTAGCACACTCATATTCGCGGCCACTGACACTACGACGAGTGCTGTTAGTAGAGTATTGTCTATACTAGCAGAGCATCAAGATATCCAAACTCAAGTAAGAGAGGAAGTTACAGCTGCTCGCCAGACCTACGGTGATCTCGACTACGATACTCTTCAATCTTTACCACTTCTTGATGCGGTCTGTCGAGAGACACTTAGATTATATGCTCCAGTCCCAAACGCTTCCCGAGTGTGAGTTACAATGCCTCCTTATGCTTCTTTAACTCTTTTTCTAATATACTCTTACACAGAGCCCTCAAGGACGCTGTACTACCTCTCCTCTGGCCTATAAAATCCGCTGATGGAGGATCCGAGATAAAGGAGATATTTGTACCGAAAGGGACGGACGTCGTTATCGCTATCATGGGCGCAAATAAAAGCAAAAAAATCTGGGGAGAAGACGCAGAGGAGTGGAAGCCATCTCGTTGGTTGAACCCACTCCCTGAGAGTATCCAGAAAGCTCATCTTCCGGGGGTTTATTCTCAAATGTGAGCACCACCCTCCCCCTGTTCTTCTCCTTTTGACATGATCGATGTTTTAATTTTTTTTTTAAATTCTCGTCGTAGGATGTCATTTAATGGTGGAAACAGGTCATGCATGTAAGTGTGGTACCCATTAATATCTATATCTATACTACGAGGAAGTTACTAAAACAAGAATATGCCATACAGCGGGTTCAAGTTCTCCGAGATGGAAATGAGTAAATAACCCTTCTTTTCATCTCTGACACATTGTCTCATTTACTAATTCTCACCCCCGTATTACCTTAAACAGAAATGGTCCTCTCTGTCCTTTTGGAGGCTTTTATCTTTGAGCCTGGCCCTCCCGTGAGATGGGAAATGGGAGTCATAACTGTTCCCAGATTGATAGGCGCAACAAACAATATTCCTCAACTCCCTCTGAAGATCAGAGCGGTAAACTAGGTATATGCTGAGTAACGAAGGGAGTGATAATATACTTCGGAATGGGATAGAGAATTGGACTCTTTTACATACGTACCTATATGCACTTAACGGATCCGAGAAAGAAAGGAATATATATTATATACGTATTTACGGTGAAATAATATTCTCTATAGTCGGACTCCATCATCCTTCGGATTACGAGATTCTCTCACGCCAATTATCCACTCAAGCTATGTCATTTGATTACATAATCTCAGCACTCAGGCGATATAATAAAAGACAAAATATTCAAAAAAACAAGTAAAAAGAAAGGAGTACATCAAATAATACAAAATACAAATATCAAATATCAAATATCGCATATCGTAAAATTAGAGTACAGCTATCTTGAGCTCATTAATTGTAAATGTACGTGTACACTTACAACCTACAACAGAACACAACTTACAACAACTTGTAACGAAACGAAACGAGAAAAGAAAATCAGAAATAAAACTTGGCGGGGGTAACGTATGTGATTTTCTCAGGTGTGGATACGAGAGTTGGAGGCTCGGACGGTTTTTTCCCACCCCCGCTGATTACGACACCTGAGCAGAGTTCTCGTAGTCTAGAGGGTGTATGAGAGTTGGTTAGTTACGTATTATCAGGACATAGAGATAAAGAGATTTAAGAAGAGGGTGGGTATCTGGTCAGTTATTGTTTTGTTAGTAGATGTAGGAGGGTAAGCTGTTTACTCACTCGTCATCCGTACTTATCGCCAACTGGATGTGGCGGGGCGTGATGCGGGATTTCCTGTCGGCGTGCGCCTTGTCGCCAGACAATTCTAATAACTCCGCCATCAAGTATTCCAATACAGCCGTAACATAAACTACATCCAAAGTTATTATTCCCGAAAAAGATATTTGATATTCCCATTTTTGTATCGTATTCAATTATTTTATAAAAGCGATAATTGACGAGAGGGACAACACCATAAAGTAAAATAAGAACAGAGTAAGCCACAAACACAGATCCGGATCAATAAAGTTAGCTACATACCCGGGACAACTGAACTAAGACGTTCAGCATATTTACCACGCTTAAGAGCCCTGTGGACTCTTCCAACCGGGAAGTTCAATCCAGCCTTCCCAGAACGGGAGAAAGGCTTACTTTTTATAGGGTACACCCTAACTTTCCCTATACCGGGATAGTCGACCACTATAATGTGAGAAGCAGGTATCAGTTTATTTTAAGTAAAGTATCAAGGAGAGTCATAGTGTATATGCATATAAATAGTATCAACCCATACCTTTGCTACGGGCGGCCGACTAATATTTAAAAATAGGGATCAATTATCAAGGAGACAAGCTTGGGAGAGGGACAAGTGCTTACCATATGACCAAGAGTGAAAGAGGAGTAAAAAACAAAATTGAAGAGGGAGTAGATTTCAAGTATAGTAAACGCAATGCAACGAAATTAATTAGCGGGGCATCATCGGGAGAGAGGAGCGCGGCGTTATATACTCCACGTGACAGCCACCCAATCTCTTTCAGGTCACAGCATTTTACCCATCCCCGATCTTCCGTCTTCCGTTTCCTTTCATTCTCCATTTCTTTTTTCGGAGGGGTTGGGGGAAGCCTTCCCATTTTTCTTTCTTCTTTCTTTGATTATGCTCCCCCGAGCCTATGCCACGACTTCTCGTTCCTTACTACTACTCAACAATGGGAACAAGGGCTTGCTGTTAAAAGAAAAAGGAGTTTTTTATCCACCGTGTAGAAGGCTCAAATCTTCGAGTGCTAATAGGACGAATAAAGCTGCTAAGCCTTTAACTTCGGCTTCCGTTGCTAGCTTACTATCTAATGCTTCGAAGACACGAACAAAGACTTTGTCTAAGGCCACCGATACTCCTAATTCCGATTCTGACTCTACTTCATCCACCTCATCCACCCCATCCACCTCATCCGCATCCAAATCTGACACCACCACCACTAACACAGGCTCACCCTTCTTCGAAAACCAGGAAGTGTTCCTCCTCCCCAAGGCTCTCCACAAAGCAGGCAAAGGACAACAACAACAAACATTCGACAAAAACGACTATGAGTTAGTAGAAGAAATAGAAGTCCCCGCCAAATTCTTTGCGGAAAACCCTAATTTGACTTACGAACAACTCGATGAATTGCTGTTCCCCACTTTACCTTATCTTCCGCACCCGCTTGGTGTGGACGAACCGCCGACTACGTACCAAAAGTCTTGGAAGGAGTCGACGCTGGAGTTGATGGATCAGAATAAACGGATGGCGCAGAGGAAACATATGTGAGTTTGTTGTGGGAGTTTTGTGTATATTTTTTGTTCCTATTTTCCTCTTTCCCGCTGTATCCCTCCTTCTTCCCCTCCTATTTCACATTATATCTCTATCTATCTATCTATCTTTCCTTTTCATTGCTTCCTATCACATGTTATGAAATAAAGAGAATATTTTTGATGAACCAATTCAAGTTAGTATCAAAGAAGCCACCCGAGGATACTTCGCCGATCTCAACGCTACCCGTAAAAACGGAGGAAAAAGTTGGGTAGCTCCCAAAACGCTCATCCGAAAAGATGTACGTATGCCTTTCTCTTCATTGTCATTTCCGTTGTTGGTTACTTGGACTGAAAGTGCGTGGTACTTATATGTATGATTCTAGGCTGCGAAATACTTCCCGAATATATATGGACGGACGTTAGCCAGTGCGGACATTAAGCATACTGCTGAGATGTGTAAGGGGAAGATATCTGTTATTGCACTTATTTCAACTATGGTTTCAAATGTGCGTATTCCTTTCATCCTCTCTCCCTCTTCCCCTCTTCCCCCTGACATATAACTTATCACCTACATCCCCCACCCCTCCATCGTATTTAAAACAGGAACACGCAAACTCCTTCATAGACCTCACACACACCCAATACCACACCAACCCATACTACAACTACATCCAAATCAACCTCGAAGACAACATCGCCAAAGCCTTCCTGCGGACGATGTACATCAACTCGCTGAGGCGGCAAACGC
This sequence comes from Pyrrhoderma noxium, assembly GCA_002287475.2. Taxonomy (NCBI): domain Eukaryota; kingdom Fungi; phylum Basidiomycota; class Agaricomycetes; order Hymenochaetales; family Hymenochaetaceae; genus Pyrrhoderma; species Pyrrhoderma noxium. The sequence goes on from CM008260.1 coordinate 874,945, forward strand.
CGCTGGCGCTGCATGGGCAGTATATGTTGTCTGGGCAGAATATGGAGTATTTGAGGGAGCCGTTGGGGATTGGGAATCGGCATGTGGGGTATGTGTATTTGGTGGATGCGGATATGAAGGTGAGGTGGGCGGGTGGGGGGTTGGCGTTGAAGGAGGAGGCGGAGAGTTTGAGGGCGTGTACGGGGGTGCTTTTGAGTCGGATGGGGAGGGGTGGAGTGGAGGCGAGTGGGAAGTGAGTTAGGGTTAGGTAAAGTAGATGGGAAGAGAGTTGGGTGAGTGGGGGAGAGAGAGGAGAAAAAGTACCTTGGGTAACTTTTGTTTTTTCTAATATATTATATCTATGTAGATGTATCTTTATGAGAGTTAAAATTAGACCTAATTCAATCTACGGATGGTATGGATACGCTTTCTTTTGTCCTCTCTCTCTGTCCCTCTCTCTTTCTTTGATTCAGAGGTATACATTTGTTGAGATACTAGATATTGTACATATGATGAAGGTTTTATGACGTGAGTACAAGTAAGGATTAAAAAAAGAATGAAACGAAACGAAACGAAACGAAAACGGAAGAGACAGAAGGAAGGACGGGAGGGACAGGACAGGAAAAGACAAAGATAAAGATAAAGGGTCAAAAACCACAAAACCAAAAGGAGTGATTCAGCCCCATCCTAAATATCATTAAGATAATCCTTTCCAGACCAAGCCGATTCCTCCCCATACGTCCCATCCATCCCTCCTCCCGCCCCACCCGCCCCAGCTCTCCCAGCCCCCGCCCCACCACCAGCACCAGCACTACCCACATTCATCCCCGGCGCACCCATCCCCGGACCACCCAACAACCCGCCCCCGGCTCCGCCTCCCATACCCATGCCCATACCCATACCCATTCCACCCCCAACACCGACACCAACACCGACACCAAGCACGTCCTGCTCGCGCTCCCTATATTGGAACTCGACGACGAATTTGTTCTGGATGTTTTTGGCGAGGGCGATGAGTTCGTTTGAGGCGCGTTCGAGGGCGGATTGGGGGGTAGGGAGCCGTCTGTTTGGATTTTGAGTTCGAAGTGGGGGTGGAGGGGGTGGGGGACTTTGTAGCCTGCGAAGAGGACGGAGGGGTTTAGGAGGAGTTGTCTGAGGGGTAGGTAGGAAGGATGAGAAAGAGGGGGTGGGAGATGGGGAAGAGGAGAAGGGAGAGAGGAGAGGAGGTGGTGGTTGGAGGGGTTGAAAGAGTGTATTAAGTCGTGGTTGAGGTGGTTAGGTTAGGGATAGAAGTTATCAAGGTCAATAGATTATTGTTATGAGCTACTCATACACACATATACGGGGTAGAGAGACTTACTGTCTAAGCATATTCGCAAGAGTGTGGTCTTGCTTGACAATTTTGATAGTGGCCGCATTCGGTATTTTTGTGTCTTCAAACACCTCGACTCTATTCACAGGCCGGAGAGTAGCGAGGAACGTTATATCGGATTTAATTTATTTTACATTGATATTGTTCGTATAGAGTGAGCAATAGACAGACATATAGATAGACAGACAAGTGGATAGATGAATATACGGCACGGATGGATGGGTGGATTAAAATGGCACATACGGGTTTTCTCCTTGTTCGAGCACGTAAAGCTCGTGCCTTTGAATAGCGTTCATCTCGGTTTTAGTTTTGCAAGTTTTAACAGAAAAAAAGACTTTGTGATTCGGTGACTAAGAGCAAGGTGCAAAAAGAGCAACAAGGTGTAAGTGTGTCAGTAAATGATGTCAGTCAGTTTGAGTTGGATTGGAAAAGGGACGAAGATCGCATTTTCGTTTGTTTGTTTGGTTGCTTGTTTTTGGTGTCTAAGTTGTGCTATTTACGATAGGATGGAATCAGGGGACACGAAGGTATTCTCAAGTCTCAATTTAGAGATCAATGACAATAAATAAATGGCATAATAGCCGACATCATAGATAAAAAGTACGACGTATGTAGAATAAAGCAAACCCACCTGGAGAACCCTATTTTAATCTTCCAACCAGCCTCTAAACGTTGAACACGATATTACACGAGGAGACGCGGCCAGACAGACAAGATCGACCTCCAATCGACCACCCCACCAGGGGCTTGTGTGTCCGTCACAAGAGTTGTGACCAAAATGTGACCATGTGACTCAGGTCAGACTTGGTGTGAAATCTTCTGAAGCGCGCGTGAAAGGTCGAAAAGGTTTGTTCAGTCCTCAAGTTCCTCCCTCAACACAAAAGTGAGTATGATTCTGTGTCCTAAAAGCTCGTTCAGCCTATCGTCAGTGTGGAGTACAACTAGAGGAGGACGTTTGGGTGGGGGATTTGGTGGGAGATTTGGGTGGAGAATGGATGGATGGGTGGGTGGATGGATGGATGACGCCTTTTTGTGTGTGTGTGTGGATGGAGGTGTTGGGGTGCGGCGTATTATCGACCTTGTGCGGATATGTGGACGCACGCATGTACGCACGCATATACGTACGGATGTATGGACTAGGATTGGAATTAGGTTGACGACGACTACGGCGACGACGAAGGCTTATCTATATGCGATGCTATAATTTTGGAATGGAACTCCTAATACTGACCCTCCTTCCCTTTTTTTGACTTTTGACTTAGATGCCGACTCATTTGTCCAAGACTCGCAAGCACAGAGGACACGTCTCCGCCGGTCACGGTCGTGTAGGCAAGCACCGCAAGCACCCGGGAGGTCGCGGTCTCGCTGGTGGTGCTCACCACCACAGGTACGTCTCCCCTCCCGTCCCCATTTCCAACCTCCACACATAAAAAAACATATATTTTTTATTAATACGCATTTTACGTTCACGTTTATAGAACCAACTTCGATAAGTACCATCCTGGTTACTTCGGTAAGGTCGGTATGAGACACTTCCACCTTACCAAGAACCAGTACTGGAGCAAGTCCATCAACGTTGACAAGCTCTGGACTTTGGTGCCCAAGGAGGAGAAGGACGGTCTTACTGAGTCTTCAGATGTCGTTCCTGTGATTGATGTACTCGCAGCTGGATACACCAAGGTTCTTGGTAACGGACTGTACGTATATGTTGCGTTTGTTTTGGGGTCTTTTCGTTGATAATATATACCTCTCTCGCTCTTTCTTTCTAGTTTCCCCAAGCTCCCTTGCATCGTAAAAACTCGCTTCGTTTCCGCACGTGCTGAGGAAAAAATCAAAGAGGCTGGTGGAGTAGTGAAGCTTATCGCATAAATTTAGCATAATCTTTCACTGACGCTTATATTCATATATTTTTTTTGTTGCCCCTCTGCATTTATTTGTTTCCTTCTTATCCTCCTCCCCATCCTCCCGCCTGACTCCCGCCTGTATCCTCTGTATACATACTCCTACCCTTCCTTGCAATGCACAACACGCACGTACACATATATGCATATGCATGCGCGCATGCACGCATCCCCTGAGTTACTTTTTGATGTGCTATGTCATGTCAGGTCATGTCAAGTCAGGTCAAGTCAAATCATATATATATGGTTTATGTTCTTTGTTTTGTATGATGGTTATAGGATTATAGGAGGGAATCGTAAAAGTATGGGGGTTGTGTATTAGTGCGATAATGGCTTTTGTAAGAGAAGAGAAGAAAATATAAGTTGGGTTAAGTTAAGTAAGGGAAAGAGAGGATTTTTATATGAGAGAATTGTGGTGAATTGTGGTGAATAACGAATGATGAATGAGATTTTGAAGTAGAAAGAAACGGGAAGGAGGAGAAAGACATCATAGCGCAAAAAACATATCTATATGTATATGTATATACAAATATAAAATAAATAGCTAGGGGCTAGGGGCTAGGGGCTAGCGAGAGCTAATTAGCAATAGGGAAAAAATAGAAGGAGAACGAAGAAAGCGAAAAAAAACGAAAAATCAAGAAAGGAAGGAGAAGGAGTAAAAATAGAGGACTCAAGGTGGGTCGAACACCTGACCTTAGGATCTGCAATCCCACGCTCTACCACTAAGCTATAAGTCCGATGTATACGATTTTGTTTATTTGGTACATCACACGCTTCTATTTTCATACGCGGCAAGCTGAGAAGAAGACACTTGCGAATATGAATATCATATTTCTTTAGCTTAGTTGTTGGAGTAGGGAACTTTGGGATGAAGACAAAGTCTCTCTTTTTATTCTCTTTTCCCCTATCCAGTAGTAGTCCCAGTTAAGTTATCGGTTTATTACATCAAGACCGTTCACCTAGAGTCTTACAGGTCTTGGAGTCTCTTGAAGTTTTACTTAATTCTGTTTGTTTATTCGTTTCTTGTGTAAAGTCCCCACCGCTGCCCCAATTACCACCTCCATTGATACGGTATATCAAATTATCAGTATCTCAGTATATCAACCAGTACACTAGTATACAGGAAGATATAATAAGTCAGTAAATCAGTATCTGAAGTTATTACTTCCTGAACCTAAGTCGAAACAAGTCATCTGACACCGGGCCGGAGGGTGCAGCTGATATTCAATTATCAAGTGTTTATTAGCGAATTAACATATCCCGAGCACTTGACTTGAGTCCCTGCGTCTTGAGTCTTGGGCATTTAAGCACCTGACTTACTGAGCGACGGAAAAAATTAACCCGTCTTGGTACTAGGATCAAGTTGATAATGATGATAATATAATATGTTAATGGATAAATAAATGCCTGTACTTGTTATTTGTTGATTTTTTTACTTGTTCCGACATCTCCGTTGTCGCCGTCTTCTTCTTCCTAGTCTTCATTTCCCGTATCCCGTATCCTGGAACCCGTATCTAGAATACGGAGGAGGATTTCGAAAGTTGGAATAGGCTATCGTTTGACCAGTAAGTCGTTAAGTCGTTAGGAAGAGGTCGTGAGCGATTTGGACTCGAACGGACAAAAGACACTTAATATCGATTTCGTCTGGATTGATTTAGGTTAGCTTTGTGTTGAGTTGATTCAAGTCGATTAAGGCTGATTTGGGCTAACTCTTGTGCATCTGGGTGGATAGGGATAGGGCGAATATCAAATACCAATACCGAGTATTCGAATATTTTTTTGATAAAGAGTTTCTCAATTATCAATTACAAGTATGAGTCCGAGTATCATCACTTCCATCGAGGTGAGTTCTTCCTTCCCTTTCTTTTTAAAGTCCCGTATTTTATTTTACTTCCGAGATGTCCTGAATACCCTACCTCTACCTTAACCTCAAATCTACTCCACCCCCACTACATTTTACTTCTTACCACTCTTACTTGCATCCTTTACTAACCTCTCTCTTTTCCCCCTTTCATCACACCCAAACTCACCCACTCACACCTCTTTACCCTCACCTTCACTTCCTCCTCCTCCTCCTCTACCTCCATCCAAAAACAAAAACAAAAACAAAAACAAAAACAAAAACCAGACATTCCGCCTCCCCCCACGCTGGCTATTCGTCCGCGTCACGACCTCCGATGGGTACGTAGGATGGGGCGAAGCCACCCTAGAAGGACACACCGAAGCCGTCGAGGGTGTATTCATGGAATTTAGGGATCGATTCGTCTTTAGTCAGTCAGAGTTTTATTTCTAATCTTGGGCGGAGGGAGATAAAGGCAAAGACTTAATAAACGATAAATATAGATAACATGGAGAATGGGGGGACAGACGCGGATAATATTGAAGATGTATGGCAGAATGCTTATAGGATGGGGTTTTATAGAGGGGGACCTGTGTTGATGGTGAGTATGTTGTTTGTATGATTGTTATTTATTACTTATTGCATACTTATTATTTGCGGTATATATCTATATACTCCACTTGCTATCTCACCAAAAATATACTTTAACCACGCCAACCTAATTGATGTATACTAACTTCTCTCCCCTCTATATTTCTTCTCTTAATATCATATCGAATCGAATCAACTTTCAAATCAAATACTCTCGATCTCGGGTCACAGTCCGCTCTCTCCGGGTTAGACATAGCTCTCTGGGATATCAAAGGCAAGAAATTAGGAGTTCCAATATGGCAGTTATTAGGCGGGAAAGTGAGGGATCGGATTCGTGTGTATGGATGGATAGGTGGGGATAGACCCGATGATGTTTTTGAGGGTGCGAAATTGAGGAAAGAACAGGGGTTTACGGCTGTCAAGATGAATGCTACTGGTGAGTAACTTTTTTTCTTCCTTTTTCTTCTTCTCTTTATTCGTTGTTTTTCTTTTCTTTTTTATTACTTTGCTTTACTTTATTTCATTTTTTGTCGCATTGTTTTCTTATTTTCTGGCTTTTTTACGGTATTTGATGTGTTGTGTGAATTGATGATTTTTTTTTCTGTTTCTACCCCGTGTTTTGCTATACTGTATTCATGGTGTTGGTATACTATGATATCACCAAATCGGTCAAATCGGACCGATATAACCAACTCAATAATCTTTCCTCCCTAACTCGAACAATAATTCACCGAACTGACGTCCTGTACCTAATACTCCAAACATCCTAACACACATTCCTGATCCAACCCAACCCAATCGAATCAAATCCGAACTTTGACGATTTAGACCCAATGGCCTGGCTAGACTCTCCCAACTCTCTCACAGAAACCGTGAGCCGCGTGGCTCAAGTAAAGTCCATAGGCCTAGACGTCGGTATAGACTTCCACGGACGGTTACACAAACCGATGGCGAAGCAGCTTGCCAAGCTACTTGAGCCCTTGCAGCCTTTGTTTATTGAAGGTATGTGTATGTTGTTATTAAAGTTATTTTATTGTTAGAATACGTTCCCTCGTGTTCTGGTCCGATTCTTCTATCATTACCCTGGCTATGTAGCTACGTAGCTACCCACCTACCGTATTCTCTTGTCTCGGCTATTTTCCGTAACTAACCCAACTCTTTCTAAAATAAATCGAATCGAATTAAATTAATCCAATCGGACACGAAACAATACGAATTTCACAGAACCTCTCCTCCCTACGCAGCCAGAAGAAATTGCAGACTTGGCCCATCAAACTTCTTGTCCGATCGCAACAGGCGAGAGATTGTTTACTCGACATGACTTTAGGCCTTACCTCGAAAGAAGAGCTATGGATATCGCACAGCCTGATGTAAGTTGTTTAGAAATCACTTTATTAAACTTATATTTGGATCGAATTCTTTTTGATTGAATTGAATCGAACTGTGTTAAATTAAGAAATATTAATTAACTAAAAATGATCTTCCTCGAGGACGAGGACGCCTTTTTGGATTGCTTATATCATCTATTTACAAACTCACTTGCTTACTCACTTACTCAACTAATTAATTCCACTCTCTCTGATCTCGAGACTGATCTCGATTTTGATCCCAAATAGGTAGCACACTGTGGTGGGATAAGCGAACTAAAACGGATTGCTGCGTTGACGGAAATGTATGATGTTGCTCTCGCGCCTCATTGTCCTATGGGGCCCATCGCACTGGCTGCTTGTATGCAGGTCGGGACTTCTTCTGCTAATTGTATGTATACTATTTCTTTACTGTTTTTTCTTCTTTTTGTTTTATTTTGATATTTTTTTACGTTGGAGAGTCGATGTTCTTGTGCTCTTGTTAATGCCCTCCAAGTAGTTAAACCCCAATTATTATTATTATTATTTTATTCTCCTCATTTTTAATATTATTGATACTGACAACCCAATTTCTCTTTTCTTTCAAAACCATTGGCCGGTGTATGACGATTCGATATTCAAGATGTCATACAAGAAATGAGTTGGCAGGTAAGCATCAAATGCCAGTAGTTAACAACTAAACCATACTAATCATTCTTCAAATACTCTCCCACGCCCTAATCCCATCGACTCTCCAAACCTCTTGAATACAGATCCACTACAACCAAGGTGCAGACCTCTTTACCTACCTCGCGGATTCTTCCGTATTTGACATCAAAAATGGGTACATTAACGTCCTTGAAGGTATGTGAATATCTTTGTTTGGCTTCGGACTTTAGTCCTTTCTCGTATACTTGGATCTCGTAATTGATGATTATCTCACTCTTTCTTCTCATAACTTATCAACCTATATTTATCTTCTCCTTACAACTCATTTTCCAATTTTTACCTACCTACAGGACCAGGGCTGGGAATAAATATTGACGAAGAGAAAGTGAGGAGGGCGGCTGAGGCGTATAAGACAGAACGGGCTTGGAGGAACGCCGTACCTAGAGGTCCGGATGGGTGCTTACAGGAGTGGTAGGCAAGCTCTCGGAAACTGGGGAGGTGATTGGCTGTGTCTTTGCTACATGACACGGACCTCGGCGAAAAAGCAAGAGTATAGCAATGCGTAGTATATAAGTTAGTGTGTATGTTAGTATAGGTGTCGGTATGAATGTTTGTTTCCTTGTATGAACGTATAAATGTAAAAGTTTGTTTAATTAAGTAGGATGAGATTAAGTTGCTTGTGCACTAGTAGGATGCTATGAGCGGTAAAACTTTGGTTTGATACAATTTGGAGCGGTGTGGCTCTTCCCACTTTCACTCCATACAAGCTATACAAGCTAAGCCACTGCCTTGAAGTTGGGATACATTATTCAGAGACTAGGCAAAGAGATATAGGAATAAAAATAGTATATTCGTTGGACCACGTATGCCTACCCAATGACTCCCGTGTGACAAAAAGAGAACAGGTATCAAATCTTATTGTATTCTGTTTAGGGACTTGAAGGGACTACGTAAAGTTGTCTGTGTGTGGTTATGTATGTGATCATAGGCGTCATGAGCCAAGCAGCTAAGTGAGTAAAAAAGTGTACAAATGAGTGAGAAGAGATTGGGGGAGGGAGGGATGCTGTGAAACGTAAAACTTTGAATTGGATTTGGATTGTCATTGTGGTTCGGGCTTTTCCGGTCATTTTTCTGGGTGAAGTATAGGCCTTTCCTTCCAAGTCATATGTGTAAATTAATGCAAATACTAAGCCAGAGAGGGTTTTAGTAATGATGGTCCGCGGTTCAATGGTTATTAGAACTGGCGCGACTCAAACTAATTTTTGTGACTTAAGATGGAGTACAGGATCTGAAGTATCAAACCCTTATTATTCTTTTTTTCTTTATGTGATCCATTGTTGTATTATCATTCTTGTTTTTTTTAATATTATGCTTCTACCTCTTTGGGTCAGTAGGTGATTTCCAGTAAACGAGCAGTGCAAAAAGTCATTTATTTGTAATCTATATAGTACAAGCACACAAATTTGGATAAACCTGTGTAGTATGTAACGACCTAGAGTCACCGAAGGAACAACTAGACACATCTCGAACATTCATCTCCAAACTCATTAATACTGACTAGTAATTAATAACGATACTAGTTGCCAGAAGAATAAAGGTGTAACGGACTCCTCCGATTGATAATTTGACCAGTGTTGAAACAAGCGCTCTTAGTGTCGTCGTTTACCCCTTTTGGCTTCGATTTAATCCAATTCAATTCGATTCATCTCATACGTCGGTCGGTGCGCCCTCTTTTCTTATTTCCGCTTTCTTACTTTCGAGCCACAGAGCCACAATTCCTGCCCCACCAATATCCTCTCTTGCCCTTAGCCCCAATCTTAGACTCAAACCTATACATCACATCTTTGTGTATAGTTGAGCGCCTACTGGCGGGAATTATACGTACAAACCCGCAGTTAGACGCCCATAAAAGCAAACACATGCTATATCACAATCTTAAGTGTGAGAATAAGCCCCAATAAAGCCAGTTTTGAAAAAAGAACAAAGGGGGGCCAAGAGTAGAAACTTATTTCCAATAGCCAGATCTAGTCCTAAGGGCAAATATTAAGTTTTAACTCTTAAGACTCGGACTCAGAATCGAGTTTTCTCAAAAATTTTTTGACGCTCAAATCGAGATTTTTAGCAGTTAAGTCCCTAGCTTAACCGTGGAGCACATACAGGCCACACTGAGACACGCTACATCCTCATTGCTTACATGCAGAACAAGTTGCTGCTACAGTACAGTCCGAGTACCAGACGGCGCTCCGGGAGTGTCGGCCACATACAGTAGCTGTGGCACAAGAAGCGTAAAGTTGGAGTCAGGAGAGCCATGGAATGGATGGTAAAGGGCACTAGTATGTGAGGCAGAGTAGATTGTTGATCCGAACATCCATTTACAATGGATCAACTATATGATTCATTATGTATGTTGTGTAGGATATGAGATTCGAGAGTAAACGAGGTTGATCTGTAGTGATGGGGACTATAGCTATGAGCTCGTATTGGAAAAGTCAACCATACACATGTACTATACATGCTCAATTATATTTAGGTACTGGCCTAAAGGGGTATCCTTCCAAGCACAAAGGCCTATACGACTTGAATAAGTAAAATCCGATATTAAATGTTATCACTCAGAATCATTAAGCCTTTCCATAACACCTGCCAAATAGCGCCGAGTATAGCTACGATATGAATAATGCTGATGCGTGTAAGCTCGGGCAGATGGGCAGACAAACACGCAGACACGCACAAGAACAAACTCCATTAGTATTCTACCTGATGTCGGTATTGATGCTGGATTTGATATGATGCTTACCGCCTTGATTCATCTGGGCCACACAGCACCCACATACTCGGCTACGCCATCACGTTCGTGTACAAGTATAAAATTTTGATGGTGGCGGCTCAAAAGAAGACAGAAGTATATAACGGGTTGCTTCTTTATTAAGAAAAACTAATAACGCAGGCATGCAGAACATGTACACGCATATACACATATAGGTCGTGTGCTAGTGCCTAGCCTTTGGTCTCTGGTTCAGTCTGGATAGTCGGACAGTCTGATACGACCCCAAATGTTTGTACTTTGTTTGCAGTTGTTGTGTCATAAGAACGATTTGATCCTAGAATCACGGAGAAGTTTAATTATATTGTTGCAGTAAGGCTAAGATTTGAAATTTAAAATATATTGTTCTTGAGTATTTTGGGCCTGTCCAATAGATGGACAAAGCCCCTTTTCTAGGCAATGAACGGTTATTGATTATAAATTTGTTCCATGCATGAATGTAAATAGGATATTGGATGTAAATTAAGGGGGAGAGGAGTCAATGAACGTTCTAACTACTTACTAGCCCAGGTGATTGACCAACATCAGCATATGACTATACCTTCGTCTAAATTAGCGATTACTACCGGACGCCCGGTTGAGCCTCTCCATCAAATGTACTATAGAAAGAAAGATCGCAGGCGACGCAGATCAAGCGCAGTATCTGCATCTGTACTTTTTTCTCTTAATTCAAAGTCCGTTCGTTCCGCGAGATAAGAGTAGGCAGCTAGATTCGTAGATATAGATAGTCGCTGTCAGTATTATCACGTTCTATAATCAAGTTGGATGTCCCTTCTTATTTATCTGCTCCGCATATTCCCCACAGATACACGTGTATGAGCGTGGGGGTGAACGCGGGTGGATGTACACGTACAACTCAATTCAAAAGTATTACACTCTCAATTCAAATGGTATTATTAGCAACGACACTAAAAACAAGTGTTAACATCGCTATCTAAACTACAAACATCGATCTAATAGAACAAACTATACGAGTGAGTCATACTACCATATCCACATCCACATTTCAATCCCTCATCCCACATTCATGCATCTACACACGCCTCGCGCACGCCCATCCAACAATTTTTTTTATAATCTGCATCTCAATCAATATCATAGACCACGAAATGATATTGATACCGTGTCGGAACTAGGACTTCGCAGGCGTTTCTACTGCCCCATCTTCTCCTCTTTTCTCCTCCCTTCCCTTCCTTCTTCTCGACGGGGAGATAAAAACAAAGTTTATCACAGTACATCAAGTGGCTCATTGTATTAGTACTGGGACAAGATTCTCATGTTCCCATACTTCCCGTCGACATGGAAGTGACCGAGCTGTAAGAGCGTTCTTGTATTGATTTGATATTTTATTTTTGATGGAGCCACCCCTCAAAACCCCCATGTGTGCACATCCATACCCGCCTAACTCTTCAGCAGTCTAGATGGAAGAACATGTGTTTGTGGAGTGAAGGGAAAAGTGAAAGATCACTGGACGTTAACTTTGATCAGCAAGATTACATATACAATATTTAATATTTAATAGTTTCTATTAGACAGTAGTGACAGTTACCAGGAAATACTATTTAAGAAAGGATTCCAATTTTTCACCCCTTCGAATAATAATTTAATTAAACAAGATTATGATTTATTGGAGCCGTGTTTTTTAAGATTTGAGTCTTTATAAGGCGATAAATTACATTACTAATTATTATTAATGAGTCACTAGACCAAATTAGGAATTCGGCCTTAGTCGTCGGTGAAACGTATTTCATCATCGTCTTTCTGCTCGTGTGGAGCAAGACTAGAATCACAAGCTCGGCTAATTCTGAGAGGCTCCCGTAGACCTTTGGACTTGGGAGGGTCGGAATGAGGGTGAAGGATGGGACGCATCGGGTATGGTATGGACACTTGTCTCAAATTCTAGACGGGTGACAGGTCGACAGGTGGGGCGTAATCATACTTACCTCCCTAAAAAACAAGGAAAAGAACAAAGAAGAATACATTGCCAGCTGGCTAGACCTGTCTATGCTAATGACGGTCTAGAACCGTATTGTTGACTCTAATTCGGTTGTGTGGCTTAGTTAGTGATGGAAAGGAATAACTAAGAAAAAAACAAAAGAGAGATACGAACGAAATGGATAAGATTTGGAATGAGAGAAGAAATGCACTCTTGAATCATGCAGTGCCCGTCATATTCATTCGTCCGTTTAATTTGTCGGAGGTGTAAATCGGCCGGGAGGTACGTTGGAGAGGAGAAAAAAGTGACTAACGATTGTAGGAAATTATTTGTTTTCGCAATTTTACCCAATGAAATTGATTATTTGAATAGCGCTCCGCCGAACGCTGTGGAACGAGGTACGAATGTTTCTGCATGCAGTGTACAATAAATTCGAAAAATGATTTATTATGACGATGACTTTGGGTTGATGGCTATGTTGGATATTGATTTTACCCCACGTGAGAAATTTTCGGGATTCCATGCATAAGCGAAGACAGGTTGATACCCCATACTGATCACTTCTTCTTTATCTTATTTTTTTATTTTACTTTTCTTATTTTATTTTGTTATTATTTTTTATTCTTATTTATTAGAGAAAGGGGATGAGAACGAAAAGAATATCCGAATGCCGTGTAACTTGCCATCTAATTCTCTTGACTTCTCATCAATCTACTAACTGTAACTGCGATCTTTGAATCTACTCCGAGGGGGCTCGTCCCAAGAGGGTGGTATGTGATGCGTGGTACCACATCTGCTTCGCTCCAAGGAAAAAAGGAAATGATTTGTCCGTAGTTTTAAAATCCGAGAAACAGTGTCCGAACTGGGCTTCTTCTGGTCCTCTGCCGCCACCAGATGCCTCCGTACCTTTTCGGCGCGTCGGTGGATCTTCTCCTTTCTTCCCTTTTCCGGATTTCGAGCCACCCCACCCATTGTCTTATTGCGGCTAAGCGCAGTCTGAGTTTTGATTACGGATGACGAAGAATTCAGAAAGAGGAAATAGGAGGAAGGAGACGAGAAGAAGGAGACGATAATGAGCCTTTATTGCTCATCTCACCCGCCATAACACCGCCTATGAGCTGTGTTCTTCCCTTTTCTAGTTTCTCAGTCGTCTTACTCCTCTCGAATAATATTATTTTCCCATCTCATTGCAAGTATGGCTTGTCATACCAGTTAGGCAGGAAAAAATGTTAGGCTAGGACTGATATTTGCTCCCCCCCCCCCCCCCCTTGTTCCCTCTCTAGCAGGTAGGTGGACTAAGAGAAGACTCCCGATAGATCGAACGCGGCATTGGAGCTATGGCTACAAGTCTCCTGCACCTACTCCTCTTCTTACTTTTCTCTCTCATTCTTCAATGCCTCCGTTCCACTGCATTACTCCACATGTGTTCATTTTTCATCATATGAGTAGATTGCTATTCCATTTGAAATCGTACTATTTGTTTTGTCTTAGATATATTTTATATCATTCAGCCAGCCTAGCGTATCTACTTTACCTATCTTATCGAAGCGTAAGCGCCAATGGCTGTCACTACTCCTCTACATAAATTCTAGATGCTGTGTGAGCGCAGTACCCACTTACGACCTCCCTCCACTTCTCTGTCGAGTGACTCTTGTTCTTGTCATATCTTACCCCCTCCGGGAACATTGAACGTGTACCCACCTCCATTGCCTCTTCCGATTCTTCCTTTCCATTTGACTGCGACAAAATATATTTCTCTTGTGTCAATTTCAATACAAACGTGCTTGGGCCGAGTCATACCAGTGCTTAAATAAGCACTGTAATAAGTCCATCTAAGGAGACCCAGCGACATCAACGACAAAAATAAACAAAATCAAGCGCAACGGGGGTTGAAGCCTTTAGCTTTTTGTTTGGCTCTTGTTTGCATTTCCGAGACCCTCATTGACCACGCGTCCCCGAGCCCGTCTCCGTGATCTTCGTGGAACCGGACCAAAGAAAAAAAAGACGCTAACGTGGGGAGCCCTGTGCTTTGTGTGACGACGGTCCATAGATCCTGTGCATTACACACAGTGTATCCGCTCCCGCTCTTGCTTCCACTTTAGAATATAAAAGGCGTATGTCTTTACTCCACGTTCCTCCTCATCTCAAACAAATACATTCCCCCGTTTTGCTCATAAACAATCCTTTCTTCTTAATAGGCAGACGCGCTACTTGAACAGTATTAAAGCGTTTGTAAACCGATATTAACTTAACCTTTGCTCCCTGCGTGCTTGAGTACATCGAGCAGAGCATATAACTACATCTCTAACTTGGCGCGTTACTTTTACCCCACATACCCCCCGTCGGTACACTACACTCCCGGCACCATCCCATATCCTCTCCGTCAGCAACGCCAATCTCGCTTCCAAATGCCTCAATTCCTCCTACACCACGCACTTGCTTTTAACCCCCAACGCCGACACGGCTACTCCATTGAACCATACCTCACTTGGGACGTCCGTTACCCACCTACTTATGCCTCCCATGACCGATATGGACTATCATCGTCCATGCTAAACCAACCCGCAACAAACCCACCCGTACCTGTCTTCCGCATCGTCTGTGGTCTTCTTCCCCACCGAAGCTGGTCAGTTGAGGTTGTCCCTCGACACGGACGCGTCGTAACTGTGGGCGACGTGCTTGACGCGTTATACTCTGGTCTACGACACAGAGTAAGCGGATCTGAATGGGCTGAAGCTTCAAGGTCCCATCAGGCACGTGTAGCTGAGGCGTTCTACTCTCGGGCTCGTACGACGAGCTACATGTACTCACGCGGAAAGGGTGAGAAAGAGAGAGCGTATTACGAGGAGAAGGAGAAGAGCGCGGGTGTTCGACGAGTCGACTGGCTCGTGAGAAGCACTGTGTTCGTTGGCCTTACTCCGAGCGTCGAGAGAGCTTATACCTGGACGTTGACGTTGAAGAGGGCCGAGAAGTAAACGGTGGATGTTCTGAGAAGCAGAAGCCAGCGCGATGACGACGTAGTCGTTGACACTGTGATCGACTTGATCGACTTGATCGGCATCGGATTGATCCGATTCGAAGGAGTTTATCTTATCATTTTAATATTTTCTCTTTCCTTTTCTCGCATGCAACAGTCCTATGCCATTAACATTTATGCATACCACATATTTTTTTTTCCTATTCTCTTTCACAACACTGCATTGCATCTGTTCCATTCTGCAATTTCTCACACTGTTTTCCAGCCCTGTCTCACATGTTCTGAACGTTCTGTATTTCTAACTTTTTTTTTCAATGTTTTGATGTATTATTTTATTTCCACACACAAT
Source organism: Pyrrhoderma noxium (assembly GCA_002287475.2). NCBI lineage: Eukaryota > Fungi > Basidiomycota > Agaricomycetes > Hymenochaetales > Hymenochaetaceae > Pyrrhoderma > Pyrrhoderma noxium. Next base: position 890,729 of record CM008260.1, read on the forward strand.
CCGCCTTCCGCCTTCTGCCCATTCTAATGTATCCAATTTATTCCATTGTTTCCGAACATTCCCTCTCTTTTTCTTCTATATGTTTCACCCTTGGTAAACATCATACCCCACTTTTGTATCTTTACGTATCCCCTTTCTCCTTCTTTTTTTTTTCTGTGCGCATGGACGCCTCGTTATAACATAATGGTCGGATTTTATACGATTCTCTGTCGGAGATGTCGATTATAGATTCTAACCGAATTCAAACCTTATAACATCATTCACGTTTCATTTATTTGCTCTTAACTTTACCTTACTCTATCTGAAACTTTAACATAAACATTGTTCTCATCATTTCTCTATTCATCCTTATATTGACCATATGCTCATTTTATTCAATCATTTCAGCTCCATCCTAGTTTTATATTTTTTCACCTTTTCTTCCATCCAAATTGTGTTCTGGGGGCACATTACTATTTGCCTTTCTTCCCACTGAGACAGCAAATGCTGTTTCTTTAATTTTCATTAACGAGTTAACGGGTTTAACGCCTTTTTCATACGCCCTTTACGAACCTTTACTTCTGTCTTTTTTACGTTTCTTCTACACTACCCGAAACACTCAGTCGGTTTACGGGGCCTTGTCAACTACCGAGCGAGACTCGGAGCCTGGGGTCGATGAGAGAGAGATGGATTCTTTGGGAGGGGTTTGGGATATGGGTAAGCCGGTCCAGCTTGGTCTGGATGGCTAATACTCCTCCGCTTGTATTGGTTACGTCATACTTGAGCGTCGAGTCGAGTCTGGTTTCCTCTCTCTCTTTTCTAAATCTTCCTCACGCTTTGGATGCCTTGGAGACTATCCGGGACTCGTGTTGAGGGGCTGGCTGTAGGAGGGGCTTAAACCGGGAATAATTTGGCCGGAAAGGAGATCTTCAGAGTTAGTTGAGTCGAGACGTAGGATTTGGTGCTTGCAAAGGCCGAAGAAAGAGCTAGTTGAGTGTTCTCTGTGCCGTGCATGTTGATGGACTTTCATCTCCCTTTTTCGTTTTGCCTTTATATGCAATCACATTTTTCCTTTCTTATCCTCCTTTTTCTTCAATTTCTTTACGGACCATCCTTTCTCCTTTAGGCTCACTCATATTTTCATGATTATGATTATCTCTACGCATGCATGTTATGTCTTTTTACAACTAGGAATATAGCTATATGAAACATTTTTTTATTAAAATCTGGATGCGAGAACTTGTTTATTAATTGGAGCTCTAAAATCTCAGGATTTAACATTAAGCACTGCTTACTCAGCAGCCGAATTCTCACACTCTGACCACGTATCATCATTACTTACTTTGGTGTCTAAAGTAGCCAGCGCGCGCGTCAGAGCAAGAGCAAGAGGGTCAGCTCATAAGTTTTACGACACAAACCCAAGACGTTGAATAATGACCCAACGGCGAAGGGCTTCACGCCCATCAACGTTCATGCCTTCTCTTCTCCTTCTTTCTTCCCTCTACCTCCTCTTCTCGACGTTTTTCGTCCAACAGGCATATGCAATCAAGTTTGCACTTCCCGCATACCGGAATCCTCCAGCGAAGTGCATCTGGAATAGCGTACATCCAAATCAATTAGTTATTGTTACTGCGAATGTTGCTCCTGGAGAGAAACAGCGTGTGGATATTGAGATCGTGGATTCGAGTGCTCAGAAGAACCAGTATCTGAACAAGAAGAATATTAATGGTGAAACGAGGTTGGCGGTCACTGCTCACGCCGAGGGTGATGTGGGTGTTTGTTTCAGGAATTATTTGGACAGAGGTGTGTTTTTTATATTTGTTGCTTGTTTTTTGTGGATTAGGACTTTGTTTTTTGCTGATGGACTTACTCTAACGTAGATATCGGACACGAAGATACTCCAAGTCGCTCTCGGGTTATTGATCTTGATGTTGACATTGGTGCAGATGCTGTAGATTATAAGTACGTTTATAAATTATACTCTTTGAAATTCCACCTGAATCTACTGTATGCTAATGAATGATCCCCGGTGTTTCACTAATTAGTGCTATTGCCGCGCAAGAATCTCTCTCTGGGCTCGAGACAGAAATGCGTAAGCTTGAAGGCATCGTCAAAGAAATTGTAGACGAGTTAAACTACCTAAAACAACGAGAAGAACGCTTCTCATCGACTAATGGTATGTCAATCTCTGTTTTCTCCCCTCTTCTATAATGTACTGAAGCTATGACCCTTGTTTCATTCAGAATCTACCAATCAACGAGTCCAAAACTTTGGTTTCTTCACTTTCATCGCTCTCGTCGCTCTCGGTGTATGGCAAATCTTTCATCTTCGTTCTTACTTCAAGCGGAAGTATCTTATTGATTAAACTCAGTCTAATTCATCATTCATCATTTTCATTATAATTTGTAATTCCCCTGCTAAAAATACATATACGGCTAGCCTATCATGGCCTTCCCGTTTGATTATCAACCCCCTTTTCTTAAGTTAAAAGCTTTCTCATTTTCCTTTCATTGGTCTGGTTTAATATTCTCTTCACACTTTTGTGACCTGGAAATTTGGATACTTACGATGGTACGTTGAAGCAAGCTATCTCAACGTAGCGACTAATGTCAACTTTATCTTTACGCATATATAACTTACAATCATCCCTACAGATTACACATTATTATTATCATTATCGGCGGCTAAACATGCACTTATACACAATATTTGATATGCAGTGCCCCTATTAGATTTCAGAGTTAGATACGCGGTTTGGACAGATAACAAGTCTTTTTTTATAATTAAGGGGTATCTATGACCTCCAAAGAAGTGGCTATTTTCTTCTATTGCTGGGAACATCATCTTGTAACACCACAAAAGAAGGCCCAATTCAATTGATATCTTTCCCTAGGGGTTCTACAGGGTCCGCAGGAACCTTCAGTGTGGCTAGACGGCACATCTCCCCCGCATTGAGATCTTCCCCTACTGGTATCGGTGATGTATGACCTAGGCATTGACTCATCAAGTATCTCACTGAAGATCGTGTAAAGCAACGGCAAAACTAAGCTCATTCGGCATAAGTATTCAAAGAGAATCTTTGATTTGGCTAATCTTCTCTGTAGAGTGCAATGCCACGCGTGAAGTTTACCGACAGCCATAGATTGGACATAAAATCCAAGAAATTCGTTTGGTATATCACACTGCGATCTCTTGCCAAAATAAAGGTACAAATGACCCCTTGTCTTAGGTAGCTTAAGCCGTTTGAACGCTCATTTATTCCGTGGTGAAACAAAGCGGAGGATCTGCTCTACAGATTGATAAAACGATAGAGATTTAGTATCTTCTTTTGTGCCTAACTTCTGTCAACAGACAAGAAATCCGGTGGCCCAGCGTATGGTATATCATACGTTCAAAAAAAAGATTTTTCTGATATACATATTATTGCTGTTAATGCTTAAGTATGCATAGGGGCGCACACGATTTTCGACTAGTACTGCCTTCTTTGCGCTCTTGTAGCTTGTCAAGATTAATTGGGCCATAATAAACGCATATCCTTTAAAAGAAACTGATCTGGAGCTTCTACGGATAATCTATGGTGGTTTGAATACTAGTTCAGGATGGGTAAATATTATTGAGACTGGTATCCAAAAGGTGTGAGCGATGACTTCTTGGCGATGTTCGTTTTTGGACAGGTTTTCTGATGAGCAATTCTAAAAATATGAAAGTACGTGTACGGTGTTCATCTTGAAGCGACCGTGAAAACTTGGTCCTTTAATTATTGTGCCAAACTACAATCACATCAGCTTTGAGTACCATAAACGTCGAACAGTAGACAACAAGCACTATAATGTACTAGAACGAAGCTTTCCACGCCTCAAGGAAAGTAAAATTTACTTCCTAAAAATTTTCTAAACATAGACATCGTGATATGGATTTTGAGTCTGATGTCCATAATTTTCTCTCAAAAACACACATCATCAGCCTATCATAACTTCCGGAGTACGTTTGGTCTCAAGCTTCCAAGTTAAAGAAGTTTCGCTATACCCTTCATTAATTTGGCTTATCCTTTCCTGTACCTTTCACGAAACAATAAACTGACCACTTATTTGGCAATGGTATGTGACTTACCAATTATTTTCATTCTCACTTCTTCATTACACGTAAAACTCATAATAACAGTGATAAAAAAACATTATAAGTCTAAGTTAGAGGTATTTATCTTAAATTCACAACTCAGCGGCTCTTCATAGACACGACGGGAAGATATTTCTCATCATTAAAGAGTTTTCATTGACACTAAGAGCTTATCAAATCTTCTAGTCCCGGGATTTATCTCGTAACACCACGAAAGAAGCCACACTCAATACCGCCCTGGAGCTCCTATTGATCACCTGAAATCTATAAATACTCTACAATGAGCTTTCTGATGTTCCCGAAAGGCAAGTTTATCACTCAGAACCTTAGAACTTGGCGCTATTACGATCAAGGTACTTTTTACTTATAAGCCGAGTACATCCGTATACTTATATTTAAATACAGAGGGTTGGTTTATCAATTGCCGCCTCACTTACCCACCAACTCCAGTATCTTATCACTATGACTCACAAACTCCTCGACGCACTTTTTGTTATATGCGTTCTTGCCAGCTTTGCTGTCTCACGTTCATGGCTGAAAAGGCGAAATCAAAAGTATCCACTCCCTCCAAGACCGAAAGAGCTTCCAATTATTGGAAATTTATTAGATATGTTATCTACTCGTGAGATACATGCCTTGGAAGGTTTGAGAAGCGATTATGGTAAGTTGAGTGAAGAAACAGCTGTTTTCTAACGCCTAATTGATCATATACATGTAACTATGGAATATAAGGTCCTATTGTCCACTTGAAGGTCCTTGGAACAAACTATATTTATCTGAACGACTATCAGCTTATTGTTGATCTATTTGAGAAACGAGGGGGCATGTATTCATCCCGACCACATCTAGTCATGAATGACCTGTGAGTTACTTATTTCCACCGGACAACCATTTAAAAGCCGTAAATATGACCTTTAACCAATAATGACTTGATGTAGAGAAGGATGGAGTACCTGGTTCGTCGGTGCCCTCCCTTATGGACCCGAGCTACGCAACCTACGGCAGAAACTTCATCGTTTCCTACAGCCATCTGCTATTCCGAGTTACTTCCGACCACAAACTCATTCAGCTCATAAACTGGCAGATAGACTTATTAGGAAACCGGAGGAATTTGGTGAGATGGTTAAACAGTAAGTAGTGGCATTGGTATTTTTTTTTAATTAAAAATCATAAATGGACTGAAATATTGCTTACTAAAGCTCGGTGGCTGAGCTTGTTATGATGATTACTCATGGTTATAAGAGTATGTCCAAATTAGCCTTTTAGAGGTATTTGATTTATTGATTGGGTCATCCACGGCTTTTTTGTAGTTGAGGAAGCTGATGACCCTTTTGTTGGCATCGTTGAGAAGGGTGTAGAGGCATTTGCTGATGCCCAAGGATTCTATCTTGTAAATGATTTACCTATGTTACAATACTTACCACCCTGGCTTCCCGGGATGGGCTTCCTTAAAGTAGCAGAAGAGGGGTACAAAGTCTCTATGGACATGTATAAGAAACCTTATGAGATGTTTAAGAAGAATTTCGTAGGTTATGCCTTACTCGTTATAGAATCTAAGTTGATATAGTCCTATGAAGGAGGAAAAAGGACAAGGCTCGTCTTCTTTGGCGGCTAAGTTACTAGAGTCGGGAAAGGGTAAAGGTGACCAGAGCGTCGACGAAGACTTCGTCGCAAAAGCAACATCGTTGATTTATGCTGGTAAGTGGCATACGACCTTCGTGCGAGCTCAAACGCTGAGTAGACCGACGGTTGATCACGTAGCTGGAGCTGATACGGTTCGTCCAACGAGTAATTCTGTCTCTCGCTTTATTGCCTTGACGCTGACCCTTGCAGACTGTCTCAGCCCTCTTAACATTCATTTTAGCCATGACACTTTATCCGGAGGTTCAGAAGCGTGCTCAGGAAGAGCTTGACAGCGTCATCGGAAAGAATATCCTCCCGACGTTTGACGATCTACCTAAATTGAAGTATGTTAATGCCATCCGGAAGGAATGTCTGCGGTATGTAGAACAACATGGTCGGACAACCGAAGGCAGCTAATAGCTAATATAATGCGTACATGGCATGTATACCTCAGGTGGCAGAATGTGGTGACACTTTGTACTGGCGTTCTGTTCGATTCTGTTGAGTAGTATACTTATGAACACTGTCTGTTATCTAGCGAACCCTCATACCGTAGAAGTTGATGATGAGATCAATGGGTATTTCATCCCTGCCAACAGTGTCGTTTTTGCTAATATCTGGTTTGTCGTCTGTTTTACTGCGGTATCTTCGAGACGTTGCTGAGACTTAAGTAGGTCGATTTTCCGTGATCCAAGTATATACCCAGAGCCTGAAAGGTTCATTCCTGAGAGGTTCATACCTAGTGGGAATGAGGAACCGCCCTTGGACCCTGGGAAGATAGCGTTTAGTGTTGGCAGACGGTAAGTTTCTCGCCTCGTCGAATGTTCATGACCCACTGATACTATCAACGCACGGCCTAGACATTGCCCAGGGAAGCATTTCGCTGAGAGCCATGTAAAGCAATAACCCCCCTTTTGAAATACGACTACCTACTAACTAGTTAAAAAAGACTTTCATCGACATGGCTACTCTTCTTGCGACATGCAATATTGAGAAAGCCATTAACGACCATGGGATGCCCATAATTCCAAAGGTTGAGTACACCAGGCAGTTTGTAAGGTATAGCCAATTATGTGTCCTTGTTTTGGCAGAACTCTATTCACTTTCTTCTCTTCTCAATTCAACTCAGACATCCTATCCCATTCAAATGCACCATATGGCCTCGGAACAACGAAGTCCTTTCCCTACTCCGCCAAACTATCGAAACGGAGACGTTGTCAAACGACTAGAGGGTGCTTTTTTTCTTTAGGGAAAGCGTAAATAAATTGAACCAAAAAAAATGCTGTATTTTCACACTCGTGTCTGAGTCAGGCCCGGTTCCATAAGTGCGAGTTATCGGAAATAGGATTAGATACATATTATGTTTGTATTTGATCGATAGCCGAGTTTATAGATTTTCCTCCCCTAGATATATGCCATCAAGACTTTAAGAGGTCGCCGTTTCAAGCCGATAGAGATCGTACTTGTGAAAAAATAAGAATGCAGGTAACTAACAACCACAGCAACAAGAGCAGTCAAAGATCGGTTTTATATTGTTTATTCCCTATTTGGGGGTGGGAGACACAAGTATGAAAGTGGTAATTACTTTACTACCAAAACCCTTTGTTATTAAATTTATTTTATTAATTATTTATTTCATCGTTATTAAACGATTGATCGATATCTGTGAGCCAACTACATCGGCCCGTTAACCGTCACTAGCATAAGCCTTCGTGCTATCTTGAAGAGGCTCACACCGGGGAAATGTTTTTTTGAGGGGTGTTTGTAAACCTATGGACGGTTCTCGCTCCCCTTTACTTCCCTATCGTCTAAACCTTATGACCAATATGTTCCCAAATGACGGTTTGTGACGACAGAGTTTCATTTCATAACCGTCAAGTCGATTCTAAAATTCCTTGTTTGGAATGATGCATTTAGTAGGTGGTTCCGATCTCATTCTGACCAGGCCTATGCTCGCAACGAGTTCAACGCATGTATCAACGGCGGAGGTACGCCTTATACTACTCTTTCAGTCGTTGATCCGTAGTAATAACGATTCCCCTGTTAGAGAGTGAAACATACCTCATTTTGATAGTTGTTCTGGTGACAACAACTGCTTCTTTCGTCGTATTTCTCTAGTTATCAACATCCCATATCTCCGCGCTCTTAGTAGGGGGTAGTTCTTAACCAACTCGAAAACGAAATTCAATTCCCCAAAACCGTTAAATCTTGCATTAATCTGGCGACTATGTCGATTAGCCTGATATGCCTTAAGTGGCATAAAGAAAGCTCCGTTTAAGTTTTCTTTGAAAAGTTTATGGAAGACTGGAAGCTGAATAGGTAGAAGCGTGTTAATGTGGTGGGTATATCGGCTCCCGAACTGGGGTCCTGCTGGTTGTGAAGATCATCAATCTAGTTCCTGCCAAAAGCTTCTAGGATATTTGTTTTCATATATTCAAGATAGAGATTTTATGTGGCACGCATTTTCTTACCTTCTTACACCACGGCAAATTCCCATAGTTGAACGGCATGACCTACAGCCGAATAGGCATGCTTGAATATTGCGCCGCATACCTCACAACTTGCTCCTGGAACCCCGACTTGAAGGGAATGATCCGGTAGGTGAACTTTAAGAATTAACGAGCACGAAGAAGGGACACGGAGGTTGTTCTCTTTGTTGTCGGCTCACGCGGCTGCGGCATGTCCGATAAAAAGGAAAAAGAAGTCTCGTTCTCTGAGTACGCGACTTGCCGCTAGAACGGATTAATTCTAATAGGCGCGCACTGAAAAGGCGGGTGCACCATATTTTTGGTTTGAAGAAGCACACGTTCCTGATTTCATTCAGAACGCGCCTCCCTTCGAGGCTGGATTAGTCATATTCGGTCGACAGGCTTCTTTGGTTTAGGAAATAAATTCATCGGAGTTTACATCTGTGGCAAGGCCCTGTGCTAGTGTGGTCAAATGTATTGGTAGCTCACTGCATTCCATTACTACCTAATAGTTTTGTTGTACTTTACAACTTTTGTGAGCACAAAATGGGACACAAATGCGTAAATCACCGGGAATGATAGCCAGATCAATATTAGTACACTTAGACGCCCATTTGCGGCAGTTTTACGATAGACAAGTACCTGGAATAATCAGAGAATCTCGAAAGGTTCAAGGTCCGTAATTGGGGGCTCCATGTAGCAGGTATGATATCGATCTTACGATGAGGGTATATGAAAAAGCTCCCTGTAGGAAATGTGAAACAGAGTTACAGAACAAGAACTACGCGGAGTACAAATAAGGCTAAACAGGCACATGCCACAAAAAGAAAGAAGCGCCTTTGTTCGAGATAGAGCAAGATATAAAGAAAAAACGTGTTGCTGTATTAGGATTCTCGATGATAGGCGAGCCTCGCACAGTAGCAGCCTTTGTATTCCCAAAGCCCCCGTGTACAGATGACCTGAGCTAACTTACAAATGGCGCATGCCAGGGCCTCCAGAGACCTCATGTTGGTTCATCTTTCCTATTATGGGCAATGGCGTCTAAACCTCTCGGCTAATATTTGCTATGTCATTTTCTGTATAAAAGAGCTGCCTTTCTTCCAAGACCCCCATCAAACGTCCTCTCACAACCCAACAACCCAACAACCATCACCTGGCCGCGCTACTATGAGGCCCACCAAAGACAACCTGAGAGGACAACTCAAAGGGCCTCTGCCCTAAATCACCTTAATAAAAGTATGTCTTTGTTCTTGCTCTTGTTCATATAGTCGCTAACATACTCTTACTAGACATACGCTATAAGCAGTACGCGGCCAGTGGACACCTGCATTGCGGGTGTCCAACAATCAAGATAATATTAAATGGTACGTAGTCCTATCTTCTGATTTTATGGTGTTTAGTTTATATTGTTTGACGTTGAGGATAGAGCCAATAATGTCGACTTTTATAACCCGGATTAATACTCGTAGTCGGAGTCTTAAAGACCCGGCGCGCCTCCCTCGTCCCCCAGCCCTCCTTCAGAGTCGGTATGCCTAACGTGGGCTCGACCAGATAAGGTTGCGCAGCGGGCACTTGCAGGAGTGCGGAAAGGGGCTACTGAGCGATGCCGCCAGACTCAGTAGCCCTAGTGTATATAATAGTGAGCTTCTTATTTATCCTTCCTATCTTGATCATCTTTGCTAACGCCTTCAACGCTCAACAGATTAACATGCACACCAAATATATTTTTATTTATTTATTAATTATAATCTTTAGGGCGAGGCGCTAGTGCGGTCAAGTAGGTTTTCTTTTCTCTATTCGCTTTGTTCACTCGTGCTCATCCTTTACTCTAGTGAGTGAAAATCGCTCCCCGCCTGGCCCTGTACTGAGCAGCTAAGGCACCCCTTCGTGTGGGAAGGGGTAAAAGTGGGGCGTACCGACGGGTCACCGGCCTTAGTCTCGCTCTCCGAGTAGGGTTGAAGGACGGTTGGTAGAGCCAAGGAGACGGGCACGTCGAAGGCGGACCAGACGTGGCTACGTAAAGGCGAACACAAACAACAAGTGGAGCGTAAGGGGAGGTGGTGGGCATTTTTTTTTTATTATTATTTTGAGTTTTGTGTGAAGTTTCTTTCAACACTCGACACTCGACAACTAACACCAAGCCTCAACAATTAATACAAAGCCTCAACAATTAACAGTCGACAGTCAACACTAGCTCTCAAGTCAATGTGTTATATTGTGAGGAGGTGTAAGAGGGTGGCGGCGGGACGCCATTTTTTCTCTTCTTTTGCGCTTGTTCTTTAACTCGACAGGTACCTTTTTGGTTGTTGTGATGGGGAGGGGTGGGAGTGCCTATGTACGGGTTTATCATAGTAAGCGTGCATACGGTCGGGCCCCCATCACTTTTGTGAACTATTTCACTAACAATCGGTGAGTTGATTCTTCGTATAACTTGTCATTGCCTTGTTATTGCCTTTCTTATTCGTCAGTGTCGACGGGGGGCGCCGGGGGGGGGGGGGGGTTCTTTGCTTTGATCGCGGACGTATAATGTCTTTATTTACAGTAAATTACTTGTTCTTACGGGTAGCTGCAAGTTCATTACATGTACTCGACGACTTACTGGTTTATTGGCGTATAATACATATACCTATCTTTACAGCGAAAATCTTTGTGTAAATGACCGAGCCGCTTCTTATCAATCCAAGAAAAAAGTTTATTATTATATTTTAAAAAACTGGTCAAGTTTTTTGTTATAAATCTAGTTCTTTCTTAGTCAGAAGCCAAATATGAACACCTCCTATCTCATCGAAATAACACAGACAATTTCCGCCCCTATCTTTAGTCCTTTAATGTACCAAGTTGATACATTCAATCAAAAACTCAGAAAATTATCTCATTCGAGGGAGAAAGGGTACAAGAGAACGAATTAACAATAAGTTCTTTGAAGTAGAAAAACACTAAAAATTGCTTTTGGAGTTTACAAACATTGAGAATAGTACTATCACGTCAAAAGAAAGGAATGTAGTCAGTACCTCCTTCATGGTAACGAATCCCAAAGGAGACAAACTCACGTCATTAATAACCTGGCAAGTGAACCCAGCCTGACAAGCTGTAGCACCCGTCCATCCTATTCCTCCGCATTGGCCGTACTGTGCAATACTACCTGTTGCAGTGCTAGCCGGTGCACTTGCTGTTGTTGAAGCATGAGACGAAGATGCAGGTGCCGAGGATGATGCGGGAGCCGATGAAGAGGGTAAAGGTGCTGAAGAAGCACCTGGTGGAGGGGTAGTTGGAACAGTCGAAGGCTGGAGAGCAGTGTTCCAGGTCGCTGTTGTTGGCCAAGCTGTTGTTGCTACAGTCGGCGATGTCGTAGCGTATGGAGTCGGTCCGGGAACTGAGGGTAGCAATTATAAAAAACAAATATTCGAGTATGAGAGTAGATTATCTAATGAGTAAGTAGTGTGTGAATGGATATTTTTAGGACGTACTAGCGTAGGCTTTGGGAGACTCGTAGATGTCGATGAGAATACCTGGATCTTGGGCACTATATGCTCCTGGAATTTTGACTGTTGGAGGGCTTGCAGTTCCTGAACCCCCAACGTTCACTTGGAAGCAAGACATATAGAATTGTGCACCACCGACAGAGCTTGCCACGTGCAGCGCTAACAACATGTTTCAAAATTATTATTACGAGTCGATATGATACGTTATGATGGATTCGAGGCAACATACCAATAACCTCTGCTCTCAGTAAGTATTGACCAGGTTCGACATCGGGAATAGTGAAAGTAAAGTGTCCACAATTATCATTTAATACTTCCGTAGCCCAATATTCCGGGTTATTACTAGGAAGTCCCATTTCCGAAATCTTAAACCATGATGCAGACGACCCAACTGCCGTTGTTGCATCATCCACCTTAGCCATGTAGGCCATGATAGGTCCCCAGTGATCACCACCAATAGCTTCATTTGCACAAGAACGATCACCTGGTTGCTGATGCATCTCAACTGTGACACTATCTCCCGCTATAGAACCCCTTGAGCGGCCTTTGAAAAGCAAGTAATTACGGAAAACATACGGCTCACTGAACAAAGCCCAGAGCTTGATTTGGCATTGACATTACACGCAATATCCTAAGGTTGCCAGCAGAAAGAGGTGACACGTAGTAATTCCGGCAGGTGAAGTATATTTTTAACAAAGGAAGATCATTGAAAAATTAAGGGGATGCATACATTGCTAGTAACAGAAGTTACTGGGCTGTTTGATTGAGGCAATCGAACACAAAATGACCCTTGGTCGACACCATTAACCCACATTTCCTGGAAAGTTGCATGGGCTGCAATCGTTGTCAGCAACGACGCAAAGGTGAGTAAGGCTGACAGCATAACAAAAGCCTAGTTTTAATAGAGTAGGATTGATAATTCTGTGTTTGCCTTGATTTATGTTGAGATTATCAAGGCCCAGACTGAGACTGGGGTAGCACACGGTCGATAGTGATTTTCAGAGACTTTATAGTCTCGACTCACCACGGACGGTATATTAATTCATAACGTCATGATAACACTAAAAGAGGATACATAATCCATAGGATTCATAGCCTAAATATCGGACTTCTTTTCTTAACATTTATCATGAGACCAGTATCATTCGCTTTTGTTCCTTATCCAGAAATATCCTAGATCATGAATTGTCTGAGTCCGACCGGTAGGGGTGCGGAACCACTACTAAGAATAGAATGGTATAAATAAGGAACATGCTGACGTTCACAAGGTGGGCATCCAGCACGTGTCGTATATTTATCCATGCCGAATATTAGGAGTGGCTTCCGAGGTTTAAAGGTGAGAATGCTGTATTCCTCGCACAACAACAACAGCGAAGTCCGTATTTTAACCGAGCATTGTTAATTATCTGTAACACAGAACCATGTCATTACACATATATTCAATTTAATTTCTCTTATTGTGAGAACTGAACTCTCGGGAGATATCATTACCAGGCTGATTTCCCCGATGTATAATTTAGTATCGTATCAAACTCAGAGCACTTCCGGAATAAAGCTTACAGATACAGCGAAGTACCCTTGAATTTCACGTTCAGATATATTCCTATTATCAAAATAAATTTAGAACGAGATACTATATCACATACATAACGAGACAAAAGGAACATAATACCAAGCAAATCACTGTGATATTACTGATATTGGTAAGACTGAATGTCTTTCACTGAGCAGCAAGAAGGAAGACGGAATACGCTAGGGAGACAATCAGCAGTGTAGGATATACCACAAAGTAAGGCTCAACAAGAAAATGCTTAAGGTCCTGCGGTACTGGACTTCCTTGATCGTATAACCTTATTTCGTAAGAATTGTTCCTTGAGTTCACTCTCACGCCTCTCCAGGTCGCTTTTTTCGTTTACCGGGGACGTTGTTTGTGCCATCTATTATGAAAAAGAACTTATAAACACGAAGCATAGAGTCGCACTAGTAATGACATACCTTAGCTTTTTCTGCATTAGCTTGTCCGCGAATCTTAAGTTCTTCTTTCGGACTAGCGGTGACGTCTGATTTCCCTTGCTTAGGGGAGCGCGGAGGTGATCTACTTCCCGAACGATTCACTCTACCTCTAGAACCACTTCTACTACGGCTAGCGTCGCGTCTTCTTCCAGCAGGCGCGTTGCGATAAGGAGGAGTCCTTGATCTTGATCTTGATGACGAGTTACCGTATTGTTTTTTAGGAGGAGGGCTGCGGCTTCGACTATAACTCGAGCTCACGCGCCGACCTCTTCGTCTAGGCGACCTATCAAAATTTCTCGGGCTCCTCGAATGAGATGGCGAAGGAGAATACCGGCGGCGACGCAGAGGGCTGGGGCTATCCCTTGCACCACGTCTTCCAGAAGGGCGTGTGGAAGAACGACGTGGTGAGGAACGCCGACGAGGTGAGAGGGGAGAACGACGTCTACGTGGACTGAAAGAGCGAGATCTTGAAGTTCTTCGTCTGATAGGAGTCCGGGACCTGGATCTAGAAAAAGATTTTCTGCGTTTATTTGCACTATAAGGCGGAGTGCGGGATATAGAACGGCGAGGACTAGGAGATCTGCCAGGTCTTCGCGAAGGAGGGGTGATAGAGCGACGTCCAGGAGGTGAACGTGAACGATAACGTCCTCGCTATATATGATATATCAGAAAAAGAAAAAATTGTGGTTGCTACGAACTTACTCCACCGCCTCGTCGCGAACCCCAGCCTCTGTCCCTTCCTCTTCCTGCCCGATCCTCATCAAAGCCACCTCTACCGCCTCGACCTCGACCACGTCCCCTCCCAGAATTACGTTCCCGATCGCGTTCTCTGATCTCATCTAAGCGCGCTCTTCTATCGCTCTCGTTGATAGCTCTGGAATCCTTCTCCCGAGCACGACGCATCTCCTCCTTTTTCTCCTCCACAAATGTCTGAGGTATACCACTGGGAGACGCTTGAGCCTCTAGAAGAAGCTTCCAAAGTCCGATCATGAACTCTGCAGTCTTGCTTGTGAGAAAACCTGTTAGATTAATCTGCATCTTACGAGGATCAGGGAGCTTATTGGGAAAATGTGATCAGTACATGTCCGTTTCCTCATGACAGAGCCTTCGTACCGGTTGAGAAGTATCCTCTAGCAAGCCCATAGCATATTCAATGACGAGATCATCTTCAAAGCCTACCAGCTCAGTGACCTTGTTGGCAATCCAAGGACGCATAATTTGTAAATTTACTTTTCTCATATCAACCTAGTAATAGTGTTAAATTAGGCATGTTGTAAGGTAAGCCTTTGACAAACCTTCTCGTTGAACTCTGGAGGAAATTTCATGGTTTTCAAAAGTTTAAGTTCTTTATCAGAAAACCTCCTGTCTTGGTCTGCAGAGGTTCCCTTGAAAAAACCTGAAGCCATGATTAAATCAATACCTAAAACCAAGAGGAAAAAAGCAGATGATATCCCCTTACCAGTATCAGTCATGATGTGTATAATACGAGATTCGAGTACTTTGTTCCTCTAATTATATGTTGTTTCAATTCTTTTCCTCTTTCTGTGATTTAGAAATGAGCAAATACGAACAGTGGTGAGTTAAGGTGCTCCTCCAGTCGTCGTTACAAGTAAACAACAATCGTCACTTTACACAACTTAGTGTGACAGTAACGTGATGTTTCCAAAAAAGGAAGTCTATGGTGCTCCTGTTCTTCTCTCCGAGTGGGTTTCATAGTCTTCCAGTGAGACTTTGTTATTCAGTGTCACTGACACCGCAGCACTCAAGCTTATTATAGATATATACGGTTATCTATCTCTTCTCTCCTTCTGATCGCATGCTTTGGCAACTAACTACTTTTTCAGTAAATTTAATTTTGTGCAGTGATCAATCAATCAAATGTGCCTTCAATAGTGAAGCCAACCTATAAATGTAAATACCAAATACTTTTTAGAGAGCCTCAAAATCCATTCTCTTATCGATCCGTTCATATATGCTACATGCTTTCACTCGAAAGACCTAGAAACTATGTGCTACTTTCCTAAATGTTCATCTTGCCGTATTTGAATATACTTCTTTATTCCCTTGATGGAGAAAATAGAACAACAACGGCTCCTGTATTACTTCCCCTGGGGCCGTCTCACTTCCATATGACCGAACTGTACTGCTCTCCGCGGAATCCGGTGACCCCAAAGGAGTACGACTGCTACCGAAACTATATCAGCTTTTCCTATTCCTAAAGAGCTATCGAGTAGCTAAAGGATGATTATCAAAGGGATATGGAGAGAAAATAGGTCCTATACATAGACTCCTCCCCTTATCTTACAAATATACAGCGATTGGTGCTTGGATCATATCGATTGTCCCCTCATCTTCATGTTTCATCCTCTAATCAATTTCCTTGCGGTATCATTGCCAGTAGCAGTGTTTGTGCCACCTGCATTTGTATTGGCGGGCTTACTTACACAATATATTCTTGACTATCACAACATCCGCTTAAATGGTATCAAAGGTCCCGTACTTGCTCGGCTCTCTGATCTCTGGCTTGGTTGGGTAGCAGCGCATGGACACAGATCAGAAATTGTCCATGAACTTCATAAGAAATATGGTATGTGCAACATTATAGGCTATGATACAAGTCACCAGGGAATCTTGCTTCCTTAATTTTTGCTGCTATGATAAAAGAAGGCTTTTTATCAGCTGATTTCGTCAACTTGCCTCTTCTTTGTATATAATTTTTCATACAGGTCAGTTTGTGAGGTTAGCTCCCAATCATGTGTCTATCAACAATCCGGATGCCATACAAGTATTATATGCACATGGAAATGGTTCCTTAAAGTCGAATTTCTATGACGCATTCGTTTCCCTTGCACCTGGGATCTTTAATACACGCTCTCGTTCAGCTCATGCCCGTAAACGGAAAATGGTAGCACACATATTCTCCCAGAAGAGTGTACTTGACTTCGAACCTCATGTCCACCAGCATGTTAGTCAATTACTGGCTCAATGGGATAGACTATGTGAATTAGGGAAGCTCAAAACATTTGGAAAGGAAGGAGGAGGGTGGAGCATTGATGCGACTGGCCGAATCTGGTTTGACTGTTTGCCGTGGTACAATTACCTGGCTCTTGATGTTATTTGTAAGCAACGAATAGCTTTACTTTGAAAGATCCCACCGTATACTTACGAATAAATGTAACAACTTAGCCGACCTTGCCTTCGGTGCTCCGTTCGAAATGCTAAAAAAGGGAAAAGACTCCGCTCCTGCTGCAAATAATCAAAAGATAGCGATGTCTGAATACACTCAGGAGAAATGTGATATTATAGAAGTCCCTGCTATCAAAATTCTGCACGAGCGTGGAGAATTCTCAGCTTCTTTAGGAGTTCTTCCTCCGTTGTGGCGTCCATTTGTCACGAAATTCTTGCCATGGTACGCACAAGGTAACAAATCAGTTAAAGATCTTGCGGGAATGTCAATTGCTGCGGTATCGAACCGTCTGGCCAATCCCACAGATCGCATTGACCTTCTTAGCAAATTACAAACTGGAAAAGATGCTGAAGGTAGACCAATGGGGCCTGAGGAGCTCACGGCAGAAGCCCAGTCATATCTCATAGCCGGATCTGATACCACATCGAAGTTAGTACTATTTGTCCCTTTTTATCTTTTCAACTCACGATATATTGACAAAAAACATACTGCAACCGTTAATAGTACGATCTGTGTGATTACATACTACGTCTCACGAGATTCCGTGATTCAGGCAAAGCTCCAGAAAGAGCTGGATGAAGCTCTTGGACCATATGACGACGCTACAAACCCCGTAGTATCATTTGAACAAGCTAAGAGGCTTCCGTATCTTGAAGCCGTAATCAACGAAACTTTACGTCTCCACTCCACTTCAGGATTGGGGCTTCCACGCGTGGTTCCTCAGGGCGGAATGACAATTCTTGGAAAGTACTTTCCTGAAGGAACAGTCTTGAGTGTTCCTACATATTCTATCCACCGTAATGAACACATATGGGGAGACGACGTAGATCGCTTTAGACCAGAAAGATGGTTTGAGAAAGATGACACGGTGCTTCAGAAAGCATTCAATCCATTTTCCTACGGTCCAAGGTAAGTATAATTCCCGGACGTTGTATTATTGATATATTGATTAATGCAATGATATTCTCTTACAGGTCTTGTGTGGGTCGCAACGTTGCAACGATGGAGCTCCTCATTTCTATTGCCACAATTTTTCACAAATATCACATCATACTAGAGAAACCCGCCGAACCAGTAAGTCATTTTCAATGTCGCCCATCCAACCCTCTTTTCTCAGATCGAGATAATATTTTTTATCTTTAATAAAAATTTTATCTGATAACCGGGTGAACTCGCTCAGCTCGAGACCAGTGAGGGCTTCTTGCGCAAACCCGCGGGATGTCACATTGGGATCAAGCCACGCGGTAACTTGATAATGAGCCAGGTATAGTGCACAAACAAATGTTTTATGTTATTTTTTGAGCAGTAAGTCGTTTGATAATTTATTTCGGGACCTCGGATCACATTTTGATTCATGCCAAGGAATATGGGTGTTCGCTGCACGTAGGCTCTTATCCGTAAATACGTAACAATACTATAACATAATTGAATTCCGTTTAGTTTATTACTCCGTGACCAAGCCGATTTTTTCGTCGTTTTGTTAAACGATCTTTCAACCAGCTTTTGATCCAACGTAATTCCATAAATCTTCTTATTGAGAAATTATTCGCTATTTCGGGAGATATGTTCCGAAGAACACCTATAGCTCACCTCTCCTGTTTCACAAAGTGATTGAAGTATTTTGAACATGCGTATAGAGGCTCCTCCCCACCGTCAACTCGGGAAAAGTCGTTTGGATTAATTGAATAGTCTGACTAACAGTCAAGGCTTATGAATCCCGACATAAAACATATACAAAAATAACTTTGGATATGTCATATAACCCTTTTATCATTGGCTCGGTTTCACCAACTTGTTAATATCGCAGATTCAACAACCCCTCCAGGAGTGGTTCCCACTCGTGACTTACCACCCAAAACTCGGAAGGATAAACCATTTTTCACATCATCTCACACCAAAAAATCCTACTGAGCAAAACTAGTCGTCCATCACTTCTCGACTTCTCTTTGGTCCAGTATAATACCAATAATATTAATAGTTGACTAGACACAACTTAGTCGTCCGCCGAGCCCGACGCAACTTGGGAAAAAATTCCTGTGGCTTCTTTGCTGACGAATCATATCTAATTCAGAAAACGTTTGAAGATTTTAATTCAATCCAATAAGGATATTCTCATTCCCACCCTCCCAATACGGGTGGCACAAAATAGGATTGGAAGGGGATCATGGTGGTATATAAAGGCAACGGCGAATTCAATGTCTTTCTTCAGTGTACTCAAACGGAGTCTTGCTCTAGTATCTAGTACAAACTGCCCTGCTCTGCTACACTTATAACCAATGTCTTTGTCCTATTATTACAACAACCTCTCTCTTCCTCAAGTCACCTTTGATCCGTCAATCACTAATGAACTTTTTTCTCTCCAGAATCTACTCCTTGCTCCTGTTGCCTTATCTGCGACAGTAACTCTTGGCCTTATTGTACGGTACCTCATTGATAGCCACAATATTCGTGCAAATGGTGTACCCGGCCCTTTCCTTGCCAAATTCTCTGACCTGTGGCTCGGATGGGTCGCTGCTCAAGGACATAGGTCTGAAGTCGTCCATGATCTCCATATGAAATATGGTAAGTATCATCCTACATCACGCAGTTACACAATACCAACTAATAACGATCTCAACCCCAAACCTACTAACTACTAACAAATTACTACCTATCCCTCCTTTTACCCCCTACCTACTCACTCCCCCACCTACACACTTGCTACTCCCCCTCCACAATCTACAGGCCCCTTCGTCCGCATCGCCCCCAACCACGTCTCCATCAACAGTACCACCGCCCTCCATATCCTCTACGCCCACGGAAACGGAGCCCTCAAATCTAACTTCTACGACGCCTTCATCTCCATCCGCCCCGCTATCTTCAGCACCCGTTCCCGCTCCGAGCACGCCAGGAAACGCAAAATAGTCGCGCACACGTTTTCGCAGAAGAATGTATTGGATTTCGAACCGCATGTTCGGGTGCATGTTGAGAAGTTAGTGAGGCAGTGGGATAGGATGTGTGAGCTTGGTGGTGTGAAGGGGCTTTCTGGACCGGAGGGGATGGGGTGGGGTAAGAGAAAGGGTGGTAAAGGTGGAGATTTAGATGGAGAGAAGGGAGATGGAAGGGTCTGGTTTGATTGTTTGCAATGGTATAATTACCTTGCTCTTGATGTTATTTGTGAGTTTAGGTCGACTTAACCCCGAATTATAGCTGATCCTAGAATTTAACCCCTCTCTTTTTTATCCGTTCATCTTCCGTCGCCGATTTCATAATCTATAGCTGATCTGGCTGTTGGATCCACATTCGGCCTAATAGACAGAGGGAAGGATTCTGTCCCAGTCGCCCAAGATCAAAAGCTCGCCATGTCCGACTACTCACAGGGTACGTGCAAAGTCCGAGAAGTCCCAGCTATAAAAACCCTACACGAACGAGGAGAATACAGCTCATCTTTAGGCGTCCTCCCTCCGTGGTTACGACCAATAGTGACTACACTCGTCCCATGGTATTCTCAAGGTAATCAAGCCGTGAATGATCTGGCTGGTATGGCAGTTGCGGCTGTGTCGAAGAGATTGTTGAACCCGACGGATCGTATTGATATTTTGAGTAGATTACAGGAAGGAAAGGATGATGAAGGGAAGAATATGGGTCCTGAGGAACTTACGGCGGAAGCGCAGACTTATATCGTTGCTGGGACTGATACTTCCGCAAAGTGAGTTTTCTTTTTCCAATCCTAATTTATTCTTTCCCCCTCCCCCCTCTTCCCTTATTTACTACGTAGTCCCCCTCCTCCTTTCCTTTCTTCTGATAACAAAAGATAAAATAAAACTAAAACCATATTCTATCCTATCCCCTAGTTCAACGTGCGTAGTAACCTACTACCTCGCTCTCTACCCCCACATCCAACGCAAGCTCCAAGCCGAGCTCGATTCTGCCCTCGGCCCTCTCGACCCCCTCGACACCGAACCCGAAGTAATCTCCTACTCCCAAATCAAGAAACTCCCCTACCTAGACGCAGTCATCAACGAGACTCTCCGTCTCTTCTCCACCGCCGGAGCCGGCCTCCCTCGTGTCGTCGGGGACGAAGGTGAGGGCGAGGGTATGACGATCCTAGGGAAGTACTTCCCACCGGGAACGATCCTCAGCGTCCCTACATACTCTATTCATAGGGATAAAGAGATTTGGGGCGAAGATGTGGAGAGTTTCAGACCTGAGAGGTGGCTGGAGGGAGGGGATGGTGATGGTTCGTTGATGCAGAAAGCGTTTAATCCGTTCTCGTTTGGGCCGAGGTCGTGTGTGGGTAGGAACCTTGCGAATATGGATTTGAGAATTTTTATTGCTACGGTATTTAGGAGGTATGATATTGTTTTGGAGGATCCTGAGGTGAGTTTTTTTCTTTTTTCGTTTGTTACTTTTTTTCTGTGGTTGGTTGGTTGGATTCGTTGTGGCTCATTCCATTTTTTCTTTTTTAATTTTCTATAAACTTTATTTTATATTTAATCCGTTTGCGTGGTATACTCAATTTTCTTTTCTTTCCTCTTCTGTAAAAAAATCTAGATCGAAGTAAGCGAAGGTTTCCTACGCAAACCCTCATCTTGCCGTATTGGTTTGAAGCGTCGTCTTTCGGCACCCTCTACAACTACAGTTGTATGAAGTCGAATTTAGTAGGTAATACACGAGAATACGAGGTTATACATGTATATGAAGTCACGAAATCGAAGTAGGGGTGAAAATGGATTCCTATTCAAAGTTGAAAGTGTAGGCTGGGGACACTGATGTAACGATGGAACATACACTCTAATCCGTCTTACTTTGTCTTATCTTATCTCGTTTTGTTTGATTTCCCCCATCCTATCCTGTCCTGTCCTATGCTATCCTACTCTATGCTTTTTTTTTGCCCTGTTTTGTCGCGTTTTGTCTTGTTTTCATTTTAGCTCTCGTTTATCGTTTGTTTTTCACCTATCATTTACCTCCATTTATCCTTCGCCCCTCTCTTTTCTTTTTTCGTCCTCTTATATCTAACATTTAAAATTACACACGTCTTTCTCGCACGCACCTACCCACCTATCCGCCAATTCAACCCTATCTAAAACCCCTTCCCCCTCTCCTGTCCTCTCATGACTCATGACTTTGTTTTATTTATAGCTTGATGCACATGTAAATGTGCCTGTACTTGTATTTATTTAAGTTCTATATACGAAAACCAATCTCGGCACTTAACCCCAACTCTAGACTCTACTACGGATGGGTGAATAGATAAACAGAAATAAGTGACTAAACGATCAATAAATCAAATAATCAAGTAATCAAACAAGCAATCAAGCAATCAAATAGATAAGAGAAAATCCAGACGCAGCGATGGAACGAAGAAATAAGGTACACCTTCCCCTTCTCCGCCCTGACTACCTATTCTTTTATTTTCTCTCCTCTTCGAGGGAGGGGTGGGTTGTCCGATATACACGGTACATGCCCTTTCAAACTCTATTTATTTATATTTATATATGTATATATCTGTGCGTATTTGGCTGTATGTGGGTATATGTTTATTGTGGCTGGAGTCCTCGGATGCGTCCCTCTTTCTTCCTCTTCCCTCCTTCCCTCCTTTTTCTTTCCCTTCTTTCTTTCTTTCTTTCCCTTTTTCATTTTGTTTTCCTTACTCATTAATTCTGATGTTTTTTATATGTATATGTATATGTCATATCGTATATTTGACTCACGACTCACAAAACCAGACCTAACTAAACTAGATCTAACTAAACCCAATGAAAAGAACCAGGTGATACAGTATAATCCCTAATATAAAAGATGAAGGATGAAATACGAAACAGAGTAGAAAAAAAGTGGAGAGATGAGAGATGAGAAAAATGATGGAGAGAATGAGAAAGAAAAGGAATAGAGAAAAGGAGCGTTCGATCCAGTCGAAATAAGTCCCAAGAGAGAGGTAAACGGAGATGTAGAGAGACCAGAAAAGAGAAAAGAGGAGATAGAGACCAGAAAAGAGGACAGGACAGGAAGAGGACAGAGACATAAAAAAAACAGGCGAGAAATGTAAGAAAAGAGAGAGTGTGTGTATGTTATACGTTATACACCTATTCGACCTTCCCCCCTCATTTATCTGGCTCTCTCTCTAGCCATCTATTCGGATATCTAATTATTTATCCATTCGTTTGTCCGTCCATCCAAATGACCAACCCTCTACTCTTACACAATCGAAACGAGTGTCTCCTCTGACCCACAATAATGTTTCCCCACCTTCCCCCTCCTCTCACCATTTCTTCCGCTTTCTCTCCTTTCCCCCTCATTACGCCCTCCCCATCCCTCCCCATACTCTCTATCTTCTTCTTCCTCTTCTTCCTCCCTCTCTCGTTCTCTTTCTCTTTCTCGTTCCCGCTCCCCAGCTCTCCCCCTCCATTCGATAAGTATTCTCTGCATAACATGCACCCACTCCTGCCTCCCCTTCGCCCCCTTCCCAAACCCAACCCCTCTCACCCACTCCTCCGCTTTCCCCTCTCCCTGTCTCATAATCTCCTTCCACGCGGCTCTCAGCTCGCCCATATTCGCGTACATCTCTTTCGTCCATTCTGGGACTCGGTAGCCCTGTGTCTGGTGTGTAGAGTCTGTGTGAGTTGGAGGGGTCGTAGGATTGGGAGAGTGAGAGTGCGGGTGGGCATTGGGGTGATAGAAAAGCTCGGACGTAGGCGTCCCACTCTCCCCCTCCCCGACATTACGATAATCATGCGTCCCGTCGATAGTCCCCTCGAGCGACAACCCCGCAAATGAATGTAACCAATCCCGATACTCAAATTGTTCGTTCCCACTAAACACATGCCATGCGTGCGCAACGCGCTCCAATGCATCTTCGTCCGTTTCGTCGTCTTTATTTGTGTTTATGTTTGTATTCGTATTCTTATTCCGCTCCTGCTCCTGATCTTGCCCCTCCCAACGATCCCATCCAACCTTCTCTGCATCTCCCTCCTTGCCTTCTCCCTCTCCGCAACACCATCCACCAATCCCGGCTCCCCAAAGACCTTCCCAACCGCCCTTGCCTGTGCCTCAAAGAGCGGGAACGGCGCAACCTTGAGGGGCAGCCCTACGATTGCTAGGGATGATGGTGGGAAGTCTGGTGTGGACGAGGAGGAGAGTGATGTTGAAGAAGGAGATGAAGGAGATGTGACCGGAAAGAGATGGTGAGCGAGAGGGAGGATGTGGAAAGGGGAGGCAGTTAGTTTATTTGGGAGTGTTATTGTTGAAGTGGATTTAGCCGCAGTAGTATTGGTGGTGGTGATGGCAGTGGAGGGAATAGCCGAAGTAGCTGAAGCATTCGTAGCTAACCCTTTGTTGAAATCATCACCATCCCGTAACCCAGCTCCATCCTCAAAAAGCTCACAATCACTTCCCTTTCCCTTCCCCGGCTCCTTCCCCCCCAAATCTATTCTCTCTAAATCCTTCAAAAATCCAAAATCAAGCACATACCCCGTAGCAAGCACAATATGATCGATCCCCCACTCAAGGGACCCATCGTCAAAATACACTACATACGACTTCGTAACGTCCTTCCCTAAGTCACTCAGACAAACTACTCTACCCCTCACTTCTATGTTCTTCCTTCTTCCACCCTCTCCGGGTGCCTGGCGGGATTCAGATCCAGGAGCAGCGTGCACGATACTAGGAAAGACGGAAGCTAGTTCATTAGCGATGTCGATACCACTGTAGCCTCCCCCGATAACTAATATTCTTCTGGGAGTCTTGGGTTTGGGAGTCACGTCGATGTGGGAGTCAGTGGAGTGGGGGTGAGAGTTGAGGATCGTGGAAGGGTTACGATACCAGGCGGAGTGGGTTACTCGACCTGCTGCGCGCCACGAGTCGAGGCCGGGTATAGGGGGGAAGTAAGGAACGTGATAATGCCCGTTGGCTATGACGAGTTTGTCATATTGATATATTTGAAGATTGGATTCCCTTTCTCCTTCTTGTGCCGTATTTGGTTCTCCTCTACTTATTCCATTGGCTAGATTATGATCTCTCCTTCGTTGTTGGGTCTTGACTTGCCATTTCTTTCCTGTCCATTTCGTTTCTACTACAGATGTATTGACTTGGATATGAGGTAGAAGGTTAAAATGCGATGAGTAGCTCTTTAGGTAATCTTCTACGACTTGAGCTTTGGGGAAGAGGAGTGTTTCGGGAGGGAACCAGAAGGAGGGGAAACACATCACAGGGTGAGGGAGGTTTGTGAATATCGAGTCATACATGGGAGTAGGGGGGATTTCATCTGGGTTCTCGGTACTCGGAGCCCCAGGTAGCCTGTATGGTAGTTAATGTTAGCTAGATTGATGCGATACACCGGCGGGAAGTAAAAGCACGGACCATACACCTCCGATATCCTCTCGTTCTTCAAAGGCATCTATAGACCATAAACCAACTTTGTATTCTGGAGAATCCTTGAGAATCTTGATGACTGCGAGCCCAGCGGCCCCGGCCCCAACAACGCATATGCGAAGAGACTTGTCTGGAATAGTAATAGTATATAGTTAGATAGATGTATGCATTAGACTACGACGACGAGAGTGGGGAACTGACCGGATGAGATTCTATTTGGCATTAGAGATGTGGATGTGATGAGGATGATGGGGGTAAGAGGAAGAAGAGAGGGAGAAGGATTGCGACAGAGTTCATTAGAAATGCTAATACTAATACCGGAGCCGGAAGCGATAGCAGGAGGAATACTACTAATACTATATTTAGTTCTTGTTGCTTCTTGATTCTGCTTCTCGTTGGCCGCCGTTACCCGGAAACTAATCAGCGCCGATCATTCGGCCTTTCCCGTCCCGATAATCGTGTCACGTGGGATTTCTCCGTCCTCCCGCATCCTCAACTCGCGGTGACACGCAGCTCATATCCTCCTCGTCTCCTGCTACTACTACTAGTGCTGCTGCTACAACTGTAAATGGCACCCATCCCACTCAAATTCGACGAGGAGACATCAAACCTAGTAGCAGCTCTCGAGAGACGCAAGAACGATATCGAGAGCTTTCAGGTACCCAGACTACGTGATTGCAAGGGTCCTTTGTCTGCACAGCAACAGCTCGCTCAGGAGCTAAGAGAGGATCTGGACATCTTCACTTCCCAAATTGAGGTAAGTTGCGTAGTACCCTCCCCCACTACGCATTAATAAATATATACATATTTATATATTGATTCATCAATCGTGACCCTAACACGCTTACAGAAACTTGAGATACATGTAGAGGAACTAGCTAGGAAGGCGCTGCGCCTGGCAGTTACGGAGCTTGTTGAACAGTTTCGAGAGTCATGTACTAGGTAGGATTGTCCTTCGCCACCCACCATCGTTCACCCTACAAGTTACTAATTGAATATTCCATAAAGACTACGAAAAGAAATGCGCGCTGCTTTATTACATTCCAAAAAAGTCATCGACTCTCAATCATCACTATCAGAAGATCGCAAGGAACTCTTACGAGGGGCAATTGATACCAGGAATGTAGAAGATAAAGCTACGTACGTGTACACTAAATTCACCAACCTCATCACCCTTACCTTCCCTTACCTCCCCCCGGCCTCCTAAGTCCAT
This sequence comes from Pyrrhoderma noxium, assembly GCA_002287475.2. Classification (NCBI taxonomy): domain Eukaryota; kingdom Fungi; phylum Basidiomycota; class Agaricomycetes; order Hymenochaetales; family Hymenochaetaceae; genus Pyrrhoderma; species Pyrrhoderma noxium. Next base: position 917,159 of record CM008260.1, read on the forward strand.
TTCGGTATCCTATACTCAATCTAAATTAACTTACGTTCCTTTTCTTCTTTTCCGAACGTTATATGCATATACACAGAGACGACGCCCTAATGAAAGCTAGTAACGACGTCACCGACGCGCTACGCCGGACCCTAGGCTTAATGCAATCCGAACTCGAGCGTTCCGTCCTCTCTCACCAGATACTCGGTTCGTATATCTTATATCCATCCATCTCTCTATCTGACCAATTTTATTTAAATCGTCCCCCCATAATAACCGTACTTTGATTTCCCTTTGTCCCGACCCCTCGTCTTCCATTTTGTCTTTTTAATATTTACGTGTTTCATTGCGCGTCACTACTAATCTACTACTAATTCTCTAAATTCCCTATTTTTCGTACCCTCGCGCGTATCGTCGTGAACAACTCTAACTCTATTCTACTTCGAATCCTAATTCCCTGTTCCGCCAAACCCAAACTCAATTTCCTTCCCTTCCTCTCTCTTCTCCCCTTTACAAACAAACGCATACTAATCTCCCTTTCTCTCTCTATCCTCTCCCTAAAATACACGCACGCATATACATACGCCCACCACACCTCAACACACACCAAACGCACAAACAGAAAAATCAAACCAAACTCTCCTCTCCACCTCAACCCAACACGACATCCTAACCCACGCAACCCAAACAAGCAAAACGCTCATCACGGCGCTCTCGCGCGCAGACACGCTCGACAGGCTGTTGATTGGCGCCGCGCTTGTCTTCTTCTGGTTGGTAGTGCTTTTTGTGATTAAGGAGAGGGTGGTGGATAGGGGGTTGAGGGGTGTGGGGGGTGTTGTTGGGTGGGCGGGGTATTTGGTTGGGTTGGGTGGGGGTAGTGGTGGTGGAAGTGGGCTGGTAAGTGGTGGATTGAGTGGGAAAGGGATCGGGATCGGGACCGGGACGAAGGCGTTGGAAAAGACGGTAGAAGTGGTGTCTACTGCTGTTTCGGTTGTGGTAAGTAGCTCGGCGGCGGCAGCAGTTGTGTCTTCTGCGTTAGGGTCATCCGTATCTATGTCCACTGCTGCATCTGTATCGGTACCAGTGCCTTTGTCTGTATCTTTATCTTTGTCTTCATCTTCGACTTTGTCATATACCGATATTGTACCAGGAACGGGAACGGGAACTGTAGTAGGGGTAGACGATTCTAACGAGTCTACCACTACGTCTTCTTCCGCTTTTGAGGCGTCATCGTCATCGTCGTTGTCGTCGTCGTCGTTGGATTCAGAGCTCGGGTTGGATTCGGAGTTGGGTTCGGAGTCCTCTTCCATTAAGTTCTCTTCTCCTATTCCCTCCGAGGTGGAGACTGAGGAGTTGGTTCTAGGCGAAGAAATAACTACATCCACACCCACTTCCATAAGTACGAGTGTACCCGTACCGACACAGTCTGAGTCGCATACACACGTACACGTACATGAGGAGTTATAGAAGTTTAGAAACATAGGAATATAGTTTCTGTTTTTGTTTCTGTCTTTCCTTAGTCCGTCTTTTTTTAAAAATTTAGATTTAGTTTGTGCATGTAGTTGTGCGGGCGTGTAGCTGTGTAGTTTCGTAGTTGTAATACCATCTATTTAGTATTCAGTATTCAGTATTTGCTATCTATTGCTAATTATCCATTATCCATTCACGATTCGTTAGCCTATTACTTGTCTACTATTCGTTTTATACTCAATCGATGTTATATCTAATAACGGATTAATGCTTTATTACTTTTGTTTTCACAATTCATTGTCCACGGCTCATAGTTTATACCCACCACACCAAAAAAGGGCAACACAAATGCCCAACGAACGTAAGCAAAAAAAATTGAAGGCGAGAGTGGGGTTGAAAGAGGGACAGGGACAGAGTGGGTGGAGAGAGGAGTGAAGAGAGGGGGGGATGTTATAACTAGATTTATTCATAATCTACTTCTCTAAAACATCAACAAACAAAACCAAAAAAACATAAAACATAAAACGAAAACAAAAGAAAAACGAGGGAAAAAAATATAAAAGATCACCCACTCTCAACCTCAGCCTAGCCTTCAAACAAACAAGTATCCCACGAAACCTACTTACGGATTTTAGATTCAAGCTTCAAGATCCCTAAACCTCGGTTTAACACTTTCGTACATCTGGTCTCTTATATACCAGCCCTCCGGATAAAACATCTTATTCTCAAAGACCAAATACTCCACGACCCTCTTCACCGGATTCCACTTGCCATCCTTCCCATTCGCTCCAGGTCCAGCTAACCCTTTCCCCCCACTCGCCTTCGCCTCCTCCACCAACTTCTCAAACTCCTCCACCTCCATAATACTCCCATCAGGCCTAACAACCCTCCCCCCCTCTCCTACATCTATTTCTCCCGCTCCCCCTCCCGTTACTATCGCCCCCACCCCCCCTTCCCGCATCCGCATCGTCAAACTCTGCAACGTCTCAACCCTCACCAACACCTGCACGCAATTCCTATTCCCATACTTCGGTTCCTGTGGGCCCGTATACAACGGGAACGCCCTAATACTCTCAATCCTCAACGGCGACAACTCGTGATGCATCCCCCACAAGAAATATTTGGAGGGTATAACGCCCCGTTTGGAGTATGCCGGTGTGAGTTTGTTGATGATTGCGTGGTTGTTGTTGAGGAGTTTTAGGGCGTGGGATTGGTATTCGTACGCTGTGAAACGGGCTATTATGCCTCGGTTGCCGCTGTGTGTTATGGGGATGGGTGTATGTAAATGTGTGTGTGTATGTGCGTTTGGTGGTGGTTGGTTGGTTATTTAAATTTTCAAGTATTTAGTTTGTTGGAGGTTGTGTTTGATTTTCGGAGGGAGGGTTTATAAAAGAGAAGGTAAAAATAAGAACACGAAATCAGTAAGTAAATAAGTCCCGTCCAAAATAACAAAAAAGGGAGTTCAAAACTCTAGAAAAGTATACGTACATAGCAATAGCCTTATTTACCGCCAAGTAAATCCTCCAAATCTCATCCCTGTAAGGCGCGACCCAAGCGTTGTCTTTAGTCGACTTTGCTCGGAAGATCTGGGGATGTATCCGGTATTTTGTGGCTTTTCCGGGGAAGGCGTAGTCTTCTGCGAGTCGGTACATACTATCTTGTACGGTGTATTGTTAGTTTCTGTTTCTTAGCTTGATAACGGGAGGAGGAAAGGGGAGAGAGAGAAGAGAGGGAGTTGCATGCGAAGAACGAAAGAACGGAAAGAGACGTACCTCAGGACATTCTGAATATTGTTCTTAAAGTTTTCGGACCAGCCTTGTATGCCCTTTTGTGGGATCCTCAGGTCTAGGCACACACACACGCAAAATCCAAAAAAAAGAAAAGGAGAAAAACATAAGTCAGTCAATTAGTTATTACAAATCCCTACGCATAACTTCATCTCCGCCATAATGAAAGCTGCTCGAAAAGAAAGAAAGAAAGAGAAATATAGTACACACCCATAAGTTCAGCTTTCTGATCCCATGGATACATCCCCTGCGCAATAGACAACCTAACCATATCAAGCTGAGACCCACTCCTCTCCATCTCACGCATCAAATCAGCCTGTCGGACCTTCGTAAACGCTTTCTCGTCAAAAGTCTTTGGAGCAGGCTTCGGAGTACCGCTCGTCGTTATCACAGGTTTTGGCGCTTGAGTCGCCTTCGTACTGCTAGTAGCAGCACCTGCACCCACACTCGAAGCAGTAGTAGTCCCCGGTACATTACGATTCTTAACTTGAGAAGTCGGAGATGGGTTCGTTGTGGTACGTTGTGGTACGGACTGAGGAGTCCGTGCAACGCGTTTTTGCGCGTAAGTGCGTACACCCGACACGGTCAGACTAGGAACTTGGTGTTTTCCTGCCCCTACGGCCTTTGGTAACAAAAAGGGGAGAGCAATAGCATTTTGGCGCCTTCGACACAGGCTTCTTGAGGCTGAGAGCATCGAATCTTGAGCTTTCAGCTTTTGATTTTCAAAACTGCCTTCTTCTTCTTCTCCTTCCTCCTACGCGATGTAGGATTTTTTTTTTTAAAAAAAAGTCAATATTTGAAGAGTTCCGTGCCAGTGACGAACGGGAGATTCGGGAGAATGAGTTGTCAAATAAAATTCCGAGTAATTGAGGATGATTGTCGTTACTGTATATAGTAGAAATAAGTGATTTACACTCATGGCAGTAAATTTCAATCAGCTGTAGGAAGCAAGGTAAGGCAAGGTCGTTTGACTGTGTCCCCGCCCGTTTCCCTTAAACATCGACCTCGACATCCATCGTATTCTTGCCATGGATTTCGTACCTTCTGCACCTATACATAGGGTACTTTGTGCCGACTGTGGTATGTCTTGAATTGTCTTTATGCATCATTTATTCAACAACAACGAACTGAGTAAAATGATTTTTAAAATAGGTACACCGATTGAACCCAACTCTGCAAATCTGTGTATTGCTTGTCTTCGGAACTCGTATGTACCACCCTCTTTGAACTATATAGATGTATACTGAAGTAGTGAACCTATAGCGTTGATATTACTGAGGGAATCCCCAAACAAGGTAAACTACCTTCCGACTACTCCTGCATAAGAAAGCATATATTGAGCTTTGTCATCCTCACCTCCTCCTCTTCTTCTTCATGTACTAGCCGCCCTATCATTCTGTAAAAACTGTGAACGATTCCTTAGTCCGCCTATGACATGGACAATCGCAGAGCCCGAATCGAGAGAATTACTAGCCATCTGTCTTAAAAAATTAAAGGGTCTTTCAAAAGTACGGCTCATCGATGCTGGTTTTATCTGGACAGAACCGCATTCAAAACGGATTAAGGTCAAGCTTACGATCCAAAAAGAGGTATGTCAGCCTTTCATCCTTAGCCCCCTCTTTCTGTACCCTTTTATCATTTATATATTCCCTTTCTACGATTTTAATTTCCCCTGATCCACCCTATATGCGTCTTATCTTTCTAACACCAACCACAACCTCTCCCCTCACTAACAGGTCTTCACCTCAACCATCCTCCAACAAGTATTCCAGGTCGAATACCTAGTACAAAACACCCAATGTCTGGACTGCGCCCGCCTAGCAGCCAAAAATACTTGGAAGGCACTCGTCCAAGTCAGACAAAAAGTTCCGCATAAACGAACATTCCTTTTCCTCGAACAGCTCATCCTTAAACACGGCGCTCAGAAGGAGACAATTTCGGTTAAGGAGGTTAAAGATGGACTTGATTTCTTTTATTCACAACGGAGTCATGCGATTAGGATGGTAGAGTTCCTTGCTGGTGTTGTTCCCGTCAAGTAAGTCCTAAGTCTAGTCTATGCGTTTTTAATCCTATTGTCAATAACTCACAATTAACCTTCCCCCCCTCTCTCTCCTTTCTTCTTTTCTTTCTTTTCTTTCTTTTTGCCTTCCCTCCTTTTTTGCAGATCGAAATCCTCCGAACAACTCCTCTCAACCGACACCCACACTGGTACCTCCAACTACAAATTCACCTACTCCGTCGAAATCGCGCCCATCTGCAAAGACGACCTCATCTGTCTACCCCTAAAACAAGCTCGTTCCCTCTCCAACATCTCACCCCTCACGATCTGCACCCGAGTAGGCAATTCCATCCACCTCCTCGATCCCCAGACTCTTCAATCCGTAGACGTCTCCGCGCAAGTATACTGGAGGCCTCCTGGTGGCAGCAGCGGTGGTAGCAGTGGCGGTGGACAGGGACAAGGACAGTTGATGGTAGCCACTTCGTCCAGGGCATTCGAGACGCTGGCGAGTGTGACGGATTTAGTGGAGTTTACCGTACTCGATATCGAACCGAGTGGACCTGTGAATGGGAAATGGGTGTTAGCTGACGCCCAAGTGGCCGTAAACGCAGCCTTTAGGTCCTCGGGATCGAAGTCGGGGTCGGGGTATAACTCGAACATAGACCTAGACCTCGATATGGATATGGACGTAACGTCGTCTTCCTCCCCGGACCAAATCTTCCATACCCGGACCCATTTGGGTGGGATCCTCCAGCCCGGAGACGCAGTACTTGGATACCACCTCACCCGCTCCAACTTCAACTCGGATGCGTTTGAGGCGTTGCCGGAGGAGAGGGTGCCGGATGTGATATTGGTTAGGAAGACGTATCCGAATAGGAGGAAGAAGAATAGGACGAGGGCATGGAGATTGAAGAGTATGGCCAAGGATATTGGGGAGGGCGCGACTGGTGCCGGCGCCGGTGCAGCTGATGGGTCTTCCGGCGCTGCAGCGGGAGGAGCTGGAGCTGGAGGAGGGAGTGGAGGAGGGAGAGGGGCTGGTGTTATTGGACGTATGGGTGGAAGAGACCAGAAGAAAGTGGAAGAGGATTATGAGTTGTTCTTACGTGATATTGAAGAGGATGAAGAGATGAGAGCGGCTGTGAATATGTATAAGGCTTCTGGTGGGACCAAGATGGGCGCCGGATCCGGATTGGCGGGTGGGAAGACTAGGAGGAAGGGTGGTAAAGCTGGTGCTGCTGGTGCTGCTGGTGCTGCTAATGAAGGCGGAATGGATATGGACATGGATATGGAAGAAGATCAGACGATTGTTCCTCCCGAAGAGACGAATGAAGATGGAGAGGAGGATGAAGAAGAGGAGGCTGATTTCCCGGAGGTTAAACTTGATGAGTTGTTGGATGATTTCGATGAGATGACGCTTCAGGAGTCGGAGGATAATTGATAATTAATTAAATTAGATCAGTGTTTGACTATTTCCTTGGTTGTACTTGTTTTATCTTCTTCTGCCTTCTGTTTGTTGTCTTCCTCCTCTTTAACTTCTGCCTGCTTTCCACTCTTAGAGAGATAGAAACATTAAAAAAACTGGTAGTGGTATCTTCTGTGACTTGCAATCCGCGATTTGTGTTTTTATCTATCATATCACATCATTTCCCTGTATTAGCACCCATCTATCCCATTGAGTGTTTTCATCGCTTTTGATGAATATAGAAAGAGATCATTATGTACTTTTAATTTCGAGCAAAGCAGAGACTAGGCATAGAACAGATCAGATCATATCAAAATGTGATTGAATTGGATTGAATCGTATGTATATAAGGTAATGAAAGGATATGTAAAGAAAAAAGTCTATGAAATACAACTTTTAGCCGTCTCACGTCTCGACCACCACCCACCGATGTCGAGGGAGTGGGAATGAACAGTAAAGGTGAGGGTAAAAGTGGGAGTAAGAGTAGGAGTAAGAGAAGGAGTAATGGATGAAACAACATCATCATGACAGTAGGATGTGTATGTATGAAAATGTCTCTTCTTTTTGGCATAACACTCTGTAAGATAGGTAGGCTTTATCAGCCATTCCTTGACTTGAGTCCAAACCTCTAAGAGCATACCATACACTGAAACACGATCCTAAAAAAAGAAGAGAGATTGGTTGGTGGTAACGGACCAACCACCAAGTTACATATTAGGGAGTTTGTCTCTCGAGCGTTCTTGAGCTTTATTTTTGAATTACCGAGCACCAAGGAGGAAACGATAGATGGAAGATAGATGATAGATGATAGAAGATACGATAGTGTAGGTAGAAAGGAGAGATGTATTTAGTTAGCATAAGTTTTAAGTTTTATCGAAGATGTACATAAAGAGGATGGAGCAGGAACAGGAACAGGAACGGAAACGGGAGAAGAAAGAGTAGCAAGAAGGGAAGGAGAGAAGAGAGGGAGAGTACGTACTGTTATAATGAAGTAACTTCTCAATCAAGTCCACATGTGTTAAAACCATCCTCCGACAACAGTATCTCTTCAACTGAAGTTCATCCAAAGCATCACTTTTCGTCATCAAACCAAACCAAACAAGCAACATGTTGGAGTATTCGAGCAACGAGAATCCAAGAATCCCAGAGTGTAAATGGTATGGGTATGGGAGCAGAGCACAGACAGATCATCGAACATCCAATCGTCCGTAGAGAAACGAAGATTCCGTGTCCACATCCATACATAGGTCGCGAAAGACGAGGTGGTAGAGCCAGAAAAAACACGTTTCAAATGCATGGGCGTTGGGTGTTAAGCAAAAGCAACCGCCCATAAACCCACAGAACCATAGGAGCCAAAAAAAAAGCCAAGCAAGAAGGTCCAAACCAACCCCCAGACATCCAAGCGGTATATAAAGAGAATGACAAGCAATATACGTCAGAATTCCTTGTCTATTAGCCCTACGACAACAACCAAGAAACTCACCCTTCACTTATTCCTTCAGACAGTAAAGACATATACTGGTTCCATTTGTCGCCAACGACTTTTCCACACGAGAAACAACGTACAGGGATAATCTAGTTCCAATAATAGTTCACATCTTTTAATTTAACGTGTTTTGTGTTTAACAGATGAATTCAGGTTTTACATACCATTGTAGTTTTATCAAAAAGTTAGTGTTGCGCACACAAACACACTACAAGAACTTTTAGTAAGGGTTCAAACAAACGTTCCTGAAATTTGGGTCTTTGATTACATAAGCGATTTGATGAGAGAACCCCTGGCTCTTCGCTGACACACACAATGATACACCTTCCCAATCATTTTTAATCCGCTCTTCGGATCTGCATTTACACCCTTTTTTTTATTGAATTATGAAAGGTACGAGTATAAAGTTAGCGTTCACGTTTAAGGTCGCAGATAGCACTCAAGGGGCAATCGTGTTTAATGAAGTTCTGATAAGTGCAAATTTAGATCACGAGCTAATACATATACATTATAAATGACATGTAAAATTAACAAAGAAAAAATACACTTTGTTTATTATCACTACTTTGTCTTATTTTGACAGCTTCTCTCTTTCTCCCGCCATCTCTCCTAGAGTCTTGAAGTGGAAATCATAAGTAGTCAGAGAGAGATCTCCGATCTTTGGATGAGCATCTCTTTCTATCCATGAGGAACTTATACCTAGTAAATTAGCGGGTCCGTGATCGTGATATAGACTGTTCGCGGTGACGAGCACTTTCTCCTTTGGAATCCCAAACTGATCTTCAATTGCTTTAAGCACTGCTTTAAAATTAGCTGTATCGGGTTTATATGATCCAATATCCTCCGCAGTCAACACGATATCAAACGTGCCTCCTCCAGCCTCAAGTACAGGTCTAGTAAACGTATTGAATGACTTGTTGTCAACGTTTGATAGTACGACTAGTTTGTAGTATTTCTTTAGTATAGCTAGAGCTGCGACTGTATCTAGGAAAGCGGGCCACTTGGATATTGATAGTCCAAACGTTGCATCTTCGTCCGGCGTAGAAGATGTACCAAGACGGGTTGCTAGAGTTTTATGTATGGTTGCAAGGAGTTCATTGTATAACATCCCGGGATTCTGAGCTTCAAGGTCCTTCTCGACTGAGTGGAATGCGAGTAAGGCTTCATCTTGAGACCACGACTTATTCGCTCGGATAAGGATCGTTTGGAGTGCAGCATAGATACCTTGTTCCCAATCCTACGATAATATATCAGTTAGTAAATCTGTAAGATTAAGTGATTTAGGTGATTATCACTTACAATTAAGGTTCCATAGACATCAAATATCAATGCCTCAAATTGTGCAAGTGTTTTTGGTTGCATAGTGTTTTATCGTTAGTCACTATGATAACGAACTACCTAGATACAAATAAGACTTTCTTTTAATAACTCGTCCAAAAGAGTAAGATTAGCTTACCCTGGATGCTGTTAAAGCGGGGGGAGTGAGTAGATATGTGTTTTAGAAGAGAGACGACACGGCTCACTCTCGTCATGCGTCATAAGGTTACGGAAGCAATAATTTGAATTAGACATGGCACATTGACAAACTTTAACCGCTCATATACCCGTTTCTGTTCACTTATGTAAGCAATTCTATTCCTTTTTTTTGTCCTCCTTTTTTCTTTCAAAATAGAAATCCCGCATTGATGGGTCAATTGAACCCTGTATACTATTTTTTCTACTCTCCCCGAAATGGAACAGCTTCTTTCTCATCAGTCCTTTCCCCCCTCCTGATAAGAAAAGAAAGAAAAAAGTAAAAAAAAATTACTCCATGCCGAGATTCCGGCTTTTGTTTCCCTCTCCCCTTATTTATTTTTCTAACCGCCTTCTTTCTTGTATTTATTAATAAATTATGAAACTTAGATATAAAGTGCTTAAATATCCGCCCCTCGATATTTGTGCCAAGTCTCTCTTTTACGTTCATCTGTCCGTAGCTGCTCCTGCTTTTTTTCCTTCTTGTGAGCTGTGTTGCTGATTCTGCGGGTTGTGGCTTGGCTTGACATAGATAACAAGAAATGATGTCTGTTGCGGTTTCGAGACCTCATGATGGCCTCAAGGATCTCCATGGGAGGGGAATGAATATTCGCAGCGATGTATGTGCTCTGTCCTAGGAGTCAATAATTATCTGTCTGAAGAGAAGCCTAGGTTTACAAACTTCCGGTTGATGAGGAGGAACATAACGTAAGTAATTCTAAGAACGTCTCCTAACACACTAAATAATAAAAAGTAACTCGTTATAATTTTGATTCCACTTTAGCGACTTACGATCCAGCATCGTATCTGGAAGCTGATGCTTGGAGGTTCAACAGGACTATATCCCCCAGACGTCGAGCCAATAGTCAAGCAACTTCTGAAACCGACAACCGGTAGTGCTGACTCACCTTCCGTTCTCGACCTGGGCTCAGGCTCAGGCATATGGTCAGTTAACCAAACTATTATAGCGGCGCCAGAACACGGGCGCTCACATTCCTCTCCTCTACTCCCTTCTCCCCTTTTTTTCCTTACCTTTATTTCTTCATTCCTATCTATGTCTTCTATTCTATTAAATTAACTTTTTGAATTTCATTTTGCACACATACTGAAATCGGAGACGAGGGACTTTATTACTCATGGGTGCTTTTTTTTCTCCTTCTATATACCGATAGGGCAGCTGAAATGGCCGCGATGCACCCGAATGTGACTGTTGTCGGCATTGACCTAGCGGAACCAAAATTATTGTAAGTCGTTTATTTTAATGAGAGAGAAGGAATTTTCTATCCATTCTACACGGCGTCCCGTCGCCCCCGGGACTTCTTTCGTTACCATACCCTCGACTACGAAAAGAGAAGAAGAAAAAAAGGCAATGTTAATTTAAATCGCTTAAACACATACTAACTTTCCCCCCTTTTACCTTCTTTTTTTCTTTGTCGCGTCGTATGTTTTTATATCCCGATCCCGCATCCGACGGGACGGTTGGTCGGTCGGTGATGGTGGTGGTGGGGGGACGCGAAAGAACGATCCCCAAGAATTGCAGGTACGCGAGAAGCTTAAAGCTAACGTTTCTTAATTGGAAAGAGATCACCTCCCGTGGCTGAAACTATGCCGGTTGCGTCTTTATTACGCACGCGCTCACACACACATAACAGGTTTTTAATTGCAGACTTCACGAAGGACCTTGAGGAGTTCGCCGAGACCTTCGATATCGTTCATTGTCGTTGTGTAGCAGGTCATGTACGTACAAATTTATTTTTTATTTTTCTTATTATTCTCTTCTCTCTCTCCGGCCTCCTTCCTACTTACCCTCGTTTTTTGATTTTTAATTTCCTGCCCACCCCTCTTTGATTGCCTTACGCCTTTCTAATAAATCATTTGTAATTAAGGTTATCGACAGGACTGGACTCCTCCGCCAGATTGCCAAGCTATTAAAACCTGGTACGTTTTTGTTCATTAATTCCCACATATAAAACCTAATCCCAAGTGAAAAAAAAATAATAATTAAAAATGATATGTGTGTTTGCATATGGACTTGGGGGGCTCCTTCCTTCGTCTCCATTCCCAAGGTGGACTGTTACTCCTCGGAGATGGAAATCTTCAGATATTTTCATCAGATAGAACTGTCGTGTCCCCAGCGTCTTCCCTCGACTTCATTGGCGTAGCAGATAAGCCAGAACCGGCGAGCAGAGATCCCATCTACATTGCTTTATGGCTGGAACAGGTCATAAAATACATGCTTACAAACACACTTGATCCCGACCATGCGGGAGGAGGGTTCTTAGATACACTCGTCACATCTGAACCGGCGCTCGAATATTTCGGTGGGAGAGCATATTATAGCCCTATACGACCAGAAGGAGAGAATTCGGGAAGTCCAAGTCGAATTGCGCAAGAGTTATCCGCTTTGACTGAGAGAAATATGCTTGTGTGTGTCGGTTTCTATTTTATTTTTATTTGTTTATCTATTTCTCTTTCCACTTCCTCGCTCTCAGTTTTTTCTTCGGTGTCATTAGAATCATTCATAGCTAACACACTCAATTTCTTTTTTTGGATCTTCCGTCGTAACTTTAGAACTTCTTGGCCGCTAGTCGGCCGATCTTACTATCTCGAGGTCTACCGCACGAGACGGTGGATGAGTGGCAAGCAAGAGCACGTAAAGATATTTTAGAGCCAGGCGTTTACTGGAGTATGCGATGGAATCTTGTATGGGCTCTTAAGCGCAGAATAGAAGCTTGATAATTTAGGGAAGATTTGATACTCAAAAGCGGCGCCATACGATGAATATACTCTCGAAATTCGTATGAGGATAATATGGACAAACGGGTGCCGGTATACGAGGGTTATGACGCTTATGAAATACGTACACTTCAAATTGTACACGACTTTTGATGACGACCACCCGGGGTATATGTATGTATTTAACGGCTTGGAGCGTGTCTTGGATGGGTAGAGCTTGGAGAAGAAATAAATAAATTCTGTATTAGTGTCTTTGTAACATACTTATTTAACCAAGAGCGTATATTTCAACCCTCCCTCCATTTGGTCAAAAACAATTTGCTTGGAATGTGCGATACAAAGGAGCCAATAAGTACATTTTGGTCATGTAAATTAACTTCTAAAATAATTATATGAAACTCAGACTGAATTCTCAGCTCGGGGGAAGAGAGACATGTGCACCGTCAGTGGCTTGAGACGATCGTCGTTTCCTTTCTTGACACGCGTCATACACGCGTTTACGAATTATTCTGTTTTCAAATTGAAATTAATAGGTCTTCGTTGACGGTCTGTGCAGTGCGCTCATCGTCGTCCCCGAACTGGCCTATAGTTCGACTTAATCATTCACGACTTGAGTGGACTAACCATGCTGTCGAGAAACTCTTTGAATTGTATCAAAACGAATTCAACTTGTGTATCCCGGGGAACAGCTTCGGGGAGTTCAAGAAGTATCGCATACTTGCGCCAAAAGCAATTTAGGATATGCACAACTCAAAAAGGGCAGAGTACAAAGACAAGGCCGGAGGCGACCCCGTCTTGCCAACGTCGTACTCTGATTACGAGCACAGAACCAAAAGCGACCGACCAAAATGAATTCTCGGATTCTTCAATTCGGATCTCACATATACTTAGTTTACTTCTTGTCTGCGGAGTTGGAGCGACAGCTTGGGGTCTGTACGTAGCATCCAACTTTCCTTTTTCTTTTTCTCATGCGACGCCAGTGGGATTGGTAACTAACCCAATATGAACCTCTTTTCTTCTGTTCTCGAACACTATTCTTAGGTATGAGTTCTATTCCATGTTAACTATGTGGCCAGAAGAAGTGAGAGGCGACTTGAGAGCGGGTTTACGAGCCAAATCCAGGGGAGATGTGAAACTGAGTATACAATACTTAACGAAGTAAGGCTCGCCTTCCATATAGCAACCTTATTTTATATCTGATAGGGAATCACAGAGCTTGGGAGAAAATACAGGAGCTTCCTGTAGAGTCTCTAGCTCCGGATCCATATTTAAAATTATCTGGAGTAGCCATATCCTTAGCTGAAGTTCTTGAAGCAGAAGAGTATCTTGACGAAGCCTTTAAAGTCTTACAAACCTCGCTGGAAATCTTCATAAAAAGTCGGCAGTCTGCGACCTCTTCCTCTTCGTCAACATCTGCTTCATCCCCATCTAATTCGGACTTGTATACTTCTAAATCGCCCGATGTAGCGTCGGAATCCACTCCCACTTCTTCAACTTCTTCATCTTCTTCGGACTATAGGCCATCTGGAAACTGGGGAGGAGGAATACAGTCAAAGTTAATCAACTGGCTTGACTCCCAATACCTCGCAAAACAAACAACACCGGATAGCGATCCCCAAAATCGCATGCGGGTAGTTGCTATCGCTCTCAAACTTGGGGACCTAGCGGAAACACTCAAGCGCCCTTCGGACGAAGAAAGATGGTTGAGCTTCGCTGTCATAGAAGTGATGAAGTTAATTTACGACGAATACGGACTTGTCTTCGTCCCTGGTAGAGGATTCAGTGAAGTCGAAGATGATGCTCGTGTAAGGGGGCCGTATAATGATATACATCCCGCCCTGGAGACGATTTCGAATACGGTTGAGAAGATGAACAGGAATAGACATGGGTTGAGGAGTAGTTTTGATAACCCGAGTGAAGAGGTTGGGGAATTGGGTCTCCCAGGGTGGGTGAAGTTGTCGAAATCTGAGATTGCTGCTCCGATGGAAAGGCTAGGGAACTTCTACTCTCGTCATGAAGAACCCATGTAAGTCATTCTCCCTATTTTATCTCATCTGAAACGACCACGAGTTTCTCTTGGTCTTTGATAAAGGATTTATGGGCTTTCTGGACCGTGAATTCTGAATTATGCATGAAACAATTGCTGACTATGAATTCATTTAACTTTCTCTTTCCTTTTTATTTCTCATTTCACATCAAACAGGAACGCAATTCTACTCTACCGCCTTGCCTCCGGCCTACTTGTCAGACACAAAACAAATTCGACAGCAGGAGATCCAAACGTCCGTCAACGTAACATGGCGTCTTCGATTCCAGAATTTTGCCAAGCCCTTCAAATCGAAACGGCCCATCTCTTCCTCCTAATCGAACTCAGGCGCAATATCGCGGATTCTCTTAATCCACCCTCCTCATCGGGCAATAGTACCGATGTCGATAATAAGGGGAAGAGTAAAGCTAAGAACAGCAGAAGTAGTAAAGTTGACAGCGAACTAGCCGAAAAACAAAAACAACTAGCTCAACTCGAACGAGAGATCCCTTTGGTAATCAAACGTTCTGTGGGGCTGTATAACGGTGCCGGACGTGGGTTCAATAGAATAGTAGGCGAGAAACAACATGATGCGGATGTTGAGCCTTTGCAATCTGTAATGACGCTCTGTGAAGAATCGTATCCTGCTATACTCTATAATGCTGCTGTTTACTATGAGGTAAGCTTCTAGCATCTACTCCCTCTCCTCCCCTTTTCCCTTTTTTTCTTTCAACGACAGTATCGGATTTGGTGTTTGGGGCGTTTAATAATTATCCCACATCTCACAATTACCTTGAAACACACTTAACTCACAATAATAAATAGGAAATCGGGGACATGGAGACAGCATTAACAACATACGAACTAGCCTATAAACACTTACGAGCCCTAAGTGGGCGGAGGTTCTACGAAAAGAGTCAATTAGCGTATGAAGGTATAAGACATACTCAGCGCAAGCTTGAGGCTGCTAGACGTGCTCAACAAGAACAGCAACACGAGGAAGGGGGTGCTGGTGTTTCTTCCACTCAAGGGCAAGGAAAGAGTGATTAACTTCGTCTTTGTCATCGGGTTCTCCTTCTACGCTTGCATCTTAATTCTCGGAAAAAGTAAATTAATAAAAGTATATTCACTCCCCCGTTGTCTATTGCCTATTGGTTGTTGCTCTAGGATTTTGGATCTAAAGTCTAAAGTATATTATATATAATATTCTTTTACTTCATTCGTCATTCGTCGTTTCATTGGAATAGACAAATCAGAGACAAATTGGTTTGCAAGTAAGGAGGTAGGTAAAAGAGAGAGAGAAAGAGAGAAAGCAGAACACAACAAGTAAGAAAATTATGCTTTTAGTGTTTCACCATAAACTCTGTAACTCGAAGATAATAATATTAAGAAAAAAGGGGGGACAAGGAAAAGCAGGGAACAGAGGGGTAAGAAGATAAGAGAAAGTAACCAGGACTAAATTTAGAGCTAGTATGTCGTGTGATGTGTAATATGTGATGTTTTGTGTAGCAGAAGCAGTGACAATGGCAGAGGCAGAGTAGCAGTGGTAGGTTACATATGGATGTATTTATTAGGATAGAAAAAACGAGATGAAGATAGCCCGTAAGTAAGTAAAAGGAAGCAACGACGAGACGGTAGTAAAGAACTTCAGAGAGATGAAGGGAGAAGAGGAAAAAAGGTAATAAAAAAGTGAGAAGGCAGACAATTCGGCGTCAAACTGGAAAAAAAGTAAATAATAAACAATGCGAACTAGTTGAGTAAGTAAGTAGGTACAAAAAGAACTGATCTACCAGCTTTCTTATTCACTTTCCCCCTCACGTCGATAGTGACGAGGTGGGGAGTAGGTAGTAATAAAATAAAGAAAAGTCAAAGGGAACATAAATGATAAGGCAATCGAAATATAGTAACGCTAGTAACTGAGGGAGTGGATAAGTAAGCACACAAAGACAGACAGAACGACATAAAAAAAGCACGTAAAAGTAGGAAAAAAAGAGGAACATCTCTAGAAAGAAAAAAAGGAGGACCTCGTTCTTTTACTCGGAAGGCACATCCTCCACACGAGCCGTTCGACTCACAGGACGAGAATCTCCCGATGTTTCTACTTCACTATGTACTCCATTTCCATTACTATTGCCATTTTGTTGTGGTTGCTGCTCTGAGGGGGTGCTAAACCCAGAGTCCGCAACGGCTTTGCCCTTGCCCTTCTTCGAACTGTTACTAGTACCCTCCTCTCCCCGGTTCTTGCGTGATTTCTTCTTCTTTGGCATATCCCATTCCCATAGTGGGATGAAAGACTCAATCTGTAGATATGAACAATTAGAATATACGCAATAAATTTGATTGAATTGGAGAACGATGATCGGATTGTGTATTTCAACACGACAATAGAAAGATGTAATAAGGATTGATGGATATACGATAACCGGATTAACCCAATTCAAATTCTTAAAACAAGCCCCCCAAAAGGGCTGAAATAAAGGGAGTAAATAATGGAAGAAGGACTCACAACTCCGACGTCAGCAAACAATTTCGGGAATACCCAAATCCCAGGAGGAGCGACGATGATCGTAATCACATAAAATATCAATCTCAGGATAGCGATAACGATAAACAACCCAATAAGCCCTAGTACCCCAATACTCAAATACCACACTCCGAGGCGGAGAATAGACGGCCATAATGGGAACATTACTCCCGCAAGTAAAACAGCAACCATGGCGATCCCACCCAAGTAAGTAGTCCACATAGGTCCTTCATAGAACCATGCATACAAATCTTCGGCCCGGAACATTTGCATTTGGTTTAAAGTCAACGTCTTGGGGTTCCCTCCACCTCCACCTGTCGAGCCTCCAGCAGCTGCAGCTTGCCCGCGGTCAACGCGTAAGTAGAACGCGAATGGAATGATCGAGTTGAGTAGAGTAACAGCCTCTTCTTGAGTAGTAACTTTTGGCACGTCTTTTAGCTTTGCATAGGCTGGAGAGAGTACAGCTTTCACGGCATACTTCCCTAAAGTCACACCAAAGTATACACGTATACACATAAGGTAATCCCAATTTCAAAGGAGACAAAGAAGTGAAATCCATCGTGAGTTTGCTTGAGATTTGGACTCTTTGTATATACACATACCTTTGAAGTAGTCAACACGTTTCCCATTAAGTACGCCTTGTCTTGTCTTCATTCCCGCTTTACTGCTTCGCAGGAAATCTACGACCTTGCGTATATTTTTAGGCGCTTTCTGCTGCTGCTCCATTATTTGGTATTATGCGTCTCTATCTGACAGTAGAGTAGGTTATCTGGCAAATAAGTAAGGTAGATTATGGCCAGAGAGAAGTGGCAAGGAGCGCGATGAGCGAAAGAGGGGACCAAGGAGGAGTTGAGGAATGCAAAGAGACAAAAAGTAGTGAATGAGACTTGGTGAGCTGGCGCACATTAGTAGCTTATCTAAGCAGCCCTGTGCTCATTGCGGAAACTTTGCTCTTCAAAACGATCGACTCAGTCCCTTATTCGTTCTAACTTTGCAGGAAAAAAAAACAGCGGCAACAGCCTTCGTCTAGGAGCCAGAAATTCTCGTTGTCAAAAGCTTATTCTTACAACAATTATAGAAGCTTGATTATGATGGAATCAATGATATAGGTGTTTACTCGATGTCGAAAGTTGACAGCACACAAAACCAAAACGGCTTAGGAAAACAATAACTTGATTAAATATGTATTAAAGACGTTGTGCAGAGCTCTAAGTATTCTAATCGGATCTTCAAGCACATAACAACTATTAAGAACCCAACATGATAACCAAAGTCACGAATCCTTTAGTAGGGTGCAGCAGCAGCTTGACACTAGATCACAGCCAGGTGAGTCCTATTAATGCTCTCAATTAACCCAAAACAGTGGACACTTACAGCTTTTAATTGTTCAAGATACCAGGTACAGCTTGGCAAGTCAGCCTTCTCAAGGCACTGAGTGAACTCTGCATCATGAGAAAAATCAGTATCAGTATGACTCGGATACATTTCAAAAACTGAATAACGGGTACTAACGTTTGGCCTGTACATCACAGCTGATAGGAGCCTGTTGCATAGGTGCGGCCTGTGCAACAGGTTCTGCTGCTGGGGCGGGTGTACTTGAGCCACCACCGAACAACATACTGGAAATACCATGTCCGATGACGGAACCAGCTGCAACGGATCCCATGTTAGCAGCCATTTGAGTCAACATGCCAGGTTCTCTGGATGGGGCTGCTGCCGCTGCGGAGGGAACTGGTGGTGCACTAGCAGGAGGAGGAGCATAGCTTGGAGCTGCAGCAGTGGTATGTGACCGAGTCTGTGCTGCTGGTGCGGAGGTAGTCCGCGAAGGAGCAGGACGAGAACGTGATTGACGCTAAAACAGGAAAAACAAAGAGCGGTTAGTGAATTCTTTAGCATAGAGTTTATCATTCGATGTTGCGAGGTGACGACTTACAGGCATGACGATGATGGTGGTCAGGAGCAAGAGACACTAAGGAGCTTGAAATTCCGTCGGTGAGCGGTGACTTCGGCCTGTGCGAATCGTAAGCAAATTGCCGAGATGGGGAGCCGGCCCTGAAGTTTGATTTGGGCTCTTTCTGATTGGTTCATTTTCTCTCGAAGCTTCCGGATCCCCAAGGAAGAAAAGGGAAAGGGGAAAACATACAAAAAACACGAAACATTCATAGCCTCATGTTAAATAACTTTCGTAAACGACTCTATACTGCGGCTTATACCGAAAATCATTCTTAACAATTTTTCCGGTCCTGGTTCTGAATATTATGTGCTTTCTTTTTCGGAAACACACCACTTCGTAGTAGTGAATCTGTGAAATTCTATTCTGATTTCTTTATAAGTTATACTAGTATGATAATGATCATAAAAACTACTCGCCTTATAGATAAAAACTTATGACATCGGGATGATGAGATTCTTTCGAAGAAAATCTGTAGGCGAAATTAAGTAAAATAACCAATCACATGACTATATTATAACTATAATTGTACTTGTCACAAACAACGGCAAATATAAGCATCATTTGTAATAGACCCTCTTCTTTCCAAAAGTCTTCTTTATTCAAGCGAAAGATCGATAGCAAAGGCCTTACAAATCCAACACGCATCTTTACAGTAATCATTTTACATTTATCTTCTATTGCATCAACGAAAGCATTTTTACATAGTACGGAGCAGATAAAAACAAGTGGGAAAACAGCACATAAAAAAGGGACGCATAGATGACCGGTTCAAGTCCAAGTACAGAAAGAAAATAAAAAACATAAAGGTTCTACATGAAATACACAGACACAAGATTGGTATACTCATTTAGATACGCGGGTTCCACATCCTGTTCTTGATATAAGTAAGGAGTTCTTCGTCGCTCAATGAACGAAGGTCGGCATGCTGGTCGACACCCTATAACACAAAATCAATCACGTTTAGTTTCGATAGATACAAACGATGATGAAGGAAGAGTTGGGATGGTACTGACCTCCTTTTGCGACTGGCGGACGACGCTCAGAGCGATGTGTGCACTGATGTCACGGATACGTTCAATGCGGGGGTATATCAAATCAAGAGAACGTTCCTCCTCGGTCAAGGAGTCGGCAAGGGCAAGAGATGCAGTCTCAACCATCTTGTCGGTAACCTTGGAAGAGCGCGAGAGGATCGCACCAAGACCCAGACCTATAGTGACGATAACACCAAGCGACACACACATTCATTAGCTCATTTACTTTCATTTACCCGTAGGTAGGTAGATATGAAAGAAGAAAGATACTCACCAGGGAAGACATACATGTTATTACCTTGACCAGGATAAAGATTATTACCCTTGTAATTTACGGGAGGGAACGGAGAACCAGATGCGAAGACGACCTTTCCGTCTGTCCACTCTACAGTCTCCTCATATTGGCATTCGGATAGCCGGACGGGGTTAGAGAGGGGGAAGATAATCGGACGGGCATTGAGACGAGCCATGGCTCTGATCACATCTTCGTTGAAAGCACCCTAAGAAAGAAAGAAGTCAATCAGATCTGAGTTTAGACTGATAACGGTATCAAAACTGCATCCGCATATGATACTCACACTGATAGTAGAAAGCCCCAACAAGGCGGTGGGGCGGACATATTCAACGATATCAAGCAAGTTCTTCATTGGGGGTCCTTGATAGTCATTCCTCGAGAAGTCTAGGTAAGCAAGTAAGATTAATCGTTAGTAATCATTACACATTTCAAATTTGTCCAAGACAAAAAGAAAGGAGAGTCAAAAAAAGCATATGAAATAATATCATTTGACTTTTTGACTTTATGACTCACATTTCTTGTGTTCAGCCATAGAACCACGTGCATCGTAAATGAGACCCTGAGAGTCAACGAACCAAATCCTCCGTCGGGCCTCCTCCCTGCTCATTCCTTGTAAGACGAAGAAACTCATCAATTGCATTGCAACTCCCACGCCTGCAGAGCCAGCACCAAAGAAGAGAATGCGCTGCTCCCCGAGCGGGGTTCCGGCCGCAGCAGATGCAAGTTTTGCTGCGTTGACAAAGCCTGAAAGGATGACCGCACCCGTTCCTTGAATGTCATCGTTGAAAACGGGGTAACGTTCTCGGAAAGCGTCGAGGTACGTAAATGCCTTCTCAGTTGAGAAATCCTGAGAAAGAATAGTTGATAAGGAATAGTTATAATTATAAACTTATGAGAAATTCATACCTCGAACTGAACAAGCAATTTGGGGAATACAGCACGCATCTCACGCATGAACTCTTCCATGAACTCTGTCATCTCTTGCTCAGAGATACGTTTGCGGCGGATACCCAAATAGAATGGGTCCTCAAGGTATTTTTCATTGTTAGTTCCGAGATCCAAGCAAATGGGTATAGTCGAAGAAGGTCGGATACTATAGATAATAATAGTGAAACAGTTCCTATGAGCGGAGAATCTTTAACAACACAAAAAGCCTTGCTTACCCAGCTCCAGCAATATAGAGAGATAATTTTCCACATGAAATTGGCATTCCGTTAACACCCAAATCACCAAGACCGAGAATTCGAGAACCTGAATGGAAGCGGTTAATTGGTCCGTTCATTTAGCACATGACGTGATCATCCCGTTCGGAGTGCTTAAATTTAGCTTACCATCGGTCACAACAGAAATGCGGGCTTCCTCCTTCCGTGGCCAGCTCTCAAGGACACTGCGAATGTTTCCCTTGTCCTCAATAGAAACGAACTATAAATTTTGGCCTTAGTAAGATGAACAAAAATCAGATGACCTTTTTGTGGTGAGACATACAATTCCCTCAGGTCTGCGGTAGTTGTGCGAGAATTGCAGGCATGCATCGCCAACTGTTGGGGTATAAATCAATGGTGTGATTTCCTGGAAAATTGAAAGAAAAAAAGGAAAAGGTTAGTCCAAAACCGACCAGACATGTAAGCTACAATGTATAGTAAAGACTGCATACAGGCATGTTGTTAACGCAGAGATGGTAAAACATATTCTCGTCGGACAACTTCAATTGCGAGAGGTAAATGTATTTTTCGATGTTTTTGTCCTTAGAACGCAACTGCGCCAGGCAGCGTTCCTACAAATCAATTCAATCACATTATCAGTAAACACATCCTCTCAACGACAGTGCAATTTTTTGGCACTGAAGAAATGAGATAGATGAGACATACAACGTGCACCTCGCTGTTCAAAGCAGGTGGGGTCATCCCGCGAGCCGGCTTTACAGGCGCTGCCAATTGAGAATCAAGAACAGTCAAACGATTTATTATGCTCTCCATAGTAGATACGATGAAAGAGAGGGGGATTTTTGGTACATACGTTGGGGCATAGCTTTCAGTTTTTGTACTCGGATACCATTTTGTACGGACCATACCGGAACTAGCACACGAGTCATTTGGGATGATCGATCTTTTTTCCACAAAAAAAAAGGTCAGAGCACAAAAAAGGGGGTAAAAAGGACGCAGGATATTACAGAGAAGAGTTTCAGAAGCAACACGCAGATAACGATACAGAATTGCACTCCTTAAAGGCACTTTCGAGTGAGCAATAACGAGATGAGAAAATAGCACTCTGGTGGGATGCCCAACCTCTACTTATAGTTTTTCTCTCTCTCTCAAATTGCTGTCCTTCTCCCTTTTACTCATTGTCATCATCGTTTCCAAGGAGTGCTTGTGTCTAGAGCATCAGCAGAGTGCGACATGAAACGTAGGGTGCCAACAAAAACCGCGGTCGGCTATCGCAGACTATACGCGGAGACATATCTGCCGCCTTCATCTATAGATTCGCCCATGGAAAAGCGCATGAATACCATCTGACTTCCACTCTATCCCCAATCCCAGTAAGCATTTACCCCAGTTTTGATCATCCAATACAAATAAAGTCTAGTGTCATCGACTTCTTTTTACTAATATCGAAGTATCTACTCGACAAATGTTTCGTTTGGGAAATGTTTTTGGATGGGGACAGACACCGGTCACAGTGACCAGGTCGCGTTTCAGACGTATCACGGTTGCTGAGAAAACTTGTGTAGATCCTGTGGCTTTTTTTATATGGTCAAGGCACAAATTTGCACGTCCGTAATGCAATGCAACATCCCTAGACAGGATAAAATATCTCATTAAGAATGTAATTTCGATGCATAACTTAAGTATTAAATTAAACATGGGTATCAGTCACAAAAGAGTCCATTCCCTCGAAGACAAAAGGCCAGCTCCGTGAGTACAAAGTTTGAAAGAAGAATTAATGCTACAAATCTAGTGTCCGATTTTACCCATCATGAAATTAACGCTATCTATCTCATGAAAAGCAATATAGCGATGCTAGTGTCAGGAAAAAAGAATATCAAGAAGCTTGGACTCTCTTAGGGGATTCAGGAATCGATGTAGAAATGGTTAAAGTATCAACTTCCATTGGTTTCTTGGGAACTGGGGGAGGCTCTTGAAAGGCTATTGTTGAAAGAGACGCGGAGGTGAGAGGCGAGAAATATGACTTCTGTGGAATTTTGGGGGTCTTCTCTAGATCTCGTACTGTACTGGTCCCGCGGTGACTCGTCCAGTCGGGACTAGAACCATACGAGACGGAACTCCGTGAACTGGTTGGCAGAAAACTAGCGGGAACCCATGATACTCTTTTAGGCCTTGGATCCTCTGAAAATTCCCTTGACATATGATTAAACGTGTACTTCGAGTCAGTATCCATGTATGAATACCATGAGTATGCTCCTTGATCTTTTTAAGTCATATGAGTCAGTCCAAATTCTTTCAAAGTACTAAGCATGAAGCACACTTACTCCAGTTTCCATGATTCATTGGGTCAGGATAGACCATATGTCGTATACGTCTCGAATCTCTTTGGGACGTTTTACGCCTTTTCCAGACAAAATACCCTACCAATAGAAGAACCATGAGTGCGATGCTACCCAGAACTCCGCCAACTATGGCCCCAACATTCTTCTGTTTAGGTGGTGGTGATGGCGTGACTAGAAAATATTTGAGAGTATAAGTCCGGTTTGCATCCATTTCGACCGTCTCAATTGTAAGGTCGTGATTTCCTGCATCCAACTTGCCGGACCTGAAGAGCATCACATCTCCAAGAGTACTATTTTGGCCTGCAGCGTCCGCGAGTGCAGGTACGGATCTGTTCCGCGCTTCAGCGTCTACTATGTAATTCGCCACTAAATTTCCAGATCCGGGTGTAATCGCACCGTGAACCTCAACCTCTGTGCCTACAATGCTTTCAGTACTATGTTAAAAGTAGTAACAGTTCTAGTACCTTCGAATTGAAGATGGAGCCAAGAGCTAATGTTTCTAGTTGAGAAACTCACACCAAATCCTTTATCACTAGAATCATCCTTGTCTCCTCCATTTTTATTACTATTACTAGAAGAGCTCTGACTTTTTCCGCCACGAGGAGGTGTATTTATAATCCAACTACCATTTGTGCTGACAGAAGCATCGCCAACACTGACTATCTGTATTCAATAACCTCAGTCTTTCTGTCTCATTATTATATGAAAATAGTAAATACAATATTACCTTTTTGCTTAATCCTTTATTATTAGTATTTTTCATATTCGAGGCGGGCAACGAGAGAAAAAAATTAAGTCAAGTGTAACAAGGGTAGTTTTTAAAGAGTGAAGGGTACAGGCAGATAATCTAACGGCTGCTACATTAGAATCTCTTATGACCGGAAAAACAAGAGAGCAACTTACGCCTATCACTAATAGATGCTAGCAGACCAGCTGAGACTTGAGGAAAGCACAGAGGGGACCAAACCGAGTCTCCAGATGCAATGAGACCTTTTAGTAAATTGTAGTACTTATTACTTGACTCACATCATTGATGGTTTCCCTACCCTGAGAGCACTTGGTCCAAAATAGCCGGGATGTAGATGTTCGGTAGTCAAGGTATACCACATGCCTATATCAAGTTCATACATGGCGATGTCATCGCCGATCATCCACAAGTGTTACAGAACGAAGGAAGTGGATACTTGGCAGCAAAAGTTGGTCCCGTTAGCGTCGGGAAGTACAAAGGTAACTGAGAAGACAGGTAAGAATGAATGATGGTTGCATACATCATTGCGCTTCCAAGCAGATTATCATTTTGCTTGGACGGATTCCTGGAGCGCTGAGAACTTTGATACTCCGCGTTCTGTGCCACGAATCTGATACCGGTCTCATCATGGGGAACTGGCCGAGTCAAGCATATAATGATTCAGGAATAAGTGTTTTATCAATTGAGACGAGCATGGTGTTCAGACAATTCTATGATGATAAAGTTGGGACCAAGTGGATGAGAATTCGACTGAGTATTTCTCGTCTGCTCACAGTCACAAATTGCATTGTGGACTTCGATTGTATTTCCCACGAGTTCAAAAAGTAAGATTTAATCGGGATCTCCCGAATAAATTCTGTGGCTTGGGACTCAAGTGTGTTTATATGGTTACCTTACCTTTCCCATAAGCTGACAACATCATTTTATCTAACTTTAAAATAGATTTTGGGAGCTGATAAATAGAGGTAGATGTCTTATGTGCCTTTCTTGACTTTAGTATGTGGGAAGTTCACATGGTTACATATGTCTGTATCAATGAAACGAGTAGTAGGTGATACCGGGGCAACTTTCATGAACGAAGGTGGTATGGAAAGGGTGTCTAATCAGTAAAAGGGAAGAATGATATATTGGTTTTAGTTTTTCTTATGAAAACGCCGATCGTCAAAGGATAGAACCTACTAGACTTGAAATCCGTGATTTAGGGTTCTGTGTGAGGCCGTAATGTGGTAAATTTATTCATGAAAATATTATTCAGCATCCTAATTAGGATCAATAGCTAGGATACGAAGGTGACTAGGAGATGAACAGGGTAGTATCATATATATCAAGGACTAGATATGAAGATTCAGTATACTAGTACTTCCAGGGGACACTAGACCCTACAGTCTCTAATTATAGGACTCGTCGTCATAGGTACAGGTGTTGATGTAACTCGGCGATCACAGGGAAAACTCTAGATTCTTAGGCATTTCTCGAGGTCTCCATCTCAATAAGACTTAGATACTTAAGAGAAATTAGGGATCTATCTTGAGGGGAACGAGGACCGATCAATCTTACGTAATAATAGTCACAACGATAGTTTATTCACCGGTCAATCACAAAAGGGCACACGCTAAGAGGCACTTTCATTCAGCAAACTAACAAATACGCATAAATAAACAAATAAATCACAAAAGGCGACGAGATTTCTATAAGTCAACAAGACGAGTCATTCGTTGTTGTCCCTCTCATTGATATTATTTGACTTGTTGCTCACCGTCCGACGATGTCCCTGACACAGAAGGAGGAAGCCAAAAATGAATACGGATAGGCCCATAATCTACCTTCCTTACGATACAGGTTTACATAGCAGTCTCATGATGTTCGCCCATACCCATTTGAGGGTCGACCGATAATCATCAGTGTCTAGGACACTGAAATAGTTATTTCCTTCTTCATCTGATTTCCCACTGAGAATTTCATGGCAGGTATATTTTACCCATAATTTGTCAATGATGCAATTTATGTTAATGAAGAAGGTTGGCTTTCTTCTCCATCTTTTTTTTTTTTTCAGGCACGAGCCGAGCACCGAGAAGTACAAAAATAGAATAAATGAAGCAATAAGTTTGGGTTGTTGGCGTCATTAGTCCAAGTTTCGTCCAGAATTAGCTTGAACTGCATTGAAACACGTTAAAGCTCATATGCAACTTTATTAATACTTGTATCTGAAGTTGGTGTATATTAAAATGCTCCAACTCTCAGAACCTTCCAAATCTCGTTTCTCGAGATAAATATAGTGGTAATGTGTTCATCATCGTGATACTCCTACGCAATATGAACTCGGAAGTACCATCATGATCTCGATGTCAGTGACAGACTGCCGCTGTGTTGTATCATGTGGTACTTCGGCTTCTCATTGTTGATCCAATTAAGGTGCTTCGTACTCACCTTTTCTCCTCTGGGCCCTTCAATAGGCGGACATTGAGCACCGGATACTTGTTCCAATAGTAACAGCTTGATGTGAGGCAGAAAATAATCAAGTGAGTCTAATCTTTTAATTTCAAATGAGAAATATGATTATTAATTATAAGGGTCACTTCGCTAAAGGCGCCTACATCAAGGCACCGACTCTTGGCTTCGTTACAATGTTCGTAGTAAGGGAGACGAAAGAAGAAGGTGGAGGGATACATAGACACATAAAACACATAACATTTATTATGAGAATGAGGAGGATGTTATCGACTTTCTGGAATAGTAGAACGGATCGTATATCGTCTCACTTGAGCTCTCTGATCTGTCACCCACTGACTTCACCTCAAAAGGGGTTGTAGTACGAGGATGGCCCGGAAGTGATCCTTCACTTCCACTATTCTCTCCTTGATGTAGAGACTGAGAAGATAATGTGGTCATGGGGGGTCTGGCGACCTGGGTAACACCTTTATCTCTCAACTCGGAGCCATCATTAGTATAAGGCAAACCTGTTGACATTCCAGACATGTTCGAGACTACCCGAACACAACGCGGGTTGTGATGTGTTGGTATCCTAAGCCTCATTAGCCGCCTCCTCCTATGTATGAGAAATATAGCTAACAACAGTAATATGACGCCAAAGAGAGCACCAAGAACGGATCCAACTGTAATTCTAGTGGCACTGGCTTTGCTTTGTTCATCACCATTACCACCACCATTACCACCACCATTATTATTATTGTTGTTGTTATTAATTCCACCATTGGACTTGTTTGGGTCATTGGTAATCTGAAAGCTCTCAAATTCATAAGGTCTCGTAGTCCCAGCTTTAGTAACATTAATCAATATAATGTGACTGCCAGAACTCAAGTTATCCGACACATAGTACTGGTAATTCGCAGTTGGGGAACTCTGATTATTCGGATTGAGAGACTGCGATGTCGGTTCTTCACCATCAATCTGGTAAGTCGCTGAAATCATATCTTGTCCTGGTCGAGAAACTCCAAGAACCGTGATCTGAGTTCCTGCTTTTGATTTAAGGCAGGAAACAGAAAAAGAGAGATGATTCTCTCACCTTCAAAAGGGTATACAATCACTGAACCAATAGTGGAAGTATTTCTACTTGAAGAAGGATTTCCATCTCCAAATGTTATTTGCTGATTGTTTCTACCAGTAGTATTGAAACTTGAAGGGGAAGTCCAGGAGGAATCCCTAGAGAACATGATATCCGGACTATTGCAAGGTATAAAAACCTAGGCGGATTATGAATTTCTCAATAAACCTTCTAAGCCTTTTGGGCAGCTTCATACCTCTTCGCTAGCTTGAGACATGAGTACCGTATGAGATCGGGACCTTTTGAAATCGGGAAAGTACGAAACTGGACGTAGATCCTAAGCAAGGGACGGGTTCTTGAAAGAAAGAGTGGGGTCATAGGAATCAACTTTCGGACAGTTTTATAGGAAATCACAACATAGTCAACATAATAGAGCTACTTACGTCACGAGAAGGTAGCTAAATCTTAACAAAGAAAGGGGTAGGTATAGAAATTTTACTCAAAGGGAGGCAATTACGGGCAGACACTGCGAGCTAATCATAAGCCCGAGCTTTGGTAACTTGGATACAAAGTACCTGTGCTAGAAAGTGATAGCTGCATCCAATTAATGGGATGAGACCATCTGATTCTGACTTTTATTGCTTGAAATATCCTCGTATTGAGATACTATATTAATCAGCTGAAGCATTGTTAATAATGGTTATTACTCGGAAGCAGTCGCTTTATGGAGACAAGTCTACTCCAAATTTCATGTTTAAGATCGCTTGATATAACTGTTCGGTTTTCTAGTAAATAGTAAAGCGAGACTTAATAAATCATCTTAGATAGTCGAAAGTATGACAGCACACAAAAGAGTACTTAACCAAAGATATATGTATGTCCATAAGCGGCTGAGGCGCAATTGACCAAGTTAACAGCACTGTACTCTTCAGTAATAGGCCATCTTTCTCATTTATTCTCCTTTGGAGTAGATTATCTTTGAAAATATATATCTTTGATATTCCTTTTAATTTATAGAGTCACGCTATGGACTTTAATACCACTAGACGCTATAGTAGGTAAATCAGCAATAACATAAATTTTACAGTAGGGATACGACCGACGTTGAATTTATCTCTATAAAGTAGTCCCAAGACTATTCCAAAGCTATAATCCGCTGATTATGGATTCCGAAATTCCTAAACCTATTATCTAGACTCAATCTATGGGAGCGACTAATCAAACTAGGATATCCTGTAGTTAAAATTTCTTACCAGATGGATGGTAGAGACCCATTGTAATGACGGTTCTCCGAGGTAATCAAGAATTCTTTTAATCCACTATAGTAAATATCATTTCCTTCGATTCAGGCGTCTTCACCACGAATACAGGAACTTGAGAGTTTCGAAATTGCAAACAATATCGAGAGTGCGAAGTAAGATAGTACTGGTACCGAGGCTAATGTTAAGGCCGTCATAGAGCCATAATCTAACAGATATAGTCCTACTCATATTGTGTGTGCTTTTAAGAGTGACAGATTATCACGGGTAACGCTAGATCACCTCCTCGGGACGTACTCAAGGCTGTACTACCAACAACCATTATGGCAACATACGATATATTGCAGCGCACCGCTTTCAAGTGTCAAACAGACTGAGGTTGTACAATCAACACAATCCCTATCACAACAAGGGAGAGTTACATGATTTGTTCCCAACACTGCCTTTTATCCCTAAGGTGATATCAATTCACGGGGGCCCAGAGAGCCCGAGTGGAACGGTCTGTGATCATTTATGTATCAATATGTCGAAGACGGATTCATTATTAGACTTCGGCTACCATCAAGTACTTGTAATAAACTTTTTTTAGTATTTTTCGAGTAGAAATATATATGTAAAATAAATGTGCCTTGCTTCACCTTTTGGGTGCAGACGGTTGGGTCTCATATATTTGACAGTTTTATCAAACCAGAAAGGGGTATTTCTACCAAAATGACGGACATAGACTAAAACATATAGTGGATAATAAAATTAAATTGCCAATCATCCCCAAATCGGGAGGCCCTGATTGTACCTTGTAATTATCACTATATAATTATCATGGATGTAATCGCCGAATTGCATGAAGATGATGACGGTTGACTATAGCTCAGCTTATTGCTGTTGATGAAGAAGTATAAGTCTTGTACAGTTACATTGTATTGTATCGAGAACGATGTTCCCATCTTTTCTATCAGATATCGTCGCCACCTGCCAAATTACAAGACCTGAGGCTTACGTATAAATAACGATATACTCCCATAAACCCCACTATCTAGATAACACTTGGTAGCTGTCCATTTTCCTCGTTGAAGCTCGTCATCTTTCACGTAGTGCAGGTCGCCTTCATTTGTATATTTCACTGAGGTTTCCTACAGACTCGTCTGAAGATTGATTACTACAACTTTTCCCTTCAACTATATCACCTATACATACTTTATTTTTCTCTTCCATAAGTATCTGAGTCTCAGGGGCCTAGCTTCATCTAGAAAAATGTCGGGTGTAGGCACTAGTGGAACGGTATGAGAAATCTCGTGGAGATCAATAAGATATACTTAGAATATTTTTCAGCTTTCCGTACCTTGTAATAGCTCGGATATCATTTTCTGGACTAATGATTCCTGGAGTCCCCCTACAGTTTTAAGCACCATCTCTAATAATGATATACAATTTACCTGGGAGGAAGACGGAAACCTTGACTCAAGTAGAAATACTACTGTCAATGGTTCGTCAATTGTGATCCCATTTGAAGGTGACATCCAGTTCTTTCGTCGTTATTGCTTCAGGCCTTTAACACAATATAGGAGTTGGAGTCACGGTTTTAGGAGTTAATCATCCTGGACAAGATGCTATTGCCGTTTCTTATCAACTCGACGGAGCTCTATTCTATGAGTCTGTCCCTCCAAACGAAGACAGTTTTCCGACGGTGAATTACCAATACTTCAGCATTTCCCGTTTGGAACGAGACAGGCATATTTTAATAATCAAGATCATGGAAGTTCAGAGCACTAGAGCCTATGATTTTCAAGGATTCGTCTATGTAAATGACACTTTCAGTGGTAGTTTCGATGACACGGATATCAGCTTCCCGCAGAAAACACATACTGGTATCATAGTCGGTACCACTGTTGGTGGTGTTTTGGGAATACTTTTGCTCTTGTTTGGGATATTTTTCGTTAGACGGATGCGGTCAAAACTGCAAGTATCACACCATGAGTCGTACAATGATAACATCATTATCTCAGACATAAAGCAGACAACAATAAACCCACACTCCGATAATAGCCTTAGAGCAAGTGGCGAAGACATTACCTTGGCCACCAGACGTCCCATAGTTGAATTGTCTACTCAGGCTCTACGGAAAAAGAAAGTAGAGAAGGATTCACTCCCATCACTACCTCGTAATGCGGCGCCATCCGAGGTAATTACGATTTACGACGGGACAGGGAGCCCAGATGGGACTATCTACGACCCATTTTATTCACACAGAAAATCGACAACGTCTTCGAATTTATGATTTGAAAATAGGTAGTGTCCAGACCTCTTTCGTGTTAAAAATTTACTTTTTTTTCTGCGTGTTTGTGTGTGATATATATACATGTACATTTTATTATGTATTGGACGGACTTATACTTAGATATCATTCAGATGTGAGGAGACAGAACTTATTTAGAGTCGGACATTTAAAGCTGTAACTCTTCTGATAACTCATATAGATCAATTTGTCATTTCCTCGAGATTTTCCAGGCCGATAATAATCCTCTTTGATAGGTGTTGTACACAACATTTTGGTGAACCGGTTTTTGAATAGAAAGGCTCAATAATCATGATAGTAACATATCATGAACAGGATGCACATGGGTACGATAACCGATCACTGGTACACCCGTAATAGGCTAATATACGAATACAGACTTGGTACGCTTATTGAGATAATTTAGGAGCTCTAAGTCTCAATGAGCGAATGTCAGCATGTTGGTCAACATCTTATACAAAGATTTGTACATGCTGAGTTAAGATGAGCGATAACGATTATGAAGGAAAGATTAAATGAGTACTAACGTCCTTTTGCTTCCGGTGAACGATATTTAAGTCTATGTGTGCGATAATGTCATGTTGCCATGAATACGTTTCTTAGCTCAGCTGATTGATGGTAGTATACTTACTATGAGAATAACCTAATCAAAACGGATAAAAATAGCGTATTCTCATTGTATGCGTGGAGTATGGCTACCATCTCTTGGGGCCGAAGCCAAGGCTTGTGTATAAGTCAGAAGAATGTGCCCACAACTTCCTTCCTCACCCCACAAAACAGAGTCTCTATAGCTAGCTCTTGTTGAGATTTATCTACCTTTGCTTGGTGTAAGTAGCTGATACTGTAGAATCCAGCGAACTTATCTAAGAACAGTCACTACACTACGGCTTTATCCTCTTCAAACACCTTACTCTCTCTTAGGTTACATATATTATTTCTGTGATTCTTTAAGTCTCAGGTGTTCGGCCTCATTCACCACTCATGTCAAGCGTCAATGATAATACAGAGGTATGGATTACACCTATTAAATGCTTTTCTAAGCTTAAATATGTCTAGATTTTTATACCTTGCAACGATCCGAGTATTCTGTTTTTAGAGGAAGCCTTTTGGAGCTCCCCTACAAGCTTTAATACCACTGGTCAAGGCCAGAGACAGATAACATCTGGAGATGGGGAACCCTCCTCAAGTAGAAATACTACCGTTATCGGTTCATTAGTAGTATACTCCTTTGAAGGTGAGAACATGTCCCTTTTTGCTGCTTTAGTCACTGAGTTCAAAGTAGGAAATCGGATCACAGTTTTTGGAGTTTCTCAGCCAGGACGGGATGAAGTTTCAGCGATGTACCGAATTGATGACGAGGAACCAACAGAAAAGTCTCTCGATCCGAATACTTCAAATTTCCCAATGGCGAATCTTGAGTACTACAGCTCAAATAATTTGGATTATAGCCAACACACTCTATTCATCAATATTACAAAAACTAGGATTTCAAGAGCTTATGAGTTTGAGAGCTTCGGCGTCATCAATAACTTGGATGAATCTCAAGACAATAACAATAGTAATATTTTCAACAATAATAATAATGGCTATGGCGACAATGTCAAAGGTGACACCGGAAACTCACAAAAGAAGAACACGGGAGCTATAGTTGGATCCGTTCTCGGTGCTATCCTCAGTATCATGTTACTTTTATTAGTTGCATTCATCATATACAGAAGAAGACAATTAGGCCAGAATGGGACACATCCAAACTCACATGTTGCGGGTACATCAATGGCTCTTCCTTGTACTGATAACAGCTCCGAGTCTCAAGATAGGGGAACCACCCAAATTGTCAGGCAACCCATGGCCACACTATCTACTAAGTCTCGTCCTCGAGGGAGAAACAGGAGCTCTGAAGTGTCACCCCCGAGCCACCCTCGTATCATGGCTCCCTATGAATTGACGTCAATGCGCGACAGATCAGAGAGCTCAAGCGAGACGATATACGATCCATTTTACTACCCTAGAAAGTCGGTAATATCCTCTTCACTCTGACGGTATATGATGTATAATGCACTATACGAGCGTATATATGCTCTGAATACCTAATCTAGTCTTTCTAGAGCTTCGGTAAACTTATAATCACTAGTTATGAAACTATAAAGTTCTTGTAACAAGCTATCATAGTCTATGTAACTTTTATCTCATCAACGGTACATGTACATTATTGCGATATTAGTGACGATAGTATGATGACTAGACTCATAAGTCCAAGCCAGTATTAATGGTCCGTCCGTGGAATTTTAATAATGCCTTGGGACCGCTGGGTTATTTTCAATTTGATATCAAACTCGTTTAGAATAAGCCAGCCCATTCGTAAATGCCTAGGTACTCGTGCCCGACTAAATGTGAAGGAATATAGAGAAAGAAAGAAGATCTCAGTATACAAATAAAAATATCTTTTGACCATACAAGTTATGACGATTACTTCAACTTTACTTGTAGGCCTTATGCAATAATCGAGTCCCGTATCATGTTCCAGCTTAACTAATACACGCATCTTGTACAAACAAAAGAATTACTTTATATGGGTGAAAAATCTAGGAACAAACTACTTAGATAGGCAGGTGGAACACGTTCCACTAGAACTGGAACATGTTCCAGTTAGGTTTGGACGCACATATTGTATATTCGTCTATCCCCATTTTATATACTAAAAGCGTTCTGACGCCAATAAAATAACGTGGAGTGATATGATATGCTAATAATTGTTAACGATTGTCCCTGGAGATGTGGTAAACAAGGAAACGAAATGATCCTCGGTAAAAATAAGTTACAGATTCGAACGGATTGTGTAAGTAATCTAGTGAGTTATTGACTATTAAAACCACCGATCCGAAATTTAAGTAGTCATAAAAAGGGAAGTTAACAAAGCTCCAGTATCTCAGAAGTACCAGAAGACTCTAGTACAATATTTGTATTCCAAGGTAAGGTGCTCACGGAGCACAATAGATTACCTGGATTATACATTTCTTAACGTATATTAATCAGATCAAAAATACCTTTTTGGAAACGATGCTCGGAAATTTATTCCCGCGCTTTCCCTCCTCTACATAGCGAAATTATGTTGTTTTAGAGCCGAAAATCCAGCTACTAAAAGTTACATATATTACACAAGATCCTTCAATTTGAGAGAAATGGGTTAAGGAGGCAATTATGATTCCGCGAAACTGGTAAATGAAGAAGTTTGACAACAAACTATCAATTCTGAATTTGTAATATGTATTGTGCTCATTGCTTTATCAAGTAATATGTTGATTCAGGAAGGGAAAAGGATATAACTATCATAGCACTTAAAAAGTGAGGCTCCGATTATAAATACTAGGAAAAGTGGAAGGAACTATAGGTCAGACTTCTAGGGAAACCAAAAACTTATTCCCAGAAAAAGAAAGTTTCAGGGATGGTTATTTAAAATCTAGATGCTACACGAATCCATCAGAAAAATTATCCTTATTCTGAATATACACAGCATTGTCTACTTACTCAGCCCACAAAAAGTTTGTCACGTAGCATCCATACAATTCTACCCTAAACTGTGCCCCACTCGGAACCACTGATTTGATAAATGTAGAGTAGTTACATTAGAAAAAGTGACTATCGAATCTCCAACATCTCAGAACCAGCAAAAGACTCCAGCGCAGGACTTCCATCCCAAGTTAAGGTGCTCACAGGGAACGAGAGGTTATCTGGATTATACATTTCTGAACGTATATTAATCAGCATTCGGGGTGCCAAAATTGTCATTACTGCTACGGCCATAGTCTGATACACATTTAGAAGCCAATGTAGAATGTTCTAAAGAATAATTAGTGGGACAGACACGGATGGAAGATGATTGGAAATACATAAGGATTCATCCAGGGAGCTGGGGAGTTTGCTATATGAACTTCTGTAACAAAGGCAGCTATAGTTTCTATAGCACTAACAGAGAATAAACTTATAGAAATAGAGCTATAAGTACAAATATTCACCTTTGACCCGCTTGGAAGTATATACTCACATGATAAAGTAGTTTGTAGAATCTTTTGCCATAACTTCCATAATATCATGTGCCTTCAGGACTTCTTCTGACCCTCGTTTACACCAAAATTGGTATTTTGCCTTTCTAGCAACTAAAATGAACAGAAGAAACTCAAAAACGGAAACAATCAACCAGCTCAATGCCGACATTGGATGCACTTTATTTATCCAACTCCTACTCGTCATATCGAAATAAGCATCATCCCTCTTTACAAAGGTAATTGCTGCATCCGTGCAAAAAGAGATATAGACTATGCATCCTGAATTAGTCACAACATCTAGATTCTATTTCTTAGACAGTGAGATTTTGATCCATTAATTTGAGACCGACCAAGATATCCGAATGTTTGAAGGGCACAAATAGTTAATGAAACCATATTCATAAGGACAGAGATCAAAAGTATCCATTTATTCTTCCCATATATTGCGTAGACGCATATTTGTAGGATAACTATTCACAAGTGAGGGCTATAAACTCATAATTGGACAATCAAAGACCTACCCTCGGCCATTATCATAATGACTCCTCCAAAGAGAGTGAAAGAAACCGAAAGAAGATCTTTTACAATTGGTATGACTTAAGAAGATATATAAGCCCATTGTATTTAGTCGAGTTCTTGCTCACATGTATGTCCCACTATAGGAAGGTACTACATGGTATGTTAGTAAGAATGGCGGGGTATGACAAGAAATTTACACACTAGATAACGTTCATCAGAAATAGTTTTCCAGCCGAGACTAATTTCGGTGAGACATAAAAACCTATATTAACAGTAAGCATGTTAGAAGGCATATTAAAATTTGTCGGGCTACACGAAGAATGATATTCCAGAGTATCGTGTCTATACAAAATAAGTGAGTTGTATTATATGGTAGAAACGTGAGCTTGAGACTGACCATTATGTATAAGACCTTTCCTATATCCCACTTCCTTTTCTTTATATAGCATAAGCCCCTTTTCAGGAGTTTTCAATAAACCTCAACCTACCCATATATATTCTACCTGGGTTTCCATCAACACTCAAATATCTTTACTAAATTTGTTCACGTACTTCGTCGTCTAAGTGAGTTACTGTAAAGATGAAGTTTAGAAATTAAGTTTTCTATTACTTCTAGAATGGCTGTCGTATATACTTACGACAATAATAGAAGTAAACAGTCGCAAATGAGACTAAAAAAAAGGACTCAGTGGTACTGATAATTTGAGAATTGATATATATATGACCTATCATGGATTTCGATATGGGACCTACCCAAACATTTGATGCAACAAACAGAGTAGGGGGGATATCCATCTGCAAGCAGTTAATGGTTTGGATGTGACCATACCTATAGTATCTTGAGTGCAGTATATATACTGCTCCGAGGGCAACGAGAGTTAGTCGATAAAATTAGGTGACTAGATGATGAGAATGATGTTATAGTCACGTTCACTAACTCGAACCGGTAACGAATATGCCTCCTAGGTTTGTTCTTCTTTTATACTAGTAATCTCATGTGCACACATTATGAGAAGACAAGGCCCACGTTTCGTTAATCTTATATGTTGATGAGATCATGTGTCCTTGATACCGGTGAACTAAGAAAGCGCTACATTTTATTTAACATACATGGTCTCGCGATTCGCAATGTTGTATTCACATCGCAATAGTACGGTATTCTTTTACCATATATATAATCTCGAGTACCTATCAGAGTAATTTAGATTAGCATCCAAACGACTTCAGCAAATTCATTTGTTTCAAACAATGACACAATGTGGCATGTCACTATCATTGCAAAGAGACGTACATGTGCATATGACAACAAAGAATACTGCATCATATCAATTGGTTGACAGATTGAAAGCGCCTTTCCCTTTGAGTTGAAGCAACGATTACTGCCTTTCAAGCATTATGATAACGGGATCAGAAGAGAAGAAACATTAGATCAGTTGATATGAGCGCTCAGAGTTATGACTGTGTTTCCAACCTGGGACCGATGTATTTATTTCTCCATCTCATTTCTTTTCTGAATACAAAGAGCATTTTACATGTCAGAATAGGATCTTCTTGAAAAATTAATAACTTACTCTACCTAGATCCAGCCCCAGGTCCGGTGTTAAGTAAAAAGAGTTCCGACGACTTTGAATATCGGTGTCCTCCTACCAATAACATAAACCGAAGAAAATAATTAAAAATGGAAACGATGGTGTCCCCATCCTGAGATTACGGTAGAAAATATTTATCTCTAAGTCATTTTGTTAGGTGGTCAGTCACCTTTAATCATTAAAGATTTTCATTGCTATAGCTCGCCCCAGGGACGTCTGTGCTGTTTTATCGTTTACCCCGATATCGGATTCAGGGATGACAGGTAGAGAAGTGACGTTTCATGGTGTTTGGCACAATAAATTTCTCATAATAATGCGGGAAGAATGACAAGTGTTGATTGACATTAGCCGGGTGGAGAGAATACGTGATATGAGCAGGGGTGACGGAAAGATTTCATATGTCTAGGAACGTATACTGGGAAAAGAGGATGGTTCAGTCCGATACATAGGATACTGTGAAGTTGTGTGGAAATATTGTGAAGAATTCATGATATGAATTGAAAGTTGACTTGTCTCAGTGTCTGTAGGGCTTGTTAGTAAGTGGCATAAAAGCTGTAGGGAATCCCCGGTCACACCTTCTGCCACCCCGGGAAACCATAAACAAACGAAACCACATTCCCTTAAAACAAAATACCCGCCCTCCCCCCCCCTCCAAGCCAAAGCAAGCAGGGGAAGAGTGCTTCCTTACCCTCCCTCCCAGGTAGTCGGTCCAATATACCCAACCTAAAAATAGGAAGGTAACAACCTGGGAGAAGGAGGCCACTCACAAAAGGCCCGATTCAGGAAAGTAACCAAACGACGTCAAAGTAGACTAGTAGCATTGTATTAGATAGAAGGCTCACTCAACAACACAACACAGAATTATTCTGAATAAGAAATAATCCCTTTTTTGGAAACGACGCTCAGAGATTTATTCTCACAATTTTTCTCCTCTACATGGTAATCTAGTTTTAGAGTTGAAAATACAGCTACTAAAAGTTACATACATATTCCACCAAATGCTGCAATTTAAAGGAAATGGATCAAGGAAGCAACTATGATTCTGCGAGACTGGTGAATCGAGAAGTCTGAGAACAAGCTGACGATTTATGATACGTATCGTACTCATTGTTTTTATCGGGCAATATGTTGATTCAGGAAGGAAAAAGAATACAACTATCATAACACTTAAACAAAAGAGCATACAAAGTGAGGGGTCGACTATAAATACTAGGGAATGTGGAAAAACCTACATGCCAGGCTTTTGGGGAAACTGAAGACTTAATCCCAGTAAAAAGAACTTTCAACGTTTTCAATACGCGTGTACCACGTCTGCACAATTCGACGCGAGAACTGGATTCTAATCTTATATATCAGACATTTGCGTGACGTATGATAAGAAGGAAGTTTATATTATTGGTCCAACAAACACAGGTACGACAGCCAGTCGAGGAATTTTACTTAAGAAACTTGCATACCACAAACCAACATAGGCAATCCCAAAGGTATAGACGGTGAGCATCAACGTGGTCCGCCGCTCGCCAATGACAGTCTGATCTACATGAGCTATCATAAGAATCACAACTTTTAATGCCTGAGTAATATCTATACAGCCGAAAAAAAAAGAAAATTTCCAAAACAAATGCGTCCTAGACGCTACTTAACTTCGATTCATAAACTCGAAGACGTTGTCGATTTTCTGTGGGAGTAAAATGGGTCGTAAGTAGTCCCACCTGGGCTCCCTGTCCCGTCGTAAATCGTAATTACCTCAGATGACGCCGCATTTTGAGGTAGTGATGGGAGTGAATCCTTCTCTACTTTCTTTTTCCGTAGAACCTGAGTAGATAATTCAACTATGGGACGTCTGGTGGCCAAGGTAATGTCTTCATCAACTGCTCTAATGCTATTATCGGAGTGTGGGTTTATTGTTGTCTGCTTTATGTCTGAGATAATGATGTTATCATTGTGTGACCCGTGATGTGATACTTGCAGTTTTGACCACCTCCTTCTAGCGAAAAGTATCCCAAACAAGAGCAAAAGTATCCCCAAAATACCACCAACAACGGTACCGACTATGATACCAGTGTGCGTTTTCTGCGAGAAGCTGACATCCGTGTCATCGAAACTACCACTGAAAGTGTCATTTACATAGACGAATCCTTGAAAATCATAGGCTCTAGTACTCCAGGTTTCCATGATCTTGATTATTAAAATATGCCTGTCTCGTTCCAAACGGGAAATGCTGAAGTATTGGTAATTCACCGTTGAAAAACTGTCCATGTTTGGAGGGACAGGCTCCTGGATTAGAGCTTCATCGAGTTGATAAGAAACGGCAATAGCATCTTGTCCAGGGTGATTAACTCCTAAAACCGTGACTCCAGTTCCTATACTGTGTTAAAGTCCTGAAGCAATAACGACGAAAGAACTGGATGTCACCTTCAAATGTGAATACAATTGACGAACCATTGACAGTAGTATTTCTACTTGAGTCAAGGTTTCCGTCTTCCTCCCAGGTAAATTGTATATCATTATTAGAGATGGTGCTTAAAACTGTGGGAGGACTCCAAGAATCATTAGTCCAGAAAATGATATCTGAGCTATCACAAGGTACGGAAACCTAAGCAGGTGTCAGAATTCTCTGAGTAAATTCTATCAATTTCATTGAAGTTTCTCCACACCGTTCCACTGGTCCCTACGCCCGACATCACTTTTGGATGAAACTAGGCCCCTAAGACCTAGTTAGTTACAGAATCTGAAAATGAGTTTGTATAAGAGAAAGATGCTTGAAAGAGTGGGCTTGTAGTAATCTATATTCATATCATATAAGTCTGTTAGAGACCTCGATGGCATGAACAATTGAAGTCAACCTACACAAGGTAAAGATCAACGACTTTCAGTGAGGGAAAGGACTAGCTCCCAAGTTTCACTCAAGAGTAGGGATTATTGGAGTATATCATTAGTTATGCGTAAGCTTCAAGGAGATAGGGTACTTATGATGGTGATGGTGATGGTGATGAAATCCGTCAGAAATAGTGGGAACACCTTATTTCATCAAGGGCAGCCAGCCGAGCTATGGTCAACGAACATCGCCTAAGTGCAGTCCAGCGACGGCATGTATGATAATGATATATTAATTAAAACACCTAAATTAGGTTTTCCCACTGCTGAGATGGCTGGAGGTTTAATAATTCTCTAGAGTTTGGCCTCGGTCCATCATTTTGATAGGATGTTCTAAACTTCTGATAAAACCGTTACATGTGGAAATGCCCAAATGTCTATCACCCTATCAGGTCGAAGATAATGCAATGCACGTGGATTTTACATGTTTTCAAATGCACTACAACATAATTGCTCGATACACACATGCGGAAAGAATAAAAGGTCTTGTCCATCAATTTGACCATAATGGAGATTTAAAATAATTCAGACGTATGATGATATAACGGGTTCTCCACTTCCCTCATAAATTAATATCGTTTCATAGGATATTGTGATATGAGGCCATAGAGAGGGCGAATCCTGTACGTCCTACTTCTTGTGGTAAACATTGAGCCAAATACGCAACCTCAGTCTGATACTTACGGGCCAGGCTGCAATATTATATGCGGTCGTTACTATTTTTATTAGTATTTTTATTTAGTAACACAGTCTCGGTTATGTCCGAAGTGATACAGTGTGACTCGTGATATGTCTTTTTTTTTTTTTTTTTTTTTTTTTTTAAATCAATTAAGGTCTGGCAACTGAACATAGCAGCGTACCATAGACCCGCTCGGACTAGAGCGATCACGGGGGGTGCCTACATAATTACAAAGTAACTACATAGACTAGATAAAGAAAAGAAAAAAAAGGAAAAAACACAGCCAAAACTGGTTTATTGCTCCGGTAAGCCAACACATACATCATCCTAAAATAAGTGGAGGAGGGTTTAGGGGAATAGGGGCTGGCCAGCTCCCTGTGAAACTGAAAAGAGGAAAAGGGGTGGGAAGTAAACCCCAACCCCTAGAGCATTTGTGAGAGGAAAGAAAGAGGATAAGAAAGGAGAAAAGAGAATACTACTTTCCCAAGGCAGTGAAAAGATTTGAGAAAAGACCGTAGAAAAAAAAAGCTTGATCAATTAAGATCTAGCCCACCTGGATCCGCACAGGTGTATGATAGGGTTTATAGGGCTGACCAGGCCCTAAAAGAAAGAAGAGATATGGCACCGATGTTGCTCGATGTCGTAGAGTTTGAGGAGCCCCCTACAACTAGACCATGGGAAAGGACCAGATGGTGAGGGTAAGAGGTCAAGACGCGGATATCGTGATATGTCTGCCGACTTCTGTCCTGCTATCTTAGTTAAAGAGCCTGCACAATATGAGTAGAACTATCCCCACTATTTGTACGACACCTGGAATTGACTAGATTATAACTCCGATATCAACACCATAGTACCCTGGGCCTCCGTTTTTGTTTGCAATCTCGAATCATTCAGATTGTTCGGTTCTTGAAGCCCCTATATTTGCGTAGTGGGTCTCCTTTTACTTGAATAACTTCGAAAACACAGGTTGAGTTCTTACAGTGGATTCAAGGGGCGAAGAGTTTATAATCAGTAGCTAGGAGTCCCGATAGCACCTTCAAATGGGTTTATAGCCAATGAAACGACATCAGTCGTATTCCTACTTGAACCAAGATACTCTTCTCTATTACTGATCTACCTATTGTATGGTACACTGGCATTTAGGTCTATAACGAGAGTCCAAAGAGGAAATGGATCGAAGAAATTTAAAGACTAGCTATATGGCTAGTTCCGACCTATTACACAATCAGCGGTATAAGCACAATAAAGTAATTAGCTGATTGGGGGAGATGCGACATCATATGAGATCGTCTCATCTCTAGGACTCGGCCCGGTTTCTATGGATCGGTGGAACATCTTAAAACGAGAGCTGCGAGTAAGATACGGTTCTTTATAATTAATCCTTGTTAGATGCAACAAAAACTGACTCCAAGCTCTCGGAAAGCTCTGACCGTGTGCTCAAACGCTAAGAATAAATCACCAAAGATATATGGATGCAATGTGTACATGCACACATTGTTATCGGATCTTAGACACAATTGTTGCTTTTTTGGATAGGAAGATGGCTGAATGCTACTAACAACTTGGACATCATCAGGAAGAGGGGTTGTTAGCTTCCATGCACATGCTAAATGAAGTATTTAGTCAGATCTACATGTCTACATGTCGAGTATTCTGGCTCTATCAAGTTGAGTACAGATACATTTGGGGTCAGAAAGCTAC
The DNA here is from genome assembly GCA_002287475.2 of Pyrrhoderma noxium. Classification (NCBI taxonomy): domain Eukaryota; kingdom Fungi; phylum Basidiomycota; class Agaricomycetes; order Hymenochaetales; family Hymenochaetaceae; genus Pyrrhoderma; species Pyrrhoderma noxium. Next base: position 960,135 of record CM008260.1, read on the forward strand.
TGACGATTCCCTGAAGTGATAAAATGGATCATATGTCGTCTCATTCGAGCTCTCCGATCTGTTGTGGATTGTCTTCTTCTTGACTATATCAGACGGAGTCGCGATAGAGGATGACGGAGGCCGTCCATAGTTCCATATCTTCCGTGTTGCAGACTGAGTTAAAGTTGCGGCCTCAGGCGGTCTAGCAATCCGAGGACTCTTATGAATTATTAATCCTAATTCGTTACCAGTGTGGGCTAAGCTCGTTGTTGACCCAGGTGTTTCCGGGAGAACACATAAATTATCGTGAGATGATGCTAATTTTCTTGACCAAACTCTCCGCATGCAAAATATGGCGAGCAAGAGTAGAGATATTCCTACTATAGACACGAGATTAGCTACACTGATAGCTTCGAAATTAACCCTCCTTTTTGATGAGCAATTAATATTATGACCAATATTTCCATCTTTGCTATCACTCCTGGCCATGTCCTTGCTTGAGGCTGCCTTCTTCTCTATATAAAATCCTTGAAATTCGAATGCTCTTGAACTATCCGTTTCTGTGACATCAATAAATATTAAATGTTGATCATGACTCAAATGATCAGGGTTCAGGTAGGAATAGTTCGCAATCGAGTAACTCAGATTATTTGGTTTGATTAGTGACATAAACAAATCTCCATTGTCGATAGAGACAGACGCCGCAACTTTGTCCTGCCCCGGTTGACTCACTCCAAGAGCTTCGATTTGAGATCCTGTAGAAGGCTCAGAGCGGATAATGTTGAGGAAGAAAATAGGATCTTACCCTCAAACGGATACACGATAAACGAATCGATGTCAGTAGTATTTCTACTAGAATAAACGTTCTCTTCGCCGCTGGTGATGTCCTGGCCGCTCATATCAGTGGTGCCAAAGACTGTAACGGGACTCCAAGAGGTTCTAGGATAAAAAATAATTTCGGGATTATCACAAGGTATAAAGACCTGGGGGTCGATTAACTATAATATTTTTTATCTTTATCTGCTACTGTACCTTAATCAAGTCTGTATTATGTGTTCTTGTCATAATTATCAACTGGAAGCTTTACGACCTCGGGGAATATAGATACAGAAATAGAGTTCACAGAGGAAAGAATATTCTAGTAAGAAGTTGTAGTTGCGATCAACCTTACAATAGGTTATTAGAAATGCAAGTCATGTCAAAAGTATCTAAGGCTAGCTTACGCAGGGGAGATACAAGTGAAATTTAACAGCAAGTTGCACAGCTGTAGTTAAATGTAAGCCTGAGAGTATGCCTGAGGATATGGGCTTACATCTCTTACGTATATACAATTCTTATAGGTATCTGAGATGCTGTGGTGCTTAGTATCAGAATAGAAAGTACAGGATAGAGTCATATATCAGTTCAAGTAACCCGGTAGCCCGGAGTATTCTCCCGCGGAATATGATGTACCATCAAACAAAACTAGATAAATGGGCTATGATAGCTAGCTGCGAGGACTTTAAAACTTTCACAACTGATCGTTGAAAGCTTGGCGGAGCCCTGGAAAAGCCTGTGACAGCTATTCAAAATACTCGCGTATATATACTTCAATGAGGTAGTAACCAGAGTTGACGGTAGCCTTAGAATTATATGTAACTGAGCCTGTATGAGATACCACGCTGTGGGATTCTGAATTGGGAGATGCTTTGATAATCTTTATAAAAAGCTATAATTATTGAAAGAGAATTGTATATAAAAACCTGTGTATGAGCATGTGGTTATAAATAGTAAACTTTAAACCGGGATTATTTTTACTAGTTTAGACTGTATGAACCATCGGTCTCTATATTGATTATCACGAGTACCTGGTACTCTTTCTCATATTGGCGCTAACTAATTTAAAATAATAATAATAATATATAGCGACCACTAGTAGCTCATGCCTCAAACAATTGATCTAGAAACTTTGTCCCCATTTTCATAAAGTCTCCCTTTCTTCTAAGGGTTTTCAATGGACGAATAAAATGTCCGAGCTGATTAAATGTAGCTAAATAAAATTACAAGTTCGGTGGGAGATTAAAAGTAATGTATGAACATCATACTGATAAGCTGAGTTATACATGGAAGTCGAATTGAAACATGGTGATGATATTATTTACATCATTAAAGTCCCAGATCTTCGTTAATCATCTATGTAACACAGTTGGCATGGAACAAGTGTCTATGGAAGTATCTAAGTCCAATCGTAGTATATATCAAGAATTGGAATCCTGGTGTATCGTCCCCACGATGGATTCATTTTAAGGGACGAATACAGTCATTTTATTATTTCGTTAGTCTTCGTAACAACAAGGGTAATGCCGATCCCTCTCTCGTTTCCTATGCAGATTGCGCAAATCCGAGCGTCGAATAAGAAGGAAGACGACTCAGACTATCCGGTGACAACGAAGATGTACGTCGCTGATCACTCGGAATAGTGCCCCCGGAACCCACCACTGGGTTAATTTGCGTCGTAGCTTCCTTCGAAGACACACCAGGCTGGGATGCTCCGTACATAGGGTGCGGTAAATTGATAGGCTCCTCTACTAGCCCTCTATCTAAAATTGAGACGTTCTCAGCTTCATTTTAGTTGTATATATTCTGATATCTACCCATAATACCTGATATTCCTCTCCCTACAGCTTCCTCTTCTTCGAGGGGATTTGAAGGTTGATCCATTTTTTTCGTTTTGTTTAAAAGTTGTCGGCGGTTTCGCCTAAGGTATAAGAACAAATGGGAGAGGATGAGGAAAAAACACAATGCCGCCAATATCGCGTTAACTACTACTAGCTGTGTTAACTTGGTTTCCTGATCTTGTGTCTCACCATCAATGGTATAGTGTATATGAAACTCTCGAAAGGTGTAGTTCCTATCAATACCTGTAGACATAATATCAATATTGATGCTATGATCCCCTGAATCCAATAATCCTGAGTCAAAGAAAACTTTATCTGTTTTCGAGCTCTCGACCTGAGGAATAGACCTGAGCTGTTTATTCTGATTATCTACAGTATATAACGCAGATATGTTCCCTGTGCCAACAGGAAGAACACCTAAAACTGAGATCCCAGTCCCTTTATTACACATTTAGTTTTAAGAAATTTAAAATCAAAGAAAATATCTGACTCTTTACCTTGAAACTTTAAGGATAATGAAGAACCATTCTGAGACGTAGAATGGCTCGAAACCGTATCACGTCGAGAATTCCCGTCATTAAGCTGCCAGTTACCACGGTATTGGATGCGTGGATCTGTATGGTCGACCTGATGAATAGATTGAACTTAGAAATTATGGTTACTAGTATCTATGGGAGTTGAATCCTACACTAGTTCTCATAGTATAGAGCTAGATAAATCATAAGCGTCAATCTTTCATCCTTGTCTCTCATATAAGCGCTGACATTACATCAAAAGTGAGGGGGCCCGCTTCTAAGACAGGTTTGCTTCTTAGTTGAACTGAGGAGAATGTGGATGATTAGTAATAACTACTATGCATCTTACCGATAGGATAGTACATACCGAGAAGTCAACCACTCAGCTATAAAACGGCGTAATTATGAAGCTTAGAGAGCCTTTATATACATATTTGCAGAGTAAAATGAACGCCAAATGTCACCGGTAGCTATGTTTGGTTACCATGGACTGCTATTCTTGGTTGATTAACACAGAAATCTCCTGAGTTCTTTGTTATGTATTGTCTTGACAATTGATGTGATTAGTTGTAGCACACTATATAGCTTGGAAGACATACTAACGCATCACCTAATTGGAGTGACCGAGGTAATATAAATTGTTCGTCCCCAGATTCACGGGACTGATGAACAAAATACAGAAATTGTGTCTTGATATCACATAAAACTTCGACGAACATGCCAATATATCCGCCGATACCAGCACCCGATATAACGACATTTAGAACTTTGCGGGTGGCGATAACCAATATTTACGATATCATGATAGTGAATTGAAGCACGTAAACTTTTTTCATATTAAAAAATCACCAGAGGTGCCGATTTTCAGATTTTAGGGAGTAGAGGATTTAAAGTAAAGTAACTTTTGCAGGTTTGAGACGTGTATAAGAGTATAAAGTTGTACGGCTTCCAACTGGGGTGGCTAACACTAAGGAATTGGCAAAATCAGTTGCAGTGTTTAAGCAATAGAATTTCCCCTTATGATTTACGTAGGACCGTAGATCAACCTACATAACAATCAACATTTGATTATATGGTTTATGCAGGCAACATATAATAGCCATGAAGGAGTGTTAGATTTTATGATACAGTTCGGATATAAAAATAAAAAGCAGAAATTGTCACAAATACATATCGAGTCCAGGCAGGTCCGTACAAATCAAAATGATGCTAAAGAAGGGGAAAAATCCCATGGAAGTATATATAATGATCCTAAAATGCCCTGCCCCTTTTAGATGACCCAGATACAGTCGAAATCGTTAGGGTGTCAGCCTGTGATGGTTTCTTTGACGTTGGTAGCGGAGGTTCTTTGAATGCCATCGTAGAAAGAGACGCTGTGGTGATAGGCGAGAAGTAGGAATTTTGGGGCTCCTTCTCTTCATAACCCTCAGAGCCACGATAGCTTGACCATTCTGACAAGCGGCTATTTACGAAGACGCTTTGTGGGACGGAAGGTGGCAGACTAGGGGATACCCACGACGTTTCTCGAGATCGGAGTCTCGTAGGCGGGGTGTAGCCATGCAACATTTCATTGGACATAAACCTTGAGTCTTTATCAGTGTACGATTCCACGTAGTAGGGTCGGGATTCCTCATCTAAGCTACGAGTCAGGTCACAGTCTTTTTTTTTTTGCATACAGAAGATACTCACATCCTGCTGTATTGACTTTCGAGGGTCCTGTATAGCATATCATAGGCCGAAGGCGCCGCGAATCGCGATAGGACATTTGTTTGGACAGCCGTCTTCTCCATATAAGAAATAATACCAACAAAAGTAGTATGATACCAAAGAGAGCACCAAGAACGGACCCAACTATAGTCTTAGTGGTACTAGTTTGTGAGCCGGATTTGGCTTTGCTTTGTCCGCCACCATTACCACCACCACCACCATTACCACCACCATTATTATTATTGTTGTTATTAGATCCACCATTGGACTTGTTTGGGTCATTGGTAATCTGAAAGCTCTCAAATTCATAAGGTCTCGTAGTCCCAGTTTTAGTAACATTAATCAATATAATGTGTCTGCCAGAACTCAAGTTATCCGACGTATAGTACTGGTAATTCGCAGTTGGGGAACTCTGATTATTCGGATTGAGAGACTGCGATGTCGGTTCTTCACCATCAATCTGGTAAGTCGCTGAAATCATATCTTGTCCTGGCCGAGAAACTCCAAGAACCGTGATCTGAGTTCCTGCTTTTGATTTAAGGCAGGAAACAGAAAAAGAGAGATGATTCTCTCACCTTCAAAAGGGTATACAATCACTGAGCCAATGACGGAAGTATTTCTACTTGAAGAAGGATTTCCATCCTCGAATGTTATTTGCTGACCGCTTTTACCAGTAGTATTGAAACTTGAAGGGGAAGTCCAGGAGGAATCCTTAGAGAACACGATATCCGGACTATTGCAAGGTATAAAAACCTAGATAAATATTAGATCCCCCAAAAAACCCCTAATAATTTCAATTATTTCATACCGGTTTATTGTTAGACATACCAGGCGATGTAGTTTGACTACTCGAAAATTATAGGGATAAAAAATGAAAATAAAACTCGTAAAATAGGTATAAGAGAAAGGTGCTTGAAAGATTGAAGATGTAGCAATCAATCTGACCAAGAACGTCAGGAACTGTGGTTATAGGATACTCGTAAACTACTTACGCCACAATTAAATTGATAAATATCGACAACGAAAACAGCCAGCCGTAGAAAGGATGGTTAGATAGTGGGAGTTGGGGACATACATTATAAGTCGAGCGCATGCTTTAGGAAGACAAGACACCTGTGAGATAGATGGAGACGATATCAAAGGAGAAAAGATGGGAACAGTCAACTCCAACTCAATTTGACAGACTTAACCTCTTGCGGATTGCACTATTGACAACTAGCTGAGCCATGGGCGATGATGATCATATAGAAGCATTCTAGCTTGAGAGATTAGGCACGCAGCTTACCCTGCATCCGGTCCGTGGTATCACTGGGAAGCTTACCGTGCGAATAGTAAAGCGAAGATAGTAAAACTGCCGTCTGATGGTCGGAAGCGTGGAAGTATTCAACACAGCCCATCATTGGTATTCATTATGGTTTCCAGAGATACTGTGAACATTTTTGCCACAAGACTCGTAACCTGAGATAAGTTGCAACATCCCCCCTGTGGATAGACACTCTTGTACCAATGTGGAATCAAATTCCCCGATCAGGGAAAATAGAAGGAGGTTCTGGTCGTATAATCGTCCAAAAATACATGGAGAGATATTACATAAGCAGTTTTTTTAAAAAAAAAGTATTTTTAATACAATCACAGAATCAATAGTGGATAAAAGAATACTTTCAAATGCTTGTATAAAAAACGCAACCTCTTATTATATATATAAATGAGCTCGTAGGGTAGATTTGTAATTTCCTTTTTCTAGATCTCTTCTTTCTCCAAGAATGGATCAACAGTCGTTACAAGTGTGGCTGCAGTCGAATATGATACTCTCCGTGACCCGCGTGTATTGACTTCAAATGTGTCAAGGAGTGGATTGAATCTGGGATGTGCCGTCTCAAGGCGACCTTTCTGCGAAACTTTACGGTGAGTGGTCGCTTGTAGATCGGTTTCTTCTAGGATTATGAGTTTAATCGCCGTAATCTTGAGTAACTTTAGACATAAAATTACCTGATTGAAGATACGATAAGATTGGATAAGGGACTAGGCTTTTCTCTTTTGTATTTCCCAGCCTGAACAAAGGCTTTATCTGAATTCTGTCTTGCCTCATTCGACGACCGATGAAAATGATGAAGACAATGATAAGACCAAGTAAACTAAATAGAATGCCAACCAATGCTTGCATTGAGTGCGAGGGTATTTGTCTGCAAGGGCTTGGGTTAAAAGTCTTGAAGGATTGAATGGTGTAATTCCGTCCGATGCCAGTACAGACAACATCTATAGCAAGAGTATGTTGACCATTGCTAAGAATAGGCGAGTCAAATAAAACATGGTTGAGGCCTTCATTAGAGGACTGGAGCTTGGTAGACTTAGGTGTGCCTCCATCTAAGGTATAGTTGACAAGTAATAAACCATCTCCGGATGGTACTTCGCCAATTACGCGTATGGCACTTCCTTTCAAGATTGATACGTTAGCTAGCATCATTATGATAATAAATTCTTCTCACCAGAGAAATGAAGGAAGACTGAAGAACTATTGATTGAAGTCGAGTAGGCAAAGCTATTTTGGCCTGATATAGGGGTCTCGGCCCATGATCCTTGATAGACAACTTCGGAACTATTAATAGAAAGTAATACCGCCTAGTATATGAAAATCAGACTCGAGTTGAAAGCAAATATACAATAGTCATATCCAGTCGCTTACCTGGAAGCCACTTGGGTCCATTGTATGTTAAGTCAGAGGAGGGAGGTTTCCTAGAGATGCAATTCCTCTAGGAAACTAACAGAATATATTATATTCATTTAGCGAGCATTTCCCATGTACTGCGAGGTTGATACTGATAGGTAGAGAAGAAACACAATCGTCGGGGTTAGTTACAGACTACAAGAGAGCTGAGATCCAACACTTAATCAACGAATTTGTGTGCACGAGCGGATGATGATATTAGTTGCTGTCAATCTAGAATTTTAAATTACAGGATTACCTTTTATGTACGTGGATATTTGCACAGCCACTGATCCCGTCACCCACCGTTATACTACAGAGCATTGGCCAGTGTGTATGGCATGTACTACACACACCATCTCCATGGCAGAGAAAAATGTGCTAATAACTGCCGAAATTCAGAACAAATCCACTGGACTGGATCATTCAGTCGTCAACTGCGCTAAACTGCGGGACTGGGTACGGCTCCGGGAACTGAGCATTAGACCTGGTGGTTTCGGCGAAGACAGAGCATGTGTTTGGTAAGTACCAATTGTCACCTATAATTCAGTGTTAACACAAGTACTAACGCGGGAAAATGCTGTCACTACGATAGGCCGTTTCTTATGCACATAAAGATGGATAACGATACCTGCAAAATGTGCACGACCAGCATAAACAATGAACCACAATTGGGAGTCAGACGACGTCGCAGGCGTTTGTCGTCTCAGAATACTTTTAATAATGATTTGGACAATGAGAAAAATTTTGAATCCCCGGATAACGAAACTATGAAACACCCTGACGAGCACCAAATTAAGCTAGATACCGACCGCAGCTTCGTGCTTTATTCAGTAGGTGAAATATCCGATTGATCTGATTTAATCTCGTGTGTTCTGATAATTGTTGAAGATGATCACACGGATAGAGAGGAACTTCAAGCTGAGCTCAACCAACTAATTACGTCTATATTCCGTAGGCATCCTAAGCTCGGATACTTTCAGGTAAGTCGACAAACTATTTGTGCTGTAAGTTATTTATAATTTAACAGGGATATCATGACATAATGACTGTTTTATACCTTACGCTTCCTGAAGACGTCCAATTCCAGTGTGCAGAAAAATTAAGTCTACATAGACTTCGTGATGCAATGGGGAAAGGTCTTGAGCCTTTATTAGGATTACTAACGTGAGCCTAGGTGTGCTTTCTCATATAAACAACCTGTGTTAAAGACAAACTTTATTAAAAAGGTTTCTAAAGCTCTTGATACGCCAAGCTGACCCAGAATACTCTGCGCTTCTTGAAAGGTATTATTCTTAGTGTAATAAACTTCGATCAAATATGCTCATTCTCTTTCAGAAGTGCACCCTTACCTTATTTCGCATTGTCGAATTTGCTTACTCTTTTTTCACATGATGTCCCTACCCTACCGCTGATACAACACGTCTTTGATTATCTGTTATGCAGACCTCCAATAGCTTCTGTATATCTCGAAGCGGCAGTGCGTTTCTTCCCTTCTTCTACTCTTTCGTCTCATTAACAAGAAGTATCATAGATAATTATTTCGCGGAGAGAAGAAGCCTTTCGGCTTGAACAGGAAGGGGAGGAAGGGATGTTACATTCTCTACTTAGTAGTTTACCCGAGCTTTCGGATGGAAATGAGCCAAAACAGCCAAACGAGGAGCAAAGCGAATCTCCTACAAAAAATCAAGAATCTTTTATCGATGAGAAGATCGCAGTAGTTGATTATAACGAAGCTCCGAGCGAAGATTTCTCATCAAAAATCCTGGAAAATGATGTAGAACCGGATTTTGGAGAGCTTACCGTATCTGAACCTCCCCTGGATCACCCAAATCCGGAAGAACCAGGATCCGATCAGTCTCTTCATGGCATCCAAGTTTCCCTTCCTGAAAGCAATGTTCTCAGCGACATAGATGGTTTTCCCCCCAAAAGGAAGAGAGCTTGTATCCCAAAGAGAAATTGGAGGCTTCATTGACCAATGATGTTAGGACTGACAGTGAAGAAGAGAAAGATGAGACACAGTCAAACGCCCATACCCTCCTAAGCTCTTCCATTCCCTCCGATCTCTCGTCTGCAGATCTTGATTCTTCAAAACCAGTTTCGCCCATACCTAGCTCTCGATCAGCTTCTCCTTTCCATATCGACGATCATGGTGACGATCACGACGACCACGACAACGATAATGGAAGTCCTATCAACTCAAATTTGGGCGAAAGTCCTCGCGATGACATTCGCCCTTCTCCTGTTTCCCCGCGCCGCCGTCGAAATTCATCTATAACTATATCACTCCCATCACTACTCGCACGTGCAGATGAGCTTTTATCTCAATTCCCCCCTAATCACCCAGAGCTGCATTTGGAGGATATACTTGGTCCGCAAAGTGTAGTGTTTACCTGGTCTGAAAATCCACATGATCTTGCTAGTGATGCTGAGGCAGAAGCAATGGTTATCCGCCCAGACTTGGTCGTGAGACCTTTCACTGAACCTGATAACAACGGCGAGGACGGTGACAATGGTGTTTCAGATGAGTCGTCTGGAAGACTTGGTGACGATGAAAAGAAGACAAGAAAGAGACGGAAAAGATTCCGCCGGTCAAAGAAGCTAAATGCATATTACTTGGGTAATGTGCAGTTCGATAAGAAGACGGTGCTGGCAGGGGCAGCTGTCGCTTTGGGAGTTGCTGTAGCGGTGCATCATCTTAGTTCGAAAGAAGGTGGCAGCAGTAGTGGAGGTGGTAGTCTAGGCATACTGAGTTCATTTGGTTCTGATCCTTCTCGTGCTGAGCGTGCCTTCCGGAAGGTGGCTAGGGCGTTTGGAGCGGGTATCTAAATTTTATATTATTCCTCTTTTTCTCTTTTGCTCCCTGCTCTCAGAGGGACGAGAGAATGTGAGTTGGGTAGGCACTTGAGGTCAGAAGAGGACAATGTATGTACAATACATATGTACGCATTTTTATTTTGTTGTTGTTTTACTTAATTTTTTGTGGATCCCCTTATCACGTATAGTGATATATATAGGACGATACCGATACTAATATTATGAGCTGCACTATATATGAATCTACGAAGTATTTAATTATACGCTCTCCCTCTTCGTTTTGCGAACCGCAGGAAACTGAGTAACGGGTGACGAAGCCTACGTACAAATATTCATACAGTCTGATGAAATATATCATCAGTGCCTTAGTTTTCCTCCGTCTTCCCCCCTGGCCGTCTCCACCCCACAGCTTCTTACTTTGCGAAAGGATGAAATTCAAACGGGAGTTTATGAAGCCCGGAAGTAAATTTAGCAAATGGTAAATGAGTAAACGAAAAGATAAAAATAAACTAAAAGAGAATGATGACGATTGCCACACCAACGCCAAAGAGTTGTTTCACTTCGTTCCTGATTTACCCCGAGTCCTGAGTCACTGTATCTGTATCTATTTTGCGGCTCGAACTTAATCTCGGTTTTACGTGTACGGTTCGTTCAAGGATAATTGAAGTAATACATAATTTTCTGCTAATTAAGTTGAGACTACCCAAGAAGTGAGTAAATGTAAATGAGATCGATAGATACACTATTCCGAACTCTCTGTTGTTGGTTCACCATGTAGTAGTAGAAATTTGAGTTCTCTTTGACTTCGCAACTAGTCGGTAAGGGGTTACCGACAAAAAATAAAAAAGTGAGAGATCTGTACCTAAGGCCCCGAGTTATAAGTTATTTGAGGATACAACGGCGTAAGTAATCCGTTTGCAGTGATAAAGTCCACTCGAGTACCGTTTAGCATTTATTGCTCTATACTTTTTTGATAGGTAATTAAGTCGGATAGTAAATCTTACTAATCGCAAGAAACTATATATAGAAACTTATTACGTAGTTACGGTTACGAACATTTTAGTATACTAGTAACTTTAGGCATAATCTGGGATCCAAATGGCAAATTCTAATGTATACATGTGGTAAGACAAAAAAAATAACTTCAATCCTTCTTAAATAGCAGCCTCCCGGTAAAAGCAGCGGTATAATCTAGATGGACTCAGCTCAGTTATTGATTTATTAATGATGCATGCATTGCGAAATTATTTTTTACAGTTCATCACTCATCGTCGATAGAGTGAGTATATTATACTGTGGTAGTCATATTTATCGATGGAGACAGTATAAGCCTGTGGTGTTACTCCATCAAAACAAACCCGATTTATCTAGCTTTGCAACTATTATGATCAAATATTGATTGCTAACAATAAAGAAGTAGATTTGTAGCTCGATAGAGCTGACGACAACAAATTTGAGATAACAGTCGTATGAGCCTGTTCCTGTCCTGTTGAATGGGATATTATAGCGTAAATATCTCAGCACATGGGGTGGTAAAGGGTAGGGGGTATTCTTTAATGAATGAGAGAATCAATCTCGGGTATTTCGGGGAAAGGGAGAAAAAGGCGTTTACTTTGATATTGTCCTTAGCGAGTACGCTTTTCTTTGTCTTGGTCGTACACTATTCTTTTTTTGTCGCTGTAAGGGAAATGTTAATCCTCTACTAAAATAGGGTAGAAAGCATGGGGACGGGAGAAGGGAGGGGTGCCAAAAACAACGACAGATAAATATACTAATGTATGTACATGTATCTATACACGCCATAGAATCAATTTATTGTATTTGGAAATTTGAAAATGAAAATAAATTGATGACGACGAGACCAAGTTCTTCTTGTCAACTCGACAGTCGGATTTCCGGAACCTTAAGCATCTTCGGGGAAAGAGGAAGAGCGAGTGGCGAGGTGTACTGTGGATAGATAGAATTTATCTTTACAGTACAGGAAGTGATGGAGTTAAAATGTCAAGATGTATCTGAGACTAGAACAGGAAGTTTGATGGACACGCACACACATTGACTATATTGCATCTACAAGTACATCTATCGTCAAGGACACGAAGGTAAGGTTGGTATCAGAATCAATATCTGAGGTTGGAAAGGATTTCTATATTGACCAAGACCTGAAGCACGTGGAAAATAGTAAAAGAATATCTTGGCTAGTCAGTCGACAATCAATACTTTGGTGTTACAGTACTACGACATGATTATGTTATTCGATTGTTGAAAGTTGGAATATTTTACCAGAGAAAGATTTCTTTCAGTGCACCGTAAAAGATGGAAAAAAAGAAAGAAAAAAGGAGTATTGGTCGACGGTTTCAACGGAGTTAGCTAGTTTACTTCGCTAACGGTAACGATCAAAAGTCCAGGGTTGGCCATAAAAGGGGGTGTGATTTGAGTTGGAGTGGACCCAAACACGCGATCAATATTCCGATGGGACTGGGACTGTTCCTGTAATCCATCCCACCCCATCTCTCTGATCATTTCAAGGGTCGCAATTATTTGTTGTATTTCTTTCGCCAGGCTAATACCAAATGCATTCATGTATTATTCACCGCAAAAAATACTTACCACATCTTCCTTGCTGTGTTTTGTTCAGACTGAAACTCTGTCAAAAAGAGGGTTACTAGTCTAGTCGGCTCTCGCAAGTTACAGGTGGAACTGAAAATCATCATGACAAAGAAGAGCCTTTGCTTTAGCAATGGTGCTAACAGTGCCGAACTGCGTGATGTATAATCCAGACTATCATTCTTGGGTGATCATACAAGGAAATGACAATCAATGTTAGAAGCAGATAGAACTGGGCGACGGTAGCCAGAAGGCCTGCTGTAGTTAGATCTACTTTGTTACTGTGGATCAGGAATGATGACGAGCTTGGATGGTAGTCAATCTCTGCTGGTTCAGTCAAAGGGATCCTCTCTATTGGGCCTACCGGGGATAAGGATCAAAAAAAAGAATCGACCATTAGACGACGGGTCGGCACGGGGCAACCTGGAGACGGGCATTCGATCCAGTAGCTCATTGAAAGAAATGCTTACGCCTACCCGAGGCACGAAAGAGAGAGCAAATCCGAATGGGGCAGGAGGAGCTGTGTGTCGAAACAGTCGAGACAACGATTCCCGGCCATCTATCACCCAGCCATCTTCGCCCCTCATCCCATCTTCGGAGCACATCAGGGTCCTGTGCTCCCCCTCACAGTCTCAGAGAGTCCACAGCCCGACTCTATGGTCTTCACGCACGTCTACTTCCACTTCAAGCAGCAATGGCTGTTGCGACGAATAACCCGTACTTCTGACTTTCGATCCTCTATTTATCCTCACAACCCCTCGGATTCGTTTCTCTTTTCCCTTCTTTCTCATTTCATTCTCTTGCAATTATTTGGTGCATCGCACGTCCTGTCCTTTCTCTCTCGTTCACGCATATCTATATTGTCCGCGTAAGTATTGTTAAAATATCATCTCTCGTTATTTCCATCATTATTGTAAATCGCGCTCATACATCTAATAAATTCCATTATTCTAGGTTGATCGCGAACTCGGGAAAGTGAAGTAACAAGTGTGCTTGCCGCTCAATAATTTCTGTTTTTGTCTGGGGCTCCGAGTTTGATCAAACCAGGGGCGGCCGTAGTCGGACAAGCGGAAGCGATATGTCCACGATCCAGGTTGATGACACGGATTCACGGTTCACTTACAAGGACTCTTTTTGGGTTGCAGGTGGGCAAGCTGGAGAGTTTGACAACACCTCTCATTCCTCAACCGTTGCAGGAGCTCAAGTTGCTTTCGGTCCCTTCAACGGTACGCATTCGTATTCATCATCTCATGCACCGCACTTTCCAACGTTACTATTTCAAATTACAAACTCATAAATCATTTCCGTTATTTTGAACGCGAACACTTTCAACTTTTTTTCTTCCTTCGTTTTATTTCCGACCTTGTCCTGACTCTTTTCAACACGCGTTTCTATAGGTACTTCGATTGTTGTTTTTAGTACTGTGGGTACAAGCCAGACCAAGACACATTTTCTTGTTGACGACGGCAACGATAAAACTATCCCTTCTTTAACAAGTTCGAAAGTCACATTTCAAAGTCCAGTTTACTCTCTTGGAGGTCTTGATCCGACTGAACAACATACTCTGAAGATTAACTTACTTGATTCTGGACCGTTCACGCTTGATTATGTATTGATTGGATCCGACACAATTCCTACACTCATTCCCACTTCTACTTCCAGTTCTCCTTTCTTTACGGAGACCATTCAGTTATCTACTTCTGTCAACTCTCCTACACCTTCAACTTCGAAAAGTTCACTAACTACAGGTTCAGTACCGTCAATAGTGACCATCCTGACCACTGAAACAATCACTCAAAGCAGCGCGAGTTCGACATCAAGCTCAACTCAATTCACAACGGCGGCGACTGCGAGCGGACCAGGTGCATCAATGGTAGGCGGTTTGTCGACTTCGAAGAATGGGTTAAACACTGCCGTGGTAGGCTCTGTCGTTGGCACTGTCGTGTGTCTTGCGATCATTATTGTCGGGGCTATATTATATATAAGAAGAAAGAAGACGAAACTATCTAGAAGGACCGTGAGTAATACTGATAACAGGAGGACGCTTAGTGGAGGGCTTGGCTGGGGTTGGGGGAAGGGACTTGGAAAGGAGTATGGGGGAGGTGGGAATGGTGGGAACGGAGGTGGTCCATCATCATCAGAGACAAAGCTAGAGACGACGCTGGCGACGACAGCGACGACAAAACCGTCAAAATACTTGGGACGGCCGTCATTGCAATTATCTATTCCATCTTTCCCTGGCGCAAGGCGAACGTCATCGTCGATTCTGCCGATGCACCGGGATCGGGATCAGAATTACAACAGTAATGTCAATAATAACGTTGGGAATGGAGGCAATTTTAGTGCATCAACTTCTACTTCGGTACAGAAGTTGACTGTTCCGGCGCCTGTTTTCCTCGGAGAGGATTTGAGCGCCAATACTGCCGCTACTTCCGCTACAACGGGGTCTGCAGGAGGGGCAGCCGCAACTACACTATACTCATTGGGTGAGGTGGGGGGAGCCACAGGGTTAGGAGGGGGGCTCGGAACACCAATAGACGGAGCAGGAGACACAGATTCATCACCTATTTTCGACATCAAACAACGGCCAGTAAGCGGGAGTACTATGACGACGCGTGTGACAGTTGGGACGACGATCAATAATCGGGCGAGTGTACCGGAGTCGGTGTACCATTCGTATTATGGATATCCTTATTCATATTCATATTCTAATCCCAACGCCAATTCGTATTCGTATCTGAATACTCCTGAAACACCTATCTCTGCTATTGGACCTCCTCCTCCTGTTCCTCCTGTCCCGCCAATACCGACATTACCGAATATACCCATCGCTTTTGCGTACTCATCGGCTGGTACGACGGAGACGACAAATAAAATGACGAAAAATTCAAGGCCGAGCCCGACGGAGACAAATACGAACAGTGAGAGTGCGGATACTTCTTTTGGACAGACGTCAACGAGTGGAGGTCATAATGGTTTAGGGTCAATGACTAGTTTAGAAGAAGATGGGAATGAGCCATTCTCAACGAGTCTCTTCCCTGTAGGAAAGGTTGATTACGCCGGGTCGGGGATGGGGAGCCGGCTGTCGAGCGCAGTGACAGGCACGGGGAGCACACCGAGGCCACTCCCGAGTACGCCGACGCGGACTGATGTAAAACGTTCAGAAGAAGGATACTTTAATACTGAGGCGAAAACTCAGAATTACGATTATTATGCGTCTCAGACTGTGCAGCATGCGTTACAGCCTCATGACTTGAGTTCTGGTTCTGGTAGTGGAAAAGGAGAAAGTCAGAACCATCATCGATTCTTGCCTACGACACCTACTACGGCGGCAACGACAACTGGAGAAAGTGTTGTGCACATACACGAAGATGGAGGTGTTAGGCTTGATTTCTCTAATTCGGCACCTGTGACAAGGAGGAGGGAGCTCCCACCTCCGTATAGGGACTACGGGATTTGAGACTTAGTCGCCTAACAAAAAAAATTGTATTCTCGGTCTAGTCCGTTACGATTCCCCTGATTTTTCCTATTTTCTTGTTCCGTTTGTTGTGATGTTGTGTCTTGTCGTGTCTCATTCTCACCTCTCACCCACTCACCGCTCTTTACCGGGATTTCTGGTCTGTCTCATAGTCGTTTTTCTCCCTCTTCGTGTCGTTTTCGTTTTCGGTTCGGATTGGTAAATTTTTCGTCCCTTTTTTCGTTGGATGTGTTTGTTGGAGTTTTCTCTTTTTTTTTTCTATCTCTGTCCACTTCGCACCCGTGTTAAAAAATTCTTTTGGGTTTTCGTCCGTCATCAAAGTAAATGTCAATGTCAACGTCGTCAATAACAAATAGCTAGCTTTCTTCTTTCTTTTCTCCTCTTATTACACGTTCAATCGACTTTCTCTCTCCAGCTTTCCAGCCGTATATACCTAATTCCTGCCTCATACCACGTTCGACTATACGTACATGCAATCTTTCTCCTTCTCTTCACTCGTCCATACAAAACCTCCGTCACTCCCTTATAAACCCTTTCTTTACTCCTTACGGACCTCCCTTCCTTGCCCTTCGTTCAATTGTCTATCTGTCTACCTATCTGTTCTTACCTTTATTTACGCCCCACAACTACTATCTTTATCCCTTATCATATCACTATCATTATCTTTGCATTGTCCTTTTTTCTCGAAATAAAAATAAACTCTCTCAATACTCTTCGCTACCTCTTTCGTTCTTTTCTCTTTTTCCTGTCGTTTTTTCCTGTCGTTTTTCTTCTTCTCTTCTTTTCTTTTTACAATTGTAATCGTGTTCCATGTTCCCTTATTGTTTCTGCATAGGCATGTGTATTATACATTATACATACAGACGAATTGAATCATACAAATCAATCACAACAAATACGCATATATACAGACATACGGATATCCGAACATGAGAGATATACCGAGCACAACGTAGGGCACAATGGACATAACGGACTTGACACACGTACGTGTCGTACAATATCGACCGAGATCACCGCACAATACGGGTGATTCGAATATTTGTGTTAAGGCTCTACGTCACCTTCTAGCCACCGGCACATTGCAATATCTGCATGTATCTATGCTGCATCAGTTTGACAGGTTAAAATAGAGGAAACAAATGACTCCAATTGCAGAAGCCATTGTGGCCTATGAGATAAAACAAATCGATCGATGCGATATTTTTGGTTCGACTAATGAAAACAACCGTGGCGTATATATATCAAGTGATGAACTTACTAGAGAGTAATTAGAATTGATTTTACTACAATCAACGGTTGTTTTACCCACCCAACCACCGAAAAATCTTTGTTTGTTTCGCCGATAGTGGGGTGACGTTGCGTGTCTAATTTACATCTACTCCCGGTCCCGCATCGACGTCTACCTACGGCCGATACATAAATATATGCACTATGCATACTCACCTGTGTCCTATCCAATCGTATATCTTTACTATTATAGCAAAACACCGCCCCCCAAGTCTACTTAATCACCCGTGACTCATCACGGTGACATTTTTGTTCCAAACTCTTATCCGCGTCCATTGTCTCTTGGGTCCTTCTCCCTCCTTCTGATTTTGATTCTTTGATTGTAACCATCCAGAAAAAAAGTTCGTACTAAACTACTTGATGGCCGAGTTTGTTAGTAGGTTCTCTCCTCCTTCTAATATGACCGAACGGTAGGTTTCGGTACAATCTCAGTCTCCGGAGTCGATGTACACAACACAATATATTGTAGCGTGATTTCTCTTATTTCCGATCTCTTCTTTTGACATATTTCTGATCGTAGACAATACAGTCCTAAGTGCAAATGGGCAAACTAGAAAGAGGTGTCCGGAAATCTCGTGTCTCTCCCCTCCCCTAAGTGACTTACTCTCCCACCCCGTCAACTAGATGGCGGTTACCATGGTCAAGTTAGGTTAGATATATTAAATTATTATTATCTCGAGTCTCCGAATTTATTTTAAGAGGTTGTCCACGCTGATTTTAAACTTAAGCCACCCCTCTTCTGATTCTTTGCCGTATCTAACATGTGATTTTCCTGTCTGTGGCTTACAACGGTTAAGACGGTATATGGAAGCGTGAATGTGCGAAAGTATTATGTAATACTTCCCTTCCCTTTCCCCCAAACAAAAGTTTTGACAGATCTTCTTATTAACTATAGAGTCAGTCACCCTCTTATCAGTTTTCATCTTCATCTCCCTCTTTCTCCCTTTCTCTCTTGATTTTTTCCCTTTCCTTTTGTGTGCTTTCTTCTGAATACTTCTTGCTGGAAACTAGTTGGAGATTGTAGAAGACGGATCTGAGTTTTAATTTCTTATCCCAAAGAGAGGCAAAAGAGGACACATGACTACTACTACTAGTGCTTCGGACATAAGCGCATATGATCATCAGGAGCTCCGAAAACGAGTAACTACGAGTCATGCCAATACTAATGCAAATACGAGTAGCGCCGGGAGCAGGTTATCACACGTCTTTGATGAAGTCAAGCATGTAGAACAAGAGGCTATTGATCTTGTTAAAACTCTCACTTGGCACCAGATCGAAGAATGGCAGAAAGATAATGAATATATCGTTACCGGCTATAGGAGGTAGGTGGATGTACAAAAGAGTACGATTGGTATTTTTGTACTTGATGTACTTGATTGGATGGATGGATCGCGAAAGATTGATATTATCACCGGCTCTTATTGCCGTTGTTACTTTTTCTTTTTATGATATAAGCTGATTACTGATAATTTGTCCTCCAAATTTTTAAAAGGGTACAGAATAGCTGGAAAGGATGTTTTGAATCCTTATTTGGATGTTAGTAACATTTAACCGAATGCAGTAGATGACGTTAATGGTAGCTAACATACAATCTCATCTCTAGACCTGCATAACGAGACAGGTATGAACCCTGGCTGCATACCTCAATCCAAGTTTATACTGCCGCTAATTGGTGATCCACTTTCCCTATCGTTATCCTCTTTCTCCCTTTAGTGAACATCCACAGCCACTTATTCGGCGCGATTCTCTTTCTCGTATTCCTAATTACGAATCACTTCATCGTAGTGTTACAATACCCTACGTCAACATGGGTAGACTCAGCCATGTTTTCAGTCTTCTTGGGGTCTGGGGTCTTCTGTTTGACGTCCAGCTCGTTTTACCATATGGCTTCTTGCCATTCAGAGCATGTAAGTGATCGCCGATATTTTACTCTGTTCTTCTCCGTAAAAGAGCCTTTTTCGCTTATAAGTTCATATAATGAAATCTACCTCACTTACTTCTTTATATCTCTAGATGTCGAAAAGGTGTAATGCCTTAGACTACTCCGGGATAGTAAGTAAGTAGCAAATTCGAAAATATTGACCAGTCAAAATCTGGTATTCTAATGGAGGGTACTAGTCTTTATCGTAGGATCTTTTATCCCTTCTGTATACTACGCCTTCTTCTGCGAACCATTCTATCAGCACCTCTATATCTCAACGTTCCTAGTTGCAGGCCTTGGTAAGCTTTCCTCCCGGCTCCCCGATTCCCTACTCCCTATTTTCTACCTTTTACCCATCCACTTTTTCCTTCCGCCCTGAACGTTGAATTACCCGCTCATACAACGATCTTAGGCGCAGCGTATATTGTCCTCAATCCAGCCTACCGAACCCCCCAATATCGAGGAGCCCGTACAGCAGTCTTCATACTCCTAGGCGTCTCCTCCTCCGTCCCTGTTATTCACCTCCTCACTGAACGCGGCCTAACGTCCCTTAGGGAAGAGATGGGGCTGGACTATGTCCTTGCTTCTGGGGCATTGTATATTTTCGGTGCTTTGCTATAGTGAGTCATCTATTTATCAACCATCCTTACATCTTTATCGTTCATCAATTTTCTCCCGACACTCAAACTCCTTATAGCGCGAATAGGGTCCCAGAACGTTTCTCCCCGGGGACGTTTGACATATTCTTCGCCTCTCATCAGATATTCCACTTTATGGTGCTACTGGCTGCTTTAGCGCACTACCTATCCGTGTTGAAGGCTATTGAGCATTGGCATGGGAGTAAGGAGGGAGGCTGTTTGCTTTCGATTTAAGGAACTATTAAGTTGGTTTTGGTTTGGTTTGACTTGGTTTAGTAGATAGGTTGCATGGGTGGATAGAAAATTCTGGGTGAAGAAT
The DNA here is from genome assembly GCA_002287475.2 of Pyrrhoderma noxium. Lineage (NCBI taxonomy): Eukaryota > Fungi > Basidiomycota > Agaricomycetes > Hymenochaetales > Hymenochaetaceae > Pyrrhoderma > Pyrrhoderma noxium. Next base: position 980,764 of record CM008260.1, read on the forward strand.
TGACTTGTGGATCTGTATTTAATTAAGGGGAGAGAAGAAGGCTTCTTGGAATGTATTATAGACTAGATAAAGTAGGTACAAAATGAATACAAAGAAAAGGCAGAAGATAGTGATTTCCAGCTCTTAGCTTGTACGGTCGTAATCTCAACAATTCAAAATTATTTTTTGCAGTCAGTTTGTGCACGTAGTAAGTGTATCGGCGTTGTATTAACTTTTGTTTCTAGAAAATTAGATCTGAGATCCAAATCTTAACTCTTATAGTATCCGATCTTCATTCGGCATGAGTCATAAATGATAATCGATATATATCGTATAATATACACGTATAAACAACCAATTGCTTGCGTTTATATATAAACAGATTAAAACAGAGGTGTGTAATTAATCACTCCTTCATATCAGTCAGTACATTACATTTGGATACCGCCGGTAACTAAGTACTATAATCAACTCAACTCAATTCAACTTTAACTCACCTCGTCTCATCTCATCTCTGTTCCTCCTGCTCCTTAGGATCTGGATAGTAGTCCCGCCGGCACTTTTCTTACGGAGTATATACCTGACCATTTATTATTAAATTCGAAACTCATAATTCAAATTCAATAGAACTACTATCACTAAAAAATATTAGTATTAACAACGGGCCAGAAAATTTATCAAGAATGTCTTTCCATATTCGACCTGCTACAGAACAAGATATCGTAAGTACCCATTTATCCATTTATCCGTTTAATCATATCTTTTCTAATACACATATTCTTCCATCTTTCCATTATACACTGACTATTTTCACTCAAATCACGGATCACCAAACAAAAAGGACTCGATATTAGGCCTAGTCAAAGAATTGGTTCGTATATACTGTGGTACTGGTATGCCATAAGGAAATTCGGATACTGACTGAATCTATTAATTTGTTAATCATATCTAATAACAAATATCTACTATCCAAATCTCCCGACAATTCTGATACCTTACTCGGAAATGACATTGAAAAAATAAAAAGGCTGTATATGAGAAGGCTGAAGAGCATGCTAAGGCCACTCCAGAACTGGTATGTATCTATACTACAAATGCACTACTACCCTCCTTCCTCCTCCCCCTAATACGTGAATGTATGCATAATTTTAACTCTAATCTAACTGCATCTCTCATAATCAATACTCGATACTACGACCGCATGTCTACGAATAAAACCTCGATACTCTACAACGATCTGCGTTCCCTCAGTACAAACAAAACCTCTTCCCTTCTAACTCCTCCCCCTTCGGTCATGCTCTCCTAGCAATCTCGCCGGAAGGCATCCCAGTTGGCCTCGCTCTCTACTTTTTCAACTTTTCTACATGGACGGGTAGACCTGGGTTATACGTAAGTTTTACAAACTTATTTTTTTCTTCTTCATTCTCAGGTACTAGTACTAACATCGGGGCTAAAAACCAATAGTTAGAAGATTTATTTGTCAAACCGGAGTATAGATCTAAAGGACTGGGAAAGGCTCTCTTCGGGGAGCTTGCGAAGGTTGCTCAGGAGAAGGTACGCAGTTATGGTCTCTCAGTTCTTCCTTAGAAGGAAGAAAATTCTTATTCTAACTGATACTGATGTTTGGCATATCTATACGCCTACTAGAACTGCGCTCGTATGGACTGGTCCGTCTTGAAAGTAAGGGTGTTAATGTCAGATATCAGCTAAATTCGTTTATTCATCTTCTTCCCATTATTTAGTGGAACACACCCTCAATCGACTTCTACGAGAAGGGTCTCGGTGCTTCCCCGATGAGCGAATGGGTGGGTATGCGTCTTGAAGAAGATGGTATCGAGAACCTCAAAAAATTCTCACTTTGATCGTTTTTTGAAAAAATGCGTTTGGAAGCGTGTAATTAATAGGATATATAAATATACAGAATTATATGTGTCTGTGTGCGTAGAGATGAGAAGGAATATATGGGCGTAGTTGTACAAGTACAAGAATATGGCGTAGGTGTATATTACTAAGACCAAAAAAAGAATATCAATGGGTACGAGGCCAAAAGAATTATCGATCGAAGAGGTTGTCTGGTTGGCCTAGTTAAAAATCTATAGGTGGTGAAGGACAGCATGGGTTGCTCAGGTAAACCGTTAAACAAATTGGTTTTCGCAGCATTTTTTGAAAAGAAAAGTAGGGCTCATCGAACACTGAAATGTTTCTGTATCAACCATCAACACCTAAAAGGAAAATGCATGAAAAGGGAACAAATACACTCACTTCTTCCCTTCAAACAAGCGTCAGCCTATCTCTTTTACCCTTCCATCTCCTCCTCTCCTCCTCTTCCTCCCTGGGCCTATCAATTCTCTCCCACTTCACCGCTCTCTCCCTCTCAATCCTTCTCTCGATAGCCTCCATCTTCCTCCGCCTCTCCTTTATCAAAATTTTCGCTTTCTCCAGTCTATTGGGCGTCCACTTGCTTTTTAGTATTCTCCGTACAGCTTCTGGGCTGATACGAAAGCGTTCGGCAAGAACGGGGGTGGTGAATGTATTAGGGTCGTGGACATGAAGAGTACGAAGACCGTCCATTGCTTCGCGGGAGAGTTTGCGTGGGGGGTTCCAACCGGAAGGAAATAGTTCTTTCATACGCTCGTTGTACTTGTAGAAATACGAAAGTGAAGGTGAAGCCTTCCCAGAGTCGTTTTTGGGTTTCCCTCTAGATAAAAGGCGGTTATTGCTTTTCGTATCCTTCAATTCGTCTTTTCGTATCCCTTTTTGTTTCCCTTTTAGTTTCGTTTTTTGTTTTGCTTGTAGTTTTGCCAGTTGTCTCGCTTTTTGCCTCTCTTCTTTCTTTTCTAGTTCCTCTCTTCGTTTCTCGTTTTGTTTCTCTTTTTCTTCGTTTAATCGTTTCAGGATTCGAATACGCTCTAAGACAGTATTTCGCGTGTCCTCCCGTCGTTTTAGGATATTATGTTTGAACAGTGCACTTCTTGGAAATGTTGAATAGCTTCTTGATAGGACATTGATCTGACATATCCTAGACACGGATGTACAAAAAAATAGAGACATCTGGATGAAGATGGGGATGAGGTGGAAGAAAGACTTAATTTCTGAGTCTACACGGTGCGTGACTAGTGTGTCGATCACCATTGCATTCTGATTGAGATTCCTCTACTGGCACGCGTCAGAGTTGCATTTGCTTTTAACACACCATCATTCTCTCCTAGAAACGCTCGTGGCCTCCTCCTTTTATTGATCTCTGTCTCCTTATCCTTTCCTTTAGTAATGGCTGACTTGTCTGACGAGAAGATTTCCGAGGGTACTCGTCTTACCATTGATTTATTATCACTCCTTGAATCAAAATAACTAATCATTGAATTTCTATCTTTGTAGCATATCTGGACGTGCGGTCAGACAAGAGTGATACCAACTGGCTGCTCCTTGATTTTGAGGTACAAAAGAAATAATACTACGATTATCAATAATCATATCGGTCTGATCTATTATTGTTATGCCTATTGCAATCTTGGGCCTGGATAAAAAAACAAACTCAACTCTTAGACCGACCGTTCAGACAAACTTGTTTTGACGGCGACAGGCTCAGGAGGTCTTGCAGAACTGAAGGAGAATCTGGATGATTCGAAGGCATCCTTTGGTTACGTACGCGTCGCCTTCTCAAACGATAAGGAGGTGCGGGTCCTCCCCTTGGGAAGGGATCAGGTTATTTGAGGATAACTGAGACTGATCAATCTTAGTAGTCTCAACGTGAAAAGTTCATCTTCTTGAAATGGATTGGCAAGGGATGCAAGGTCATGAGAAAAGCTAAAGTAAGGATATATTTTAACCGAATGATTACGTTTACACATAATATTGACATTTGTATGTGTAACTAGATATCTGTACAGGCTGCAGATGTTAAGAGTGTCCTCCGCGTGTTCTCAATTGAGGTGACTGCATCCGAGAAGGACCAACTCGAAGAGGAAGACGTCGTTGATCGTTTGAGAAAGGTATGTGTATCCAGTTCCACAGTACGACAATTATCATTTTTGTTAATCGTACATGTTACTAGGCCGGTGGTGCCTCATACGACGGAGTTTAGGATAATGTAGCCAGTCTTTCTTACAATTGTATACAACATAACAATCAAATCAATCCCAGTAAATCCGTTTGGCGGATCATACCCCACCTCTCTAAAGGGCGTTTTAATAAATCAATGTCCTACGAAGGATATAGACTAATATAATTCCTTCTGGAGTTTAAACTGATATCTTTGGGTGTTTACAGCCGATCATATGGCTAGATCGGTGAATAACAATCAAGGCAACTGGCCATCATATACACAGATATTATCAGCCCATTCGAAGCTCACATGATATCTACCCCGTTGGTAATACTGAGTGTTTAATCCTTGAGATTATATCATATAAGTGAAATCTTGTCAAGTGAATAATTAAATCATACATTGATTTCCAAGCTGAAGCCACATATAATTAACTTTATCAAACAAGCTTGCGTCCATAGTCAGATAATCCACGAAGGAATATTAATCAACACGGATGTGCCAAACAATTTAAAAGGATACAGAGAACTTGGTTCATAGAAATTCTAAACAACACCAATGATGGTGGTAAGAAGTCAAGTGCTAGTCGATCGTTTTAATTACTGTACAGTTCATGCCGATCCTACGACTACTTTAGGTAATTTGAGTCACGCGTTCCCCCCTAACCATAATAATAATAACAAACTAGGCATATTTCGTCAACGACGACGCAAGAGAACTCATCCCTCGCGGTTTGTTGTAAGACGAATTAACGACTTGAAAAAAAAAAATAATTCCTTCCCTTCCTCCTAACCTCTTTAAATAATCAATCATGGACCCAGCTAAGCTCGCAAAACTTATGGCTCAATCGAGCATTCGGATCGGTGGGTTTAAATTCTTTGTTCATCTGTCTCTCTCAAATCGAACAGGCATACTGAACTTGAATTTGAACACGGTTTCCTTTGGGGTAAATGGTCTGCCGACGCACGTGTATTTGATCATATCAACACAACCCACATCACAAAATAAATACATACTTCGTATATGGGGACATCATACATACATCATGGGGTCGCGTTGATGTTTAATTTATGCAGGTGGAAAGGGAACCGTTAGGCGCAAAGTTGTTAGGAGGACAAAGGCGTCGACTGCCCAAGATGACAAGAAGTTGCAGACTGCGCTCAAGAAACTAAATGTCCAACCAATCCCTGGTGTTGAGGAGGTCAACATGTTCAGAGAGGATGGAAATGTCTTGCACTTTACTGCGCCGAAAGGTCTGTATTGGATACCTATATCTACATTTACATATAATGCCGGTTATGATGAGATGCTAATTACTGATAACATTTTATTTATGTGTGACTTTGATATATCTTGCGCGCATACATGATTTGATGGCTCCCTGTTTGATTATGTTGGATATTGGGTTATGCTTCTCTAGTGCACGCATCCGTCGCATCCAACACCTTCGCCATCTATGGTACCGGTAACGTCAAGGAGCTCACCGAACTCGTCCCTGGAATCCTCAACCAACTTGGACCTGATTCTCTTGCTTCATTACGAAAACTCGCGGAATCATACCAGGCTATCCAAGGACAGCAGCGAGCTGGAGCCAACGCAGAAGCTGAAGATGACGACGACGTCCCCGACTTGGTTGAGAACTTTGATGTTGAGGAACAGTCGAAAGCACTTGAGGAACTTAACTAAGAGGATGTTGATGAGGATTAAGGGAATTGAGGCTGAGATATGAGGAGTGGGGTGGGAGCTGGAGGGTGAGAAGATGAGAGGAGGGAAGGGCTTCATTCTTCTTCTGTACGATCTATAAAATTTGGGCAGTGGTCGCGATTTTCTTGAGATGGGAGGGCCTTTTGTTTTGTTGTACCAAAAGAATTGATTGAGAAGTGCAATGCATGTGTGTGCGGGTTGGTGACGGTGAGGTGTATGCGTGCGTATATATAAGATGATATATCTCTATCTCATGATAGCTTTTCCTTCGATATTGGTAGCAATTTCTATACTTTTTTTGAATCGTTTTTAAATCCTCATTGTTCATCGTGGAGTGCTGTTCGCTATTGAACATCTCTTAAAACTGCCCTTTGCAACCTCCATCTGTTCTCCTTCATCATAAATATCTCATGCCAAACAATCGTGCTTATGTATGATATTGTACGAGGCCTTGATTAATCATTCTTGTGACCAAATATATAATGATGAAAGACAAAAAAGGTGAACAGAAAAAGTTCAGAAAAAGGAAAAAATATATGACTGCCCCTCTGAGGCTCGAACTCAGGACCTTGTGATTGCTTATATAAGTAACAGTCACACGCTCTAACCAACTGAGCCAAGGGGCACATGTTATTTTGGGTGTTTTTGACGTTCATATTCTGTTAAGCTATAATGACCGTAGATTCTGAAAATACTGAAATGCGGAATGGATTTTTAAAATTAAAATTAAATGTCAGTCAGGGTAATTGGTGGGGCAGAGCCGAGAGGGGTGGGTGAGTCAGCAGGGCAGGGTCCATCGCTTGTTGGGCCTGTTGGTGAATGGAAATGCTTTTTTTTTTATAATAATAAATGAGATTTGAGAATTTAGTTTTGAGGAGCTTACTGTTTAGTTTTAGGTGTATATATTATTTCGATGTTACAGGATTTTCTACTATTTTTCCTTACACATTCACACACATTCGAATCATCATCATCATTGACGCCCAATATAAGACTGAGAGGAGTCGGAAATTAAATCGTAAGTGTCAGCTACCGTACAATATAAAGACTAGTAAGTGTGTTTTACTATTACTATTGTTAAAATTATGTTCTTTTCAAATAATATCATTGTTCTTGCATATTAAATATTATACCAAATAGTCTATATTCTTGGATTATCGACCCGACCCATTGAAGAAAGAGGTCTTTTTAACCGGAATAAAATAAGTACTCGAACACCGATATTTTGTATTTCTTCATAATCATTTTCGAGATTGATGGGTGATTTAGTTGATTCGATGCAGGAGAGGGATGAAGGATAGCGCTTCTTCTTCCATTCTTCTCCCCCTTTCTTTCTTTCGCCTTCTTTTTGTTGATTGGTGGTTTAGTTTCCTATTTAGGTTCTTCTAAGTATTGTTTTTACCGACCCTAGAGATTAATGGGAATTCTGTATATGACGTGGTTCGTTTGTTTGCTTTTCGGATGGAACCAAGCAAAATGAATCTGAAAGCGGAAATAACTCGAAAGAAAATGAGACAATGAAGACAATGCTCAAACTTACGGCCTCGAGCACACAAAATTAATGTTGAAGTTGGTCTAAAAGCTTTATTATTTGATATTTATCTGAAAGACTACGCTTGCTACAATATACAAGTAGGTATGATACAAGGTATGAGTATGATACAGAACTCCCATACATATCCATAAGATAGACTACATAAAGGCATGGTTAATAATTTCATATATCCATGAAAACAAGATCAGAAAAAACAAACAGCATGACCATGAGACTATAATAAGTAATGAAGAAATAAGAGTCCAATTGATTTTCCAGGGGGTGTGGGGAGGAAGGGTAGGGTAACCGAGATGCCTTGCAAAGCGTCGAAGAAATTGTCTGTCCATATCCTTAAGCCGTGCTACTATCAAAGACAAGGGCTGTTAGAAGGGTAAGAGATCGAAGCCGTTGAAGCCGTCGAGTCGCGGCGCCGGCGACTACTCTTACAGACCACTGTGGAGTCTTCGATTTTACAACTCGAAGCACGACTGACTATCTTTTGTTCAGTAGACGTATATCTAGGCTTTCCAGTGATCGGCTCCTCTATGAGTTTTTTCCTGCGCTTGGATATAAGAGTCTTCGTTCTGGCGCACCCGTGGGCGCCTTCGAACTCGGCTTTGAGCAGATATAAGGCGGCAGCGTTGAAAGCCTCAGGAGCGATACTATCGCGATCATAGGCGTGTATTAAGGCCTTGAAGCACAAAACAAATTCTTTTGAACTAGAGCCGCCGCATCTCTGAGCGTCCACTCTTGGGCTCCTTGCCAACATCATGGAGGATGACCCCGCACGCTCCTTAAGCGTATTGATGTACAAGTCGATTGATGCCTTGTCGACAGGTACCTGCAGCTCGGCATAGTGTTCGGTTTCTTGAGACTCCCCGTAGTCATTGGGGTCTTGAGATTCCCCATAGTCGTTGGAGTCTTGCGACTCCCGCAAATATTCCTGGTTTTCGTGTACAGACTCAGATTGACTTTGGCCCTGTGACATAACAGGAGCAGATGGATGGTGGTCTGCGCCATTGTGACCTACACTCAGAGTCGCTTCAATTGCGCGATCTATATCTGCAATTACAGTGTCCGAGTCGTCGTCGTCGTCGACGGCGACCTCTTCCTGGGTGCTGCGCTCTCCAACTTCGACGTTAGGGCACCCCTCGGCGGCACTTGTCCTGCTGGCGTTGGAGTTCTGAGAACCGGGGAGGGGTGGAATGTTAAAATAACTAATGGGGGAGGGGACGTCGACGAAGTGATCCGACTCGAAGTCAAATCGAGTGTTGCCGCCAATGCCGTATCCAAGTAGTAATGAGGCGTCTCGGAACTCTTTGGGGGTCTGATTAGACCCGGTTGTGTCCTGCGAGCCAGATTCTGACTCGTAGAGATCGGCTTGTATGTTATACTTCGGGGTAGGAAGGCGGAGACCTCCGTATCTCGGGCGAGTGAACGACATTGTTATGATTTAGAAATTGGAATAAGAGATTAAAGAGATTGTTTGTGTTGGTTATAGCGTTGGAAGTAGTAGTTGATATAAGAAGGATGGTGATGGTGAAGACGGGAGGTGAAGACGGGGATGAGAGGTTGAGGGAGAGAGTATATTGCTTTTTTAATACTAGACGAGCCATTGAGAACCACCAAATTTCAATAACAACAAAACAAAACAAAACAAACAAAGGGCGTGTAAGCGTGGGATATATGAACAACAATGGTTACTGTGTTCCATATCCCTTCTTTCTTTTTTCTCATTATAAATAGCGGTATCACCACCACCTCGAATCCGCCTAGAACTCTATAGAGAAAAAAGGATGAAAGGAAGAACGTGGCAACAGCCTTTTTGACTGTGAATAAAGAATGAAATAAACTCCGCACCTCGGCATGGTTTAAACGAACTCATTCGAAGAAATATAATCTGTACACACTTTCCAAATTAGAGTTGTAAAACCACTCTCGCTTCTTTTGCTCTTTGTAATATATACCCGAATAGGGGGACCTAGGCAAACCACACAATGAGATATCGCGCCGAAAATACCCTGGCTCACCCCTATTATTATAGTCTTTCTGTCGGTTACCATTCCATTCATTCACCGATACTCGGATCGGGCCAGTGCAATTTACAAAAAAATATGGTTATATTATTCTTTGTCCTTCTTTTGAATTTTAGTTTACATTTTATACTCGTGACTAACTGGAGTAATGGAGGGCTCCGCGGTATAACGTACAATTTTACGATGCGCGTATAAATTTGCCCTTGTGCGAATACGCTCGTACCGTAAGGCGCATAAGGCGTATAAGGCGTATAAGGCGTATAACGTTGGAAACGCATAAGCACTCTATATGAGAAATATTAAGCATTGATTTATTCCATCTATTATGCATCTTCAGTGGTGATAAGGTATCTAGGAATACCTACGAAGTACATAATTTTCTCAGTTATTAACGTTTATACACGGGGCTAGGAACAATATTATGTAACACAAAACAGTCACACTTTGTCACCAGTAACCCTTTTTCGAGAAATAATTTCTTATTAAAACCCTATCTAAAGAAAATACTCGAAAGGGTCAAGTTTCTTGGATGAGATATAGAGCCTACTTATACTTTTATCGAGTGCCGTATAGGGCATATGAAGTCTCGAAATTTCTTTTCAATAATATATACGTATACTGCCGCATACCATTTAAGGCGTATCTCATACACTCCAAAAACTACACCGCGGGTTTCTAAAGCGGCGGGGCAACCGTACTCTCGTATAAGTAGATCACTTACTATGCGTATGTGGGTTTTTTCTACCTCGGCTTCCATCTATACATAGAGGTAATCACTAAAGTCTAAATTTAGAATAGGGGCGACCAAACGTTAATTATTTGATATCAGCTATAGAGGCTCGAATGGTGCAATTATTCTCTCTTGTTATTGTTTCAAAGTTTTAAAATTGATGTCGCTCTCAAATATTCCTAGTCCTGCACTGTATAGTCTATACTCTTGATTTATAGGCTATTAAAAAGAGGTTCGTGAAAGCAAAATAAATACTTGATTCCGATATCTAGTATTGTTCTTTACTCGTATTGAGACTATTAGAGGTGAATTCAGCGCTTTGTCCCTGGTCAGTGGTTTCCCATCTAATTTATCTTCTTTCCATTGTTTCTTCCCCCAGGGATCGATGGGGATTCTATTTGAGATATGATATGTGACACGAACTTTTGACTTTTTTTTCGGATGGAACAAAGCAAAATGAGGCCGTAAACGAAAGTAAAACGAATAGAAATGATCAAAGTAATACCCAAAGCTGAGAAAAGGGGCTCCCGTTGATAGGCTCAACCCTAAGACTCGAGTCTCACTAGCTCACTTCCATTTTCGTTTGACATAGTAAATTAAATCCCTTAGATATGCTATATCCATACACTCCTTTTTGTACGCTTTCATTCTCTGAACTTACGGTATATGAGCACATGACACTCTGCCTGAAGGAGACGAACTACACTAAAGTTGAACTAAAGGGTCTATTGTTTGGTCTGGGAATCATTTGGAAGTCTACGCTCTCTACTATTTGCGAGTAAATGATGATATAAAATTGGTAAACATATATTACATTAAGGCATGGTTGATAAGCTCATACGTCCATAGGTACAAAATCAGAAAAAAAAATGATCATGAGATTATAATAAGTAATGAAGAAATAGGAGTCCAATTGGCTTTCTACGGGGATACCTGCGGTTTCCTACAAAACGTCAAAGAGGCCGTCAATCCTATTCTCAACTATAATTTCATCAATGACAAGGGCTATTAGAACGGTAAGAGATCCGGCTAGCATGAAAGTCATAGCTACCTAATTGCGCTGGCGAACATGGTGTCGGGCTTCCTTAGACCTTCCGGCTTCACAACTGGCGGCACCCTCCCTACTCCCTTCTTCGGAAAAAACATGTTTTTTTTGCGTTTTATAAGTCGTAACGTTTTTCTGGTCCTCAAACTGACTTAGTATCTCCTCTAGCTCCCTACACTCCGCTCTAAGCAGATATATGTGGGCTTTCAATCTATCTTCTTCTGAGACTAGTTCATTCATTGCAGCTCTGCGAAGTAGCTTAAATCCAAGTGAAAGCGGATCGTTGCTTTTATTTTTTCTCCTCATAATCCTTCCGTCCGTTACAGGGCGTGATCTTGCCCTGGTTCTGGCGGGCTCCCTGGCTTCATTGAGAGGAAAATCGCGTACCATTTCAAAATCGGCGTCATCGTTCGTTTCCTGGGACTCCTGGATGCAATCTTGGTCTTCGAGAGCGGCTGGAGGGGATGGCAAGTAAGATATGATAGATATGGTTCGCTTTAGTTTGGTGTCTCCGTTATTAGAAATCCGGCCCGTGTCATGGACCCCTTCTTCCCCGCCTCCATGAACCGTATTACGATCATCTTGGTCGTTGACAATCACTTCTTCTTGTACCTGTGCTCCGATACCATCAACCTGTTGATCAAAAAAATCATTCACACTTTGACTGTAATCGTCCGGATCCTGACCCACCACTGGTGCTTCTACACCCTCGACCACGACATCGTGCGCCAACGTAGGGAAATATAGTCCCGCTGGTAAGTTGTTTATATCATCTGTCAGGCTCAACAATTTGTATTTATCGTCAGACATTGTAATAACGAAATGACCCGTTCAAGAGGAAGAGATGGATCGTGTTGTTTATAAGCCGGGAGTAGTAGTTGAGGTAAAGAAGTGAGTGAGGAAGAGGATGGGGGAAATAGTATACTCCTTATATATCCTGAGTGGTTCCAGCTTGCCGAGAACAACCCTTTTTTAATGATAATGAAACAAAAACAAAACAAACAAAGGGCGTGTAAGCGTGGGATGTAACAACACAGGTTACTATGCTCCACATCGTCTAATCAATTTTTATTTTCTCATTGTAAAATAGCGGTATCACCACCACCTCGAACCCACTCTTTCTAGCTAAAAGAAACCTGACCATATGAAAAAAAAAGGAAGAAAGGAAGAAGACGGCAACAGCTTTTTTGATTGTGAATAAAGTCTGCACCTCGGTTTGGTTAAGCGAGCTCCTTCAGAAGATTATAATACGTTCAGACTTTCCAAATTAGAGTTGCAAAACCACACTCACTCCTTTTGCTTTATGCCAGCTATGCCAAAATAGGAAGGCCTAGATGGTTCACATAATGATAAACTGCGTAAACCCTGGTCCATCCTTATTATCATTGTCTTTCTTCTCATCACCATCTCATTCATTCATCGATTAGGGCTATGGAAGCTCGCTTAGAGTATAATCACATTATTCTCCGGTCTTCTTTTTAATTTATCCTACGTTTGATACACACGAGGCGAGAAAAAGGAGGGTCGTTTCGCTAGCCCGTCCCCAAAATCATTATCAACATAACTACATGACAGAGATTTAAGATCCGACTGCGCAACATGAGCCACTTGGCATTTCTTCTTACTTGATTCGGAAAACCAGAAAACAAGGCCCGAAATCCAAAAAATGAATGATAATCTCAATTGATGTGAGCTCGTTCTAAATCCTCGATTTATGGCGAGCCACCTTTCTTCGTTACAAAATTTTTTTCACCCAGATGTCGGAGCTCTTTAAGGTATATACACCGCTAATATCTGCTCTTAAGCTTACTAGCCTCTGTGCGGCCCAGATGTAATGTATATGTGACCTTCTATTCGACGCCCCACAACCATACGTTAATCATTACCACCACCACAGTTCAACTACCAGTAATTATATCTCAGCTATCATCAAGTGTATCCAATATATAAAGTTCTAAAAGGTGCGGCAGTCCATATACTGTGAAAGAGATGCCATGATAACTATTGTTTATTTATCCCTTTGTTTTTAGGGCCTTCGTTGAGCTTCGTTGAGAACATGTACAATGTTACTTATAAGTATATCCATACGAGTCATTAAACCTATAGGTATACCCTAAGACTAGCAGGATATTATGGCAGCCATATATAGACGATGTAACACGATAAGGCGTAATGAGGAATGCACACAACTACGAAACCACTAACTAAACAAGAACCACAAGAACAACATCATTCTTCGTACAATTCCTATGGGCCCATATCCACTACCCATTTCTTGAAGCTCGAGGATTAGCCTTCACATAGAAGAAGGGGTGGACTTGATTTTTCTGGAAGTGAAAGACATCAAATGAGCATGGCAAAAGACATATAAAGGGAAAAAGCATTGGTTTGGACAATTTCGAATCACGTTACATAAGATGCTCCTTCTCTTTCTAAACCTCGCATATTTTTATCAAAAACTTTATATATTACGTTAAGGATAAAATTTTATGTGCCCCTTGGCTCAGTTGGTTAGAGCGTGTGACTGTTACTTATATAAGCAATCACAAGGTCCTGAGTTCGAGCCTCAGAGGGGCAGGTCTTCTTTTGCTTCTCTCGCCTACCCCTCCCCTCTTCTCCCCCGCCTTTTTTTTTACCTTTCTTAAGTCAAGTACCTTTTTTCCTTCTCACTACTTTACTTACCTCTCTCTCTCTCTCTCTCTCTTGAAAACTACTGCGGCTTCCTTGGAATCTTTTCTTCTGTCTTCTTTTGCGTATATCCTTACCTACACTTTTTGTTCTTCTCGTGTCATATACGTACTCTTCTCACCAGTTATTCTCTACCCCCTTTTCGGAAGTAAAAAGCAAAAAAGCAAAAAGGGCAAGAAAAAACTAGATTGATACAAAAACACACATACGTTTACAAAATAAGATAATCAAAACCAGAATCAAAGTCAGAAAATCACAGCCAAAAAAGACACACAACATAACGACATAACGAAGGTCCCATCAAAAAAAAAGTGGGGGTCGTCAAGAAAAAAATAAGCTCGTTCGTTCGTTCGAGAAACGTCATAACCACGAACACTGAGAATCCGGAATCCGGGACCTAGTACCTAATCCGTACCCCGGCCCAAATCCGAATCCGAATCCAAGTCCAAAACCAAAACCGAACCTCCCCAAAACAGCAAAGCTGTCAAGAAACACCACGGCCATCAGCACTACCTACTTCTAAGCTACTAAGTACAAATCTTCGCAACACCAATCTCATACAAAAACCGAGGAGGGGCTATATCATCATCGTCCTCATCATCGTCTAATTTCTTAGTATATAGCGTATCATGATGAGGTTGGGGCATAAGTATGATCATCGAAACGTGTATTTGTGTCTGCGTTTGTTGTTGTTGTTGGGTAAGCGCAGTCGAGGTTGTGGATAGAGCTTTTTTGGGTGGGCGGAGGTTGCTATTACTGTTATTGTTACTGTTATTGTTATTGTTATTATTGTTATTATTGTTGTCGTGCGGCGAGCCTAGCCGTAAGGGTAATGGTATTGATGAGAGAGTAGATGTGGATATGAGACTTGCGGCGAGTGGCTAGTGTGGGGTAGAAGGGTAATTATGTAAATCCTAGTCAGTATTCAAATCACTTTACTTTCACTTTGAATCAGATAGCCAAGAACGAACAAGCAATAATCACAATTATGAATTATGAATCATAATGGTAAGAGATGTGGAGGGAGTGCATGAAGAAGAGAGAGAAGAGGGGGGGGAGGCGGAGTTGAGGGGTCGCGTATATTCAAATTCAATCTTTAGACGCTCTCCAAGACTCACCTGCACGTTCTTCCAATCACAATCCTGCTGAACCATAGCCCACTTCTCCTTCTCCTTCTCTTCCAACCCCTTCAACGGATTCGGATTCGGTAATTTCTTTTCATTATTATACTGTCCCTGCAACTGCGTCTGCATCTTCATCTGCATCAACACCTTACTCCTCATCTCCCCCCACCTCCACTTCCCATCAACATAAACATCCCATATCCTCGGCCTAACCTCCTCCAACCTCTTCTCCCTCACCTCATCCAACACCCCATACATCATCCTCCGCCTCCTCGAGATGTACCTCTGAGTCACCGAGGCGAGCGTGAGACACACAACGAGGATAGCGACGAAGGAGAATCCGAATATGAGGCTGTTTTTGTTCGGGTTGTCGGATCCACTGTTACCGCCGCCGCCGAAATTGTTGTTGTTGTTGTTGTTTCCGTTGTTGAAGTTGGTGGAAGAGGAGAAGACGTGGGTGAGGGTGGTGGTGGTGCCCCCGCGGGTAATGGTGAAGGTGGCTGTTGTTGAAGACATAGCTCGTTAGTGTTTGTTTGGGGGGTATGTCGAGGCGTTATCTATCCTTCTCCTTTGGGCGTCTCAAAGAGAGGAGGCAGTAGAGGGAGAGGGTGGGGTATAATGTTGATACTACACTAAGCAGCTCCGACGATGGCAACAACAACCGCAGTAGATAGCAACAGGCAGTAGAGGAGTGGGGGGCGTGTAAGCCTAGTCTAGTCTAGCCTAGCCCAACCTTGACGCTCGACGTTTGACACTTGACGTACAGAGTCAGAGTAGGGAAGAGAGGCAGAGGCAGAGACGAAGACGGAGAGAGTTGCGGCAGCGGTAGCGGCAATAACCCACAATCATTCTCCTACCTTAATAAACGAATGGAAAAAAAAGGGTATTTAAATCGGCATATATATATAAATATACATCTAAGTGTGTGTAATTGTGTGTGTCAATTGTGTGTGTAATGTGTGATCCGTATGTATTTATCTGGATTGCCGCGCCCTCCCTACTTCCGGATATATAGTGGGTAAAGTCCTTCCTTTTTATGTGTGAATAATAGCCGTTATCAGTACGTACATACATACGTGCGGGGGGCGGAAGGAGCGGGCGGACGATTTTGGGAATAGGCTTGAGGATTTTTCTTTGGGCTTGGGATGAGCAAGGGCGAGGAAAAGCGGAAGGAGTCATTTCAGAAGGTCACGCATGTAAATTGATAAATGATGTATGCAGGGATGCTCAGAACCAGAACCGGGATAGATAAAGATTGAGATGTGGATCTCGTCCGTTCCTCCTTTTTTCCTTGGGTTTGATGAGGTAAGCTTGAAGCTTAATTTGTTATATGGTAGGACGCCGATCTTTCGATCTCTTTTAAGCGGCCGTATTGGTAGTTCTGGGTCCAGTTCTTTATTTATTTAATTACTTGATTACTTATTTATTTGCTCATTCATTCACTTATTTACTTGAGCTTGATTAATGTTAAGAGCGTAAATTCGAACTTGAACTATAAGTTATCATAATTTCCTAAGCCAATCGGATTCAAAAGTTATTTTGTCTCGTATTGGGTTTTGGGATATTAAACATTAACATTAACATTAGAGAAAAAGAGAAAGAGTAGCATGAACGAATAAACTGAAATAGAACTAAATCTAATACCGAAACCAAAGCTGAGACTAAAACTGATACTAAAACTACTGCCAAGGCCAAAAACTAAAAACTAACTAAAGAAAAAAGCATATACAGATACATGTACAGATACAGTGTATAAATACGACAACGTACTGCTGCGCATAGACCCACCAAATCACCCAAACAAAACCAAGAAACACCAAAAATACAGAAAGCTCCAAGAGTAAGGCCGAGAGGAAAACGAGAGGAGAACGAGAACGGGGGGGGGGATGGGGGCGTACGTCTATATTTCCGTATGTCCAGTTTGAATGAATACCGAAGCACGAATCCAACTGAATCACGTATCAGGTATCACAAATTCACCCATCCACCCATCCACCCATATATCCGCCCCACACCAAAACATCAAAACATCAAAACACCGAAATCGCCTACTACTACCGTCTCGAAACCGCAACATCAGCCACACCCAACAACAAATCCCTATTTCTCAGCCCCGACCCCCCACCTCCAACGAATCCAACGCCTCCAACGCCATCATCATCCGTACTCCCACCCCCACTCGTACTCGAATAAGACACGGACGACTGCCTCGAAGGCATAGAAATGACGACACTTACTCTTAAATGCCGCACTCCCAATCCCGATCCCGATCCTGGTCCCGGATCTTCGTTTTGGAGGGCCGTACTTTTATGTTTTATGTCTCCGTTTGCGTTTATGTTTCCGTTTGTGTTTGTGTTTGTGGTCATAGTTGCATGAGAAATGGGATGAGAAGCAGGATTAGAATGTGAAGGAGGACTAGAACGTGAAGGAGTAGAAGGAGAATTAGAAGGAGAATTAACATCCTCTCTTCTTCGCCAAAACAATCGCCATCGTCGACTACGGGCAGTCGAATTACTCGGGTCGGCCGTAGTGGCTGTAGTAATCCAATTCATATCCGCATTCGAGGCAGAATTAGGGCCAGTGACGGTGGTCGAATTAGGATTAGGGTCAGAGACAGGGCCAGAGTTAGGGACAGAAGTAGAAGTTGAGCCAGGAACAGCAGGGCCGATTTGAAGATTATCCGGATTTATCGTAGTAGTAGCAGTAATAGCAGTAACAGCAGTGGTAGGTGGAGTAGGAGCGGATAAATATAAAGCTTTTCCGAATGTTTGGCTTGGCGGGAGATATTCCGCGGAGAGAGGCTGACGTAAGCGGGCAAGAGTGCGTGGGAATATGCGTGTAAGTGCGAGCGGTTAGATTACGGACGGACGACAAAGATAAACGAAACGGGATGCTCAAAGAAAAGTGTGCGAAGAGAGGAAGAGTTGAGAGAAGAATTGGGAGAGGTATTGGTAGATATTGATGAATAAGGGTAAGGTTCTGGTCTCTTGTTCTGGTTCAAGTTCTGGCTCTGGTTCTGGTTTAGAGTCTCTTCTTTTTTTTCTTTTCCGATTATTCTGGCAAGAGACGAGAAACAAGAGACGAAGACTCGGAAGGACATGAACGAAACGAACAAACGAAAAGGAATAAAGAAAACGGAAGCTTGAACTTGGTTAACAATCAATAAAAAAAAGACTCACTTTCAAATCTCTCCAACTTTTCCACTTGTCATCTCCATCTCCTCTACCCCTCCTCTCCTTCTCCTTCTCATCTTTACTTTTCTCCTTACTCTTGGAAATATTATTATTATTATTACTTCTATTCCGCGCATCCGCAAACGACAAATGAACATCCCACAACTTCGGCCTCGGACCAACCTTCACCTTCATCTTTCTCCCCCCTCCCCCTCCCCCTCCTCCTCTTCTCCCTCCTCCTGCCCCACCTCCTAGTCTTATTCTTCCTTCATCACCATCCCCGCCAACCCACCCACCAGCCCCACCAACCCCTCCCTCCCCATCCGGCGGGAACAAAAACACAGCACTCCGTCCTAAGACAGCCATACCACGTCCCTGTCCCTGTCCACTTCCGAATCCATACCTCGACCGCGTGTGGTTTCCTCTGGCGGCGACGGCGGCGCGGCGCCACCAGCACATGAGCACGATGCCTGCTATGAGCATACCGGAGAGGACGAAGGCGGGTATGAGGGGCGTTGAGCCTGAGCCTGGGCGGGGGGTGAAGGGGAGGGTTTGTTGGGGGCGGCGGGGATTGTTGAGATTGGGGGCGGGGACTGGGTCGGGGAGGTGCTGGTTAGGGAGGATGTTGTGGTTGGGGAGGAGGATGGGGAGGTAGAAGTGGTTAGGGAGGTAGAGGCTGGAGAGGTTGAGACGGTCGATGTGCTTAATGTTGTTTGGGTTTGGGAAGCCATGTGTAGGGCATATCGTTTATGGGTTTTTGTTTATGGGTTCGTTTGTTCGTCCGTTTCGTTTCGTTCGAGAGATGAGACGAGAATGGAGGTTTTGGATTCCTGGTTTATTTTAGGGATTCTAGACTTGGAACGGTAAGGTAAGGTAAAGTATGGTATAGTATAGTATGGAAGGAAGGGGGAAGCCAAGTTACGCTATAGGATGTGGGCTGTGGTCGGTGCGGAGTAGAGTCAGGAAGGGCACAACGAATAGCGAAGGGCGAGAGGAGAGGAGTGAGGAGCGAATAGCGGAGGATGAACGTCACCGGAGTACAGAGTACAGAGTACAAAACACAGGGCAGCAGAAACTCGGAACACAGAGCACAGTAGAGCCGGACCTCCTCTCTCCGTGCGCATGAGAAAGAAGAAAGGAAGGAAGCGGAGAAGAAAGGAAGAATAGAAAAAAAAGATGGGGGAAGTTAGTAAATAATCAAATAAGTAAGTTTAGAAGATTCGAGTTGAATGAGTAAGTGAGTAAGTGAGTAAGTGAGTCAGTGAGTTAGTGAATAACGGGGAGGAAAGGGATTGGGGAGGGGGGGTGTAAAGGAAGCACTCCCTACCTGCCGGACTATTACTATTACTATCACTACGTACAAATCACTACCCACTCACCTACCCCTACTTATATTAATAGAAATACTTATATTACACCACTGCTCTGATATGGTAGGTTATGCGTCGATAGGTCGCTGATTTGGATTTGTGTGATTTATGATTTGTGATTTAGATTGATCTCCCTGGACCTGTACGTATATATACATGTATATTTATGCGTGTGTGTGTATACGTTTGTCTACTCAGATACCAAATGCGAATATTCAATATATATGGGGTTGTACGAGAGCGAGAGAGAGAAGGTTTTTGTTCTGTCCTTTTCGTATCGATTCGTACACCCCCCCCCTCCCCCGTGCACGAAAGGCGGTCCGAGTCAGGTGTTCAGGCGTTAGGTGTTCAGTCGTCAGGTGTGATCACGCCCACACACTCACACACATCCACATACCCACACCTACACCTACATATCCACACACCACGCCACCATCAAAAGTCAAAGCCGGAATCATGACACGACGCGACAGTATATGGTAGCTATAGACTACAGACTACAAATACAGATACGCATACCTGTTTCACCTTTGGTTGCTACTTACATGTTGTATGTATAACGTGTGTTAGGTTACTGCTATTACTATAATTAGATTGGTTCTCACGTAGAGGCGTGTGTTGAAGGGAGAGGAGGGTGAGTGTTTCGTATGTATGTGGGTATGTGGGTATTTGTGTATCTATCTATGCCTATATGTATTTATGTAATTATGTATCTGTGGTTATGTGGGCTACGCGGTTATGTGGCTGTGTGGCTGTGTGTTTGTGTATTATGAGTTTACGAGATATGGAAATATATGGGAGAGATAAATTAAATTATGTATTTCGAGTTTACGAGATAAGGGAATATATAGGAAATTTAGAGTGCTTTACCGCTTGGACTAAGAGGATGTGGTACGCAGAATGCGGAATGAGGGACGAAAGATGAAAGATGGAAGACGAAAGACGAAAGATGAAAGATGTAGAATTGGGGTATTGGGAGTCCGGGAATGGTTATTTGGAATTTGGAATTAGGGATTTGGAAGTAGAAGTAGAAGTGACAAAGGGAGAAAAATCAGTGAAAGTGATGAGGGTGAGGAATTGATACCGGGGGGGGGGGAAGAGGGTGAGTACGTGTACGAAGATGGAAATGGAAATGGTGATAGTGATAATGATGGAAATAGTGATGGAAATATGGATGGTGTTGGGTGATAATGACGGGTGATAGAGATGGGGGTGATAGGTGAAAGGAAATGAGAAAAGGAAATAGAAAGCAAGGAAAATGGTGGTAGACGAGCCTTATTTGGAAATATATTTTTTTGATGCTTAATGTTTGTTGTTTGATGTTTGATGTCTAATTTCAATTTTGGATAATTAATTGATTGGTTCATTTGTTGGTTAGGTGGGTTCTTATACGTCTGTGTGTATGTATTTGGGCATGTGTGTGCTTATGTGTGTACTTATGTGTGCGTAAGCGAGACGTAAACTTAGACATTGACGTACCAAGATACTTGTTCATTTGACTATACTCTCATTTAATTTGAATTGATTGATACTTTAGTTGATTGATTGAATAATTGATACCTTCGTCTTCCGTCTTCCGCCTTTCGTCTTTTATCTTTCGTATTCGTATACCATAGAAGTTAACAAAAACACAGAACAATACATAACACAACACAACACAATTCAAACAGACAAACAGACAGACAAATAACTGTATAATACATTTATACATACATACAGTCGAATAGAGGTACAAGATTCTAGTACGACAAGGACGGGATTCGGTCTCGGCCTCAGCTTCAACCTCGACCCCAACCTCAACTTTAGCCTCAACCCCGACCTCGACCCCAACCGATACGAAACAAAGTCGAAGCCACTCACTTACTCTACTTCCCCCCCCTCCCTCCCTCCATACTTTCCTCTCTCCCCTCCTCTATCCTACCTGACCCGTTTCAGTTCAGATCTCGCGGAGGTTTGATGTTTGGTATTTGATGTTTAATTTCAAATTTAGTTAAATGATTGATTGATTCGTTCGTTTGTTCGTTTGTTGATTGATTGGGTTAGGTGTGTGGATGTATGAATACGTGTATGTGCATGTATTTGGGTATGTATATATGTGCTTATTATGTGTGGGTATGTGTGTGTAAGCGAGACGTAGACGTAGACATATTGACGTACTAAGATACTTGTTCATTTGATTATACAATTATTTAATTCAATTATTTGAATTGATTGATATATTATAATTGACAGGATTATACTTTCGTCTTTTGTGTTTTTTCTTTCATATTCGTATACCATAGAAATTAACAAAAACACAGAGCAATTCAAACAAAAAAACAACAACAAATAACTGTATAATACATTTACACATACAGTCGAATAGGGGTACAAAATTCTAGTACAACAAAGACGGGATTCGGTCTCGGTCTCGGTCTCAACCTTGACTTCAACCTCGACTAAACTCAACCTCAACAAAGTCGAAGCCACTCACTCACACACTTACTCTACTCGCTCACTTACTCACTTTCTTCCTCCTCCCCCCCTCACTACCCTATCATATCCTCTCTCCCCTCTCTATCCTACCCGACCCGACCCGTTTCAGTTCAGTTCAGTTCAGATCTCGCGGAGTTTAACACCCACTCGGCACCCGACGGGTTTTCGTAAGAATCCTTCTCTTGTTTCGAGCTATAGCAATTCCGGGATACGATGGGTTATGGATTGAGATTGCGATGAAGCCAAGTGAGATTGAGATAGAGATGAGATGGGTTTGAGACGGCAATACGTTTACGACCGAAATGGATAAAATGCATTAGTTAGTTAGTTCTAGGCATCCAAGAACACAAGAATATACATGTATATATAGACGGGTAGAGAGAAGGGGGTAGTTTATGAACTTATGACTCAAGACTTAAGACGTACCTCTTTATCTGGATCCTCAAGAACGAAATGATACCTCCTAAAAAGAGATGCGACGATAATAAGGAGTTCCATGTTCGCCAAGTTACGCCCCACACAGGCTCTGAATTTATTATTAGGATTAGGATTAGGATAAGAAGAAGAAGAAAATAAAAGAGGTTGTCAGTCAGTATACCCGCTCCGATTGTTGATTGATTTTGTTTATAGAGATAAAGTGGAATGAAAATGAGAACGAAAAAAGAAAGGGAGGAAGGAAGAAATATAGCCACACCCCGTCTTTCTATCCTTCTAGCCACTCCATCCAACCAGCCAAACATAAAAAGACGGAGATAAAACAACCCTCCCCACTAAAAAACAAACAAACGAAAGCCACCCACCTAGGCCCATACGAAAACGGATTAAACCCCCTCCCCAACCCACCCTTCTCCGCCCCTTCCTTCTCCGCCCCCTCGCCCTGTCCTTGCTCTGAGCCCTCTAACCACCTCTCAGGCCTAAACACATCCGCATCCTCCCCCCACACACTCTCGTCCCTATGCAGCGAATACGTAGGCACACTCAACACCGTACCCTCCGGGAACGTCTTCCCCAACACAGTCAGCCCGCCTTTTCCGCCTCCTCCTCTTCCTCCCCCGTTCCCGTTCCCGTTCCCGCCAGCGCCCCGACCCCGCTTCCTTTCAAGACACTCAGCCCCCCGCTAGCGCTAGGGGAACAACGCGCGGGAGCCCAATCCCGGACGTGGAGTGTATGCGCAGAGATTCGTTGATGACGGCTTCGAGGTAGGGCAGTTTCTTGATTTCTTCGTAGAACGCAACCGGAGAGTCGGAGTCGGAATCGGAGTCGGTGAGGGCTGAATCTAGTTCGGCTTGGAGCTTGGATTGGACGGAGGGGTTGCGCGCGACGTAGTACGTGATTGCGCATGTGGAACTAGAATAAAAGTACATAGGAATGGGAGGGTTCTCTCGTTAGCGGAAATTACATCGCAGAAACGAAAAGAATGAAGGAAAGAAAGGAAACGGAATGGAGAGAAAGGAAGAGAAAAACAAGAGGAAAAGGGAAAAGAGGGAATAGAATAAACACTCACTTTGAAGTCGTATCCGACCCAGCAATAAGCTGCGTCTGCGCCTCAGCCGTCAACTCCTCCCTCCCCATCGGCCTCCCCTCATCGTCCTTCCCTTCCTGCAACTTGCTCAACAAATCTACTCTATCCGTCTGCTCTGTTAAACGCTTGGACACAGCAGCAATCGCGAGCCCAGCCAACCTCTTCACGGCAACATCCCCCTTTGCGAACCACGGCACGCACCTCCTTACGATAGGCCGCCAGGCGGGGGGTAAGACGCCGAGGGAGGCGGAGAATTCGCCTCTGTCGTTTAGGATTTGTACGGCTGGAAGCATCGTCGTGGAAGTAGAAGTAGAAGTGGGCGTAGAAGTGGAAGTAGAAGAGGATTTGGGAGCAGAGGTGGAAGTGGAAGAGGAAGAGGAAGTAGGAGCGGAGGTGGAAGTAGAATAGGAGGACATGGCGGCTTTGTGGTTGGATGCTACGGGGGCGGAGTCTTTGCCCTTTGAGATCATCCCGAATGGGGAGCCGAATGCTAGGTCGCCTGTTGTGCGTGAGTGAGTGAGATTAGATTAGATATCATAGCATATACGGTGTTGCATATACGGAGGGGAGGGGGGTACGCACCGATGATATCAAAAGCCAAATAATTATACCAAGGCAAACAATCAAACCAAACCCTCCCCCCTCTCCCCACCCACCCCTCCCCCTCCTCGCCCCTCCCTCCTTTCAACCCCTCCTCATACATCCCATCCCATTTAGCGAACAGCTCGCCGACGTGCAGCCGGATGTGGGGCTCGAATTCGAGTACGGATTTCTGGGAGAAGATGTGGGAGACGATTTTGCGTTTGCGGGTGTGTTCGGGGCGGGAGCGGGTGTTGAAGAGGCCGCGGGTGATGGAGACGAATGCGTCGTAGAAGTTGGATTTGAGGGTGCCAGTGCCGTGGGCGTAGATGGTTTGGAGGGCGGAGGGGTGGTTTATGGAGACGTGGTTTGGGGCGAGGCGGACGAATGTGCCTGTGGGGGAGTTGGGGATTTTGAGGATTTTGAGGATGTGAGGATTTGAATGTTTAGTTAGTTATGCGTTTTTTGGTGTAGAGCGGATGACGAACCGTATTTCTTGTGTAGTTCGTGGACTACTTCTGATCTGTGTCCGTTGACGGCGACCCAGCCAAGCCACGCATCGGATACTCTCGCCAGTAAAGGCCCCGAGATTCCATTGGATCTGATACAGTAGGGGTCTGCTAGGTACGGTATAAGGTGGGTGATGAAGACTAGGAAAGGCAAGCCGATGTATAGAATTGAGGCGTGAGGGAGGAAGTTTTCGAATATGGATACGGATAGAGACGTCATGATAGGATTCAGCTTTAATTCATGTTATGCGTGCAAGTGTTACTCCTTTCTGCCTTTCTCGTTATGAGAGAAGTGTGTGGGGAAGAGAGGTGTATGCAGGTGGGGAGCTCTTTATATAAAAATAGCAGTCGGCCCTCTCTCCCTCTCTCCCTCCTCACATGAAAATGATTGAAGCTAGTCCACGGGTTCGATCGGTGTCTCACGGGGGAGGGGGTTGAGTCGCGGACTTAAGTAAAGTATACATGTACACTCTCCGGGGTGATTTCTAATTGGTTATTGATTGATTGATCCTTTCGTGTCGTAAACTAAGGGGAGGATCAGGTGGTGTCAAGTGTGTGACAGAAATGCAGCAGTAATGAGACGAGTGACGAGTGCTGCTCGTTTGATAAAACCCCGTCTTCAGTGGTTGTTTTACACCTCTTGCGCGCTTTTGACGGGAACCACGAAAGTGAGATGACGAATAGAAGCGCGGTGTATATGCAGAGTCAAGTATCGCTAGAGACGCAAGAAACGGGGAAATTGGAGTAACATTCATCCCATGGACTTGACTTGTGATTTCTGGGTATTTTGACCATAAATGTTCATTGGGTACTCAGGCAAGATGATTACGGCATTCGTTTATATTTTAGTAGCATCAGTCGTGATCGAAATATCCATCCATCATTGTGCGAGATGGTCGAGTGACCCAATGCTATTAGAATATCCAAATATGGAAATGTCAATCAATCGCTCTCTTTGATTCTCCTCACGTGGCCGTGTTCCGTCATTTGCACCAGACCAGGCGGGAATGGTGCCTGCCTGCCTGTAAGCAAGCACTCACGAGCATAATACCCCCCCCCTTCTTCACTGGATTTCTTTTTCTTTCTTTTATATGACGACAGAACACCCCACGGCATCATGGCAGACTATGCAAGATGGCTCTGTGTTCTACCGCAGACAGCAGCTTTATAATGTCCAAGATAAATTCCCGAACTTTGATGATTATATCGTTGCGGGATGTAAATATGGAGGGCCCATTGGTGAGTCTTCAGGGGATGTTTGTATTACTTGGGATGTAATGTAATTGGAATGGGGTACTTTCAAGCAATGATGAGGGATCCGACAAAGATGATTGCTGTCTCGACGACAGGAAGAGCTGTACCTTCCTTCAGCAAGAATGAAATCCGCGTTTATTCATCTGCAGGCGAACTCCTCCCTGGCTCATTCACCGTAAGTCCCACCCACCCCTACTCCGTACCCGCTCACAAGAATTAAATTGAGTCGGGGCAAACCAAACCCCTCAAATCTCAAAGTGGAATCAAGCAAAAATAATCAAACTCGGCTGGTCATTCGACGAACGCCTAATCGTCCTGAACGAAGAAGGTTCATACCGCATCTACGACCTCCAAGGCTCATACCACCAACACTCCCTCGGCCCCGAAGCCTCCGAAACCGGCGTCCTCGACGCCCGAATACACCCACACGGCCTCGTAGCCCTCACCGGCTCCCTCACCTTCCTAGACCTCAAAACCTTCAACGGCTCCAAGCCCCTCCCACTATTCACTCCCGGACTCAGCGAACCGCCGTATTCGTGGACGATTGTCCCGCCGGACTTGACGACGTCGAGACATACGGAGGTGTTGCTCTCGCCGGTGGGGAGTCCGTCGGTGTTGACGGTGGATACGCTTGAGTGTGTGGATCAACGGTTGGGGAGGGGACCGTTTACGCATGTTGCGGCTTCGCCGAATGGGAAGTCGTTGGCGTTGATGACGGGGGAGGGGATGCTTTGGGTTGTGTCTTCGGATTTTCAGCGGAGTCTGGCGGAGCTCGATACGTCCAAAGAAGCGGGTACGACGACGACGACGACAGCGACGGGTGGGGTGGGGGCGGCACCGAAGCAGGTAGAGTGGTGCGGGAACGACGCCGTACTCGTAACCTGGTCCAGCGGCCTCGCACTCCTCGTCGGACCATTCGGCGACACCCTAAGATTCCACTACCCAGGCCCGACATTAGCAATCGGAGAACCCGACGGCGTTCGGGTCGTAGGTCCAGACGTGTGTGATTTCATACAAAAGGTGCCGGTATCGTCTGTGAATGTGTTTAGACCGGGCTCGACGAGTCCTGCTGCGATTTTGTTTGATGCGTGGGAGAACTTTTTTGAGAGGAGGGCGGTGAGGGCGGGGAGGGCGGATGAGGGGATTAGGAGTATTAGGATGGAGTTGGCGGGGGCTGTGGATGGGTGTGTGGATGCTGCGGGACATGAATGGGAACCGGTTTGGCAGAGGAAGCTTTTGAATGTGAGTTTTTGTTGTTTTGTTTGTTTTGTTTTTAATCGGATTGGAATACGGAACGGGACATTCACTTTTATATACATATCTTATATCTAATGACTGACTGAACTCCTATCTCCCCTTTCTTTCTCTTCTTATTTATCTTCACACCCACACACTAACACACACACACCAACACCCCCCCACACCAACAACCCCCCAGGCCGCGAAATTCGGCCAAACATTCCTCCCCCTCCCCAACCCCACACACTTCATACACACCGCCCAAACCCTCAAAGTGCTCAACGCAGTCCGGTACTACGAGATCGGGATCCCGCTGACGTACGCGCAGTTTGCGGTGCATACGTCGCCGGGGCATTTGGTGGGGAGATTGACGGGGAGGGGGATGTATTTGGTGGGGGTGAGGGTGGCGTTGTTTTGGGGGATGGAGCCGGATGGGGTGTTGAGGGATTGGGCTTGTGCGAAGATTGCTAGGGCGAGGCCCGGGGGAGGGGGCGGATCCGGGGGTGGTGCAGGAGCAGCAGCAGGAGGAGGTAGGGGTGGAGGGAGTGGTGGTGGTGGGAGAGCAGGAGAGACGGCGGATATGGAAGGAAGCGACGAAGCACTCTGCAAGATCATCACAGACAAATTCAAAAGTGTATGTGGGGTGAGTGGGGCGAGGATCCGAGTTCGGTATGCGGATATTGCGAAGCGGAGTTGGGAGGTTGGGAGGCCTGGTTTGGCGACGAAGTTGTTGGAGTATGAGATGGAGGCTGGGGATCAGGTTCCGCTTTTGTTGGAGATGAAGGAGGATAGGGTGGCGTTGGTTAAGGCTGTGGGTAGTGGGGATACGGACCTTAGTGAGTGCTTGAGTCTCTTTGGGTGTTTGTGGTTGTGGTGTGTGGTGTGTGGTTGATGCATGGTTATTTCGCCTTCATACTAACGCTTCGCTTCCTACTCACTATTAACTACTCACTGCTAACTACTCTTCTTCTTTTACCCCCCACTCCGCACACCGCACCCATCGCTTTTACTTTTAGTCTACCACGTCCTCCTACACCTCCAAAAATCCCTTTCTCTCGGCTCGTTCTTCCGGCTACTCGAAGATGGCGGGCCGGCACTCGCACCCGCCGCGAAGCTGCTACAGGTATATGCGAGGGAGCAGAATAGGGAGATGTTGAGGGATTTTTATTATTCTGATGATAGGCGCGTGGATAGTGCGGTTTTGGTATTGGAGGAGGCGAGGGGGATGGTTGTGAGTGTGTTTTTAGGTTTTTTGTGTTTTTGGGTTTTTTGGATTGGAGTTTGGGGATTTTTGGAGTTTGGGGATTTGGAGTTTCGTTTTATGTTTTTTTTTTGGGAATGAATGGGGGATGGGGGATGTTGATGATGTTTCTTTTGAAAAATAGAATCCCGACGCGAAGATTACGGCTGTGAAGGCTGCGCAAAAGTTCTTTTCGGAGGATAAGGATAGGGCGTTTGAGGCGAAGGTGGGTGGCTTCAAATATGAGCCTACTCTATAAAATCAATACTACGAATGCTAATCACATAACTCCATACCCTTCTCTTCTCTACTCTACTCTAATCCACTCTATTCCGCTCTTCTCTACTTTATTCCACCCTACTTTATTCTACTCTACTCTACTCTAGATGATGGACGAAAGCTCCAAACTCTTGGTATTACAACAACAACTAGAGAAAGAGACGGACGGGAAGATCGTGTTCTTTGGGCTGAGCGTGAGTGATACGATCCGGACGTGTCTTGTGAATGGGATGGCGAAGAGGGCGGATAAGGTGAAGAGTGATTTTAAGGTGCCTGATAAACGGTATGTCTTTTGATTTCCTTCGCTATACATCATGGAGCAGCCTTAAACGTTAAATATACTAATTACTAACTTTAAACTTGGTTGATCATCTATCTATCTCTCTCAATCTATACTCTATACTCTACACCCCAAACAACCCATCACCAACCATCAAACAACACATCACCCAACCGCCCACCCCCCCAGATTCTGGTACCTAAAACTCCACGCCCTAACCTCCATCCGCGACTTCCCCGCCCTCGACACCTTCGCGCGCTCCAAACGCAGCCCAATCGGGTACGAAGTATTCGTGAAGCACTTGCTGAGCAAAGGACACGCGAAGGAGGCGGTGGGGTATGTGGGGCGGTGCGATGGGCCGCGGAGGGTGGATTTGTATGTGGAGTGTGGGGAGTGGAAGTTGGCTGCGGGGGAGTGTAGGGAGAGGGGGGAGAGGGGGAGGTTGGAGTGAGTGGGATTTCTGTTTTTTTTTTGAGTGTTTTTTTCTTTGAGTGTTTTTATGGTGGTTAACGGTTACTGACTGCGCGATCCTTACTTTTTGGACTCTTATCGGGTGCATAGACAACTGAAGAGTAGTTGTCCGAATAGCTTGATTGCGAGGGAGATTGAACAGATTCTGGGGAGTATGAAATGAGAAATAATAGTAATAATAATAATAATAATAATTAGGATTTGTTACTTTTACTTCTTCTTCTTCTATAACTACTACTACGACCTTTACGACGTATTCCTATGTGGTTCTATGAGGTGGGGAGAATGCTAGATTAGATAGAGATGGATAGTGCGTGCGTGCGTTGGTTGATTGACTGTCCGTTTGTTTGTAGGATATGATATGGTATAATAATAGGGAAAGGAAATATCAAAAAAAAAAACGAAGAAATTGGATGAATGATTAAGTTGATAGTTGAAGTGAAGACGAGTCCATATAACAATAAAAATAAAAAAAATAAGGAGAAAAATATGTTTCGGAAAAGTAGAAAAAAAGTGAGGGTATAAATCACGGTTCTTCCTTCTTTCCACCACTAATCCCACTCCCATTATTCCCATTCGCACTACCTTCATTCCCATCTCCATCTCCTCCTCCTCCACTACCAAAAAACTGCACAACCTTAGACGACCGCCTCCTAAACCCATCCTTCACAGACCCCCCTAAACTAGGTTTCTTAGCCCCTCCTTCCTTATCATTATTATTACCGCACTCCTCGCAATTACCGCATTCATCGCAATTATCATTGTTGCTCCCCCTCTCTTCTTCTTCGTCGTCTTCTTCTTCTTCTTCTTCGCCGGACCCGACGTCGTTGGCGTTGGTTACTTCGTAGGGGAGGGGGACTTCTCGTGTGACGCGGTATTGGTCTGTGTTTCCTATGTGTTCGTTTTCGAGACGGACTGGGTTTGCGGAGAGGGGGGGGGGGGTGGGAAGTAGAAAGTAAAGATGAGTTATGAGTTATAAGGTGTATATGAGGAGGGCGGAAAAAAAGGGGGGAAGAGGGGGAAGAAAGGATAGGGAGGGAGTTTATTGTATGTGTGTGGGGGGGAGGGGGGTTGAGACTTACAGAAATTCCACTGCCAACGTCTGATAATTTCTAGTATGGCACCGATGAAGGAACGTATGTAGTAGCTGAATGAAGAAGAGTTCGTGGAGGGGATGTACATGATCCAGTGGAAACGGATAAGGAGATCGAGGGCCTAGGGAAAGAAATAAAGAAACGGGAAAGAAATGATTGGTGATTAATTAGTCTCATGAGCATTAGAGGGAGTAAGAGCGAGTGAGTGGTTTAGTTACCATAGCTAGATAGTAGACCTGAGTAGAGGTTGTAAGTCAGTACAGATAACCGAATAAAGAGGAGAGGGGAGGACGTACGAGGTGACCTCTGCCTGTAGCGTATACGAGTTCTTTGCGTAAGAAATGGTAGCGGGCTTTACGATTGAATAAAGACCAATCCATGGAAAGATCCTATAAGCCGGTCCAGGGATTAAGGTAATGTCAGTATTAATATTGATATGATTTCGTCTTAGACAAAAGTCTGGGTGTATGGATAAGGATGTATGCTTACCCAGTATGTTGCGTATAAGGAGTAGGTCGTAGCGAAGACGATATAGCAGATTAATGTAAAGTCATATGCACGGCCTAAAATATCAACTTAGTTAAATGATCATTTATATAAGTATAGGTGTTTATATTAGAGCTTACCATGACCCTTCCATAAATTATTGAACAATACATAGCCCACTCCAATGGCATACTTCCCGGCCTAAAGAGCAAATTTCAAATTAGTCAAGACAAATGAATAGAGTACTTGATCACGGAATGGGCAGGAAGAATACTTACATTGACTAAATGCGTTACCAACCCCGTATCGGCATAACGTCTGATACTCTGCAGTCCTCTACAGGCGAAGGGTATGACGGAAATTATGAAAGGGGCAACCCAGTTCTGAGTCGAGCTGCATTTATCCCATACGTTGTCCCAGTGCTCTGAGTAGGCGCACCCAAAGAAGTAGAGGTTTGATAATGCGAATGTTTGACTGCATAGTTGGTCTCTGATAGAAAGAAAAGGGGTAGATATAATAATAAGACATGATAACTTTCTCCTTGTTTGATGCTGCTTGGTACTCACCCGATCCAGAAATCTGGGAACTATAGCACAAGTCATTAGAATTAAGAATGTTTTTTTATAAATGGTGTGTAGAGTGATAGAGGTTACTCACTTCTACGGGTAGAGATCCAGCGGCTAAGAGTCTTCCTACTTTGCGAAGGAACCAATATCTTGCACCACGAGAGAAGAAGGGGAATGGGTTTATTAAGATTAATACTGCCAGTACCAGCCAGGCAAGAGGCCAAGTTGTTGGAGCGATATGATTTGACCCAACTTGGTTAAATGAGAACCAGAAAGCATATGAGAGTGTGAGGAAAAGGAATGATGGGATCTAGGAGAAGGGTTAGAAGAGTGGTTCACATATGTCAGGCGTTTTAAAACTTACTTTAAAGTATTCTCGGTAATCAAGCTGTGTTCTAACGTCGAGTTCTAAGTAGGAGAAGGAAGCATTAGAGCTATATGATACTAAATAATATTCTTTACTTCGTACCGAATATGAATTGGTAGTTGATACGATTGTCAACCCATACACCAAGATTTACTCCTATAAGAAGCAAGAATATCGTCGGTACGAATAAGGTAGCATACACATAAAGGAGAGCATCCCAAGGAGTACTCTCTCTAAGCTCCCTCTGGAATGCTAATCTAATCGTTAGTATATCTCCTTCAGAAAAGGGGGAATGATTACATACACATGTAAATTCCGTGAATCAGAACGGGCATTGCCAGTCCAATGCAGATGGCTGAAAAAGCAGCGCTCCAGTAGTAAGTCTTCTTGTCTTTAGACACTCGGAGTCGATGATAGGCTTGCTTTACATCTCCCCTAGCTATAGTACGTAGCTTGTTGTCAGATATGGCTCCTCAGATACATATAAATAATCGAACGTCATACCAAATCTGGCGGTATAATATTCCTCCGCCTCTTTCAGGAGAGCTTCTAAGGTCTTTCCGGAAGCAAATGAACAAGTATCCACCTATCAAGAGATATTATTACTTTCATCAGATAAACGATATTATGTGGCTTGAGTATTCTGTATGATACCTTTTCTTCCATAAATGCATTTTGCAAAGAACGGTCCTAGAGAAATGTAACGTTAGAAGGTCATGAGCCAATATCACCACTTTAAGCGTACCTCCGTGACCCATTCAAATTTTTGTAATGCTTTGCGGATACCGGTCAAATTCAAGATCTAGATCGACCCGTCAGAAGTCGAGAACATCAAATCAATAAGGAAATAATCTAACTCGGTAATTATTCAGAAGCTCAAGTCCACTAATACCCTCATATTAGTATTGATAATCCCTTTGGGATATCAGAGAAAGTAGAAAGTTTACCGGTAGTGCTCGATGATAGCCTTCTTTAACCTCTTCCTTGCAGTTCTATATTCATCATAAGACGCCCTTTTACTCTTATTTGCAGAAGCGAGCTGATTTCCATCTCCATCCATGACGTTCTCATTGAATTCTAGATCGTGATAGCATATAATATCAAAAGGTAGCCACGATATAATCTATAAGATAGATGACCTACCGTGAGCCACACGTTCCGCCAACTTTTGATTCCTTCTCTTCGTCCTTCTCTTAGGGATCTCAGCTAGATTTTTGAAGAATCCATTCTGGGTTTCCCCAAAGATGGCCATCCACCTTTTGTGATCATCTCGAGCTTCCTAAAAAGGCATTATCAATGATTTTGGATTCAGATAAAATAGTGATTCAAGATCATACCTGTACTCTCCCGTGATGTTCAATTAATTCTTGGAATTGCAACTGGAGCATCTCAGCTCTAATCGAAGAAAATT
The DNA here is from genome assembly GCA_002287475.2 of Pyrrhoderma noxium. NCBI lineage: Eukaryota > Fungi > Basidiomycota > Agaricomycetes > Hymenochaetales > Hymenochaetaceae > Pyrrhoderma > Pyrrhoderma noxium. The sequence continues at coordinate 1,013,961 of CM008260.1, forward strand.
TTTATCAGAACCCTGTGTCTTGTTCATAATAAATAGAGATGCGTGCTTACCTCTCATTAAATTCAGTTTCTTTTGTGCTGTAGAATTCCTCGACTTTGGCCACTTCGATTTCTAGCTTCTTATAAAACCGGAGTTTATGAGGTGTAAAATGCGGTAAAATCACAGCTAATGGAAGAGCTGGTCTTTTATCTGAGATAGTGCGATTCGAGAGAGTTCGCTTGACTAATTATTTGTCGGATATCCGATCGTAAGAAGAAAATCGCTGGGATTTGAATCGTTATGTGGGACTTACAAACTTTCAAAGTCGTTGTCCTACGACGTAAATGCCGAATTAATCCTGGATGGTGATCCGTATACTATTATACTTTTGTAAATCGAGTAAACAGAGAAATTTCAAAGGAAAACGTACTGCTCGATTTGGTATTGGCCTTGGTAATGAGCCAGAACCAGTTGTAGGTAAGCCCGAAGAGGATGGGTGCCTCGATAACATAGGTTGGTCTTCCGTTGCATTGATAGTTGCGTTTGATGCCCCTTCCCCCGACCCGAATCGCATACGACTCCCTCCCTCAAAAGCAAACGAGGATTGACCGTGACTACCTACTGCCTCATAGAAATTCGACCCTTCCGAGCTTCCGACGAGTTCGGGATCTTGACTGCTTGAAAAGGGACTCTCATCTTGTTCATTTAATTCTTTCTCGGCCGCGAGAGCTTTAATGATCCTTTTGAGCCCTACGTAATCACTGTGCGAGCCAATGCTTTTAGTATGACTAAAGAGAACTAAAAAATAATAGGACGTGGACGGACATGTATGCTTTCTTCCACTCAGGAATCTAGATAGATTATGATACCAATATGAGCATAGATCTTATTTTACAGCTAACATTTTCGAAAAGACCAACCTGTGTCTTCTCAAAATAACTAGATTCATTCAACAGTCAGAAACTTTCGCAAAATAGGCCTAGAGAGTGTGTGGCGAGAGGAACGTACGTCGCGAACTTCATCCCTCCTTCAATTCTACAAGCTCGAACCAGTCCGAGTTAGCCAAAGATTGCGTTGTAGCAGTCCTCCGCTCTAGGTCTAGGAATGTAATAGTGGTAAAAAGCATACAGTCATCCTCATTAAAAAATCTTATAGTCTATATTTGATTCAGGGATACCGTAAACCCATGGATAGGCATGACGCCGCAAAAAAGCAGGATTATTATGTCGGGGATATACCGTATTTGACGCCACCGCGACCCGCGTGCGTGAAGAAAGGATCGAGACCGAACTCCAACAACGTTCGAATTTGTTTAGTTCCGTTCAGAATAACGTTGGTTCATTAATTTAACTAAAATCAGCATGAAATTATCATCTCTTCTCTTGACGATAATCTAATACGATAAGGTCCTGAACCTTAGTTTTGACGGAACGGGTTCGGTATAATTCTTTTTTTTTTTTTCGAAGTTTCATATCTCTTTCTTGAAGGGAGTCCATCCGATTCTCAGATCATAACCATATGGGGCAATTGTTCAAGCGTGCTTCAATACAGATCCTTGAGCTTGATCCTTTTTTTACGAAACTCTGTAACGACCGATTCGACTGAAGTGTATACCCTAACCGATTATCGGCAAGACGGAGTTCATCAATCCAGGTTCTGCTTCAACATCAAGATTATCCTCCGCATTACCCATTATATCAACCATCGCCGTAGCGCCCGTGCTATGACGATGATAACGTATATAAATAGATTTTTCTTTTAAGCCGGACGAGTTGGAAAAAATATTATTGCGTAGTATTAATAAATTGTACCAGAAATCTAATCTAAGTTCCTAAATCTTTACGGGAAAAAAATTGCATACGAAAATAGTAATACGCACAGGCAACGTGTGGCGTTGAGTGTGCAACTCCTCAAAATACCTTTACGAAAATCTATGGCCGTTCCCTTGAACGTGTGTCGTTTCAGGCTTCACTATCAGCACCGTGGCGTCCCTCCTCGTCACTGGAGAGATTGGTCATCCTCACAGGACGCCGGTGCCAACTCTTAGATGTAAAATTCTCGTGTTCGTCATCCTCATCTGAACCATCTCCCGTTTCGTCAATATGATATGGTAGGGGCACTTCACGGGTGACGCGATACTGATCGGTATTACCGATATGTTCGTTTTCCAAACGGTCTTAATTTTTTATTTATTTATTTTGACGAGAAGGGCAATTCAATTAATAATTACGTCAGTTTCCCAGATATCTGATGCATTAATGGATATATAAATTACTTACAGAAATTCCATTGCCAACGACGGACCATTTCAAGCATTCCAACGATAAACTGGCGTACTTGGAAGTTTACGTCGACAAATGGAAGGTATAATATCCATTGGAAGCGACCTATAATATTTGAAATCTGTAGAACATTAGCCACTCGCACCGAATACTTTTTATAGAGCCACATACAATCGCAATATAATAAACCTAACGAAACAACCTTGTGAGTGGTAGAAAGATGATGGGATGCATGAGAAATACATACAACGCTAGTTGAATATATCAGTTCCTGTCTCAGGAAAGGGCGTTTTGCAGGGTGTTTGAAGAAAGACCAATCCATCAGAAGATCCTTTATAAAGGGTGATGAGTAACATGTATTGGTACGAGGTAATAAATTCATACCCAAGTGCAGGTATAAATTGAGGCAATAGTGGCAAATAAGCAAAACAGAACTAACGTGTAGTCGGAGGCCCTGCCTAGAAATTGGACATTAGAAGAAGAAAAAAACTCAAGAAGAGAATATGATGGTATTTACCATGGTGCCTCCAGGTATAATAAAAGAAGTAATAAAGGATGCTGGAGCAATATTTACCCCCCTATCAATCATTGCATGAGTCCAAGGATCAAAATAAATTTGGAAGTATGGTGCTTACGTTCACCAAGTGAGTGTACAGTCGTGAGTCGACGTAACGCTTCACACTCTGAACGGCACGGACGAACAAAGGAAGTGAGGCCAGTAAAAATGGTATACCCCAATGCTGAGATGAACTGCATTTCTCCCAGACATCATCCCAATTTTCGCGGTAAACACATCCAACGAAATAGAGATTAGACAATGTGAAAGTAAGACTACAGAATTGATCACTAGTATATATAATTAGTATCTCAATCAAAAATTTAGTAACATTAAGTTGACCAACCCAAGCCAGAAATCCGTGAACTACGATGGCCATAATTAGTCTTAGGAAGTTGGCCAATATATGTATATATATTACGTACCTCAACGGATTTGGTTCCTGATGCTAGAAGCTTTCCACATTTTCGGATAAGCCACCATCGAGAGCTTGGGAAGAGAACGGGTATCGGTAAGAAAATAACTAATAGGGCGAAGCAAAGCCATGCAATAGGCCATACTGTAGGAGCAACGTTTCCAGCTCCAAGTTGCGAGAAAGAAAGCCAAAAAGCATAAATAAGAGTACTCAAAAGAAGGGAGGGAAGCTAGTTCAAATTGATAAGACTTAATGGGCAATATTTCTTTGAGATGTGAACATACCTCGAAATATTCTCGGCTATCAAGCTGAGTGCGCACATCGAGTTCTGAGTAAATTAGATTAGAATCCGTATCTCGATTTCTCATATAAATAAACACACCAAAAATGAACTGGTAATTTATACGGTTACGGGTCCAGACCCAGATGTTAGTACCGACAAGAATAGAAAATACAAGGGGTACGAAAAATGTGGCATATACATAGAGAAGGGCGTCAGCCGGAATAGAATCCCTGACGTCTTGATGGAAGGCTATTGAATTAAAGTCCAAAAAAAATAGAGATAGAGTGATGAGTGCAGCATAAAATCAATCTAGATTTACAATAACTCACATCTAACGAGACCATCTACGAGCGCCGGAACGGCTAGACCGAGATACATACCAGAACGGAATGTACTAAAGTGATGGCTTTTGTGTTTGGCGGTTGAACGCAACCGCCCTCGTGCCTTTTTAATATCACCTTTTTCTAGATATGAAGTATAGTAAGTAAGTATCCCAACATTTTAGGATTAAAGGCTGAAGCACGAACCGAATTGCGCAGCGAAGTTATCTTCGGTTTCTTTGACAAGCTTTTCAACGGCTTCCCCAGATGCAAATGCGGAAACCTCGACCTAAATATAAAATGAGATTAAGAAATATAATCACTTATCGGGGAATAGTAGTTATCTACCTTTTCACTCATATAAGCTTGTTGTATGGAACGGGCCTTTATAAATAAAATAGTTTTAAGGTTCCCAAACATCATAACAGTAGGTCAGATTGTCTTACGTGAACTGCCTTCTCAAACTTCTTTAGCACTTTACGGAATCCTGTCATATTTAATACCTAGTATAATAATAAGTTCTTTTTATCACAGAATGATAGCTCAAATTAACTTACTCGATAGTTATTAAGAAGCTCAAGTCCACTGGAAACATCGTTATAGATAAAAATGGGCTACAGATAAGAAACTTCTCACCGATAGTACTCCAAAACGGCCTTCTTCAAGTTCTTTTTCGAGCTCTTATACTCCTCAGGATCCAGTTTTCGCTTTCCATTTGCTCTAGCACTCGGTGAAGGCGAGCGAGTATATTTACGGCTACTCTTAGGCGAGAGAAATTTCCCTTTCCCTCTGTCCGGCCTAGGTATAGGAATTTCTGCTAGTCTATCGATAACAGTAGTCCACGGTGCATCAGCTTTTGCTTCCTGATAAAATTAGACTTTGAGTTTAACCAATAGCCTAAAGATAGAAAAAGAGTTTTTTTTATAATACATACCTTAAATAGCCTCCGATGATCTTCTAGTTCTCTCAGCTGTTCCTTGAGTGCTGATGCCCTATTGTAATACCCATGTATTTCAGTCGATTTCATGGGTTGGATAGGTCAGACGGTATCTATACATACCTTATCAGAGCATCACGTTCCCTAGCTCTGTAAAAATCTTCAACTTTCTCAAGTTCCTTATCTAGCTTATCAATAAATTTACGCTCCAACGGAGACAACGATGCTAGCACAACATTGAGAGGTAGAGATAGTTGTACATTGGAGTTACTTGAGCGTTGTGCTATACAGATATATAAATAACTCCGACGTGAGAGCTCGTTATCATATGTATAGATTAGGCAGACTCACAAGTAAACATGGTATGGCGCCGCCGTAAGTTTTGAAGAAACCCACCCGATGTTGTGTGATTAGGATTCCTTCCAGAGGATTCTGCCTCCTCTAGAGGGATCTCGGCTATGGATGAACGAGCATAATTAATCTTTGGAGGTATATACTCCGTCAGCGCTCGTCCAGGTTTAGGTCTTAATATCGTTGAGTCGGTTGATGCAACTCTTGTGCTAGCAATAGACGGAGATGCAGGACGTTGATTTTCAAGTTCAGATGACGACCTGAAGTGTTCTACAGAAGACCTAGAAACTGTTGGGGTTATGGGACTTGATTGAGACGTAAGCCCCGTAATGCCGGAATCTGTTATATGATCATCAGCTCGCCCGCGTGATTGGATGTTTCCATCCACAGGAGAGAATGATGCTCTTGGGGTAGCATGACTAGATTCTTGAAGAGGTTCGAGTTCGTCTTCCAATTTTGCGTTTTTAATCGCCGTTATTAGCTTTTTAAGACCACGGTAATCACTTGAAACAATGTGTGTTTCAGCCCCAGATCCCCAAACTTTATTGGAAAAAATTGACGGCACGGAACGTACATGTAGGCCTTTTTCCACTCTGGAGTCTAGTCATAAGAGTAAGCCTTGAGCCCCAGATATGTTTTTCTGCAAAATATCATACCTGAGTATCTTGGAGGTATCTTTCATGTCGGATAATGTTAAGACCGGATTTGGTAATCCAACAAAGGTAAATAAAACATACCTGGCAAATTTCATTTTCGATTAGTTGTAGCCTCGTAAAGTGTCAATTATCAGAAAACGATTCCTATGTAGCAGTAACCAAGAAATAAAAAAAGAAAAGCAAGGAGGGTGAATGAGGGAGGATGTTGGAATCTAATGGGACATGGGAGTTAAAACAGAAAAAAAAAGCAGGACTGCTTATGACGTTCGCTTCGCGTCTCTTGGCTCACCGGTCTGAAAAAGGAAGCGACAGTTCAGTTAGCTTGAACAATCAGCAGCCGACCTTGGTTATATTTCTTGTCCAATTTTTTTCCGCTCATCATTCAAGTATCTGAGTTGCATATGCTCGAATCTATTATTATTATTTGAAACAAGCTGCTTGATTATCAAATTCTGCGAGCGTTAAAAATTAGATTAGGAATATCTGTTACCTGTCTCATAATATTTAATGAGTTCACGTGGCTTCATTTTACCCAAAAAGAGCACTTGAATAAATGCATAAAGCTTGCATTGCTCCTGTATGTGCATCGAACTCCGATCATCGTCTTATTCGCATAGCAATCACCATGGAAAAGCCAAGACAGGTCACACATTCGGGTCGAAGAGGTAAACAGATGTTCATATAAAAGTATAACATATCACGAAGAGGAGCATCTCAATTTGATTGGGACGGAAACATTCATATGAATTCTGATGTAGTTATATTCTGGATACAGATGCACGATGCGGTATTAATGTGGGATTACAAAAAGATCTCTTTTAAAAATACAATAGAAGCCCAAGGGAAAAATATCATCTCAAGAAGACCGAGATCCGGTCATCGAAACAATCAATTTAGTCATCGTCAAAATGGGGCTCGGGTGGAATACAGTCTTCTTTAATATCCACTTGTCCATCCCTATCCATAAAGGCATCCCGACAACTAGAAAAGATACCCAATCTTTCGTTTTCAGCAACCTCGGCTTCTCCCAGACCGAGTTCATCTTGAGGGATCCAGATCGCGCGCTGTGGTCGGACACTTGCGGGGTGGTAGAAATCTAGGGGGTCTTCGACGGTTGGCTCACTTCTATCCATACCCCTCCCCCGTCTCGTCGAACTTGTCGCAGTGGTCCGTCGGCGTAAAGAAGAAGACCCTAGATCACCATCTTCTAGGTCGATGAAGTCGGACAAATCTTCGCGGCTGTTGATAGGGGATGGGCGATGAATAGGGTTTTTATGCGTCCTATCCGCAAGTGAAATTGGAAGAGCCTTGAATAGCTGCTTATACATATTATTCAAAAGGAGATGATAGAACCCCGTGGCGAAAAGAAGCACAACCATGAGTCCTGCTTGAGGCAATGCACTAGGTTCTGCTTGACTATTACGAGCCAAGAAAAAGAGCGTACAAAGGCAAATTTGCTGAATGTAAACTCCAACGAAGATGTGTTGAATAGCTTTGGGGAAGAAGAGACCACCTGTGTCTCCTTCAGGAGGTTGCCCAAGTTGATAGAGAAAGAGATATTTGTAAAGTTCGAAAAACAAGAAAAATGTGAGGAACGCCAACCCATTAATAATAGGAGAGATAACTGAATATGCAATAGCTGTAGAAGTGTTTGAATCAGCTTAGCAATAAGAAGTGTCTATACCGATTAACTTACAAATTACACAAATAAGAGTAGTCGCAGGAAATAACTTGCCCCATTTAATATCACGTAAATCGCATTTGATTTTATAAATTGAACGAGGGGTACTTCCGAGAATGAAAAGCTTCACATAATACAAAAAGAAAGGAACAACTTGGAGGAACCCAGAAGCAGTACCAGTTAGGCCTTGTAAGACAGTATACGTAAGGAAGAAATTAGAAGCTTCGGGAAGAGAAGATGCGAGCAATGCTGGAATGGATGCTGGATCCTCCACTAAACCAGGTAATGCAGCAATAATACCAGATGAAAGCGTCACAATCAAGAAGGAATGCTGCAGATTCGTGTTAGACAGGATGGTCTAGATGTGGTGGATATGAAAAAGGGTACTTACAATAACTTGGAAGATGAAATATCGAGTCATCAGACTTAGCTCAACACCAGTCTTACTCGGAATTCCTTCAAACTTTGCAAGATAGCGAAGGAAAACGGGAAGCAGGATCATCAGTCCAGCTAGCAACGCGGCGGGTAAAACACCCTGTATCAAACCAATGAGCGTATCCGGTAACTCGCACAACCAAGAAAGCCAAGTATATGTAGTACATAGGCCAGAAACATTTGAGGTTGCACCAATGAAAGCAACTAAATATTCTCATCAGTTCCCAAAAACTTCAATTTTATCTGACTAACGTACCAGGAATTGACCACAATACAATGAGCCCGAGAGTAATTGCATAACTAATTGCTTGCCGTATTTTGCACTCCACGGGTTCTAATCCGAGATTACCCCAAATAACATCCTTAGGTGCCACCTCAATATACTTTGTACTCATCCGATATGGTTCGTGATACGTGAGCGACTGAACGGCAAGATGAGCAGCCAATTGCTGATTGAAAAGGATGAAAGCGCTATTCAATGTAGGATATTCCTCTTTTTTGGCCCTTTTCACTTCTTCTTTCCTTTCCCTTTTCTTCCTCTTCTTCCTATCGCGTTTTCCCTTTGCATTGAGAGCTTGACCTTGACTATCAATGTTTTCATCATGACTACTCTCACTATCACTACTCGTATGCATTCGGTTGACGAGACCAACGAGACCTCCTTTCCGCATCTTTGCAGCTTCTTTTTCTCCTACTTCCTTCCTAAGGACCTTTCTCCTAATCTCTAGCTCCTTTGTTGTTTCAAGTATCTCTTGTCGAGCCCAATCAATAGTATCCACTTTCTTTCCTATAAGAGGTAATGAAAATGGAAGGCCACCTATTGGCCGTCTATGAGTAGGACGTTCCTTATCAGGAACAAGCTCTTCAGCACGAGAGACAGACACTCCTCTTTCTTTATCAATCGGGGACTTCGTGGATTTATTAAACTCTGAAGACCCAGATGATATCGATATCGGAGAATTGGAGTCCTCCGCCTTATCCGATTCCTTCAAGTGAGCTATTGCTGCAATTCCTAAAAGTTTCGTCTCAGCTTTTTCAAGCATATCACAGGCCTTCAATCGACGTTCATAGAGGTCTGGAAGGTCTTTCAAATCACGATTGAACCAAACTTTACGGACCCCGCCTGGCAGGTGTGAAAAAAGCCTCTTTATTGCCTCCTCCTTAAGCATCTGTTTCTTTATCCCCGTAATAAGCACCGTATTCGCTTGAGCTGTTTTTGAGTGTGCCTCGCTAACGAGATGAACTTGCCGTGTATCTAAGAAGTGCGTCATTTCTCTTGAGATGAGGTAGCACATCCATGCTATGCACACATATTATTATTAGAACTGATGAATAATCACCCCCTAAATTGGTTGGTTGGAAATCCATACCTGTGAATACCCAAGCACAAACGAGATGTGCCCAATACCTCCCCTGCTTCTCAGTACCGATGTTTCCAAATGTGAATCGTTCCAAGCCTTCGTTCCCTAATCCAGAAGATACACCATCCACGGGTAGAAGGACAGCCCAGGAGATAAACCATACCGGACCAAAAAACGTAACCATCATGCGAAGAAAGCGTACAAACATATAGGAGTCAACCCCATTCGTATCTTTAATCTTGGTAAAATCAGACTTCCAAACTCCAATAGGCCATGTCCACTTCCTATCTTGAAGAGCCTTTTTACTGCAAGATAACAAATATAATAATAATTGATCAGTATTTCAATATATTCTGAGGATACCATCCTCTGTCAGTGAAAATGGTGAAGTAACGTACCCCTCAGGAACAGGTAACCTCCGTGGTTCATAAATTCTCGAAAAGTAAACTCGTAAGATCGTAAACGCTAAGATCTCAATCCCAAAAATTCCGGCATTAGTCCATAACGAAGTGATGAATGTATTAGTTGTCTGTGATTTGGCGTCTGACTGCAGTGCAGTCGAGTTGCCAGACCTAACATAGAGATGTCTTTGAGTAAAATCCGAAATCCCATTAACAAGATGCTCGTGAAGAGTCAAAGAAGGGGGTGCAGGCATTCCAGAACGTCAGGCATGCGCGAGGGCCTTCTTTCCGTATGGGAAGACGACAGACGACGATGATGAAGAGAATAGATAGGGAAAGTAAAGAAAAGGAGTGTACTTACATTGCACCGATGCACTAATATGAAGAAGATTGTGTCAATGTATTGCGCGCAGCGCAAAGTTGGCCAGCAAACTATATTGATGGTGAGAACCAAAGTGGTAATAAGTGCCCGCATGCCATGCCGCCGAGCATTGTATTTCTAGCAAAATTAGTAAAAATTAGTGAAAACAAGGAACAATAAGCCTCTCGTTGCTGATATTTGTTCAAGTTTATCATTTCATTTCAAACCCTTTGTGTAAGCCCAAAATGTAAATGCTTAAATAACCCACCCAATTTCATATATCAAAATAAAAACAAATGTACAAATCATAGCACAGATTCTTTTTCTGGAAATGATAGGATCATTGTAACAACAAATAAATTATGTCATCTGATATAGGAGAGTAATATAAGGATATTATATAAGATGTCCATTCAATTATACCGTAAACTATAAACTAAAGTATCCAAGACAAGGACAAAGACAAAGACTAGATGAGGATGACCATAAGGAGTAAAACCATAAGTATAACAGTTAGAATCCCTATACACCACCCACTCTTCGTTTCTATCGTATCCAGAAAACAGGGTATATTGTGGTTGAGAGATGGGGGCCGTAAGCAAAGGATCTAGTGACAAAACAGGCTAGGAACCCTACCTTCAGTTTCTCGTGCAAATTTCTGCAGTCTCCTCAAAGATTTATTCAACTTCGTTTCCGTTCGGTCCAAGTTCTGCTCCAAGTCATCCAACAAGCTATTCAACGTTGCATCAATCATTTATGAAAAGAAGATACACACATTTGAGGTTAGCGTTAGCAAAGTAGTCAGGGGGGGGGGGGGGTCACTTACTCAACGTGTTCTCCAATTTCCCGTCCCATCAGGCCAGCTTGTTCGGTAATTGTCGAAAGTGTGCCATGCATCTGATCAAGGGTCCTATCTTGCTCTTCCATAATCATCTTCAAAATACAATAGTAAGGACCAAAAGAGCAGGAAGATGATAACGAGTGTGACCTACCTGTTGTTCCATGCGACTCCATTCAGACTGGTCATCATTGTTAGATCCAGGACTATCATCGGGAGTGGCGTTCGGTTTCGAGTTCACAAATCCTGATTTCGGTCGTGACGTAGGAGAAGAGGGCGCATATCTCGATGAGCCTGAAGATAGCTGATTCTTGATCATACAAGTTAGTCACCTTGCATGTGTTTAACCTATGCAGAGTTACAAAAACCACGTACCTCAGTAGAGGCAACCTCAGCGCGCATGTTCTAGTCCTTGACGAATGCAAATAATACAGAAATCGCGTTCACATTAGCTTTACAGACAATATGACGTAGAATAAAGAGCTGGCGCACATCAAGTTCCTGACGAACTTCACGGACATATTGTTTTCGTATCTGTACTTCTCTATCGTCCAAACCGAAGAAACGTGGACCCGTTGCTTCAACAACCCTGGTAGAGCAACCCCACATAAGTTCGGTATTAGACAAGTTAAAATGCCACCAAGTTTCGGTTGATTAGAAACCTAAACTTACCGTACACTCTCTTCTAAGTCCTCCAAGTCTGCTTCTAATGCAGCAAGGGTTGCTTTCAGCTAAGACAGTCCACTATAAGTAAGCTACACGCATTCGAAAGAGTATGGTTATCAAAGTTAACTACCTCACTTCTCGCATAACTCAGCTCTTCTCCTTCTTCTGGGTATCCTGCACCCGAGGTAGACACCGCCATGCCTCGAATCCTCCGGAAACTCGACAACAATGTACCAGCATTTGCAAGCGTCCCTTGCATTTCTGCTTGGACTGCATGATATGGATCGGTCGACATAATTCCTTCTAAAGCCAATTATTCTTTATTATTCTGTGAATGTCTCCGCGTTCTAACAGATTCTTGGGCAACGCTCCGAGAATTCGTTTCGAGCGCGTCTCAAGAAACCGCTGGACCTCGAATCGAGTCGAAAGGATGCTACGATTATTGGAATTATGCTTATTAGATTAGGCCTGGAGAAAGCAAAGAGATTATATGTGAGGCATATGCAAAGTGCGATAGAAATGGGAATCTGCTAACACGACGCGCTTGAAGGAGGGTACCGGAACGTCATTAGTCATAAAACGACGCGAATTTACTACTAACTACTATGATGATGGGATGCTCCCTCTCTCTATGTACCGGATGGATGTGGATACATAAACATACAGCTACTATGGTGGTATATATAATTCGTCCCATAGAGCAGATAAAAATTACAATAAAGATGTATCAACAGGAAAAAAGATGAAAAAAGTATAATCGAAACTTCAAGAATGAATAAGAAGAGGAGAAATTCCGTGCTGGGATTTATTGGGTCCAATCCCATTTTTCTCTGATTGCCCGTTGAAGTTCTGCCTCCTTTAAAAAGACTAAAGATGTATTGTTCTCTGCCGTTAGCTTCTGTTTACGCATATCCTTGTAGAATTGCTTGATTAGTACTCTCGCATCGAGTAGTTCGGACTTCTTTGTCCATGAGCACTTTTCCGCAGGATAACTGAGCAATTCATCAAAATGTTAGAAGGAACATAAGGTTAAGAAGCCAGAAAAAAACTCACCCTTCCCATTTAACAAGCCAGATTACCTCTTGCGAGTCAGAATCAACTCCTCTTCCAACAAGTTTCTCAATAACGTAGAGATCTTCTAAGTCATCGGATGCTACTCCTGGCCAGTCACAATCTGGGCGAAGGCATTTGTTTTCACAGGCTCCTTTTCTAACCGCCTTTGTGGCTGATCATAATTATAAGAAGAGCGCCGTGTAGTACAATTAACACCGACTCACGTTCATCCCTGATAGTTTGAGAAAGAATAATTAGCTCATAACCTATAAGCTTCAATTTCCGTACTCACAAAAGTGTGCAGGGAGGACAGATGAATTTGACACCGCTATCAATACGTTTATCACCTTCCTCGATTCCAGCGCATCTATAGTGATAGAACGCATCACATCTACAATATAATCAGTAAAGTGCGTTGCTATGGGAAATGAAAGACATACGTATCACATTGTAGAAACTGCAGCAGTAGAATTTTAATTCACGTTCATTTCCTTAATTTCACCAATAAGAAAGCTATCCATACCTGTCGGTTAAACAGTTCATTAACATCCGTTTTCTCCGGCCATTGGCAAGAGTGCGAGACTTCTGCTATTTCAGAGGAGGCACTAGTTTCAACCGCTTGGTTTCCTCCTTGTCTCGAGTTTTCACCAGGCACAATTGCAACTTCTGTTTCCCTGCTCACGTCTACGATGCACATTTTTAGAGGTATTTCCTTACTCCCATCACTATATTCGTTCAGTTTCCGGCGTTTCCTAGACGATTTCTCGACTGAAGGACTCAATGGCGTACGAAGCTCGCCTTCTACCAAGTCGTTGTGATTGCTATTACGAGTACGGCTAATCCTTTTTGGATTTCGACGGAGTTCCGTATCCAAAAACGATGACTCAGTTGATGAGGGAGGTGGTGTTCCCTTATCTACTCCTATTGTTGCCTTAGGCTGTGCTACCGCTATGGTAGCTATACTAGTAAACTGACCTGGCTGCGGCTCAGGAGTCTTAATCTGGTCGTTGCTCGGCTCTGAAACCGCAGTGCTGGTACTGTCTTCTTGATTATCGACAGATGATGATACCGCATTCAATACCAGTACATCATCTTCCGCATCAGTACTAGCGATAGAAATGGTTTCAATGCCGGGCTCGTCTCCTGTGCCGGGATCAGGACCCAAATTCGATATAGGTGACACATGTTCTGAGGGAGGAGGAGAAATGGTCTGGGTGTTACCAGCACATACCTCCCGAGAAGAACATTCTTCTTCAGTAATGTCATTACTGGCAATTAAAAAACTTTGATGTTCCATGTCATCCTCGAAATAGTGTGAATTCAAGCCCTTAGACAAGGACCTCATTTGCTGTGCAGACGGTGGTGGGGATGGTAGTATAGAACCATTATTTCTAGGAGTATTCTCATCTAATACCGTGTGCTCGGGTCTAGATTCCGGCGTGAGCTTCTCTCTTATCATATCGGCTATCCCCATATTAAGTTCTCGTGAGGAAGGATAAAGCTCGGATGGGATAGAACTAAGGAATTGGACTGAGGACGGTGATCCCTCTTCAACATGCTCTGTCAACGGAGGGTAGGAATGATTGTTGAGCGAGCTTGTCAAATCGTCGAGATAGGGATCAGCCTCGTCTGCTGATGGTTCTGAATACCGAGCTAATAGAGACATATTAGGTGACTGACAAGTCTGATTTGTCCCTTCTTACCAAAAGTCTGGTCTAGCGTATATTCTGAAACATCAGTCATGACACTGGCCTCACATAAAACTAATTTTTAGTGTTAGGACACAGTAAAGATTAATATATTGAAATAATTTACCTTTAGTACGTCGAACGTGGGGTTCCTGTCGATTCAAGCTCTGATTTGGAGCTTGATGATACATGACTATCAAGAAATGCACCTGTGTATTTAAAGACGCTCTGCTTACTGTATGCATTTGATTCACAATGTTTGAAAAAATTTGCGATGTCAGCTCGGATATTGAATTGTAGGTTCGAAATGGTTTTTGAAAGAGAGAAACAGTGAGAAGCTATAGTTGAGACAATGTTCTTGATTTCTTGCAATTCTGTATGATTCATTTTAACGGATTCTTGAAGACTAATGTATCGACTCTCCAAATCATTCAGCACTAAAGAAGACTGTTGCCTATAATTTTCGTTTATCACGTTCATCCTTTCAATGTTCTCGGAATGGGCATCGGTCCAAGCAGAAATCATACGTTCAGATAGTTCTTGCAGACTCTTCTCAGAGGCAGAAATACGAGAATTAACCTGTTTCATCAGTAACACGTCTATAGGAGTCGTGTCCCCTGCAAGCAGCGAGTCAGTCGCGGAAATTTTTGACTCGATCCGACGTAATTGAGATTGAATATCATTCAAAGAAGGCACAGCTTCTCCTTGACTCCGTCCCGTAGTCTGTAAAGCACTCGATCTCTTTTCCAGCACACTCTCAATAGTGTTTTCGATCAGCTTCCTTATTGCGGGTGAATTCTCATCAAAGGCTTGATTTGGGTGATTTTCCCTGATTTCCGGCATATTTTGCCTTTCATGTTTATGTTGACAATGGTTAACCAGGCTAGGCAAAGGTGAGCTTTGGGACTGCTCCAAATTAGATATTTATTCTCGTGCGAAATACCATTTATACGTACCAGGATAGAGGGTGAAGGTGCCGATGATTGAACTGAGCGTTCTTTCTGTGCTGCTAAGTTGGTCTGGATGTTCATAAGTATCTGTGCAGCTGGGGTAGATGTCGAAGTAGATAGGTCACGGCGGTTCCGTGTTGCCGACAAAGTGGAATCATGAGAAAGGGCTCCTGACTTCGGAAAAAGCGTGTTTGCTTCCTGTGATGGCGGGCTCATAAATGTGCGTGTTCATAGGATGTTATGGTTCGTTGAAAGGCTGGTGGACATCACGGAAGGACGTCGGTCGCACATACACCTTTCTCTTAGAATTTAGAATCCCGGAAGCATTGAAGTAACACGAGTCTATTAGCTAAATGCTTAGTCATCTATTGTACATGGTACATAAATTAATTTAATAAACCTATAGGTGGGAATACTTGATTTCAATGCAACAAAGAGAACAAAAAGACAAATGAGAGTGTCCTAAGCCTTAAATATGCGTAGCAGGCGTGATTCTGTGACGATCCGTGTCCTACAGAGTGGACATTCGCGTGTTGAATCCCATATGAGTTTTGAGCACGCACGGCATAAAGCCAAGTGCCTTTAAGAGCGCATTAGTTAAGTATAAGGAGGAGAGAAAGCGCTTCTCAAAATCTAGCTTACCCGCAATCGACAATAACTATATTAGCATCTTCATCTTGGCAGACTACACATAAGCCTGAACGTTCTTGGTGTGGACGGGGGGGCTCTGTTGCAGGAGCTTTACTATCACCTTGTTTGGTTGCTGAATCCGAGGTCTCTGCATTAACGCTGTCACTACTAGAAGAAGGCGGGGATGGATTTGCAAGCGGAATATCGTCACTAAGATCATCCTCATCTACACTCTCCACCGTGTTACGGAAAGTTTCTTTTTGCTGTGTAGATCCTTCCTGGTCTCTTTGTGCTCTTTGCGCTTTTTCCCTTTCCCGCATTTCCCATATACGTTCTTGTGCTTCCCACTCTTCTCTCTCTCTCATAGCAGCATTATGTGTCCGTTCCTCACGTTCTGAGAAGATTAATGTTCGGACACGCGCAACGAGCTCACCCTTTTCTAGGATAAGGCGGGCACCAACATGATTTTTCTCCAAAATTGACTTAAGTGTACCGATACTTAGAGTACCTATAGTTTCTTCGTCCATCTCAAGTAAGTCCTCTAACGACGGTACTTGGACTTCAGGGTGGGAACTGGTAGGTCGAGAAGGCCTACTGGTAGTATTTTCATTCGAGTTTTCACGACGATTAGTAGTTTCATTTTGATTAGCGGAATTCGAGCTTCCGAAGGGATTGAATGAATTCCTATTAGAGCTAGACGAAGAGCCAGATGAAGTGTACATATTTGGAGGTGAAGAGTTATGATTGTTGGTTGTAAAAAAGTTTGAAGTATTTGGCATGAAGCCTGGGGGAGGTCCGGGTGGAGGCCCATAGCGCGCGCTCTGTCCAAAGTCTCTTTGTTGATCTTGATGCAGATCTGGCCTTGTGAAGCTGTTCGTCTGTCTCCATCCAGATCGTGGATCTAAATTCTGAGAAGGGAACGTTCGTTCCTGTCTTGAAAAGAATCCCCGTGGGCGAGAGCTTTGACCATTAGGAACGGCATGTTTCCTGTAGTAATTTTCGTGATAGGGTGGGAGACATCCATTTGGGCCCTATAAATGCACCTAATTAGTACCGATCAAACCCACCACATAATCATGGTTATTGTAATACTCGGGCAGCAATTATTCTATCTACTATGTCGTCTTTTTCAATAAGGTCGGCACTCATACGTATATTATAAGCTTGCATATAGTTCTTCAGCTTAGATAAAGGCATGTCACGGAGATGTGTCTTTCCACTAGCCGTCACTGAGATTTGAAAGCTTGAGCAAGGTTATCATATAATGAAATTTAAGGAGAAACCCTTACTGTTCAAATATTGTATACAGAATCCACAGACAGACTTCTTCTCATATCCAGAGTCAGGGGTACTACGAGGCATAAGCGCTTGGTAGTCCGAACAGGAATGGCAGTATAAATAGCCTAGATATGGAAATGTAGTTCGTCGTCGTATTGTCAACATCATACAAGAGAACAAAGTTATATACCACAATGATTACACTTTCTCCCTCTAGAGAATAAGAGATTGAACTCCTTGTTGCATTTCCTACAAGAATTCTCGAATCGATCAATGGTATGAAACTCTGGTGGAGGACCGCTAAGGAGAGGCAACCCGCGAAGCGATGCGTCCATCGCGTATGGTCGTATTACAATAGGAATAAGAAGTGCACTAGGTGTTAGTTATATATCTATGTGAGCAAGCACCGACTCGTAGAAAATAGCTTCAGTCAGCTGGAACACGTATGGAAGGTACTGGATACTAAGATTGATAATTCACGTGCAGTACTGACGGGAGCAAGTCGGCTTCTGGGTTACTAAGCGACACATCACATGATGTATTTGTACCAAATTTGGCATACGTCAACGAGCACTTCACCGCCACTGATTAAAGGTACCAAACGAGTTTATTTGTTTTTACGCTTTTTGCCTAACCTAAAGAAGGAATAAAGAAACCAAGAAAATGACAGTTTTACCAGATATCCGAATCATTTACTACATAATAGATAGGTACAACTATAATAATCAATAGCAAATAAATAGACTTAAGGCACCATATGACCGGAAATAAAAAAGGTTGTTGAAGAAAATATTTAAACATAAAATTTTCGGACTGATCGCACTGACGCTTCCGATGTGTAAGTTAATTATAAAGTTGAAGAAGTGTAAGGAGTGAAATATGTTTTACGCTTCCCCGTTTGTAAGATAAAAGAAACAAAGGAGCGAATTTGGGAAGGGGATATACAAGAAAAGGAAATCAATAAATTTTCAAAGGAACCTGGCCTTTGAATTCTGAGTTATCATATATAACAGATACCTGCAAGAAGTACTGGGTATCAAGAATCAACGGACTGTCTTACAACGGGAACAAGACTTTCCATACCTCGATATTTAGTTGGTCCCACTGCAAAGATGGGAACCACTCTCTATGCAAAGGAATATTTCCTTTATACAACCCGTCAGGGAGTGCACTCACGGTTTCTAAAGATGGATGACTTCCGGGGGTCGGGGTACGTCCCTTTGGTCTTTTCGGGAAACCGACAGATACATCCGTGTGTAGGGTCCTCGAGTCCGATACATGTCTTACTATCGGAGCCGGTGATTCTGTCCCCGCTTCCGGAGTTGACTCTCCCGATGACGGGTTCTTCTTTTTGCTTTTGCTACTTGAGTGCAATAGTTCTAGTGCCGAGCTGGCCGCTTCGGCAACCTCCACTTCGAACTGAGCCTTTGCAGGTGAGGGAGGGGTAGGTTGGGTGTTTGCTCTTTGTCGGTGCTTTCCACGCCTAGGGGGAAGTGGGCCTTGAAAAGGCGTAAATGACACAAGTTCATCTTCATCTGGTGTAGACGGTAAGGGTCGCGTTCGTGCTGATCGGAAAAAGGACCTTCCAGTGCTTATTGGCGAACCAATATCACTATCTTGATCTGGATCGGCTCGGGAAATCCGAAAACTACTAAGGATTGGAGGCGCGCTCTTAGCAACGCGCTTGAGAAGACGAGGACCGGCAGTGAATGGTGAACTTGGAGATGAGGACGTCCCTGCAATTGCTGAGAGAGGTGTACAACCATAATATTGCGAGTCCACATTACGTCTTTGAATAGTTGCAGGGGAAGTATCAAGACGAATATTTGCCATTCTTCTTTTGAGTTCAGAAGTCGTGCCTAACTCAGCCGACGAAGCAACAGTACGTAGCATTGGCAACTTTGGAAGGTCTCGTATAACTTTGTTAAACCCAATGCGTCTTACTAAAGAGACAGCGATGGTAGCATCAGCCATAATTTCAGCAGCCAAAGTTCTGGAACGAGGTTTTGTGGTAAAAACAACAAAGTAAGGAAGAGAGGATCTGCGGGAGAAGGAAGCTGGGCTAGGCATGGTTACCTTGTCATGAAAAATATTAAGAATATCAGCCTTATCTCCTATAGATAAGAAAAATATAAGCAAACTAACAGCGCAATCCACAGGCATCCCATCCACGTTTTTCAGCGGCATTTCGGTCCACGATTCAGAGTTGACATCCAAAGAATGGAAGTCTGTATCTGGCCTGTAAATCACCGGAGCTTCAAGTCTATAAGGGTGTTTGTCAGTACCAAAGAAGAACATTACAAAATTAAGGAAGTGCTAAATTGAGAATCACGAGGGGTAAGAATTCGAGAAGATTAGAGAAGTGATAGAAATTTTTCTAAAGAGTTGAAATATCTCCAAAAATGGATGAATACATACTGAGTCTGAGCCCCGCTTCCGTCAAGAGCTTCCCACAGCGCCCGGAACCTATACTTAACGTCTGCATTTTCTGAATATACACGACCACGGACACCCGCGGAAACGACATTGGATAAGGCAAACGAAGGGGGGAGCTCATCGCCATCCTTTCGCGATTTAGGTAATTCAAATTCGAATTTAAAAGTTTTCGGAGATGCTGAGTGGCTCGAATATGACGAATCTGAGCATTCCGACCATGTAGCTGTTGGATGAGAAGAAGAACCAGAAGAACATGATGCGATTGAAACAGCGGTAGATGAGGATATAGAACCTGATCGATCATGTAGACTCGTATTTGACCTAAATTTTTCTGAGGAAGCAATCCGGGATAAACCAGGTCTCCTGATGCGTTCAGATGATGCTACTCGTCGGAGACTAGCCACAGCCGAGCGAAGTGCGGAACGAGAACGGGTGGTTTGCTCCGGCACTGTACTCAAAGGGATTACTACCGAGTCCTGGTAAAAAACATGTCTATGCTTTCCGGGCGTAATTTGGGTTGGCCCCGCCTTGGTTGCAGACATAGGGGAGATATACTCGAAGATGCCTTCAACCTACATGGATCATTTTAATTATGAAACTCCAAAAACTCCAATAAACACTAAAAATTTCATACCGATAAGGTTATCTGGCCATTCTCAGCAGCACAATGCTGGGGATCAAGTGTAATAGTCCCCTGGATAGTGTCATGTTCACTGTAAACTGGAAGTGCAATATTATTTCCATCCGGCTTTCGAACAAGACAAGACGTTGGGCTGTTTAACACAAGCGCGAGTTCGTCGTTCCTAGTTCCATAATTAGCTCATATGTTGTTACGAAACGCGATCAAAATCGCCTACTTGAAGACTGCCGATTTCGTGAGGAGAGCTCTCTCACTTTCAATGGCTTGCAACCCAGACCCTTTAAAGCTCGAAGGCGGGAGTTTGCTAGAACTGAGTCCTGACCCTTTTTCAGCTCGAGGACTGCCTGACACAAATGAATCATGGGATATCGTTCGTTTGCGGACAGGTCTCGGAAGATCCATCCTCTAAGAGTATGTTATTATTTGCACGAGGAGATTGAACAGGGAATACAGCAAGAGAGAGAGATAATTTGCAGGAACGATGAAATAACTTAAACAACGATAAACGAAATGAATGAAAGCGGGAAGGAGGCGAGAAGGGGGAGAAGAAAGATCAAAAAATAGTTGAACTGTTTATACATTTAATATTGATATATATTTCATCATAAAAGGTACTCGCTAAAAAAAGTTGGCCATGGGGATGGATAGCCTCTACCGTGTGAGAACCACCGTTCTCTATAAGGAATCCCAAAGAAGGACTCCGACAGGATCGACGGACATTCAGTTTCTGATGCGACGGAATGTGCAACGAATGAAGTTGTATCCGTCCCTTTCCTTGTTCCGGTTTATTGGGTCCAGCTATGTCTAGTCCCTATCGTATCCTTAGAAACAGCGGAATTATCTCAGAAATTCCTAAACCATTCCCACTTCTACCTTTCGTATGACGTTTGTTTCCGTCGGACGAACTCGAAGCACGTCAATATCACGGTTTGCTACCGAATGACCAACGGAACCTGTCTTTACAATCCCCCGTATTGATACTAGTCCTCCAAGTTTTCTTTTTTAATACCAGGTTGTGGCCTATACCGTGTCTTTGTGTCCATTCAAGACCCAGATGTATGCACCGGTGATATCGGTTATCCGCATGATTAACAAGGCACAAACACTATAGACTAAGATAAATGAGATATGAGGGTGGGGACCACCTGGATAATTGAATTCCCCACGAATATTCCGTAGATCAGATTCATACCAACCCGACATAATTAACCACTAAGGTCTCTCCCTTGAGTTATCTCCTCAACCCATATAAGGAATAGGACGACATATTACATGGACTAAAAATGCAATTCTCAATGCTACGAATTGAATCATTATGCTCTATATCACACCTTCAGCCAGCGAGATAAACAACATCTGAGTCGCTAAACTGGATGCCTGAGCTGGTTAAGGGCAACTTGAAGCTTACCAGTTTCGTGGGTCTCGTCAAATTTCCATCAGCAGATCACCCAATACAATCCGACCAATCCGTATATCATTCAGAACATGACAAACATATGGCGTTCTCCGCTACGCTCAAATCAGTAATTTATTTCGCTGTTCGTATGCTAGCTTCTATGCAACTAACACCGATATCACCTTATGCAAACTCTGTGTAATAACCTTGTTTCCAACCTAATACTAGCGTAAAACGATTGTCAATTCCCTCAAGTAATAAAAGGCCACAGTCCGTTGAAACAGTTCGCCCTGGCGTTAAGCTCTGCATAAGCATTTCTATGTTACCGTAACGAATGTTATTGCTTAGATAACGGTGTATCGATCCCCTTAAGCGAAATCTCCCACAAGGATTCGAAGAGCACCTATCACCAGTATCTAGTGAGAATGAAGCGACCTTGCATGATAGCAACCAATGGACTATTAGCGTTCCGGAGATCCGTAACTAAACATTGGGGGGATTAATGATGACCGAGATGATATGTACTTCTTTCGGATTCAATTTTATTCGTGTATGTCTCGGTCTGCCTGATTCAACGTATACCGTCCATAACCCGTAGGTTTTTCGGATTTTGCAGATAACGCCTCTTCCATCGAGCACGGATGATTTTATAAGCTCATATTACCAGTTTTTCTATAAACTATACATCCAGAATTCGCCATTCTTCTTGTTAGGTCAAGTTCTCCTAGAGTCCCTCATATAAATAGTTCTTGCAAATAAAAAGAACACCCGCAGCAAGTTAAAAATCACTCGCGTTAACGGGTTTCCAGTTTCTTTATACGCTTATTTTCGGAGTATTAGATGGGATCAATCGAAAGGAGTGTGTAAGATAGAAGCTGAGAACACCCATCCTCGTGACCAGTAAAGAACATCGGATGAAGTCGATTTTGGAAAGGAACACTTGAACATTTAGCGAACAACTATTTAGGAATGATTCCGCGTGCAAAGAAGGAGAGTTGAGGGTGGGATGACAAAGTCCGGCTTCTTTGCGTGCGTCTTGACTTCTAAATGGACTGCATCCGGGGGTATAACCTTTCAGCCTTCTATGCACTTACGGAAAGCTCCTAGGAAAGATGGCTCACAGCCGAAGTATTCTGTGAAGTGTTCTGAGAGGGGAGAGGGGGATATCATGAAGAGAATGATAGATCAATTGATGATAAGTGGCGGGTAGATAAGGTGGAATAGTGGTTTAGTCTTGACTCTTTACCTAGGGCCACAGTATGATAGTGTGCTACTTCTGGAAAGATGATGTTGATGCATTACATAATGCTCGCGGAGTTCTGAGTACTAATAATTGCAGACTCCCGAATAATGCCAAAGTGTAGATGCCAAAAGGGTGGGTTGATCTATTCGAGCCACGACCAAGAGTTCTATCTGTATACTAACTTATAATTTCAAATTTGGCTAGGATTCTTACATCAGGTTCTTAATTGTTTTCCTATGATGCAGGATGATTAAATGCATTTTTTAGAATTTCTTGTCTCCATTGCTACCCAAATCTTAGTCGACAATAGGAGGTATATTCTAGTGGATCATGATCATCTTGATCTTGGGCCTAAAAGTGGCCGATATACATCTCAAAGTTACCTTGCCATTTGATATATGCGCTATCACCATTTCTCTGCCAAGGGCATGTGTTTTGACCTTGTGCCCAAGTTTGGAAGGAGCACGACATGGACGACAACCTTCTTCCCCCTTATGATAAATCTGTTACAATTATTTGTAGCACAGTGATCCGTATATAAGGTTGTCCACATCAGACCTTCCTATAATGAACAACACGTCACGGTTCAGTTGATTGTACTCTATTTAGAAATGATGTAAGGTTTGTATAGGTATCATAAAAAATTTCTACCCCAAATGATGTGGCATAGTGGAGTGATTGACATACATTTTTGGCCTTCGTTATACAACCCAGGGCACAGCCTTGCTTCCTTGGTTAGGCAACTCGTATCATAAGTGTGTCTCTATGGTTAACTATAGAGGTACTCGGTAATAAAACCCGGCCAAATTTGAAATTTAAGATTCATCAATACTCATAGATACCAACTAGATTCCAATACCAGGATAGTGACTGTGACGCGCTCAGCCAGAAAGAAGATCTTGATGATCAAAAGTTGAGTAACTAGTACTAGTACCCCACAGGCAATCTCGCTTCTCGCATTTCTCCTCTTTTGTGACGAACTACTACTACAAGAACGCCATTTACTCATGGCACCAGGACTACGCAGCATGCTGGCTGCGCTGAAAAGAAATGAGACGTTGGGTAGATTCAAGCCACACCCATTCCGTGATCCACATGAAGAGTTTGCAGAGGATTTTGAAAATTTGAAATCCGACTTTCAATCCTGCCCTCTATGTGGTGCCTCCAGTTTCCCAGCAAATGATTTCTTTAAAGTAAGCTCTCCCACATAAAGCTGATTATATGCAGATATTAACTCTTGTCTAAAGCATTATCAAGCCTGTAAAAAATCACTCTCCGGGCTCTGTAGTGTAAATGTTATAAATCCTTTCAAATATGGCATTGGAATAGAAACTAATCTTCACTATAAAGCGTTATGAAGACCAGAAAAGGGAGCTTAACGACATGCAAGCGCAGGATCCAGCGTGCTCGACCTCGCAGTGCGATACGCTTAGGTCGAGCCGTCAGGAAGAGGCCGGAGACTCACAACAACAGGGAGATTCTCAAGACAACGAAACACATACCTCTAGCAGAACATGGCATCCTTGCTGTAACATTTGTGACAGATACTTTTCTTCTGGGTCAAGTCTCCACCAGGTTGGTTATGCATATATTATAATATCTGTTTAGCTTATGATATACTATAGCATCGAGTCAATGAACATCTCACTACACCATCGGATTTATGCCCCGTGTGCTACGTTGAATGCAATTTAGCGGATGTAAGTGTTCCCCATAACAAAAAAAACAATTGCCCATCATCATTCTAAACAGCACTTGAATCGTGTTGCCCGTCATCGTTGCCCAAGGGACCCGGCCCCTATATCAGAAGAAGAGCCAAAAGCATGTCCAAGATGCGAGTTTGAATTCCTTACCGCCGAGGATCATAAACTCGTGAGTTCTGGATCATATCTTCTACAATTGACATATGTACTCATTTAGTAACCGTAGCATCGACGCGAGATCAATCGCCATAATCGCATTATGCACAATATAGAAGCCGAGGCAGCTGGACGTGAATGGCAATATTATTGTTATCCTTGTGACATCTACCTTGGATCGGAGCCTGAGTTGCTGAAGGTCAGTTTCCCGTCTCGGATGCTACTTCCAGTAGTTGATTCTATTCGCATTGCCTTAGCATCGGGACATTTGCACATCTCCTTTAAGGTACTTAACCCGATTTGAAGGGGAGCTCCTGCAAGCAACTGTCAACGAGAAAAGCACCATATCGGAGCCTTCAGGTCTATTATTAATTTTTCCTGAACCCGTCTGTAACACCGAAGGACATGGAGAGGATGATCCTTCATCTTGTCAAGCACTCGAGGAGAGTTACACAAGCCCTAATCAATGTCAGGCTAGCTCCAGTTTTTCACCATTTGAAGACGAGTCACCTGCCGCACCGGGACCTTCGCGCCTGCCTATATCTCCGTTTCTTGAAGAAGATGGTCGTCTGGACTTTGACTGGCACCTAGAACATATGAGATCTGCTGCTCAAGCCTTAGATCCAACTTCTCCTTTTGTTACAGAGGCTGAGGTTGAAACTGATCAAGCCGCTATACCAAGTTCCGAGGCTAATATAAGGAGTTCGACATATCGTCATACATCTAGGACTCAATTTGGCAGAGAGATACAGATCCCTCAGCAAATTAATGAGAACACTCGATTTGAAACCAGTGATACTTTATCAGAGGAGGAAGAAGAGCTCCCTCCTTATTCCGGCTCTTTCCTACGACAAGGTTCTCAGAGTAGGCGAAACACTCGGAGCGGACAAGAGCCATCAATTCATGAGCATATTTTAAGAACATTGCCGAGAGTACCGGAAGGGCCGAACATTGATGCCTTAAGTATCTTACCTGAACCGTCGAGAACCCCAAACAGGAGATCCAAACTAGCTCTATATGAATGTCCACTGTGCTTCAACGAATGTGATAACTTAAGCAGTGTTTCGTGTGGTCATGTTTTCTGCACCACGTAGGTTATCTCACTATTTTTTTTACTCAACCCCGGGACACTGATAGTAACTTGTTTTAAAGGTGTATAACAAGATCATTGGGAAGGGATCCCAATTGCCCGACGTGTCGTACACCGGCCGATATACAACACATCAGAAGGGTATTTCTTAGCTAGATGACAGAGACTTTTTATTTAACTATGCTTATTTTCTTTGATTGCTTTTATAAATTGGACCCTACACTCGTTACCAGCTAGTTTTTCATCTTTCCTGTGGGTTTAATGTCTTTGTATATATTTCTCCTTGAACTCAGCACTTCTTGAAATGCAATATATATTGAAGAGACACTATCCTTCCATTGACAACATTTCAATTCACATGTCATGCATGAAATTTTTAATAATTAACCGAAAGAAGGAGAAGAACAAACAGTTTGTGGAGAAAAAGGTTCACCTGTTTAGAATATATATTTCTATTTGAGAATATCATGATGAATTTTGAGATGATCCGAATACCAGTAGAGCCCGACGAAACTTAAATAAATCAGCGAGTTTACTATATGATGCATCAAATCTCATAGATATCAACATATAAATATGGAGCTCCTGCTGGAGATGGTCATGATATTCTGGGAGCAATTAGAAATTAAACTCGCCAGTCAGCCGATTTGAAGATGTCTCTAGATATTATCCGGTTCTTTCTCCCTCACAAGCAGTGTTTGCTACAAGGAAAAATATTATATTCATTCATGTCTCTATGATTGTACGCTGACTGTAACTAGGCATGAAGTTTTGGGACTGAGAAAATTCAAGCCATACTCTCTCGCGATACATAGAGTAATGAGAACTCGGGCCTGACCGCCAACCTTAATCTCCATATGGTACTCCCACTTTTCCGGTCAATTATTTCTTCAATACAAGTGATACTTATTCAAAAGGGGGCCCCATCACGATAACTGACCGCTATTCAAAGCATTATGGATCTTGTAGAAAAAGAATTTCAGTATCACTACAACCCAGACACAAACTATTACGGTATCTTAGCACGATCCGTTTGCTATAGCATTAAATAAATGAGTACCCTGATGCTCCACCAGACTTATGTCCTATGTGTTACCTTGAATGTATCTTGGCGAATGTTTTTTCGCACCATAAGGAATGGAACCCAAAAAAAAAGAAAATCGCTTATTTCCATGCCAAACAGCATCTGAATCACGCTGTCCGCCGCTATTGTATGCGAGCCTCAATTATCATGTCGGAGGATGATATGTGGCCCGAGACTTGTCTAGGATGCAACCTCGAGTTGCTATGATTTGAAGATTGTAAATTTTTAGGATTGGAAGAATGTAATATACGGGATACCCACATTCATTAAGTGGTTGTATCAATATCGGGAGATCGGTCGCCAAAATCGCACTATGCATGGCTCAGAAGCAAGCAGCGACCGACAAAAGGGTGGCCATACTGGAGCTTTCAAGGTTAGCTCATATAAAACTTAAAAACCTTAATTAGGGATACAAGGACAGTTTTATATGGTTGTTCATTTTGTTTTGATGAGCAAGCGTGGTAATCTGAGCAGAGTTTCCTGAGACAATGTCTTCTGTACGACATAGGTTGTTATCATCATCATTTTACTTTCCGAAAACTGGTAAAAGCTTCTTTTCAAGGATGTATAACGGAATCATTAGAAAGGGATCTGTATCGCCCTACGTGTCAGTCACTAGATGGTACATAATATATACACCAGAGGAATGATGTTTCTCAGCCAGAAGGCAAAGACACCTCTTTTGTTTATGTCAGTTTTCTTTGGGACAAGTTACGTGCATACTATCCCGAAATCTCTACTCCTTAATCGTTTGTAATGCAACGTCTGTTAAAGAACTAACCATTTGTTAGTAATAGTTAAAATCACCATCAAATATTTTAAGAATTTCCAGAGAAGCTGGAAGAAGTGAAAAGCCCCATAGTTGAGAAAAGTAGAATTTATAGTGGAGGTATATTTCTTTATGTGTCCATGTACTGCCAATTTGAGAGAATTAGGGTTTCGGTCACGCGTTTTCTAGACTGATTCCACGTCCACGTCGCGCACCATAGCAAGCTCGTCATATTTGTCGGTGTCGCCGCGTAGCCATCTGGGCAAACGACTTTAACGAAATATAAAGCCCTTCTTCGCTCGCTGGCGACGCCTCTTCGTATAAATAGCTATCCAGGATCTCTGTAATTACTCACGAAAAGAAGCCTTGCAAACATGTCGGTAATGCTCACCAAGTTTGAGTCCAAAAGCAATCGGGTCAAAGGTGCGCTGGGTGCAACGTAATTGAAACTTTGTATGCATATTGAAGCATATCCAGGTCTTGCATTTCACCCCACAAGACCACTCCTGGCTGCATCACTGCATAATGGAAGTGTTCAATTGTGGAACTACCGGATGGGTGTGCTTGTCGATCGGTTTGAGGAGCACGAAGGTGAGCCCGAGGGAGCATATACCCTTGTATTACTCTTTAATCACGCTATTTTCTGCTCTCAGGTCCCGTACGTGGTGTACACTTCCACCCATCACGCCCCCTTCTCGTCACTGGTGGAGATGACTATAAAGTAAAGGTTTGGGGTGTGTGCTACTATTGTAGGTCTCGTAAGAATACGCTAAACACGTTTTATAGACATCCGTCCTCAAACTCGACGATGCCTCTTCACACTACATGGTCACTTGGACTATGTTCGGACGGTCATGTTCCACCATGAAATGCCTTGGATTGTAAGTAACTGCGCTCATTAAATTATCATGTGCTAATAACAATACCCTACCTAGATTTCCGCCTCTGATGATCAGACGATTCGTATCTGGAATAGTACCTCAAGAAACTGTATTGCAATTTTGACTGGACACTCTCACTATATCATGTCTGCTCTATTCCACCCCAAAGAAGACTTGGTAGTTTCTTCATCCATGGACCAGACCGTGCGTGTATGGGATATATCCGGTTTAAGAAAGGGATCTCCAAATGCTGCACCTGGCGGGTTTGAGACCTTTGATACTTTCTCTACAGTCAAGTACGTTTTAGAAGGGCATGACCGAGGGGTTAACTGGGCTACTTTCCACCCCACCTTACCGCTTATTGTATCTGCTGCAGATGATCGTCAGATCAAACTCTGGCGTATGAGCGATTCCAAAGCTTGGGAGGTTGATACATGTCGTGGACACTTTAACAACGTGTCGAGTGCTTTATTCCACCCCCGCCATGAATTGATTATTTCTTGTGGTGAAGATAAGACTATACGAGTATGGGATATGGCAAAGCGAACCGCAGTACAGACATTTAGACGTGAACATGACAGATTCTGGGTTCTCGCTGCCCACCCCGAATTGAATCTCTTCGCAGCAGGTCATGATAATGGTTTAATAGTCTTCAAGCTCGAACGTGAACGACCAGCTTATGCACTTTATGGTGATTTACTATTCTATGTTCGTGACAAATATGTACGCCAGTATGATTTCAACACTGGATCGGATGTCGGTGTCCTTAGTGTGCGGAAATTCGGAAGCCTTTATGTACCACCCAGAACTCTCAGTTACAACCCCGCTGAGCGGGCTGTCGTAATTACGACATCCTCGGATAATGGCCTCTTTGAGCTCTCACATCTCGCAAAGGATGGAGCTGCAGAGGTACGGGACTCATCTGCAGATGGTAAGAGAGGTACGGGACAAAGTGCGATCTTTGTTGCAAGAAATCGCTTTGCCATACTCAATAAGGCGAATCAGGTAAATTGAATAATGTCTTGAAGTCAATTCTATATCTGACTTTCATTTTAGCTAATTGAAATTCGAGATCTTTCAAACTCAATCGTGAAGTCTATCAAGCCACCTGTACAGACAAATGAAATCTTTTATGGCGGGACAGCTAGCCTTATCCTAAGCTCCACAAGTACTGCCGTTCTCTATGACATCCAGCAAGGCAAGAAAATCGCCGAAATAACCACACCTCCTGTAAAATACGTTGTATGGAGTAACGATGGAACACTTGTAGCATTGTTGAGCAAACATAGTATGTTTTCTATTGATTGCTCTGCGTTTACTGTTCTAAAACAACCTAGCCATTACAATCGCCAACAAAAACCTTAGTCAAAGTAGCTTAATTCATGAAACAATCCGGATTAAATCGGGTGCTTGGGATGATTCTGGTGTCCTCGTATATTCAACATTAAACCACATCAAGTATTGTTTACCGCAAGGGTGCGTGTATAAGTAGGATAGAGGAATGGTTTTTTGTTGATACCCTTTACGCGTAGTGATACTGGAGTCATACGTACTCTAGATAATCCTGTATATCTGACACGAGTGAAGGGCCGCACTGTGCATTGTTTGGACCGCTCCGCAAGGCCAAGAACGATAACCGTTGACCCAACTGAATATAGGTTCAAGCTGGCCCTTCTACGCAGTAACTATGAGGAGATGCTACATATCATCAAAACTTCGAATTTGGTTGGACAAAGTATCATTGCTTATCTACAACAAAAAGGGTTCCCAGAGGTCAGAAACTACATTCAACTAGGTTTAATTAGGGATGACTGACTTTCCCTATAAAGATCGCGTTACATTTTGTTGAAGACAAGAAAACACGCTTTGACCTTGCCATTGAATGTGGAAATCTTGATGTAGCATTAGAAACTGCAACATCAATTGATAGACCAGACTGCTGGAATCGTCTTGCCCAACAAGCCCTCAAACAAGGAAACCACAAGGTAAGCTATACTTTCTATTGTTTGTGGTATTGTGCTGACAAGTTCTCTAGATCGTTGAGAAGGCGTACCAGAAGACTAAAAACTTCGATAAACTCTCATTCCTTTACTTGGCCACAGGTAGCACCGATAAATTAGCAAAAATGCAGAAAATAGCTGTATCGCGCGGTGACCCAATGTCTCGGTTCCATAATGCACTCTACCTAGGAGATATCGAGTCTCGTATTACCGTACTTCGAGAGGTTGGAATGTGTAAGTAATGTCGTCATTGTAGAGTGTTCATATTCTAAAATGCGTCCAGACCCACTTGCATATCTCACGGCCAAAACTAATGGTCTCTCGGATCTTGCTCTTGAAATTCTTGAAGAGGCTGGTCTCACGGAGGCTGATGTTGATGATGTCCCCGATTTCGGAACTTCAACACTTAAACCCCCTCCTGTCATTACTCCCATCACTGATCATATTTGGCCAACATTGAACAAGGGCGAAAGCTTCTTCGATCGTGCCCTAGCCAACGGGAATCTAGAGATGACTGAAGGGGAGGGATCATACGTCAATGGTATCAGTGGTAATGCAGCCACATCTGCTCTGGATGATTGGGCACGAGATGCAGAAAATGTTGATGATGTAGATCCAGAGGAAGGTGGATGGGATCTTGGTGGTGGTGATGCACCCCAAGAAGAAGCTGAGACAGAGGCTGCTGTAACTGTTGAAGAGGAACCTGATACTGGCGCTGGCGCTAGTCCTGGTGTTAAGGAGACAGAACTTTGGGTTCGAAACTCGCCTTTCCCTGCGGACCACGTTGCAGCTGGCTCATTTGAATCCGCAATGCAGGCATGTGTTTTAAGTTTTAACTACTATTAGTCATGCGTCTAACCCTTTTCTATTTTAGTTACTCAATCGCCAGCAGGGTGTTGTCAACTTTATTCCTCTAAAACCCCTCTTCCTTTCTGTTTACCGATCAGCTCATGTATATTTCTCCCCTAACGCATCCCTCCCTCCCCTCCAACTCCATCTACGACGTAATATTGAAGAATCTTCTGCCAGCCGCGTACTCCCTGTGGCAGTGAAAACATTACAATCCATTAAGCCTGAATTGCACGAAGGGTACAGGGCTGTATCAGGAAATAAACTAGCGGACGCGAAGACCTCATTCAAGTCGGTGCTTCAAAGTCTACTCCTAGTACCGATCACATCCGATGCTGAGGCAACTGAGGTTAGATCCTTAATTCTCTCTATTCATCTCCCGTTTAAGCTTCTAACACCGGATTTAGTGGCGTAATCTTGTTACTTCAACACGTGAATACCTCATCGGTGTCTCTCTTGAACTAGAGCGACGCAGGATAGTAGAAGCTGAGCCCGATAATGTGAAAAGGAGCCTTGAACTTGCGGCATACTTTACGCACTGTAAACTACAGCCACCTCACTTGCAAATAGCTTTACGTAGTGCGATTGGTGTGTTCGCAAAGGCCAATAACCATGCAACATCTGCTAAACTCGCAAGGAAGTTATTGGAGTTGAACCCCGATCCAAAAATTGTCGCTCAGGTAATTCATGTTCCCTTATATTTGTCAAGTTAAAACTTGAATAATAACAACATGCACTTATATAGGCACGACAGCGCATCGCAGCCGGCGATCGTAACCCGCGAAATGCAGTGGAGATAGACTATGATGAATTCACTGATTTCGAGATTTGTGCTGCAAGCTTCACGCCAATATATAAGGGTTCTCCTTCAGTGACGTGTCCTTATACCGGTGCTTCATATCTTCCTGAGTTTAAGGGAAAACTTGATTCCTTATTGGAGTTGACAGAGATCGGCGCTGCTGTCTCTGGTCTCCCTGCCCCGCGGTGATGATGTTGGTTGCATTTAGATTAAACCCTAGGAGACTCGTTGTAAAAACTCGTATACTCTAATTGACTTTTTTTATTGACTTTTCGTATTCCGTTGGTCCATTTTTGTCATGATAAATGATGAAGTTTGGTCAAACGTGTGTCGTACAAGAGCGAGATCAATTATTAGTTCTACGTGCAACATGAAGATTACTAATAACTTTAGGATCGCTTGTTGGAGGCTATTTATAAGAGATCGACCTTGCTTTCGAATGAGGCTAGTATACGTACACATTACACCAGATGAGGTTTGAGAAATTTTTATATATGCACCGCCCAGCCCAAAAAACGTTTGCTGGAATCTGGGATTTATTTTCCATTTTCTTGTCTTTTACGGAACATGATCGGACCTCTCAAATCCGATTCGTAAGTTATTTTCTTTTGTTCGCCATCGGGAAGTTTCAAGTCATAGTTCAATACGACATAAGCCAACATCGCTTTCAACTCGTTTGCGGCAAAGAATCGCCCGGGACTATTAATACAGAATATGAAAAGGAAATTGATCAGTACAAATTTTAAACAACTCTGCAATCAGGCCACTAAATATTAAATTACTGACCAAGCATGCTTCCCATGTCCGAAGGCAATATAATCACTTGCTGTGGCAACCATCTGGTTCCTTGTGCTTTCTTCCAAGGATTGGTCTCGGATATTGGAGAATCGGAAAGGTTGAAACTCTTCCGGGCGTTCGAATATTTCATTATTGTGATGGACTGCATATGAGTTAACTGCAACCGACGTCCCCTTTGGCAGAACGGTTCCATCGGAGAGTTTGTAATCCTTCAGGACTTTGCGTCCCATTGCCACTAATAAAGGTCTTTGTGATAAGAAAGGGATAGACACAGAAGGTGCGAGTACACACAAGGGTTAAATCCACGGAATCGAAGAGTCTCTCGCAGGAAACTATCGACTTTGCGCATTTTCTGCATTGATGCCTTACTCCATCCATCCTTAGCCACAACCCACTCTATTTCCTCTCTTAGCGGGACTAAGAACTCCGGACGAGATGCGAGGTGATAAAGTGCATCAGACAAAGTCTGGCAACCAAAAGCAGTTTCTATCAACAAGGGAAATAAAGTTGTAATAGACATTATTTCCACCTACATGTGAGGAAGTGAATATAGCAGCAAAGTTAAGATGTAGAATATCATAAACAAAGCGCATAGTATTGAGGTCTGATGGCCCAGTCTCGTCAATAAACCATTGCAAAGGATCATTCTTCCATTTATAACAGGCAGAAATAATAAGGGATAAATCGTGTTATACGGCTACTGATATCAAATACATACTGGTTTATCCAGCCAGTCATCGGAGTTCACTGCATGACTGAGCCGCTCTTCAATAATCGGACGTAGGAGTATCGAGGCACGTCTGGATAAGGAGGGTAAATTTGACTTGAACCGAGCAACAAAACTAATTCAAAAACCCTATACGCGTAAAAAAAAATCATTTTGAATGAGATAAGGAAATTTCTTACGATCTCAATAAAGGAGGACAGCGTCTGACGACTTTGGAAATATTTATGATATCAAACGCGTGTTGAACATTAATTGCCATGAATTCATCGTTTCGACCTTTTTATAAATAATGAAAAGATGTTCTTAGACCCATAGAGATATACTCACATAATGGGGCACCCACAAATATTCGGTTACTAACTCTAAAAGTAACTTTTGCAACTACTTGCTCTGCACTTCTGGTGACCCATTCTAACGTATTGAGTTAATTATGAGTGCTGATACCGGCTTAAGTTAATATATTTACCTTCTCCTTTTGCATCAATAAAATCAGTAAAGCCTTGGATAATCTCTTCGAGAATATCGTCGAATAATTTGCCTATATTTCGAGTAAGCTTTTGACAAACGGTAATTATTCGGTGGTCCCCCGTCAATAAACCACCAAACGTATACTCTGTTGCCAGGACCTATTGATAGTGTTTGATACCGGAAACATCCACTAAAAGGGCAGTTAAAATGCGCATAAACCCACCTCATCCACAGCATGAGAAAAAGAAAGCACATTATCAGGAACACGGCGGAGCTCGTCAATGAGCTCCTGTGAGCTGATAACCACGGACCATCCATCGTATCGAGGAATCTTGAATGTCTTCCCTTTAAACTAAGGAGACATTCAATTGGCCGACATAAGATTACGAAGAGGTTGAAAGAAAACCTTCTTAGTAGCCACTTGTATCAGCTTTTGACCGTTTTCATACCAACCCTTCACCTCGAGGAACGACAGGAGCCATATCTGTGATCCTGAAGGAGGTGCATTGATCTAGGCCTTATGATAAATTCTCCATAGTATACTGCTAAGCGGTGATTGCTTTCGAGCATACCTCTCGCTCCTTGATGATAAAATAATTAGCAACGGAGAGAGCGAATATAACACCCAGAACTGCATGGCTGAGACGGATATCATTTATAGTAAAGTCGGTCCTAAAAGCTTGCGCATCAGTTGACGCAGGGAAGAGTAAGCTAGAGTTGAATCTCATGAAGGGTGTCAGAGATAGGGTTTAGTCACAGTCATATCTTTTGAGGTATCCGCAAGTATATATAAAGAGTCTACCATAGTCAAATGGGGACGCTCGTTGTGATAGAGCGAACTAGTTTACAAGCTTCCTCTATATTTACAATGACAGGCACACCTGACCTACGGTGACTAGATTTTACGTATAAGCTCCACCCTGTAGGTGGCTATATTTAATGCAGACCATGTGCATATTTCTTTAGTAGGGCAATGCTCATCCCAAAACGGTGTTTATTTCATCAAACCCATAAACTACTCATCTTTTGATAGGAAGATACTAACACAGATAGGTTTTGCGAAAAAACTCTGATAACAATGGTATTTAGTCAGTATTTAATCAATACTTCATACTCACCCTTGTGTCTATAATATATACGTGTACTTAAAATTAATATATCTAGTATTTTTGATTCTCTACGTTTCTTAGTGTGCGAATTGATTGCCAATGCTTACTAAGCACGTCCTTATTAAATGAACATTTTCAAGTTCTTTTTATGTATTTCAATTTGATAAGTCAAAGTCGAACGAGTGACCTTTATTTTTGTTCTTATTTCGATGTGTAATTGTGTGATATATACCGTGTGTAGAGCTATTCTAAAAAATTACAAAGATGCCTTAAAATTGCCATTATACGTCCCATGTATATGCATTAAAGAAGAAAAAAAATGCAAAATGATATCCGATAATTGATGGGTTATACTAAAGCTGTCTCTTACGGAACATGATTGGGCCCCTTAATTCCGACTCAAAAGTAATTTCCTTTTGTTCGCCATCAGGAAGTTTCAAATCATAGTTCAATACGACGTATGCCAACATCGCTTTCAACTCGTTTGCGGCAAAGAATCGCCCGGGACTATTCACACAGAATATGCAAAAGTTAGTTAGTAAAAATTTTAAGAGGCTCCAGAATCAGACCACTAAATATGAAATTACTGACCAAGCGTGCTTCCCATGTCCAAAGCCGATGTAAGAGCTCGCCGTGGCAACCATCTGGTTCCTTGTGCTCTCTTCCAAAGATTGATCCCGGATACTGGAGTATCGGAAAGGCTGGAATTCATTGGGATTATCGTACAGCTCGCTGTTGTGGTGGACCGCGTGCGAGTTGACTGCAACCAATGTCCCTTTAGGTAAGTGAGTTCCATCAGAGAGCGTGTAGTCCTTCAAGACCTTGCGCCTCATTGTCACTAATGGAAGTCCATGTGAGAAGGTGCATAAAAGAAGTAAAACCGGGGATACTTACAAAAGTCAATACCGCGATATCTGAGGGTTTCGCGTAAGAAGCTATCAATTTTACGCAGCTTTTGCATTGACGCTTTACTCCAACCCTCTTCAGCGACAACTTTCTCGACCTCTTCTCTCAGAGGAGCCACAAATTCTGGACGAGCAGCAAGGTGATAGAGTGCGTCGGACATGGTCTATTATTGATGTTAAACTTTACGTCAGAGGGAGAGCAGAAGGGGGACAGAAAATGGCCATGCTTACATTTGAAGAAGTGTGAATAGCAGCAAAGTTCAGGGCCAAAATATCGTAGGTATGACGCATCACATTTCGCTTCTCCGGCTCGGTTTCATCGATGAACCATTGTAATAAGTCGTTCTTTCATTATTAAGTCAGATCATCAGTAATTATCTCAGCCAATATCTTATGTTAGAGACATACGGGTTTGTCTGGCCATTCATCCTCGGACTGTCCGGAATGCTTAAGACGCTCTTCAATAAGGGGCCTAAGTAGCTCCGAGGCATGTTTGGAAGTAGCAGGTAAATTTGTCGTGAAGCGGGCAACGAATCTATGTGGAATTATAAGCTTCAGCAAGAATAATTTTGGAATACGATAGAAAAAGTTTTCTTACGGTTTCATGAAGAAAGGATAGGGTTTAATCGAGTTAGCTACATTGACAACGTCTAGTGCATGCTGTACGTTAATCCCCATGAACACATCATTTCGACCTTTGTGAAACAGTAAGTAAATTAAATCAACGTGACGAAAGTAGCACCTACAAAGAGGGAGTCCAACAAAGACTCGGTTGCTGGCTCTGAAGACAACTCTCGCAACTACATGCATTGCATATCTAGTAACCCATTCTGATATATCAAATATAATAAGTTCCCGGTTCAAATGATTACGTCGATATATTTACCATCTCCCTTTGCGTCAATAAAGTCGGTATAACCTTGAGATATTTCTTCGAAGACACCATCAAATATGTTACTGATATTCTGTGTTAACTTTTGACGGACAACAGGAATAGCGCGGTGATCTCCTGTCGTTAACCCTCCAAATGTATGTTTTGCCGAGAAGATCTATATACGAAGTCAGATCATGGTAAATAAAAATTAATCAAACGCCATGCGTACTTCGTCATTTGCGTGGGTAAATGAGAGCACATCATCGGGAGCACGACGAAGTTCATCGATGAGTTTTGGTGAACTGACGACCACAACCCATCTATCATATTGGGGAATCTTGAATGTTTTCCCTTTGAACTGAAAACACACAGTTTAGTTACTTGTTGTAAATAAAATGGAAATTATTAACCTTCTCGGTTGCTTCTTGAATTAGTTTCCGACTGTTTTCATACCATTCCTTAGCCTCGATGAAGGATAGGAGCCAGCCGTATGAACCCGCAGAGGGTGCGTTGACCTAGGTGTAAAGATGAATACCCCGTGACGTATCATGAAACAGGAGTTGATAAGAATCTCACTTCTCGTCTTTTAATGCCTAGATATTGGGCGGCAGAAAGAGCAAATAAGACACTAAGAGCTACGTGGCTTGGGCGGATATTATTTGAGACGAATTCGGAGTTAAATAGCTGCCCAACCGAATCGAATAAGGAAGTTGGGATTGATTCAATCGCAGAAGCAATTGGGAGACTAGAGTTGAAGGACATGACAGACAGACAGTGTAAGGAATGAATTGTGGTAGTGGCTTGCAGAGATACTGGTTATATATATGATTTTGGGACTACGTCTAGGGGATCTTCGATAAGCCAATAAGGGTTTGAATATTCATCATTACGATCAAGGGTCGTTCACTGCTTCTGCAAATGAGACCACCTTGTTATGGTGGAAACATGTTGCCAATTCGGACATGGCTACTATAATTAAAATCTCTAGTACTACCGGAGTATTTGGACAGATTAATCCTATAGAAGCCCACAGAAAGACAGTTAAAACTTCATCGAAACTGACATTTGAACTAAGCATATGCACGTTCTAACAGCCCTCTGTTATCGAGACAAGTCTCCCGGATACAAAACAAAACATCATCGGACGACCTTCCCAAAAAGGCAAGTTAGTAATGTAATGTTTCAGAGAGAGTACGCTTAAAGCCAGTATGCGCAGAGATCGGCTTCCATTCAATAGCCCAACGCAAATCTTTACAGGAACTTTGCATCGTCCAATGGACCGAATTTTATTGGTCTGCTTTTGCTGCAGTAAATTAACGGAGTCCTGAGAGGTCTAAGCTTGATCAAGATTCAACTTTACATCTCTTTAGGTGCACTATAAATTTAGAGAATAGGTAAACCGAAACAACGTAAGACAATAAGTAAATTTCTCAAAGTATCTTCAACTGCTTAGGTAGAGATGACAAACGTTGGCCGTTGATATCACGCCTACTTTTTGATGCGCGTGTTATACAGCCGGGTATATTGAAGGACGCCAGATACAAGATTGGCGGAGCTAATTTGGAAATGCCTATCGAATTGAGCTGCCTGGTTAGGTAATGTCGATCGTTAACCCTGGCGTCCCGGCTGTATGTGTTAATTAGGCTTCGAGCGCGAGAAGGGGTCCGTGAAGGGGGTATCAAAAAAAAAGGAGACGCTTAAGATCGGCACCAAAGCCTGTTGATTACGCGGGTTTCCTTATAATATCTTCTTATCGACTATCAGATCGACTTCTCAAAAAAGATGACTTTTTGGTGCCTCACAGGTAAGCTTGGTCCTACTTATTAATAAAGCCCTACCGAAGTTTTAGGGAAAAAAAGTTCTTGAAAGTAATTTAAAAAAAAACGAGTGTGGTCAGAAACTACATCCACTCATTACATAAATATTCCTCATATAAGCTATTTTTAGGTATGCAGTATGAAAGGTTTCGTTATGATTACGGATGTATCATAGAATATTTGTCAGTACTTTGTCAGTACTTACAATACTAATAAAAATTTAAGGAGTATAAAATCTTATGATATTGTATAGCAGAAAACTTTTAAAATAGAACAAACGCGAAAGTCGACGTAAAATAATTTGATCTAAAAGATATCCACTGATAGTATTGTTAATATGTGCAAATTAATTGAAGATTAAATAGGTTGATCTGTACAAGGAGTACAAAGAAAGATTTTTTTAA
This sequence comes from Pyrrhoderma noxium, assembly GCA_002287475.2. Lineage (NCBI taxonomy): Eukaryota > Fungi > Basidiomycota > Agaricomycetes > Hymenochaetales > Hymenochaetaceae > Pyrrhoderma > Pyrrhoderma noxium. The sequence continues at coordinate 1,053,230 of CM008260.1, forward strand.
TACCAATAGGCGAGTAAAATGAACGGACAATGGAAAGGTGGAGGGGAAAAGGGCCTAATTTTTGACAGGAGGTAGAGGTAGAGGTCTTGATGAGACACTAGAGGTAGAGGGAGAAGGTCCATGACCAACATCATTATATGCCGGAGGAGAGATAATCTCGGATCCAGAAGCAGTTTCATCATTTCTCGTCACCGCCCAAATGCGGGCGGTGATCCCGGGGTTGTTTTGTATATATGGAGGGTTTAGCGCCTTTGACTGATTGATACTCAAGTTAGTACCTAGTCGGTCTGTCGGGTTACGAGATGTTTAGTATAGTGACACAGTCTTAGAATATAATGAGGACATATTACCAGGTAGGTCTGTGGTCCTACATGAAATGGAGTATGGGAATACTTCAGCCTCAGAAGTATAATTACTGTGGATAGGGCGATTGCTACTTCTATATTCCGCATGATTGTAGTGATTATTGATATCATTCTTGCGTTGTCGACGCCTATACAAGAAGGCGAGTATTACTCCGAGAATAAGTACAACTGCGATGACTGGTCCGACGATAGCTCCAACAGGAGTGCTTGAGGAACTTGTAGATCCAACAGGAGTATTTAATGAACTTGCAGATACAATAGAAATTGTCTTAGCAGTAGAGCTTACACCAGGCGTTGTCGAAATATTATCGTCCGAAGAACCGTCATCAACCCTATATCTTTAAGAACAGATGAGCGGAAGTAGATTGACTGGAAAACTCACGTATATATGACAGAGTCGAGTAAAACAAGCGCCGTCTCCCCTGAGTGTCCTGCTTCTATTCTCAGTGTATGCACCGTATTGGCAAGCCCATCTTTGGAGAAGACAGTCTGATTAAAATGATATACGGGGTCACCGTCAGGGGCCTTTTGAAAGACACCCTCAGTTTTATTATCAAGAATAAACGTATAATCAGTGTTTGAAATCGGGAAACTTTCTGTGCCCGTGAGGATCACGTTGACATAGACGGCAACACCTAGATTGACCAGTTTAGTGGGTCGTCGTGGGGCACTCTGCTTGATACTTACCTGTGAAAGATAAAGATGCTTGAATTATTTGTCCAGGTACGTTATTCGTATTGGTCCCAACAGGATTGAAACTCCCATCCGTCCATGTCCACATCCAAGCATCAGTAGCTGGTATTACTTTTGCTGTACACGTCGTACATGTTTGTCCTGCATGCCACGCAGAGGGTGGATTATAGTTTATTTTCAAGCCGTTTGTAGGATCTCCATTTTGGTCGTCAATGGTAACATTAAATAATGCAGCAAAGGAAAAGGGGTGTAAGAGAGCAGCAAAGAGGATAAGTAGTCGCACAGCGATCATACTTACTTAGTTGTTGCTGGTTGGAAGAGGGATAGTTGGACAAATATCACCCCTCACATATCAAAAAGACTTTTATATGTGCTGATTGTAGAAGACCCAGAAAGCGCTGGCTGTCTAGCTTTTTTCTTTACATTTGATGATATTGTTGCGCTGTATCATGCCGATATTGATATTGGCGAGGTAAGTGTCTCGTGCTATGGCAGTGCTCGCGCGACATGCTCTTGAGTCTCCTCTCAACCATTATCACTCCGCCGATTGTGCTATTTCTCCTGTTCAAAGTCCAGAAGCGACTTCAACAAGAAGTCTTAGTGTAATAATGCTTGAATCCCAAAGCGAAGCCTTTCCTATGCCAGAACTCCAAAAGAAAACGAATGAAACACTATCGGAACCTTTTGAACCTTTCACTCACCAAACACTGCTAGTCAAACCGTTTGACGACGAAACACGTAGAGATATTGACTTTCAAAAACGTGAGACGACCACTGGGACTATTAATGAGTATATGCGCAGCCTATAGTGATTGAAACTGTATCTGTGATTTAGAGCTACACGAGAAGTTACTTGAGCTCATTCTTGAGCTACACGCATGGTCCACTTCGCGTCCGGAGCTAGAGTCTACGGCAGCTGGTGATATTCTAGTGGATGAAGCTCAATCTATCATCAATACAGAAAGGGAACAAGGCATGTTATCTATTCTGTTCGGTATGCTGAAATATCTTGGCTTGTATCTTCGTTCTGAGTCCGCTGCTATTAAACTCAAAGTACCCTTTTGTCCTGGTCTTGTCTTAACTTCGATTTATTTCTATCCCTCGGCTGATCTACACCCTAACGCTTACTATTTTCTATAAAATTCTGGTATAGAATCGAGCCGTCTGCGTCTTGTCGAATTTATTGGACGCGTCAAAGCCGCTTTAGCAGCACTCACAGATCTAGCGCCTTGACTGTTACCTTTGACTTGCGACCTGTTATTATGCTGTACCTAATACACTAAAGATAAGATTTGATGCACTAGCCAGATACAAATGTTTACTTGTTACTTTTGGCAAATTATATATCATTAATGTTTCACGATGAACGTAATGAACTTGGGAAAGGTTGTATATCACTTCATCAGTAGCTGGGGCGATATCTGTATCAACATCTTGATTCGGGTAATCTCACAAATGAATATCCTTCCATCTTTTGAGATAGAACATTAGGTTGGCACTTGCTTGCGGATCAACATCTTTTATCGATATTAGTGTACAGCCGAGACACTATTAGGAATAGATGATATTTGTATGAAGGTAAAGAATCTTAGTATGTCCATTATCTTGTACGCTGGTATATCAGTTCACATATCACTTGGTAGAATTGATATCAACACAGAAGTTCTGGGGTAGTATTTAATGTTTTAGGTGGGCGTCATTGCACTAAATTCTTTATATGCTATAGTTTCTTGATCTAAAATGTTTGTATCAAGACTCAAATACACAGAATCTAGGGCGCCGCCTTTTGTCATGCGCAGCACGACATAGCACCTTCGTATGCGGTATCGGACTAGATTATGAACTCATTCGAGCCGCTGTTCGTCGCGGAAACGCCTTTGTTCAGCCCCCGTTCGAGTGTTATACATATTTGCAAATGCTGTGCAAATTCTCGGTGACGGGGGAAATTCGGCGAGAATCTCGCTGTGCGCCCGTCTTTGTCCTGTTCGGATTTCAAAGGATATTCTCGTCGTAGTTCGTTGTCCGATGTCAAGACATAAACTGGTTTGTACACCTGAGGGGTTGTGGTGAGCGGGTTAGTAAGCAACGCGATGGTTTGGACGCGTACGTCACATTCATTCACCTCGCCAAGGAATTTCCTTTAATAAGTTATTAGGGACATATTGAACAGTTGGGCCGCAAATTTGATGGATCATTGTCGTCACAAATACACTTGTATCTGGACTTCTTCTTTGATAACAATTAAGGTATGTTCTTCTTTTCATTACATATCTTACCGAGTCATCGAGAATGAAGTATGGTTCTTTTCATAGATGAAAGCACAATTTTCAAGAATCCTTTCATATTGGCTTCGGAGCTCGCGCCCACCGGCTCTAGATCCGATTGTATGTTGAAAATTTAGGCCGTCCAGATCGTTCATACCAAAAGTCTGTCCAGCATAGCTTTTATTTTTCTTCGCACATCTAGTCGGGTGTCTTTTGATAGCTAATAGGTTCCTAAGCTAGCTTGGCTTAAGTTTTGAAGGACACGACGTAACACGTGTCCTCGACTTGTCATCCGCAGTCAAGGATCAATCATTAGGATATTTCGAACCCAAAGACTACTTGACGACACACGGAAACTATTGACTTGGAAACTATGAACGAAGGGAAGTAGAACAGATGAAAGCTTTGGAATATATCTATACCCCACGAAGACAAGAATAAACATTCATCCGTTACTTTCTGAAATAGGCTCCACAAATAATTCCGCAGTCTGTATTATAGGATACTCAACTCATTGTGTTGGCACTTCTGTCTAACCCTGTGGGGCCGGCATTCACATTCTGCGGAGGATACTGCTGTTGATTACTCAAATATGTGCCGGGTGCATAAGGCCGGGCTGTTCGATCCGTTCAAGGAACATTACATACCATGGCTTTCGTGCTTAATTGGTGTGGTTTACTTATGGACATTTCGTGTCATCACTGAGGACATATCGGAACAATAACGCCAGCGGCGACGTACTGAAACTAAGGCATGTGGCATTTAGGGTTGGTATACATAGGGAAACCACCCAGATTAGAATGCAGTACCATACTTCTATACTAATCTTTCAGCATATAAGTTATTGATATAATCGGAAGGAAGCAAGAAGATTCGAATTACTATCCAGGCTCGAAGCTTCATAGTAAAGGTCGTGTGGTTGAGGGAAAGGTCCCCGGTTTATCAATGGTCTGAAGCGTCCTGTGTGTGATTTTCCAGTGGTTGACCATCGGCGGTCTATCTTTTATCATTGTTACCGTCCTGCAGGACAGGAACTATTACAACCTGCACTGGCTCGTGCTACTCGGTTGTGCTACATTGTTAGCGTCGCAGCAATTCGGGGATACGCGAAGAACAATTTTTGTATCTACTAATAAGTAGTACAGCTCAGTTCACGCTTTTGCAGTGTATACGAGTGTTGCAGTGAATCACATCTCAGTTACGTGGCATGGGATTTTATATTGTATTAAAAGACCTTCGAGGTACGTCACTAATGTTACATATAAAAGGAAACACAGCACTCGTTTTTTAGTAAAAGATTAATAGAAATGCGATGTGGCGCCTCCCGGAATGAAGCGCCTCCCGCATACAACAGGATTATGTAAATTACATCATATCCCCAATCTCGTCGTGTAAATACTTGAAAATTCTAATTGAAAGTTCTAATTGAAAGTACTATTGCCCTCTATTTTTTGTCGTTAATTTAATTAAGTGAAAGAAGGCGAGGCTAACTCCAAGCCTCAGCCTCATTTCTTCATTCATTGATTGTCGTTGTCAAGGAATGGTGAAAAAATATAATAGATATATTCTATTATTCCAAAAACAGCGGATTGCAGTGCACGTGGGACCCGCCGCGTTTTTGTATAAATAAGGCCTTTTCAAAACCAAACCAATAACAAACTACACCCCAAACACCTTCAGCTCCTCTAAGACTCTCACATCACTACGGATGAGCGCTCCTACAGAAATTAAGCACCTCCATCCAACTTTACCATCAAATTCGACACGATGGTCCAGAAAAAAGAGGTAAACATATTCTGATACTATCAGAATTCGACAATCTTTTGTTAACAAAAACTTTTAGCATCACCACTGAAAAAAGGATTATCCCTTCAGTGCTTTGCTCTGCCCAAGCACCGTAAGTGCTTTAAACGGATCCGATCATTTTTCTTGGCTCTGATTTTTAATAGATCTGCTAACCTCCCCGAGGGGTGGTGCGAATTTGTTCAACCGGAAGGACAATTATACTTCTATCACAGACGGAGTCGTGTTGTAACAGACACTAACATCCGTCTCCAAGAAAAGCGAGACCTTGTGGATGAGTTTATCCTCGTACTAAAGGGCGTCCTCAAAGAGAAGGATGTCAAGATATCCGAAACTATGGATATCATGTTCCAGCTGGAAGAAGACGATGAATTTGGTTACTATATTGCTGATCACAAGTCCTGCACCATCAAATGGTTGCAGGATGTAGCATCAGATGAGGTAGGATTGGGTAGGCCCTCCTCTGAGGTTAATCTCGGTACGTCGTATTCCTTTGGTAATAGCCAACACAACATTATTAACTCATTTTTAGGTTGGCTGCTCACTGAGCAATACTGGTCCCATGTTGAATACTTCCCATCCCATCTTGCAGGAATTGGGATGGAGTCGGTCCAAGAACTGATAGGAGTTCTTGTCCATGCAGAAGCCGGTAAGAACCACTTAACGACGTGGGAGGGTGTGATCGACTCATTCGCTTTTTTAGATCACCTGACATCATCTGTAGGGACGTTCCCCTACCACGTCGAACAATGTGGTAAATTTTTAGAGCTACTCAGACACCACGTATCTCCATCGTCACAGCTCCTTACTGATCGTTATGTCATTTGTGTTACTGGTAAGCTGTGTATCCTGCATAAATTGAGTAAACCCACAACTAAAGATGTGTTTACCTTCCAGCCAGACTATGGAGTCAAGTTGGTTAGTTTTCTTACAAATTTGATAGACAGAGATAGATGAACTGAAACTTTTCTGCATAGCACGTAACAGGGCCATGAACTTTTATGGCGAGGAATGTGCACGGCTTTCAAGGGGTGAGCGCTTGGACTCCGATGGGCCCAAGGGGAACCCGCGTTTTGTCCGATTTCTCGAGAAGGCTCTTCTGTTTGGCATTCCGAGCAAATATGCGTCAGATCTTGACGATTTGTGGGCCGATGGGTTTGTGTACAACCATACCTCTGAGCAATACGCCCTTCATTTTACCAAGGAATGGAAGGAAAATGGTTTCTGGGCATTGGGCATTGCATGGTGAGTAATCTGGTTCCCACCCCTCTATTTCCATTCGGGTCTGATAGTTTCTCCGATAGTTTGAATGTGCTATTATGTCATCTTATGAAGGGTTCCCAGCCGTTCACTATGGCATCTCTGCTATGTTCCGCGATCAGCTTCGTTTTGAGTCTTCTGTTTGTTGTTGTTATCGGAAACCCGGTCGACTTTAAGATTGAGCGTGTTGTGCGTAACATCGCTTTTCGCTTTTCTTATTGACCTATTACTAATACTAGATTTGGTTATTTTAGTTAAATTTCTTTATTAGTATGGACCACCCCGTTTATGGTCTCGCACCGCTTTCCATTGTCTGCAGTTTACCAAAGGCACTCCTTGTCTGGTCATCTGGCCTCATGTCCTTGCAGATCTTCGTTTCTTTCGTCTATCCACTGTTCACTCTAGACTTTAACAACCCCATTGGTTTCTCGTTCACCTTATTTTCAGCTGTCTGTACAATCATCGTCTTATTCGCATTTGCCTATCGGTTTTTGCGTTTCCGTCTCTCGTCATTGAAAACATATTCCTGGCTCAAATCGGAAAAAAGAGTTTAAAGCGTTTTGATTTTGATATAGTATAGACTAATACCCGGTTTCCAAATACCCTCCTTCATTGTACGCACTGGCCTTTGCGGTTGTAGGTTTAGTTCAAATCTATTTGTGATGTATCGTGTTTTTTTTCTTCCTTTATATGTCCACTCCTTCGTTGTTATCAATTTATTATTCATACTAACATCTGTAATCATGTGTCCAAAGCACTAATTTGTATATAGACACTGTATCTATACATCATTTTCATTTATACACAATGCTTCTGACCGACTCGGTATAAGCCATATTCAGCTTTTCGATAATCATCTTCCTTTGGAGAATTTTCTACTCTTCGATTTGCATATAAACGTGAGGACAGCATGGCGAAAGTTTATTTCATCGAAGCCAGTAAGTGGCTGTCTTCTGTTCTCTTCGAGGGCGCCATCCCGCAAATGATGTTCTGAAGGCAAGGACTGAATTGCTTTCCTGTGCCTCACTTACAAAGAGGCTTTATCTGTCAGGGAATACCTCTGAGAAGCTTCATTTCCAATTGGGCGAAACAAGCAGTGAAGATTCATTAACCGAGCCATCAACATTTTCGGTCTACGCACGCAATCTTTTTCAATTGATTCTGACATCTGATTCCTCTTACGGGCGTTAATCAGAGTCTGGCTCAACTGCACTTTGTTGTTGCCGTGATGTCCCATCAACCGGCGATGTAGATCTGAAACTAAACTAGAAAGAGAGAAACGAAGAAAGGAAAGAAGAAAGGATCGGGCAGCGCCCAAGCCAAAGGGCTTCCGAGTCACTGCCACTATTTTTGGTCCTTACTTGCAATGATAACGAAGAGGGGGGAGGTTTATAAGGGGATCCAATACATATCCTCTGGATCGCCTCCATCTATATCTCAGACCGCAGCCTCCTTTTGACGACTTGACCGATTCACAGGGCGATCACGCACATCCACCGCCATCTTACTACTAGTTACTCAAGTTTCATTCCTTCACAAGACTAGATATGCCAGGTCTGGACAAACCGGAGGCAGCTACATGCGCCGCACCTAGTATGAGCGGCTCAAAGAAGGCGCTGTGTATTGCGGTCTCGTATAAGGACGCGATACAGCGCACCCAAAGAGGTGACCCTCCTCCTGTACTTAGCGGGACTCATAGGGACCCCGAGACTATTAAAAGACTTTTGACGAGTACGCTCTAAAACTGGTTCAATCAACGATTCGATGATATGTGTATCTAATGATCTTGAATAGGATTCTTCGGATATCAAGAAAGTGACATTACTATACTTAAGGACGACGGGAAACATATACTCCCGACTCGTGAAAATATCGTAAATACTCGTTTCCTCTGTGTCCTATTCTCCCGGGATACTCTAACTTTAATATTTTCGATAGTTTAAAGCGATTGATGATCTAATTGTCGACGCCAAGGAGGGTGACCGTTTCGTGTTTCATTGTACGAATTCTATCAATTATAGATATCTCAAAAATATCAACTAATGGTTAATCTTTAGTCTCTGGACACGGAGGTCAAGTGCCGGATACTAACGGTGATGAGGATGATGGTCTCGATGAGAGTATGTTCCAGCAGAATAGCTTCGTGCCTTAAAGGATGCATCTGATACTTGTTGTTTCAGCTATTTATCCCGTTGATGTCGTCTATGATGCTGGCAAGGAGGATGCTATTGATAATTATATTGTCGACGACGTATGTGCTGGCCGCCGATTGGGCCCCTTTTTTCAGTTCTCATTGTCTAATACCCACTTTAGGAGATCAAGGAGAGACTTATAGACAAATTACCTGCGGGTACAGTTTTGACAGTGAGAGAGGGTATGTTTGTCCTGAGTTTGTATATTGACAATGCCATTTCCGTCAGATCATCCTTGATGCTTGTCATTCTGGAACTGGAGCAGGTAAGAGTAAATTTCGATTATGTTCACTGAGGTTTCATTAAACATCATTTATAGATTTAGAATATGTCCATGACTCTGATGAAGAGGAGCAAGAACTGAAGGAAATGTGGTCGCCTGCTTCCCCGTCTAAACCCCGAGTTTGGGAATCACGTAAGTCATGAAGGAGTTGATGCTAACAGTCTCTTACTTGAAACGTGTTTCAGTGACGATTGAGCAAACCTCAAAACGACGTGAGTTAATATGTCAATCCTGATTAACTCAGCTTATATTGACTATTCCAATTAGCGAATTCTCGTTCTAACCCTATTTTGGGTTCAAAAATTAAACGCGTCGGGGAAGGTGATAAATCCGATGCAACCCCGCCCACAAGACTGGAGTACATAAGGGCAGATAAGCTTGTGGTAAGTTTATTAAAAGGATATATTTATAGATAACTGATTAAGTTACATCGATAGACCTCATGGGCAGCTTGCATAGATTCCGAAATTGAGGTGGAGTGCTCAGCCGGCGGAATGCTCACTCAGGTAAGCCTAGTAATGAAGCATCTTCCTGGGTACGGATGATAGACATAGAATCACGTATTAGGCATTCAAGAAGGTCCTGGGTAAGTGGGAAAGTATATACGTATTTATGATACGTTAACATAGAATAAATTTCAGAGAATGGACAAACATATACTCATGCTGAGCTCAAGGAAGTGCTTGGGTGAGTTATCTTCCTTTTTTTATAACCAAGCTTTGTTCCTTACTTATCATCGCGATTTCCTAAACAGGAAACAAATTGTTAAAAGTACTTTACCTGCCAAAAAACATTTCCAAGAACGAGGATGGGGAAAACTCAATTGTCCACGTCCGGTAGTGAGTGCATAGTCTTTGTCGCAGAACTCACTAGAAACTTAAGCACTCCTTCCTATTTCTAGCTTTCAAGCTCAAGGAGTATTGTAAGTAGCTTTTTACTTAGAAAAAAAACTAAACTTAGTTGTAATCTAAAAATATCTTTAGGATGAGATTCTTCACTTGCCGTTCTCCTTCTGAACTAACAATGGATATGTGGAGTCAATGCAATAATTTTTTTTCGAATTAACTGGATGAATCAGTGCCACAGTATCTTACTGTTTATGTAATATTTTTGATATTGTTAAATGCTGTACATATACCACATGTAATTGTAAAAGATAACATTTACTTTCGGAAGACATAATATACTACACTTATATCTTGAGCTCGTGTTTTCAACCTGAAACTCCTGTATCAAGCTCACTTCTTCACTAACTACTAAGCTCAAAGAAGTCGGTTTATAGGGACACCCGACGGAAATCATAAAAAACCATCATGCTTGAAAACTCGAAAAGATAGAAGCTTACCGGAACTCGATTGTCGGTGTATGAACGCATAGCAACATATTTATAAAAGTTGATTGGTTTTCCATTTTGCGATTAATAATGATAAACCCTGCAGAAAAAAGGACAGGATTACTGTGCACACCATCAATGGAAGTGTGGGATCAAAAAGTGGCCGTGATTATGAGCATATGCCCATATTTTCATTTTTAGCGCCCCTCTCCACAGGTCTTCGTTAAGCGCCTGTTAACTCAGCTCAGGAGATAGCACAAATATAAATATGCCTTGATGTTTACTCTATTTCACTCAGCCCGTCTCTCCCCTCCACCCCGGCTTGTTCCAGCTTTATTACTATTTTTCTTCTCTAATATGTTCCTTATTTCGCGCTTGTTCCAATATCTATGTCTCAAGGCACCCATTCGATATCTATTTTTCAAAACACCCATGACTATCAATACAATTGATAGTATTGCCCGAAGAGCGCTGCTAGTGGGCATCACATACGAAGATTTACAGGCTAAATTGTCTGAGACCTACCCAAATGAGAACTTCCGCCTACCCGGGACACATAAAGACCCGCTGAGAATCAAGAAACTACTCGTCGGTAAGGTTGAAGCTATAGCTCGGATACGACTTGCTTTGTGTTCCCTTTTTCTAATCCTGATTCATACATTAACTTGATAGACTTATATAACTACAAGGAGGAAGATATCACAATTCTTATGGATGATAATAGTGGGAACTACAAGAAGCCTACCAGAGACAACATGGTTCGTATCTCCGACCACCTACGTGTGTATTAGCTCCTATATAACCGGTACTTTCTAGGTGGCCCATATGAAGAGTTTAGTTGAGAACGTGAAACCAGGAGATCACCTCGTGTTTTGCTGTACGTCTTTTAGAATTTTGATTTGTTTCGTGTCCTCACGGCTTTTAGTTTCGGGACACGGATCTCAGATTGTAAATACAAATAATACGGAAGAAGATGGGTTTGACGAGGGTAGGTTGACCTTGTTCCTGAAATTTATTGCATGATTTCCTAATTCATCTCCTCTAGTAATCTGGCCCTGTGATGTTTCTTACGACCCCTCCAAGGAGGACGAACACGAGAGGGCGGAAAATTTCATTCAGGATGATGTCCGTGGTCTCTTAGCTTTTATAAGATGCGTATACATCGTAGCTGACTAATGTATATCATGTTTAGGATCTAAAAAAGATATTGGTGGATAATCTTCCGGATAATTCTCGCCTCACTGTAGGTCTACTATCATCTTTTGTCGGTACAGTGCAAGACAGCTAACCTTTTTAACTTTCCACGATGTATGAATGTAGGTTGTGCTCGATAATTGTCACTCCGGTACCGGCCTCGGTCCGTTGCTTCTTAATTAACCACACAGGAGTATAAGGTTTACTCAACTCTAATTCTCCCCGTAGATCTTCCTTTCCACGATGAGTCAGATAGCTTCGATAAACATTGGTTTACCCCTACGTCCGAAAGGATTAATTCACTCCCATTCTCAGAGAGCAATCAATACGATTTATCATCTACTGACGCTGTTGTAAGCTCCGCATCAGGAGATCAACGTAGGCCGTCTGATGATCTGATGAACAAGGCTCAGAACCGTTCTCGTAACTCCTCTTTAGATGACGTCAGAGGGAATATGAAGGACAATCAGCGTAGCAACTCTTCGAATATCACCTTAATCGACCAGACGGACAGCTCTCCGGTTATACCAAGCCGTTTGTCATCGAAGGGCTCACACACGGGTCTAAGAACACGAAGGCGAACATCAACCATGGGGATGAGTATGTGTTCTCTGCCTTTTCATATATTTTTTTCACTTGATTCTGTTGTCTGCTCACCTATTTTCCTCTTTCTTGATAGAGATGCCACATAAGACACAAGGATATCACAAAAAGGGCTCATCAATCTTTGAAGAGGGGACACAATTCGTGACAGAACCGATAGACATCCATTCAACGGTGTCAAAAAGCAATGCTTATGTCGTGAGTATCACTTTGTCACTAATCTTTCATTAGTACTTACGAGTATTTAAAAAAAAAATAAAGACACAATGGTCGGCTTGTATGGATGGCCAGCTGGGTATTGATAGTAACGAAGGTGGTTTGCTGACATTGGTCCGTATTTCCTATAAATTTTTTCTTAATAAGTGACTTAATTTTTTTCCCCACCTGACTTACTAGGCCTTCTGCAAAATACTTAGTAAGAGAACTTTCAAAGTAATTAAATAAGCTGGGAATCTAATGTTATGTTAATAGGGGAGAATCCAGAGAGGACCAATGGAGAGATGCTGGAAGCTATAAGGTTGTTACTTTTTCGAAACTCATTAAGGCCTTTTCGAAGATGATATTGACCAACTCATCTTTTTAGCAAGGATCTTTTTGAACAAGGGAAGGAGGCTAAGAAATTCTTCCGAGACAACAATATTCTCAATGGGAATGAATTACCTCACTCTAAGCCTAGTGTAAGTTTCATCTTCATCACGGAAATAGGAATGATTTTGATTTTGACCTAATTTTCTCCCCTATTTATTTTTTCTGCTTCTCTCAAACAACCCTTTTTATTTATATTCGTCTACATCTAATATTCCGGATTGCATAACGGTTTATTGTTTTGTTCTTTCTTTACGGTATCTAGCTTAGTAGCTTACGGCCTATAGTAAGTCATTTTTGAAAAGAAAATTGAGTTAAATACATACCTGACTCACGCTCTATCTTCAGAAGGACATAAAAGATCATAGGTTCACATTTTGACTGACTTTATTTTCTGTTTAAGTGGTAGGTGGGAATTTTGTCTTAATGATGACAAATGTTTTGATCGGGTATGCGTCGATCACTTAGCTGATTGCTCCTTGCAATTTCCTTCCCCTTTTATAAACTGTAGAATACATCTTTGACTATATTTTTTTGCCTCCAGAGTTGTGTTTCCCCTTTCTCCTCTCCTACCTTTTTTCTGTTTTCTCTATCGTATTTTTAATTGACCACTCTTCAGACATACTTATATAGAGACTGTTGAGTTACGGGAACAACCACATAGTCCATCCATTCATTACGATATCATCTTACGAACAGGAATTATTTGTTTATTTTGAATCATCTTTACGATAATCTATGTGATAGAAATGCACTATCTAGTCTATATAGCAGAGTGGGAAAAAGTTGCGTGTCTGATTATCGTAATACGTACCCAGGTATGAATTATATCGCTGACGACGTATGTGCTGGTCGCTGATTAGACTCTTTTTTCATTTCTCATTGTCTAATACCCGCTTTAGGAGATCCAAGAGAGACTTATAGACAAATTATCCGCAGGTACAGCTTTGACGGTGGGAGAGGATATAATTACCCTGAGTTTGTATACTGACAATACCATTTCTGTGAGATCATCATTGATGCCTGGAATCAATACGACCATTTTTCAAATCAACTGGACGAATCAGTGCCACAGTGTCTTACTGTTTATGTAATTTTTTGATATTGTTAAATGCTGTGCATATACCACATGTAATTGTAAAAGATAACATTTACTTTCGGAAGATATAATATACATTTGTATCTTGAGCTCTAGTTTTTACCCTGAAACTCCTATGATCGAACTCCTTTTTTCTTCACTCCCACTCAGCTCAAAGGAGCCGGTTTATAGCAACATCCGATCGAAACCTATCGGTCCTTGCTAGAGGGCGTGCAAGTGCATGGAAGCATACTTATGTACTTGGCTGGATTTTCATTTTCAATGAATAAGATAGCGCCCAGTAGAAACAAGGACAGGGTTCATGTACACCATCAATAGAAGGATACAGGAGCAAAAGGCGGTGCCGTAATTATGGATACACTCCTATCTGCTAAATAGTATATTGCTCGGCACCCTCTAGTTTAATAAGTTCAACAAGTGGCTCGGATATAAAAGCACCTTGATGTTTATTTTGTTTCACCCGATCTTGTCCCCCTCCCCTTCTTATCCTTCTTATTCTATTTTTCTTCTTTGTAATATGTTCCTTATTTCACGCTTACTCCGATATATATTTTGCAGGGCACCCAAAACTGTTAATACAACTTATATTGGTTCCCGAAGAGCGTTGCTAGTGGGCATCACATACAAAGATTTACAGGATAAATTGTCTGAGACCTACCCAGATGTAAAGGAGAGCTTCGAGCTACCTGGGGCACATAAAGACCCACTGACAATCAGGAAACTACTCATAGGTGAGAACGAAGCTATACCTTGAATACGACTTGTTTTGTGTTCCCTTTTTCTAATCCTGATTCATAAATTAACTTGATAGACTTATACAACTACAAGGAGGAAGACATCACGATTCTTATGGATGATAATAGTGGGAACTACAAGAAGCCTACCAGAGACAACATGGTTCGTATCTCCGACTAATTACGCGGGTACTAGCTCCTGTGTTAACTGGTGCTTTCTAGGTGGCCCATATGAAGAATTTAGTTGAGAACGTGAAACCAGGAGATCACCTCGTGTTTTGCTGTACGTCTTTTAGCACTTTTATTTGTTCCACGCCCTCACAGCTTTTAGTTTCGGGACATGGATCTCAGATTGTAAATACAAATAATACGGAAGAAGATGGGTTTGACGAGGGTTGGTCTTGTCCTTAAATTTTTTTTCTAGTTTTCTAAACCATCTCCTCTAGTAATCTGGCCCTGTGATGTTTCTTATGATCCCTCGAAGGAAAACGAACACGAGAGGGCGGAAAACTTCATTCAGGATGATGTATGTGATCCCTTAAATTATATAAAGATGCGTATACATCGCAACCGACTAATGTATATCATGTTTAGGATTTAAAAAAGATATTAGTGGATAATCTTCCGGATAATTCTCGCCTCACCGTATGTCTGCTGCCATCCTTTACCAGTGCAGAACAAGTCAGCTCATCTTTCAGCACTTCTTGCGATATATCATTATAGGTTGTTCTCGATAACTGCCACTCCGGTACCGGTCTTGGTTCGTTGTTTCTTCTTAATTTACCGCACAGGAGTATTACCCAACTCTAATTCTCCTCGTAGATCTTCCTTTCAACCAAGAGTCTGACAATCCAGATAAAAAATGGTTAACTCCTTCGTCCGAAAGGGCTGATTCTCTCTCATTCTCAGAGAGCAATCAATATAATCTACCATCTACCGACGCTGTTGTAAACTCTGCATCAGGAAATCAACGTATCCCGTCTGATGATCTCATGGTGAACAAGGCTAAGGACTATCCCCGCGACTTGTCTTTGGATAATATAAGAAGAAATATGAAGGATGGTCAGCGTAGTAACCCGGCGGACTACAGAAAAGCCGACCAGAAGGACAAATCTCTAGTTATGCCTAGTCGTTTAGCACCAAAAGATTCGCATAGGGGGGCAAGAACAAGAAGGAGAACGTCGACTATGGGCATGAGTATGTGTTCTCCGCCTTTTCTTACGTTCTTTCATTTAATTCTAATATTTGTTCATCCATCTCCCTTTTTCTTATAGAGATGCCACATAAGACACAAGGGTACCACAAAAAGGGCTCAGCAATCCTTGAAGAGGGGACACAATTCGGGGAAGAATCGATCCAAATCCATTCAACAGTGCCAAAAAGCAATGCTTATGTCGTGAGTATCACTTCGTCACTAATCCTTCATTAGTATTTACCAGTATTCTCTTTAAAAAAATTAAGACATCATGGGCAGCTTGTATGGATGATCAACTAGGCATTGATAGTGACCAAGGAGGTTCACTGACATTGGTCCGTTTCTCTATGAATCCTATCCTAATAATTGGCTTAATTTGTCCCCACTTAACTTATTAGGCCTTGGACAAAATACTCAGTAAGAAAGCTCTTTGAGTGATTAAGCAAGTCGAGAGGCTTATGTAATGTTAAAAGGGGAGTGTCCAAAAAGGACCAATGGGGATATGTTGAAAGCTTTAAGGTTACTACTTTTCTGAAACTCTTTATGAACTAATTGAAAATGAAATCGAATACCCCTTCTTTTAGCAAAGAGCTTCTTAAACAAAGGGAAGAGGCCGAGGAATACTTCCGAGTAAATAACATCCCCACTGGGAATAATTCACCTCAACCCGAGCCTAGTGTAGGTTTCATCTTCATCACGGAAATAGCAATAATTTTGATTTTGATCTTGAATTAATTTCTCCCCTATTCATTTTTCTGCTCCTCTCAAACCCCCTTTCTTTTTTATCATTATTTTCGCCTGCACATAATCTTCCGGATTGCATTACTGCTTATTGATCTGTTCTCTCTTTACGGTGTCCAGCTTGGTAGCTTACGGCCTATAGTAAGTCATTCTTGAAAAGTAAACTGGATGAAATACATACTTGTCTCACGCTCTATCCTCAGGAGGACATAATAGGGCACAAGTTCACATTTTGACAGATTTAATTCTCCGCTTAAATAGGAATCTGTCGTTTGTTTGAGAGTTAAACCACGTAGATATACTAGTTTGTCTTGATGACAAATATTTTGATCGGGTACCCGTCGATCACTTAGCTGATTGCTCCTTGCAATTTCCTTCCCCCTTTATAAACTGTAGAATACATCTTTGACTATATTTTTTTGCTTCCGGAGTTGTGTTTACTTCTTTCTCCTCTCCTACCTTTTTTATGTTTTCTCTATCGTACTTTTAATTGACCACTCTTCAGACATTCTTATAGAGAGACTGTTGGGTTACGGGGATACCGAGACAATCACACAGTCTGTCCATTCATTACGATATCATCTTACGGACAAGAAGTATTCGTTTATTTTGAATCACACGTATCATCTTCACGATAATCTATGTATTATAGAGTGGGAAAAAGCTACGTATCTAATTATTGTAATACGTATCTAGATATGAATTCTTCGGCAAAAGATTGATTCTCGTTCATATATCGCTTGTATGTATTCAAAGGGTTTTGAGCGAGTGTGAACGAATTATACGGAATAGTCAAATCAATTATATAATTAATTTGTTCAAGCCAAAAAAGGCACTGACTGAAACGAGTCTCGGCCGTGTTTCGAAATACTTATCATTACTTTTTTTACACGCTACACAAAAAATCGCGCCTATCACTAAAAGTAACCCCTGCCATAGGATCTTTGCGATTTTACATTATTACAATGATATAGGCCGTGCATTAAACAATGCACGAATAATTTCAGAAAAAATAGTAATAGTTCGGGGTATATAATTAATTTGTATCCTAAACTCAAATTCACTTATGCGTTTCTCCATGAGGATCCCACAAGTTATCAGCTTCTCTCACTTCTTGAGCCATAGCACAGGTTTGACATGTGTGTTAATGTTGACGATCGTATTATCCTCATCTGTGTTGAAAGCTTGGGGCTGTAATAATAGCATACTCAAGCAAAATAAGAATGTAAGAAGTCATTGCAATGATTTAAAATAGGCATAAATCATTACAAAATTACTGTAGTATCATATTGGCGTTGATATAACATGAACATTGGCGAACATATAGAAAGCGGACAGGAAATACCGCCCATGATCAGTACTAGTACAGAAGGTGTATAGCTTTGAAAGAGCTATGACAACTACCTCGTGCGGGGAAGCATCCCGTCTGTACACTCAGTAACACTGGTTGAAGAGAGTTAGCATATATAAATCCGCGTATTTTGATGGATCTGTTTCACGACACTTCCTCCCTTTTTTCTACCTACCGACCATCATCTATCCCTGTGAATGGCACCTCCGTACGGTTGCCGAGCTCTGTCAATCAGCAACGCCGCCGGGGTTGGCGCCCGTAAAGCATTACTGGTGGCTATTGCTTACAATGATTTGAATAAGAAGCATCCGGGGGAGAGCTTCCGCCTACCTGGAGCCCACAAAGACCCGTTTGTGATGGAGAGACTGCTTATTGGTGAGGACTGAATTTAGCATCGAACATTTCTTGCGCTCTCCGTGCCTAACCATGTTTAATCTGGCAGATATGTACGGTTACAAGAAAAGTGACATAATAATCCTTATGGATGATGGCAGTGGGAAATATGCGGAGCCTACTAGAGAGAATATGGTCCGTGCTTCTTTTCGCTTACACAAACTTCATGCTCGAGTTCTCATGCAACGGGTAACATCCTAGGTGGCTCATCTCAAGAGTTTGGTCGAGAATGCGCGACCAGGAGACCACTTTGTATTCCACTGTAAGTCATATTAATTGCCTTTTTTTTCTATTTCACGTTCTTACGGCCCTCAGTTTCTGGACACGGATCCCAAATTGAATGCGAGAATGGCAAAGAGGCTGACGGATTCGATGAAGGCATGCCAAGTCGATTGCTGGTATATATAGTTCAGTATACTAATCCATTGTCACCAGTGATTTGGCCTTCCGATGTTGTATACGACCCGTCGGAAGACGATGAGCATAAAAGGGCAACTAATTTTATTCAAGATGACGTTCGTAGTCTCGTATCTATAAAGACATGTACATATCAGCTGACTACTATACGCCTTCCTCAGGATCTAAAGAAGATACTAGTCGACGATCTACCGGATTATTCTCGTCTTACTGTCCGTCTTTTCTTCTAATATTATCATTAACACTATACTTAAGCTAATCCCCTTGATACTTAAAACAAACTTAGGTCTTGTTTGACTGCTGCCATTCTGGAACTAGTCTAGGTTAGTTGCTCCCATAATTGCTCGAAACTTAAGCATCATATTTATCTAATTATCGCCCGATCTTTAGACCTTCCTCATCACAAGGCGACTAACAGGTTTGACCACAAGTGGGTGTCCCCCACTTCCGAGAAGGGCGATTCACTTCCATTTTCCGAGAAATGTATCCGTAAAGCATCGTCAGATGCTGTTTCAGGAGAAAATTCCAGAAAGAATAGTTTACGTGAGAGTGTTGCCCTGATTGACACAACGAATACCCAGCCTAGGTCATCTATGGAAAGCGTTTTGGCAAACGTGACAAACAGTCCACGAAACATGTCTTTGGACGACACGGACGATCCTATGGGAGTAACGAGTCGCTCATCCACGAAAGACTCCTCAAAGCGGCCAAGACCTCGAAAACGGATGTCTTCTATGGGAATGAGTAGGTGTCTCATCTTCAGTCTTCATTTTGTTTGTTGTCTGTTGTGTCTATTACGTTGTATACTCATATATCTGTTCCTTTTGCTTGATAGAGATGCCCCATCAAACACTCGGGCCAAATGTCTCTTCAGTTGCTCCAACAACCTTGTCAATATTAAAGGAAACAGGAGACCTCGTCTCGGAGCCCTCAGAGATCAGTTCCCCCATCGCGAGGACCAAGGAAATCGTTTCTGACAGTAAGGCTTACGTCGTGAGTAACGTGTTTACTAGGTACATATGCTTTGATACTCACCTGAACCCATCAAATCAAAAGACTTCTTGGTCGGCGTGTGCGGATGACCAGTTGGGTATCGATAGTAAGAAAGGTGGGGTACTAACGATGGTACGTCTGATTTTCTTCTCTTCTATTGGCGGGGAGCTTATTGGAGTTTATTTCCTTTTCAGACACTCGTCAAGCTTCTCAGTAAGAGATATTTGTGACACAGTAATAGGTCCGAAGATACTAATGTAACGTTTTTTTTTTTTTGAAAAGGGGATAATCGCAATAGGACCAATAGAGATATGTTAGTTGGTTTGAGGTTGGTACCTTTCCAAATATTTCTATCCGAGCGGGCGAATGATCCTGATTATTTTCTCATTCTTTCAGCGAAGGGCTATTCAAAAAGGGTAAAGAGGCGAAACGATACTTCCGAAAGAACAATACTCTCGAGGGGTGCGAGTTACCTCAACCTAAGCCTTGTGTAAGTTTTACCTTCACCATGCCAATACATATTGGTTTTCGCTGACTCCTTTACCCATCTATTTTAACGCTTTTTTTCGTACCTCCCTCCTTCTTGCTACACATAAAAATATCATATCCCACCATCCCACTGTTCGATCTTTTACTGTCCCGTCCGTCTTCCAGCTTGGTAGCTTGCAGCCCACCGTAAGTCATTCCCACAAACCGGGTTTACTACCTTTTCATCTCATCAAACGTTTCTAGGATGAAATTTACAATGATACTTTCATATTCTAACCCGACACGCGCCAAAGGGGGGATACACGAGAAATTGTCGGGGGTCCGACTGGCCTGTTTTGAAGTTGACCGTATACTCCGAAGTTCAAATCAAGGCATCCAATGATCGTTTAGCTGCTCGGCTGATTGTTGCGGTCCTCGACAAAGAAGGGTATCCTCTCCCTCCTTCCCCCCTTCTCTCTCTCTCTCTCTCTCTCTCTCTCTCTCTCTCTCTCTCTCTCTTACTTCTTACTAGCAAATGCACTTGATTAGCATTAGCGAAGACACATCTAGTGTCTTGTCAGTTCCCCACATCTTTTGTTCTTGGGGTTAACGAGATTACTTTTTTTTTTCCCCCTTTTTTTTGATACCACCGTTATACTTATAAATCAAATATATTCTCAATTTATCAATTTATAAATCATCTTTATCACCTATCACCAATCACCAATCTTCATATTCATCTTCGTCGTCGCTCTCTCTGTTGTTTTTGTTTTTGTTACTTGTTTTCTCTATTGTCAGCCTTATCAATTTCTTTTGTTTTTCATTATCATCAATTGCATCGGTCTTGGCCTATTTCTCTTTGGTTTTGATTTTTGTTTCACAAACTCAATAAACTCATTCAATTTACACACACATATACTTATGCATATCCCTACATGTTTACCTTCTACCCTTACGTGTTTACCTTTTATCAACCTATCAACTTATTACCTTTCATGCTATCCCTCGTTATTTTTTACATCAAGGATCGTAGACCCGGCCCATGACTCATAGCCACATGCACTTCATTATTCCACTTTATATATTTCTTACCATTACCCATATATTCACTCACACACCTCTATCATGGCCACATACCACACATCGTTTGTTTGCATCAATCTAAATCTCAATCACATCACATCACATCATATCGTTTTCATATTATATCAAATCGAATTGAACCATATTGGAATTCATCATACTATCATATTAACATACCATATTCATGTCATTACTTTCATTACTTCGAATAGTGGATAATGGTTACAGGAATTACATCGTTTCTTTTTAGTACTAAAAGGGCGAAGGGCGTGTAGACAAGAAAGGTCAGGAGGGAAGAAGAATGTGAGGCAAGGAAGAAGGCGGGGGAAAGCCGAAGGGGAGAAGAGGTGAGGAAGGGAGGGAGAGTCAAGAGAGGAAGAGAGGAAGAGGAGAAGAGGGGAGAGGGGAAGACGAATAAGTGAGGGTATATATGCATTTACATATACATGTATATAAGCTATCAGCAACGGGAGATTTGTTGTACATAACTTAAAGAACAAAAAAGTCAGTAAGAGGAAGAACAAGAACAAGAAAGGGGAAGACGAAAAGGAAAAATAAGGAGAAGTAGGGGGCAAGGAGGGCGGGGTGTAGAGTTTGGTTCCATCGGTATTCCATAGAAGGTCCATCCAATAAATCCAAATTATGAAAGCGAGTATCAGGGAAGGGTGTAAAAGGAGAGAAGAAGATGATGGCGAAGAAGAAAAAGGGGAGGGAGGGAAGGGGTGCGAAAGATAAAGATAAGTAACCCAAAGTGAAAGTCCAGATTGGATATCGGTCATTCAAGTATCAAAATAAGCATATGGATGTAAGAACTAGTCCATCGTCCATTACCAACTCTCGTTCTCGGTCCAATCAGTCCAATGAATCAAGAACAACAAATCTTGCGGAATCATCTCAGCTCCCGTTACCAAGACTCGATTCACTACGATTCGAAGGTGTCCAAGAGGTCATATTCGATATAGGGGGTGATAATAACGCGTTTTGGTCTCTGAACAGTTTGGCTTCTCTTGAATGGGCTTGTCGGACGAATGAATACCGATGGAAGTGGTTTAGTCCTTGTAGGAAGTGGACCCCGATCTAGTAAACAGTACGAGGGCTAGTTAGTATATGTATAAACAAAGGGGAAGAGAAGGGAAGGGGAAGGTGTTGAGACACGTACTGGGAAGCTACGTAGGACTGTGAGAAGATCAACGGTATAGTTGCGAATTGATTCTTGTTGGTGGAAGAGACCGAAAGTTATTGGAAGCAAACCACCGAGGTATTGAGGTAGTAGGGCAAGTAACTAAGTAAGATTTAAAAATGCGGGAGAACCATAGTGCCAGTATTAGCGTGTTTCATAACTATGCTCTCTAAATTCAAACCATACCTCAACCACTTGATCATACGTCTGAACATTCTCCACCAAAGTTCGCATTATAAGCTCAACTTCGGCATCATGCAGGTTTTTCACCGTTTTCAGTCTTACTAACTGATGAGTTAAGTCAAACCCCTGGATAGCTTTTGTCGCTACAGCGTTTTGGAAGTCCTGAGTATCGCATTTAATAAGACGAATTCATTAGTTGCCATTCGAATGGATACAATTCAATTTTTTGGAACTCACCTGACAATAATATTCATACATCTTAGTCCGTCTCCACCCCTCAATCCTATTTGCATTTATAGCAAGTTCCTTCGCTGCACTCATTTCATCAGTGAATATAAGTCCACTACCCAGATGTGCGTGGCCATCTACAGAGATCATAAACGAAGAAGTGGGGAACCCACTCTTGGTAGATCCAAGATAGTCTTCTTCGTATCTAGCCACAAGCCTCACGAAACGCAGCACGTACTCCGTAAACCGTGCCCGTACGAGTGATTCCCCAAAGTGGTACGAGATGGCACTAACGATCTGTGATGACGGGAAAGGCAGAAATGCGATGAAGTAATTAGTTATATATGTGGATGAAGCAAAGTCCTGGATCAAGACATACATCTTCCATAAAGATATTATCCATACTATCCGCTCGTCCGCCCGCATCGACCTTCCCATGGACGTTTATCTGTGAAGAAGACCTTCCAGCTTCTTCCTCACCAACAATACCTGGTGGTGCCTCTCCTCGAAGTGTACCCGTCCGTACGAGTATACTTCCAGGAGCGCCAACCACTGGTAAAGGTTGTACAGGACAAGAAATATGTATATCACGGTGGACTACGATACGACCATTACCAATATCGCAAAGAACGTCCCAAGCTCCAGCTTGTTCAAAAATCGGATTGGTCACTCCAGCAATATATCCAGGGCTGTAAGTATACAAATGTATATGAAAACAGTATCCAAATTCATTAGTGTATGAGGGGATAAAGTTATTCAGATACACGACATAAGAAGCTTACACATTTTCCCATTCTTCTCGATTCGTGAGGGTTGCGTACGGGAAAGCCCGAGCGATGAAACCCCTTAGAATTGCGCCACATCCACTCCCAAGTGCACAGGCTGCGAGTACAACACTTGCGACCTGACCTGCAGGCCGTTGGTAACCGAGAAAAATGATCCGTTTCCCGGTGATAAGTGCATTGAAGAGCAGGATGATTGGATTTGTAAGAGGACCATTGGTATGTAAGTGAGGATGAGAGGGGCCAGATATAACGGTGTTAGGAGGGGTAAATGTTGTAATGAGGGTAATAAGGGAATACTGCAAGTAAAGCATAAGGTTCTGATGTATATCTGCAAGACGAGATGAGATGGGAAATACTCACGTCTCCTACTTCTTCCGGGAAAGTAGAAAGTGGCATTTTGATGGGTAAGGTATGGCCTGAATAAACAATCGAAGTTTGATAGAAATGGGTATCTTTGGGCATTCTACTGGAAGCATCTAAGACCGGAACGGCGGGAATGGACGTATCATCACGGCCATCCCGTCCAGCACGGATATGAGAACTGGTTGAAGCGGAATCTATAGAGCGTCTTCCACGCTGCCCTTCTGATTCACTCTGATGGCTCTTCAAGCTATCTGCTCTACTGCGAGAAGTATGTTGAGACCTGGGTTTGGGGCCTTCAACACTAGAGCTGGATTCTGAGGCTCCAGAAAGCATCATTACCGTATCTTTCTGAGACACATGAGCGTTTCCCTGAGAGGGACGTTTATTTACACTGGTTGTCGATGCGTTTGAGAGAGGAATATTCTGGATTGGAGTGAATTTCTCCATAAATAGGTCTTTGCGTTCCGTTATCCGCATAATGAGTTTTTCGTCTCGAGTAAGTGATGGGGCATGAGATATGTCCATCGCATTGATAGCGTCAAAAAGTCGAGTTAAACATTCTTGTGAAGGGTTTGCGAAATAGTCATCTAGTGCCATGAGTAAAACAGGCTAAGGACATAGGTCGTTGTTAGTTAGTTAACTTGATCGTTCTGCTTGCAACGGCTTGCCTTGAATATTTGCATGAAAGAATGCCGGGTGCAGATTGCCATAGCCTTGACCTCAGCACCACTACGTTGCAGAAGATATATTAATGCATCTACTTTCCACATTTACGCGGAAAGCTCACTTACCGACGTTTTGAGCTGTCATGCTTAGTTCTTACGAGATTCAGAACATACAGCAACTCTCCAGTAGATTCATCAGGACCCGTGCTCGGTGTGTCTTCTAGTGCAAGTACCGGCGCGATTTGATTAAACGGAGTCTGGTTGAGGAAGAATATGGTCCAATCTTCTAACTGGCGTTCCGCACCATCGGGAAGCATAAGATTTGCGAGTAGTCTGACGGGAACAATGATGAGGTTCAGGTCCGGGATATCAGGTAAACACGGAATACACTAAAGTAGTGCGTACGTACGTACCCTTCGTCTGTGCCCAATGGTTGCGGAAATTGATAAGTTAGCTGAGCCCCTCGGTCAATATCGAACTCTGCGAGGAGGACAAAAGCACAGTGTTCGCTGCTAGTAGCCATACGGTGACCGAGAGCGAGAGATTGAAATGATGACTTTAGCTTTTGGTCTTCAACTTGATGTCACTCTCGGACTAGACGCGTCTTTACAGCAGCACTACTACTTCTTCTTACAACAATTCCGTATTTTAACCAGATTAACGTTTCACATTGATTGATCTGATATATTCCCAAATCAAGTAATAAACTTAATATTGCTTTGTATTACATCTTCAACCTTAAATATTCCTTTTATCAGACAATGTGTAAAGAAGAATCATTATAAAATAATTATTAATCGAAATTCATATTCTAAAAATCTCCAAGTGGATCATCGTCATCCAGGTCCCGGTCCTGGATCCCCATCGCAAGCTCCTTCTCACGCTCCCTCGCTCCCTCAGCAGCAGCCAACTCTTTTCGGTGCGCGTTCAATGGGTATCTCATCGCCTTTACACTTTCGTTGTGTAGTTGTAAGCAGAACCCAATTCGCCTCTGGTATGCTTCGGCCACATCTGGTCCGTACCCAGTCTGTGAGCTCCCACATTCTAACCACCCTTTCTCGTGAACAATTCTCCCTGAGATAACACCATCACGGATAGCCTTTCCAACAACGTACTCGGCGTCTTCCTCAGAATCAAGGTGGAGAGCAACGCAGATATCTCGTAATGAGATTCGGCTATAGCTTAGGGAAAGCCGACGAACTCCCGTCTTAATGACAGTTTGGCGAAGACGGACAATTAACATGTATGTTTTGTCCGCGGTAAATTGTGCCTGATACTCTTTCAAGGCTTCTTGGAATTGTGCAAGTGAACCAGTTCTAACGGCTAGATACGTGCGTAGGTGTAAGTGAAAGATCGAAGAATCAGTGTGTAATATATTTTACCTCTAACAATTTCAAAGTATCCGGCTAGTGCCCCTTGAAGGACAGGATGTCTAAAAATGCTTCTTTCTGGAATATCTCCCATAAGCAGCTCCACTACTACGAAGAACTTGTGAACGGCTTGATAAAATCCAGGTGCAGTTTTAGCAGGTGGTGCACGACGAATAGCTTGTTGTAAGTGGATATGAGCATCAGAATAGTTCAGCTGTATTGCTTTGATACGACCCAAGTAATACTGGTATCGGGCAAGCTGAGGGTTTCCTGCTGATTCCGGGAATGAAGATTTTGCAACAAGCTTGTCAGCTTGATCGTACAAGTTATAGTGCAAATAGTTTCTTAAGAGCAAGTTAAGAAGCACTGCTTGGCACTCATCGTCATGGCGTAATGATGCCGTTTTCTGAGCAGTCAATAATAACCTAGAGCGCATAGATTTAGGCTTAATCTGTATCATATGCTATTAGAATATTATACTTACGGCCTGATCACCTCCAACTCTCCAGCAAGTTCATACGCGCGTCCTAAAGCAAAGTATATGCGAGCTGCGAGCGGATCCATAGACCGTCTATTCCATCTTTGTATTTTCTCAATTGTTTGATGAGCTAGGTTGAAGGCTGTCTTCTTCGGACTTGAAGAAGATATAATGTCGTGGAGTATTAACAAACGAAGGTAGACTTCACTTTCTGGTAGCGGACTCGATGGGAAGGCAGAGGTCTTCTGTGGCGACGATATGGGACTAATGGTATCAATATCCATAGATGATTCCGCAGCTGAAGGGGGTGGGGCAGATGTATTCGGAAGCCAAGCGATGAGCTCCTTCTTTTCGGTAGAGTCTGCGGATTTATTAGACAGTGATTCAATAGTTGTAAACCAGGCCGAATAAATGCACTACTCATGCATACCATTTGAATATATTTCCTCGACAGTCTCCCGGAGTATTTGTGGGTTAATTCGTCGCCTCAATGAAGTTAATCCCCGCAATACACGATGAGTGAATCTCGGTTCGAGCAGAGAGACTGCACGCTCGATGAGAATAACGTTAGCTTTAATCTCTTGTGCCGGGGTCAGAGGAGGTTTCTCGTCTTTTTTCTCTTCTTCTTTCTTCGAGTCATCAGTCTTCCCATCCAGGGGCTTCATTTCTACGTCTGCAGTAGCCATGACGGAAGATTATGAGATTCGTGTTCAATGAGAGAAGGGTATGATGCGGAACACTGAGCTAGAGACGCGTTCCCCTACTCTAGGGTGACGCGTCGGACCGTCGATCTCATGATCAATTTGGGTCTCGCACATTACGGCTTATGTAACGGACATTGAGGTCATACACTAGATAGAATTTGTGAATTTGCCTTCCTCTACATACGGCAATGTTTAAACGAATTTGGAACTTAATAAGTAGACCCGTAAGCGTTGGTGAAGAATAATATGGAGAATATACACTAAAGTGGTGCTTGTTAGGCGGGCTACGTTGGTAAAGATTTACAAGGTACTTTGGGCAAGAAGGTCTAAGATTCTGTCATATTTATAATCCCTTCTTCAGGCAACTACTTTTATGAATATCCATCAACGACCTCAGGTAAGTAAGGTATACTAGACCCACCAGCGGGTCTTAACTCACTTGCATAACAGATCCACGGCGAACGCGACGCGTCGTAAAGTATAGAGGGAAAACCGATATGCATGAGGTAATTAACCGGAGTAGAGAACTATCAGGTATGTTCCATGTGCGTTTGATTATTATAACTCAAGTGCCGGAACTTACTTCAACAACAGTCCAGTGGAAAGCTTGGTTAACACATACGCGAATACACCCGCCCACTCTCGAGGTTTGTCCCGTCTTGCTCACATTTCCAAGGTATAATTGTCTCAACTCAGCGCTTACTTTATAGGAACTCCAAATGGATATGGCTCGTCGTGAAAGGCTCGCTCACAACGTTGCAGTCATAGAAGCACGTGTTCAAGCCGAACGTGAAGAACGCCTTCGTCTGATAGCTTCGCAACATGAGCAAATATATACGGAACAGACTGCATTGTCTGAGCAGATCTCGGAATCACAAGTGCCCGATAAGAATCAAAAAACTTCCTCATTAACTGAGAAGAATGATGCTGGGAGGCATAGTATTGTACAAACTAAGAAAAACCAGGAAAAACAATATGATCACGATCCTTGGGTGCCTCGTCCTGCTTCCGACGAGCCACAAGCTTGGTCGCCAAGAGCGGCATCTCGTGGGTAACCTTTGAGGGGTTGTTAATTCATGTTTCTGGCCTTTAATTTGTTGGACCTCCTATTGAAGAGACGCTCATCACAATTAGATAATGTAATAATACAAAGATAAGCGGGTGTTTTGGTAATTTCATTTAGTCGTGCTTTCCGGTGTTCTCATTCAGCCTGTTCTACTAATGTTTTGACAATATCATTATCATCCATTGAATTGAATATCTATCTCAAGAGGCAATAACTCTTGCCTAGCCGCTTGGCTTACATCAAATAAATGACGCCACTCCAAACTACTCTGTTCGAGTTGGCATTTACCTAAGTGTTAGATCAGGATCTCCACTTACCCCTATGATAGGAACTACGTTTTACACTGAATAACGTTATATGATAAAGGTAGGATTTAATCATTGTAATTTCGGTCAGTTATCTCCTTACGTTCAATGCTCCCTAAATATTTATTTACTTCTAAAATTGGACTTGTCTTATATCCTTTTTCCTCTGTCGCAGATCTGACCTATCTCGAGGATAGGGTTGTGCCGGGCTCGTGTTTAATACCTTTGGTTGCGAGCTTTGAGATTAGTTGAATTGAGTTGTAATTTCCAATTCTTTTATTACGACACCTCTTTGGCCACTCAGACTCCCCCCTCCCTAGTCTAGCAGTGTACACGATAATTTTCACAGAAGGTCAGCAGGCACTACTGCGCAGGGTGATTATGAAGCTCACTTTTCATACTTTCCAAAAATTACTGCAATGGGTATTACTTCCGGGGAATAGGGAAGACCGGAATTAGTAGGTACACGGTCCGTAACTCACAATAAGAAAAAAAAGCATCTCTTCTCTGGTGTACATTGAACATAAGGAATTAAGAAGCAGTATAAGAAGAAGTATAGAGAGTATTGCGGAGTTTATCATGTTTCGGTCTTTTCGCTAAGGAGAATCCAAGCCTCTCAAGGAACGTGGTTGTCTAGATCTGGACTCGGGTAACCGAGGAATTGGCGCGATAATATACTCGTTTCGTTTAAAAGGGGAGAAGTTTCAGGAAAAAAATCAGGAACATGTTTATGTTACCTAGGGACCCGTGCGTATGAGCTAGGACAGGCCGCTATCGCTCTGAGACAGTTTTTAGTTGGGATGTGTCCCTCTAGTACCTGTATGGGTTAGTTAGTTTGTCTGACAGTCCTTCGATCGACGTCGACGTGAATTTGTCTGATAATTTGAGAATGGAATGGGAAAGTTGTAGGGATAAGAACTCCGGGTGACGCCCCACCCGCCATATGATTGTCATTTGTTCTTTACACATACAAGTGTATAACTTCTCTCGCTCGATTTCGTACATGAGGACGTAACACGAAAACTATGGGCCTATTTACTCCTTCCGAGGATAAAAGAAGAATCCGAGTTATCGGTGAGGTGATCAAAGTTTCATCGATTTCTAAGGGAACTGGAGCAAATTATATATAAAAAAAGGAAAGGAGAAAAAAAGATAGTTAATATAGAATTCCCTAGGGTGGAGTGGGGGGCGCATAAAAATTCTAATTCCTAATGCAGGCCAAGCATCTAGCATTGTCCTGGCTTAAGCGAGGAGAGTTTCCTTCCTAGATCATAAAGCAACTTACTTAGTAGGCTTGATCTCGGAGCTCCCACCGTTGTGTGTTAAATAATCAACAGGTTTTTGATCATACCAATGACATGGCGTGTCCTTCCTCGGCGACCGATTGATACCTCATCCGTTAAAAAAAAACTCGGCACAAAATCGCGAACAGGGTCAAATTGGCAGGCTATGAAATGAGATTTACGCTATCCCGCAAATTCAGAATTCGATCTAATACAGCGGTTGAGAGAATAAATCTTAGTTGAACTTGAATTTTTCCAATCTTATTTAATAATCATATTATAGGCCCGATAACAATATACTAGGGCGAATTTTTCTTGTGATTAGTGAAATAGAAGTATTTGCTTGGGAGTTTTTTTATATACATCATATGGGTGCCATAGTAAGCAGAAATACAAATTTTTTACCTCCGAGAGTATGGGGCATGACGAGATTTGATCTTGTTGATACATTGTTGTTGTTGTGGTCAATCCCCAAGCTTCTTTCCTCGTGTTACGGAATTTCCGGGCAAAAAATAAAGTGTTTTTATCACTTTGTAAGGAAACTATTTCTACTTTTTTCGGGAATCTTTAAGGTCCCCCCGCACTGCATCACGTAAAAAAATCTGAGAAATAAAGAGAGAGAAAAAAAGGTTGGCGAGATTTGCGTTAAAGGTGATATTCGAGAAGTCGCGAAGCAACCTGTCGGGCGGGCGAATATGTTCTTCCCTCAAATATAAGTCCTCTATGCTTATACACTTTGATATTTCCCGTGGACTCGCTCCCTCCTGTCACTCCCCGTGTAAATCTGGGGGCTAGCACTCGTCCAGGCCACTTCTCCCCTGCAAACGACTGGAACGAATATGAATGACGAAAAGAGCATGGATAATTCTGACCTCTCCGGCTCCTTCACTGACGAGAAGGGTGGCTCCACTGAATTTGTCCATGGGGATCTGGCTTCTCTGGACGTTGGTCTCAAACTAGTTGCCAATACAGAGGATGAGGACTTCTCCCCTAAGGAAATGAAGCGACTAAGACGGAAAATCGACTGTTTTATACTTCCTTTACTATGTCTTATATATACAGGTTAGCATATTCGCTTCTCGATTCGTATTCCTATGACTTATTTGTTCTTTAGTCCAATTCATAGATAAGTGAGTAATAATCATATTTCATTACCTCTGTACCGAGGCCTTTATACGCTTCGAGATCTGCACGGGTCTTCGCTTCTACGGCTTCTATGAGTCTTTCCATTCTTTCTTTCTATTTAAAGAACATGACCTCCAGAGAGCTCAACTTTTAATTTTAGAGGAACATTGGCGTCTTCTTCAATCCTGGGACTCATAGCAGACAACCATCTCACAACGGATGAATTCAACACCTTGAGTTCTGCTTTTTACATCGGTCTGTCCTAAATTCCGAAATTATCGGAAGCTTTCAAACCTAACTAGTGTCATATTAACTCTCAGGCTACCTTGTCTTTTCTTGGCCGCAAAATTGGGCACTCCAGAAACTGCCTGTTGGCAAGTGGTTAACGTTTAATATATTTCTATGGTATGCCTTGTTTCTCCCGCCATCCCCGCGGAAGCCCAATTCAATTCTATCGTTATCTCTTAGGTGCCTATTTCTAGGGTTACATGCTGTATGCCATAACTTCGGAGGACTCTGTAAGCATTGATACACCAATCTATTGTCGGAAGGTCCTGACAGTACTCTATCAGTTGTTCTACGATTCCTTCTTGGCGCTTCAGAAGGGAGTATTACCGCGGGACTTATGCTCGTTTGTTCCATGTTCTACACCAGAACAGAGATCGGTGAACGTTTGGGCTGGACTTTCCAATGCAATGGCCTTGCTGTTATTATTTCTGGCTTCCTGCAATTTGGGATGGTCCACACCAATCCTGAGGGCACCCCGAGGCAGTGGCAATGGCTCATGAT
The DNA here is from genome assembly GCA_002287475.2 of Pyrrhoderma noxium. Classification (NCBI taxonomy): domain Eukaryota; kingdom Fungi; phylum Basidiomycota; class Agaricomycetes; order Hymenochaetales; family Hymenochaetaceae; genus Pyrrhoderma; species Pyrrhoderma noxium. Next base: position 1,084,803 of record CM008260.1, read on the forward strand.
CACAACTGCTTTAATCACCTTTGTCCCTTTCGTTCTTTTCTTCTTCCTCTTCCCGGACAACCCTACGACCGTGCGGTGGCTTACGCCTCGTGAGCGAGCTATGGCAGTCCGTCGTATAGCCGAGAATCAAAATGGAATAGAGACAAAAACTTGGAAGCGATATCAAATGATAGAAGCCCTCAAAGACCCCAAGACATGGTTATTTGCGCTTTTTGCCGGGTTTGCAAGCTTAATTGGTGGAATTGGAGTGCAATACTCTTTGGTTATTAAGAGCTTCGGATTTACTACATTACAGACGACGCTTCTTAGTATTCCGAATGGCGTTGCCCAAATTATCGGAATTACTACAGCTTGTTTTGCGCTCCGCCGGTTTCCTGTGCGTGTTATTTATCATGATCCTGATTGATCGATGTTCTTCTTTTTTTATAACTCTTTATTTTTGGAACTTAAATTTTGACTATATTTCTATAGAATTCCCGGTCATGGATTGCGATTGTGTCTTGGATTCCTGCTATTGTCGCGTGTCTTATGGAGATTTGCGTCTCTGAAGAAAATAGAGTGGCGCGCCTTGTTGGCGTTTACCTACTGTGTAAGTCCCTTTTTGATAGAGTTTTTGGAATTAGCGATTAATTGATGAACTTGAAACAAATAATCAGTCCTCGGAAGTTCACCGGCGTTTATCATGACAATGTCGTGGGTAACATCAGCTGTCTCTGGGCATACGAAGGTTCGTTTTTATATCCGTGTCAATTAAATTTACCTAGCTAATTTTACCTCCATTAATTTTCAAAATTTGATTACCTGCAAACTATCAGAAAACGACTACAACCGCAGTTTTCCTTGTTGGTTACTCTCTTGGACAGATTCTTTGTACGCAATACTGGAAGGACAAGTACAAGCCATCATATAAAGTGCCTTTCGGCATCACCCTCATGTCACATCTTTGTGCCATCCTCTGTACTATTGCAACACGCTGGGTACTCGTGCGAGAGAATGCACGCCGAGATGCGCTTAAGGCGGAGGCGCAACGCACGGGTAAGGGGCTCTCGGCGTTTGAGGAAACGGCGGAGGTAGAGACGACAGACAAGGATGGGAGGATTATCAGAACGCGCGTGGATAAGATGTACCTTGACCTGACTGATAAAGAAAATCTTGCCTTCAGATATGTTCTATGAAGGTGACTAATATGGGTTGGGTTCCTTCTTCTTTTTCTCGTTCTTCTCGTAATTTTTAAACTTTACTTGATGACATCAAGTGAGAGAAGCTGAAACTTCCTTATGATTATTTCGTGTATTTTGTTATGGTTTTTTTATTTTTCTCGCTTTCGTTGGTTAACACTGGTATATTCGTTGCTTTCTTTGATGCTCTCCTCCCCCCATTTTTTATATTTCCTCGCTGTGCTCTCGTTAACGTATCGTATCGTACATTACTAAAAATCTATTATGTCCCAAAATACTGTGTAAAAGTATATAGTGTCCGATGATGCAATTTTATGTTCTTTCTATAGTTGCTATTTTCAGTGGCTCATGGTGAGCCGTCTGCGCCCCTTTAACAAAAGGTGATTGTATAGCCATCAATCATCACAAAGAACAAAGAGACAACGGCATTGCAGGGCAACTAGATTTGAGCCCATGTTCATTTGATAAAGCATCGTTTGTAATAGAGACTCACGTATATATATAGGACCATTGGGAAGACTGATATAGTGGCGGCATATTACCTCGTTTTCTTATCCGCCCTAGCCCAGATGTTATTCGAAAACTGGTAGAGAAGAATTCAGGCTCTCAAGTCATCAGCTCAGGCGTCAAATCAGATTGTACTTTTTTTTCGGAATGAGAATACGGTCAATATCTCATCCACCTCAAATATCACACCTGGATAACATCGAGATTAGATCCCAGGGGCTGAATACGGATCAACTTTCGACAGGTGCACTGAAGGAGAGACGAGCTCTCTCATTTTTCTCGGGGTTATCAGAAAGAAGCAACGACGGCACGGCCCAAGGCAAACGGCGTGTATTGACATGTGAGATACTCGCCTTTCTATATTTTCTGTATGTGGTATTTATCTTAGCAAAAATAGGTTTGCGATACGGCGCATAATAAAGTTGAAATATCTCGAATATGAGAGAAAGTGTTTACCCAACGAAAGGGGAACGAGTTACAGGTACATTATAATATAACATCTTCTACCAATCGATAGTAACTTAGACTCTGAGCTTAGATACAAGCTCATCCAAGCGATTTACAGCTTACATCAATGCTTTACTAGTGAGAAGCTTCGTGGTCCATACATCCCAATTTGATGTCGTCCAGACCAATAAATGCCAATATACTATACAGCAACCATGATTGGACTTCTGTTTGTGAGCATTAAATTCTTATACTAATAATGCTTGTGCCCCGGCTTCTAATACCCGCCCCTCTACCTAAGAATGTTCATATTTCAGACTGGAGAAAATCAGCTATTTTTCTACATCTTAACTAAAAGACTTTTTGTCTTCATATTATAAATGGAGGAAGACAATGCGCATAGTGAACCGTTCGGCTTCATCCTCCCCTCTTAGCAATCCCAGGTAATGCTTTCTAAGGAGGGGGATAATGATAGCCTATCTAATTCCTATATCCAACTCAACGTGTGAGAGTTTGGCGTGGACAACAACGCGCGTACTTTATAAACCGTACTTTCCATCATCCTATAAGAACGTAGCAAATCAAAAAAGGGTAGTAAAAAAAGCTACTACTCTCATCAATACTTTGTGTTTTGACCGTGAGGGAGTGAATAACAAGTAAAATTTATTACGAGTGAACTGAGAAAAGAACGTATTGGCGCAGTGGTGGCTTGGAGGGCAAGATCAGAATGATTACATAATAAAATATTTAGGGCCGGAATTAGCGGGTCTCTTCTTTGTGTGTTTGTTCCAACTTTGTATTGGCAGTGACTTTTGACTAAACGATGGACTCACCGAAGCGGTCTGGCTCTCCGTCATCCACTGCACAAGGACAACAGGAAATAAAACGCGTCAAACTGACTGTCCCAGAGCAGAACCAGGGCGTTGTCCCTGTAGACCCAGAAAATGCGCCGGGAAAGCGCTCAGAACTCGAGCCCATTCAGTCCACGGACATCGCGAACTTACCTGCAGAACCCGCAAATGACGCGCCTCCGGACTCAGGCTCCGGAAACACGGAGGCAAAAGTGAAAGTACAAGGAGAAGGCGATGAAGACGGTGGAGATGTGTCAATGGGTGAAGGAGGAGATGATGAAGCTGACTCTGGGGATGACAATGACGACGAGGACCCTGCTCAGCAGGAGGCGACGCGTTTAAGGCTGGAAGAACAGGCACGCAAATACTTGGCTGCACAAACTCACGAAGTAATTATTCCTTCATATGCTGCTTGGTTTGACATGTCAAAAATCCATGCCGTCGAGCGACGCGCTCTTCCTGAGTTCTTCAACTCTCGTAATCGCTCGAAGACTCCTTCAATATACAAGGATTACCGTGACTTTATGATTAACACATACAGGTTACGGCCAACAGAATACCTTACTTTTACTGCTTGCAGAAGAAATTTGGCTGGTGATGTTTGTGCCATCATGAGGGTACACGCTTTCTTGGAACAGTGGGGGTTAATAAACTACCAGGTCAGAACTATTTATGGTTCTTTATACTATTCAAAGCTAAATAATAAGACAGGTTGACCCAGAAACACGGCCTGCCACTTTAGCACCTCCATTTACCGGTCATTTCCGTGTCGTGCTCGATACTCCCCGTGGCTTGCAGTCTTTACATCCCGGAACGAGGCCTAACCCGAAGGACGCAACCACTGTTAACGGTACTCCTAAACCCACCACGACAACTAGCTCTGCTTCTCTTGACCTTCGCTCAAATATATACCAGACAACAGCTAAGTCCTCGAGAGAGGTTTCCTCCGCTGAGGCGACAGCACTCGCCAACGGTGCTTCCCCTGGCCCACGAAGTGCCAGCTTTTCTTGTGACACCTGCGGTGTAGACTGCACTCCCGTTCGTTATCATTCTCTTAAGCAAACAAACTTCGAGTTATGTCCTCCTTGTTACCTTGATGGTAGATTCCCATCTTCAATGTTCAGCGGTGATTTTGTCAAGGTCACAGCTTCTCAAGGCAATTCTATCGATGATGGGTGGACAGACCAAGAAATTTTGTTGCTACTTGAAGGTGTTGAGATGTATGATGACGACTGGACTCTCATTGAAGAGCACGTTGGTACTCGATCCGCTCAGCAATGTATCCGCAAATTCTTGGAACTTCCAATCGAGGATCCATACCTTGAAGCAGAAAGTGAGGGCACTAGGGGTCCTTTACGCTATGCTCGTGTTCCATTTGAACAAGCCGATAACCCAGTCATGAGTGTCGTTGCTTTCTTGGCAGGCGTTGTGGGGCCAGGGGTTGCTGCAGAGGCGGCTAAGACGGCCTTGCACGACCTTACGGATGGGGGCAAAGAGAAGACAGCCGAAAAATCTGAGAAGGCAAATGGTGTAGAGGGGAATGAAAATGAAACGGATCAAAAGGCCGAAAACTCTAACGAACAACATACTTCGAATAATGCAGGTGAAGCTGTTGATGATGCAATGGCTGTAGATGGTCCGGATGCAAACAGTACCCAATCTTCGGCAGTTTCAAAATCCATTCCTCATTCAAAAGTTCAGAGGGCGGCGCGTCTCGCGTTACAGTCTTCTGCAAAAGCAGCACGAGCCTTAGCGGATGCGGAGGCTTCAAATGTCCGCGAGGCTCTTGCGCAACTGATTAAACTTACGCTAACACGCCTTGAGCTGAAGATGTCTCAGTTTGAGGAGATGGAAAGTGTGTTGGAAGAGGAGAGGAGGGCTCTTGCCGCCCAGAGGCTCGCTTTGGCAAATGACCGTGCGAATGCTAAACGTGTGCTTGAGACCTTGAAGGCGGAACTAGCGAAGAACGGTGGTGCCTCGGCTACTGCAACTGCAGCTATAGCTCAAGGGTTAGGTAATGGGCAGGCATCCAGGATTATGGCTGTAGACAGCACATCGTCCATGGGGGAAGAAAATGGACCTTCTGCTGAAGGTAACTTCCAGCAACTTGGATAAACGTATTCAATGTCTTTATTGGACTAATGTACCTATGACATACATGTACACTTCTGTTTTGCTCTCTTCGTGTTTTGCCTCTTTTCTCTCTTTCTCTCTTTTTTCTTTAGTATTACAGTAAATTACTTTTTTTTTTGATATCTGTTGCTAGTATATTTATCCTTTTGTTCTGGTATCCCAATAACTCCTACGTGTCATCAATCTTAGAGCAATATCACAGTCATAGGAATAAGGTGTGTTTGTCTGGTGTAAATATGGCTTTGATCGGATGTAATGTTTTGTCTTATTTATGTCCTTGAGACGTCGATCGCAAATTTCTATTTTTCTAATTCAAGACCTGAGAATCTTATTCACATACTCTGGTACTACGTCTCAGTGACGCTGGTGAAGGTCAATACTTTGTGGTTTTTGCTAGTCATAACCACATGAAAGCCTGCGTGTGGCACAGTGAGCTTTTCTGAAAAATATTCTATAATCTTTTCATCTAAACGAAAGGAAATGACTATTTCAGCCTACACCACGTATGCCCATTTTGACGAGAGGACTACGCCAAACTAAAGTTACCTACTTATTACGGGCGAATCTTAATAATAACCTTGCTCAGCAACAAATCCGTAAAATCTCGGCATGTCTACGTCCAGAAGAGGTGCAACTTGGTCTTCTGAACCATGGTTATAATCAGATACGGTCGTTAAGTTGGAATACACTGTCCTTTCCCCCGAGTCCCCCGAGTAATATTAAACCAGAAGAACCGGATACTTCTCACCTTTCTTTTCTCGAAGAACCTGGGGAGGAATATGGATATGAGACAAAGACCGTAACAAAGGACTCTGCGGTATCGTCGAAATTCATCACGCAACTGCCCTCACAAGTAGTCGTGTCTGAAAGCGCATTATCGGAAACGCAGGTTCTCCTCCGTTTACTGTCAAGAAACGATGTGGATACTGCGCTTGCAGTTAAGGAGGAATATGACCGATTAGGTATACACCTAACGGAGGATAGGGCATTTGCGAATTATGCGTTGGCTGAACTCGATGTTCGTAAGAACTTGGATGCACACGAATCTTCAGCCCGGACTCGTCGATTTTTGGCTTGGTTATCCTTGGTACCTCTGAGCTCTTGTCAATTCGAGGTTATGCAAATTGCTGCGGAATTGATGGAGAACTGTCGGTTTGAGATCCCTATGATGATGGGTTTCTGTCTTTTGTTTGCCAATTCTAGGGATCTGCTGTTTTTCCGAAGTGTCATACTTCATTCAAGGATACTTCCACACATTATCCGGTATGGTGATCCGAAGGCGACGACAGCTTTTTTGGTAAAAGTGGAGTCGAGATTGGGTGAAATGGAAGGGGCGGATGAGACCAGAAAAGAGTTGTTAAGGTTATTTGCGAAGATTCACTTCATAGCTGGGCGGGAGGAACTCTCCTTATTCTTTTCAAATGCTCACTCCCCAAACCTTGCATACGATGTAAAATCTTCCAATCCGGTTTACCTTCCAGATCAAACGGGAAAACAACGGACAAATAGTGATCTAGCCGCTGAGCTGCGTGCAATAAGGCAATGTCTCGTTGTGGGCTCCAGTTCGCCCCAATTGCCCATGTTTGTCTCGCGTTTCATACGAGCGTATAATAACCTTAGACGCCAATCTCGTGCTATATACATACTAAGAAAGCGTTTCTTAACAAAGGCCCCTTTAGGATTACGGGCAAGTTGGGTCGCGGGAGAACAACAGTACTTTTCATCCTACTCCAAGCCTTTGGCCGGGTTACGATTATTTAACCAGTATTGCGTCTCTGATCCCATTCTTGAGGCTGAAGCTCAACGAGTGCTTGAGGCTCACCAAAAACTGTCCAAATATAAATACAGTCATCTAGACCATGCATCTGCTAGTGTCTCCAGGAAAGTTGATATTAAGTGGAAATCTTGGCCATCGCCTTTGGGTGTTCATCTTGCTTGGAAATCTATTCTTCAATTGTCGAAGAAGGCTGATCTAGAAAGGCTCTACCAACTTATTCTTCGTCAGGCTCACACTGCGTATGCTGAACCTGCATCTATACCCGAAGCCTTACAGGAAGCCGTCCATCATACCCTAAACTCTTCCCCAACCTCGGAACCCCAGACGAACTCGGAGTCATCGATTGACGAGTATTTTAGTCAGGCATCGTCCGATGCTTCTCGTATTCCCCCTGTTCCCCATAATGCTCGACTATTCTTTTATCGGAATCTTTTCCACCATTTTACCGTTGCACTTGCGACTCGGATCTCTCCAGGACGTGGGTTAGAAGTGATAGATGATATGAAAAAACTGGGTGTTATTCCGACATTGGATACTTGGTGTGCGTGTGCTGGAGCCGTAGCGCGTTCTGGAGATGTTCAAGGGGCAGTGGAGATCTTGAAGTATATTGAAACGAGTATTAAGGCGAAGAAGGCTAAAACAAGTCAGGATACTAAGGCCGAAGTCGAGAGTACCACGACAAGTCAAGATAACGCTACTCAGGACAATGCGACTCGTGGTAGAACAACACACCTTCATAAGAACAAGGAAGCGAAATACCGAAAGACACTACAAAAGGCATATAATAGCGTTTTGCACGGGTTCTTAAATGTGGGGTTATTCTCTCAAGCTCATGAAATTAGACGTAGGATGTCGGATCAGAAATTGGTTAATAAGACTACGATGGTTATAATGCGACAGGTCAAAAAGTATGAAAAGAATTGGACTAATATGATTGGTGAAGCGGGGTCAGAAACGAAAACAAAGTATCGGTATGTGGATGTTTCTGGCCATCGTTTGAGGGCGCATAGGGAAAGGACACCTTGGAAGGATATACCGGTGGGACAAACATGACATTTATAGATTATTATACTATGTGTGTTTATTGTCATTATCTATAGGTTTATTCATGATTTTTGAATTGGAGATCTAGTGAGGATGAATTACTGTATAATTATTAGCATATTTTGGTAACAACCGTACCTAAAATAGTAATGTCGACGTTTGGTTCTCTGCTCCTTTGCAATGACGTACACGATGATCGGCAACCCGAACTCAGACACCCGCCCCAATCAATACGGGGACGGGGCTGAAAAACGTCACTCAAAACATACCGGGAATGGCGGCTGGAAATGGGTCTGATTTGGAATATAAAGGTTATGAATATGGTCCCCAGCCCATCTTGAATGCAAACACGTTACCTCTTCTCTAGTTCCCCTACCTTTTTCCATCAGAATTTGCGTTTGTGTTACTCTTTAAGAAGAGACTGTCCTATAAGATTTAAGAGTTTTAAGATGGCTAAGAACGACGACAAGTATACCGATCCGGGTACGTTCTTACCATGGGGGTTGATGGAGATTGATTTAGGGAGCAGTACTTACTGGATATTGACATTCACTATTTGCATTGTTTAGGGCTCCGTACGGAGATAAAGGAAAAGGTCCAAGCTTCAGATAAAGGTGGCCAACCTGGGTGGGTATCCTTGCGCATCTAATGAACTACTCGTATACTAATCTGCTAACGAAATAGACAATGGTCAGCCCGTAAAGCTCAGGTCAGCACTCATCTTTCACTCTAGATTGCAACACAATATATAATTATATGGTCCTTATTTATATAGATGATGGCTCAGGAATATAAGAAAGAAATGCAAGATCGCGGGGAAGAACCATATAAGACGGACAAGTCCGAGAAATCTGAAAGTCAGAAGAACCTCACAAATTGGACTAAGGAAGAGTGGCAGACGAGTGATGGATCTGCGAATGCGAAGCAAGAAGATGGGTCTATGAAGAGATACCTCCCTAAGAAAGCTTGGGAGAACATGACCGAAGAGGAGAAGAAGGACACGGAAGATAGAAAGGCTGAAGGAGATAAGGAAGGAAAGCAGGTTTGTTTTCTATATTCAGTTTTTAGAGTTTTATTTCCTAATCACTTTTATGCTTTATTGTTGATTTCTCTCATTTTATTAGTTCGTATCCAATACTGAAGCCGCTAAGAAAGCACGAAAAGGTGCTCAGGAGCATGAAGAGGAAGACAATGAGGAAGAGGATGCAGAGAGAGAGGGGGAGGAAGAGGAAGAAGGCGTGAAAGCAGATGAGAAGAAAGATACAAAACCCCCTCCCGCGCGTGGTACAAAGAATAAACGCGGTGCAAGTGGTGACACGAAGAACGTCAATGGATCACAGACTAATACTGAGGAAAAGAACGAGGATGAGGAAGAAAAGGATGATAATGATGACGATAAGACCGACTCTCAACCGGCTGCCAAACAAGCGAAAGGAAATAAAGGAGAAAAGCGCACTACCAAACCAAAATCTGGTACGAACAAGAGCGGCACTGAGGCTGGTGGGGATAAAGGAGGGGACGAGGACAAGAAAAATAAGAGTAATAGGGACGATAGCCACGGAGAGCCGGGTAGTACCACTCGGTTGCCTTCTAAAGGACAGAAGGTTTACTGGCGTGCAACACCCGGGTGGTGTGAAGGTAATTCCCTTCCAGACGGATGGTTTTACTTATAGCTAATCCTAAATTTTCTTAAGGTACCGTCATTGATATTGTGCACTCAGAGACCGAAATCAATGGTGTTCATACAAAGGCCTCGAAAGATGACCCAAGAATAATACTTGAGAGCGCAAAATCTGGGAAGACAGCCTCACACAAACCAGGAGCTGTTTATTTTTGACTTATGATATATAATTTGTTAGCTTTTGCACTATAGCATAGAAACTCGTAGATAAGTCATTATTAGTACATGGATGAAACAGTTATTCAATAAATAGTACTTCTGAGCCTTTTGTTACGATTAAATTTTAAATGATGTTCGAAGGAAAAAACAAAACTCGATGATCAAGGTTTCCTACTTACAGCTCGTCCTTTTGCGCATTAACTGAGAGACTAGAAGAACGACGTAGTCTGAATACACCCGTCCCGTGTCTCGCGATCTTGGCACTAAAACTTCCGTGTGGCTCAACCGTTCCTATCTTCTTTCCAAATAACACAGGAAGCCCTTGAGACAAACCAGACGCATAGCCTCCATTTGCCGTAGCATTGTATCTAAACTCTGTCCCAATCGAATTAGGATCCGTAGAGGACTCTCCGTTAGCGGCAGCAATAATTTGCGCAGCCGTCTCGTTGTCCATCCTATTTGCCCAAAGGTCGTATACATCCCAAGCTTCGTTGACTTGTGGTCCATTACCAATAGGACCAGAATCCCAGAAGATGTCACTCAAGGTTGCATTCATCTCGCGATCGGAGTTACCTGCGTTTACTAGGAGTACTACTTCATCTCCATTTGACTGTGAACCTGCCCACATCTGTATTTCGCCCTTCCCGAACGAGTCAGTCTCCTTGACGAAGTAGCGCCAGCGTCGTACGGCTGGGCGAGAACCTGGATCTTGAGATATTGCGAGGATAGCTGGGTTTGAGAGGATGGAGTATGCTTGGGGGTTTAGGTTACTTAGATCGTTTGCCATAATTAGGGGTGATTTGATGACGGCCCATAGCGAGAAATGGGTTATATACTCGTCATCCGTCATACCGCCGTTTCCAATCTCTAATTAAATACACATTAATTATCTTATTCAGAAAAATGAAAAAGGTACCCACGAAGTAGATCCATATCGTTCCAAGCACCAACGATAGGTTTGTCTACAAATTTAGCAACCTTATTGACGACATTCATTACCGAACAACGGAATCCCGGTAATTTACAGTCAATACCCTGCTCTTCCTCGCATGGACAAGCGTCGTCGTATTTATCGAAAGTATCATACACATCTCCAGTGATTCTCCAAGAGTTAGCTATAGTTTGTGCCCAGTTCCAGGGGCCATCTTCTCCCCAGTTACACATAGAGTATAAAATGGGTCGACCAGTTGCATTAAGAGCAGAAGCCATCTTTGCATAGCGCTTGTAAGTAACAATAGGAGTTCCGGTTTGGCCTTCATTGAAACAGTTATCATACTTCAGATAATCAATCTAGATATGAACATTAAATATCATACAATCCAAATAATTGCAAACATGACAAATCAGTATTTGAAGAAAAAGGAATACTAATTACTGAAACTTACACCCCAACTAGCCCAAGTCTGAGCGTCAATTTCCTCATGACCAAGTGATCCTTCAAAACGAGCACATGTCAAAGCTCCAGCATCCGAATAGATCCCCAGACCAAGACCCATGTCATGAAGTTGATCAGCTACAGGTGGGATCCCATTCGGGAACTTTGATGGATCAGCTTGTAAATGTCCCGTAGAGTTTCTCCCCGCAGACCAGCAATCATCTTGTAAAACATACGTATACCCTACGTCTTTGAGCCCCAATCGAACTAGTTGTTGACCTGAGTTGATGAGTAGATCCGCACTCACTCCACAGCCGAATGCGCTCCACGTGTTCTATAAATAAACAAAATGTCAAGTTCAGTAACGATAATTATGGTTGGATTTGTTTTTGCCCGCAACGTACCCAACCCATTTGAGGAGTAATGGCCAGACCATTGTCAGAGGCTTTCACTAGCCGCGAAGAGGAGGATATGCTTAGGAGGATGGAAGTTAGGAAATGGACCCAGTTCATTGTTTGTGGGCGTCGCAAAGATTCGCAGTTACTCTGTCGTGCCCTAGTAACATAGCACGCTCTGTTATATAGCCTGGATACCAAGAGACTACAGAAAGTCATCTGACATAGAAGATGTGTTATGCAAAAAGGGTTAGATCTGATGTCCTTCATATCTTTTACCATAGCCGGATGGCTTACTCCCGCTAGCAAGAAGAAAAGAAGAAAATTCGTACGAACATGTCCAAGCCGCAAGCTCTTGGTTGGTACAATCCCGTTTTCCCTTCCTTTTTTTTCAAATTTATTGAGTCATAGGGGGTAAGGGGGTACTCTGCTGATGATGCCGATTTACAATAGTATTCAATTCTAGGATACTTCCTAACTTCCCGTTCTACTACTCTTAGCGTTGAGCGTTGTTCTTGTCATCGTTGTTCCTAGCCTGGTGCGAAGCACGGGTTCCAGACATCAAGACGTCCACACATGTCCTGCTGAAGAGTCTTGATACGTCGAGCTCTGCATTGTATACACGTGATTAGCAGCTCCGAAGAGGGGATTTACCTTACGTTGTTACATATTCATACTTTCATACTTTGACAGATGCAAACACTTTCAGACCTATGGACTTCTCTCCGAAGGGTGTGAGGAATACCTCGTGACAGAACCCACCCCTTCATTATTTTATACTTGTGCATCTTAAAAGGGATCTCAAGTTCCGTAACTGAATTTCAAACCTCTACCGTCATTTAATTATCAATGTCTTCGCTGTGATGTCATCAATAATCAACACAGATTTGTAAAAAAAACCAATAGCAGAGTATCCGAAATTCATTCTTGTGGACTGGCTGAGAGCCGTATAGAAGCTGACCCGGTGACTGTCCTATTTTCAGTTATTAGGTACAGGTTCCTTTTCTTTTTTCCCGAATGGGTTCCGTTGGGTGTTGTTCCAGTGTCGGATGTCGTCAATAAATCTTAGTGATGACTAATCAGGTTCCTAAAGAGGGAATCATAATATATCGCACTATCCGTGACGGACCGCGGTTCAGAGGCATTCATGGTGATGGACACTTGAGGATAAACTCTCCTAGGTAATGAATAGATCTTATATTAGACAGTTTTTCGGAGGTTATGAAAGCTTTATAGAGGCATTAGTGAAATACGATATCAGAAACCGCCATGTGTGCTTTGTTTGCTTCTCAGTCTCTTCGTTTCCTTTACTATGCGTATATTGTGGAGCCAAACCATTGTATCATATATATCAAGTCTTCTAGAAAATCACAGTTCTAAGATCAAGTCTAGATACATAAACTTCACTCATGTCCTGGGGGATGGGGTGATAATACTCATGAGGACTCAATCATCATACAAAAATCTTTACTATTTTAGGTATCAGCAAGAGCGAACAACACATAAGATAATTTAGTAACTTCTTGTTTATTTAATAGACAACCGATGGTATAACTTATAACGATAACATACTTCTATAGCGATAACTTACAGGTATCTATGAAATTAGATATAACAATTAAAGTTCATTCCTCAAAATAATACTAAAGCACGGTTCACAAAATGGTTTTTTATCACGTTGGAAAAACGAAGGCTCTTCGAATGGTTTCTGACAGCCCTATTTTATTAATTATCAAATCAGCCCACCATAATCTAGTATCTAAAGCAAGATATACATGTACACTTACCGCACAAACAAAGCACTCAAAACACCACTTCCCCCCAAGTGCTTCAACCGCACGCATCCCATCTCTGATTGCTTTCTTACAGCCTTTGCATTTAGGAGAACGAAGCCGAACGTGACAAGTCTCACAATAAGGGTGACCACGATATACCGTGAATCCAACCTCTTCCCCATCTTCATCCAAAGCGAGATCAAAGGCCCCATCACCCTTGATATTGATCCCATTCTTTCCACTAGGCCGCCTTTGTTTCGCTGGTGAAGGGGCAAGAAAGGGGTCACCACACTCTGCACAGAAGAAGTGCTGTTCATGATAAGTCCGTTTACCCAGTGCAGGATCATCGAGCGTGATGAATCGCTCATCAATAATCGGCGTTTTACAGTGGTAGCACTGAGGAGCAAATAGCTGGCAGAAGTATAAAAAAGAGGCTTATGATTAGAGCTACATGGAAAGAATTGATTAATAGGCCCGATGCTTACTTCATGATAATCGAGATGGCAATAAGGTTTCCCTTCGTGCTCATAAGAACTAACGTGTTCAAGGTGCTCACCGCAGACACAGCACTTAAAGCATTGAGGATGCCATCGAAGACCCATAGCACTAACAATCCGTCCAATAATACTTTCATTGCAGCCACCGCATATGAGCCCTCCCCCTCTCGATCTTAAGTTCGAACCAGAACCTGAGTTTACTGAGATTGTAGATGCCGAGGGTCCCTTAGGTGCTTGCGGCAAACCGCGAGGCTTTGAAGGGGAATTAGCAAGGTCGCTCAAAATGACAGGCATAACTGCGCGTGATGCTGCTGTTGATGCTTCTGGGGTGGATACAGAAATCAACGGGCCGGCAGGCTGAGTGTCGTCATCACCCAGATCATCGCCCGGAACGTTGATTATGGGTATATCAACCTTGTGAGGACTAGTGGGCTTTGGAGACACAACAATAGAGGGTGCCTGCGATGGAGGGTTTACTATTGCGCCACTCTTAAAATCAAATTCAATGTCTCCGGGAAGGTTTATTTTCGGTATAGAAGGAAGGGAAGTATTCGCGTTGTTTGGTTGATCTACAGAAGGAATGTCCTCAGGTGTCCTAATTGCTGGTATTGAAGAAGTGAGGGATGAAGACGGTGACGGTGACCGACGGAGGGATGGAGGTGGTGCATCATCTAGACTCAAATCCATATTGATCGGACGTCTAGGAGTCGAGAATGGATACGGCTTTTGTGGAGAGCTATCGCGTGAGGAGCTACTAGCCTTTGAGTTGGCATGAGATAATGGTCGTTGCTGAGAAGCCACCCGTGGTGCAGATACATGCGTCTCGGGAGGTTTTGAAGCCCGTCTTATCACTTTTTCAGTGACATTTCCCCCATATTTACTAGTGTTTTCCTCTGCAAGGGACATGGCTGCGAGTTTGAATGTCATTGATGTCTTCTGTTCCCCCTTCCGCTCATCTGTAAGCTTATCAAGATCCGCGTTTGGCAATGTCCAAGATAATTTCCTTTCAGTATGAGAAGGCTTAGGATGACGTATTGCTGGCATGGGTAGCTTCTGCTCCTGCTTTGGGGTTTGTGGCTGTGGAGAGCGCGAAGGAGTGACTATAGGAGGAGAAGGTCGTGGAATGGAAGGAGGTGAGAAAGAAACAGTAGTTGAAGGTCTCGAGGAAATAATTAACTTCGACGGTGAAGAAGATTGTGTTTGAGATCCAGATTCAACGTTCTTATGTCCCTTGAGTGATTCATTGATGCCCTGTTCAGCTCTCTCCCAGGCTTTTCGCCTATCAACAACACTTTTAGTTCTTGCAGGAAGATCACGTATCCCGTATTGAGGAGAGCGTGGCTCTATTTTCGGTGTCTCGACTGTCATTGTTGTTGTCTTTTGAGGAGAAGAGAAATTACTGGATCCAAGTCTCTCACTACGTTTAGGAAGATCACGGATGCCGTACTGGGGAGAAGGAGTCCTACCTTTATCTTTGTTTTCTTCTGGCTTGAGAATTAAGGACTCCTCTACTTGCTCATCCTCGGAGTCAGATAATGAACGACTTATCCCAGGAGCTGATTGAGAAATTGCTTGACCAGAAGTATTGGATGGATGGAGGTTCGTAGATTTCACGTATGAACGAGGAACATAGGTTTTCCTGGGCAAACATGTACTGCTCTTCAGAGAAAGTATACTAGCCCCATGCTGTTCGTTCTTCCCACTAGTAGGTGTTCGAGATTGTATATCGTTTGCATTCGCTCGCGATACTAGTGTAGAAGTAGAGTATCCTTTTGTTGAATTTTCGGATACACGGGACTGAACGCTTGCAGCAGGAGTTGAAAACCCTCGATGATGCGTGGCTAACTTTGCGATGGTATTATTATCAGAAGTGGACGTCTTTACTTTCTCGGCACTTTGGTCATGCTTATGCTGCACATCGGTTAATCCTCGTATCCTGCCTGCGAAGTTTGGATCTGATGACAAAAGTGGAGAGGCGGAAGACGAGGGAGATGGTAGTGGCCGACGCGCCGGAGAGGAACCCCCAGATACCGGGAGAACAGAAGTAGGGATAAGACCCGGGGCAGGTGAGGTCGACTTAGCTGGAGGCTGAGAGACAGCACTGGACAAGGATAAAGATGGAGAATGTCCAACTGTATGCGCTGGGAGAATAGCAGAAGATTGATAGTTGGCAAATGCTTGTGAGGGCATAGAAAGTGGACGTGCACGGGGTTGAGATGCATTATTTCCAGGTTGGGGTAATGGTCTTCTAGAGCCTACAGTCGGAGCTCTCGTAAGTGGTTCATTTTGCGGATCTTGAGAAGGGTATGACGACGCAATAGCTGCTTTTGCGGATGATGCCGCCTCGAACGCACCAAATGGGCGCCCAAGAAGATCAAGTGAGTGAGGGGGCTGATGGAGTGGATAAGCGGGAGGTGCACTAGGTGTAAGTGGGCGCGTGTTTTTATGAGAAGTTTGCTGTTGAGTTAAGAATAAATCATTGACAGGTGCGCTTGTATTGACTTGAGTATTATGCACTTGAGGTAAAGTATGGACTTGTGGGTGACTATGCGTCCTTTGGGCATACGGTGCTGGTGTCACAGTGGCTTGAGCTATTCCCGGGTACTGTCCGTAAGTTGAATAGGAGCGAGGCCGTACTTGAGGACGTCCTTGGATTTGATTCTGAGAGGGGACCTGACTCTGAGGTTGTGGTGGTAAAGAGTAAGTTGGCTGATATAGATTGATAGAAGGGTATTGAGGGGTGGACCTGGGGAGAGTTGGCTGTGGCTGGCTATGGTGAATCTGACGGTCCTGTTGCTGAGGATGCTGAGGAGGCCTCGCATATTGTTTGTAGTCCATAGCACCCGCACGAAGGTGAGGAGGAGGCCCAACAGTATGTGATTTGGCAGCACTAGAACTAGATGGGCTAAAAGCCTGTATTTGAGAATTTTGTTCAAAGTGTTGGCGGGCCGCATAGAATGTAGATGGGATAGGGGCCGAAGAGTTTGCCATTGGTGCAGCTCCGTAATAATGTTGTTGATAATGATTCATGGCCTACAACACTCTACTTATTCCCGTCGTAGATATACAGCTACAGCTACAACTACAGCCAGAAAGCTTGTTCGCGAAGCAGTGGGTACGTACGTCAAATCCCTGTCTGTCGTTGCGGTACACAGACTCGAAATCAACTTCTCCGTGTCCCGTGATCGGCTTGGACCGACGGGGGTATCTGATCTGATCTCAATGTGTAGCCGGTGTCCTGACTAAGCATTGATGATTTCTTCCGGTGGTGGCTTAGCTCGCTAGCTAATGCTCTACTAGAGGTTGGAATGTACGATTCTATTGTGTCCTATTGTTTACATCATGTGATGACTACCATTGTTCGATCGTTTAAATCCATTATAAAAGCACTGTCTCTGCGTCTGCCTTTCTTACCTTCACTTTCCCTCTTTCCCTCTCACTCACCTACCTTTTCATCATGTCAACTACCATTGAATTTGATGCAAGTGAATATTCCATAGATTCTGTGAATCTTTATTTCAGTGACCGTGCTGATGTACGTTTCTCTCGTTTCATTCTCAATATTGAAACCACAAAGTGGTTGACACTGTGGTTATACCTATAGGTGAACAGAAAGTTCAAATTCTCACATGAAGGTGGAAAATATGAGGTTCGAATCACAAACCTACCATCTTGTATTCAGAAGAATTCTATTCGTGCTTGTCTTGATGATAATCGACTTATTGTTTTGCGAGTTACCCAAGATAATATACGTAAGTACTTTAGTGATCCTACCTTATTTATCAGCAAGTTAAACGATGAACATTTAACAGTGGCGGATGCTCTCGCAGAGCTGTATCGGAAAAAGGAACAAACACTCAGGGAAAAAGATATCGTATGTAAGGAGATGGAAACCTTGCGACAAATTTTCACAGGTCCTCCTGGTGGTTTCCGGCAGAATTCCCAACCTGGCCCGGGTTTCAAGCAAGTTGAAAAAGAGCCAGACGGGCTCACAAGTCGATTTCTCGAACTTATCGGTATAATCTCTAAATATAGAGAAAAGGAGATGTCGATTGAGGACGAGATCGCCAATAGAAGGGAGAGTTGTCTTGATTCAAGTGTCACGGTTTATTTTGATGCACCTGAAGCTGGAGAGACAACATTGTCTCTCACCTATTTGGTCAATAACGTATTTTTCAAACCAAATTATGATATCATTGCATCTCTCTCAAAAAGAGAAGGAGGTCCAAAGATTAATATATTGCGTGTCATCTATCAAGCATCTTTAGAACAATCAACAGGCGAAGATTGGAAGAATGTTATCCTGAAAGCGAGCACATTTAATCCCACGGAAAATGTTGTTATTCCAGACGATTCTCAGAATTGGGCCCCACAAAAACCGTACAAGGATGTTATTTCTTGTTCCGAAAGTACTTCTTATTCTCCACTAAGAGAAGTTATCACATTATCGGGTCTGTATACGATCAGTCATAAAACTAAAACTCAAGAGTTCCAAAACATCGTTATAGCGGATCTAAACTTCACTGAAGTGAAGCTAGACTGGGTTTTGGTTCCCGCTCTGTCACAAAGTGTGCTCTTGAAGGCTACCATAAGAAATACCTCTGATTATTTCTTGCTTGCGGGATCGGCAAAAATCATGCTGGATGACATGTTAGTTGGAAACACAACTATTCCTGTAAGTTATTACTATCCAATTATAATTTCTCAAGTAACATATACTAAACTGGGGATAAAAAATAGAAGACCCGTGAGGGAGAATTTTTTGTTTGCTCACTTGGTGCGGAACAAAAATTCCGTGTAGTGGATCGTGTAGTGGATCATTATAGGGAAACAGAAGCGACCCATTTGAATGAACGCAGGTATCATCTCAGTATAAAGCACGGCTTCCTTTACCCGATCCGAGTCATTGTCAGAGGACGAGTCGACACTTCAGACGGCAACGTAGCGATCGGCAGGTTACTGGAATCAGCACAACCGTCGGACCCGACCAGAGGACGATATGATCAAAGTAATCCAAGATTAAATGATCTAATTATTATCGGTACTCCCGAAGATGGTAGTGGTATGGCCATCTCAAATGGGGGAGTCTCTCTTAGTCCAAATGGATCTTTTGAACGCACTATAGAGATAAATCCAGGAGAAACGGTAGAACTACTAACGGAAATTTCTATTTCCATACCACGCAATATAACCAGACTTTCAAGATTTAACATATAAATGTGGGTGCCAACGAAAACACACCGTTCTCTGCAATTCTCTTAAATCAATTAGAATGGTTGACTATCATTGTCTCTGTCTCGTACAGTAGTACCGTTTTTGTAATATAACATTTAACTTATATATATATCCGTGTTTTCTCAATTTGTTATAAAATCTCTCAGCAAATTCAGATCCTACCGAGCTTTCAGTTGGAACAGAGTCGAAATGCAACAAAGAAACATTGATGATTTGTTTGATATAGGGTATTTGATCTGATCGGATTTCACTGTGCGGCTGGTGTCATGACTAGGCATTTATCTTCCAGTGGTGGTTTGGTTCGCTATTAGTATACTACACTAGAGATTAGGAAGTCTAGTTTATTGTGACCCTCATCATTTTTGTTATAGCCCATTGACAAACTATGTGGGAACAATTCCGTTGTATTTCTTATTGTTCATATCGTGTGATGACTACCATTGTTCGGTCGCTTAAATCCATATATAAAACCATTGTATCCGCGACTGCCTTTCTTACCCCCACTTTCCCACTTTCTCTCTCCCTCTCTCACCCTGTCACTTCGTTATGGAGATTAAATTTAAACATGATGCAAGTCAACATGCTATCGAGTCTGTGACTATTTATCGTGATGGCGGTGCCAAGGTACGTTTCTCTCATCTCATTCTCAATATTGAAACCACAAAGTGGTTGACACTGTGGTTATACCTATAGGTATACAGAAAGTTCGAACTCTCACATAAAGGTGGAAGATATGAGGTCCAGATTATCAATCTACCATCCTGTATTCAGGAGGTTTCTGCTCGTGTTCGTTTTGATAATAGTCAAGTTGCTGCTGTGCAAGTTATTCGTCATGAAAAACGTGAGTATATTAGTAACTCTACCTTACTTACCGGCATGAGTTAAACAATGAACATTTAATAGAGGCGAACGCTCTGGAAGGTCTGAATAAGAAAAAGAAACAAATACAGGAGAAAAAAGAGATCATACTCCAGAAGAGGAAAACCTTGTGGGCACTTCTCACAGAGAGTGGCAGTGGTTCTCCGCAGAAGTCTCTACCCGAGCACCAGCTGGTTATGCAGCTTTTGAATGGACTCCAAAAAGAAATTCTCAATGTTGATGATGAAATTTCTAAAGTAGAAGAAGAGGAGGAGTCGATTGAGAACGAGATAGAAATGAAGAATCGTCTTGATTCAAGTGTCACGGTTTATTTTGATGCACCTGAAGCTGGAAGGACAACATTGTCTCTCACCTATTTGGTCAATAACGTGTCTTTCAAGCCATGTTATGACATCAATGCATCTCTCTCAGAAAGAGAGGAAATTAACGATATGCGTGTCGTCTATCAAGCATCTTTACAACAATCCTCAGGTGAAGATTGGAATGATGTTGTACTGAAAGTCAGCACATTTAATCCAACGGAAAACGTCGATATTCCACACACTATTCATCCATTGAAGTGGATCCCACCAGAATCTCACTACACA
Organism: Pyrrhoderma noxium; assembly: GCA_002287475.2. NCBI lineage: Eukaryota > Fungi > Basidiomycota > Agaricomycetes > Hymenochaetales > Hymenochaetaceae > Pyrrhoderma > Pyrrhoderma noxium. The sequence goes on from CM008260.1 coordinate 1,105,323, forward strand.
TCTACTTCCTATTGCGAACCGAGAGAATTAATTACACTCCCTGGACGGTACACGATCAGCCATAATACTAAAACACAAAAAATTCAAAACGTTGTAATAGCGGATCTAAACTTCACTAACGTGAAATTAGACCATATTTTTTTAACTCATCGCCCAAAAGATGTGTTTCTGAGGGCTACTGTGATAAATACCTCTAACCGTTTTTTGCCTGGGGGATCGGCAAATATTATGCTAGATGGCACGTTAGTCGGAAATACAACTATTCCTGTGAGTTCTCACTATCAATTATAATCCCTCAAGTAACATCCACTAAACTGGGGATAAAATCTAGGACGTCCATAAGGGAGAAAAATTCATTTGCTCACTTGGTGGCTCACAAATTTTCCATATAGTGGTTAAGGATGAAGAGGAGAAGGTGGGGCCATCCCTAGCAAAATGCCAACGGTGTCTCTATATAAAGCACAGCCACCCTCACAGTATTCCGCTTATTGTTACAGCATTGAACAAAATTTCAAATGGAAAGTTAGAGCTCACTCGTATTCTTGAATCAGCTCTTCCATTCGACCCAACCAGAGAACGTAATTATCGAAGTAATCGAGGGGCAGATTTTAAACACATATTTGATCCAAAAGAAAGAATCGGCTCTCCAAATGGATATTTTGAACACACTACAGAGATAAATCCAGGAGTAACGGTAGAACTAATTATGGAATTTTCTATTTCCATACCTTCCTAACCACGCAAGATAACCAGACTTCCAATATTTAACATATCGATGTGTTTGCCAATGAAAACATACCGTTCTCTGCAATTCTCACAGATAAATCAGAATAATTGATTATCATTGTCTCTATCTCGTAAAGTACCGTTTTGTAATATAACATTTAATTTCATATATATCCGTATTTTCTCAATTTGCTATATCAACTTCAAATCGCATTGAAATTATAACTCGAATAGAGTCGAATGCAACAAATAAACATTGATGATTCGTTATAGACGACGCTAATAATTATTGATGAATATGATCACAAATGTCGAAGAGTGGTCAAGGGAAAGAAAAATATAAAAGAATAAAAAGAAAGAGGAAGTGAAAGAGGTTAATTTTGAAAGGTGTCTCGGAGAAAGAATGTGAGCCAAAATTGGATAGTTAATAAGAGAGTAAAGCGGTCTGCAGGATCAAAAATAAGATGAAATATATGGAACAACGTAACCTAGGAATATGAATGCAACTCTTGAAATAAATAAAACGGAAAGGGTAATAAGACCAAGCTCTTAAATTTGATTGAGACCTTGAGAATGAGAATAAGATATAGGTTGTAAAATTATCATAGGTTACAAAAGAGGAAAATTTATAGTGCAGAACTACGTGGTCACACTATTATGCCGTATAATATCATGTACAGAAGTAAAATCCTCTTAAACTTCTGGCCCTGCCTACTTCGGTTCATTCAGTATTTACTCATGAAGCAGAAGGTATACACTCTAATTCTCCGTTGTACGTATGCCTACTACAAATTCAAATTCGACTTCACGTCCCTTGTTTGGTACAGGGTATTTGATCTGATCTGATCTCAATATCTAATTTCATGACTAGGCATTTATCTTCCAGTGGTGGCTTAATTCGCTATTAGTATACTATACTAGAGATTAGGAAGTCTAGTTTATTGTGACCCTCATCATTTTTGTTATAGCCCATCGACAAACTACACGAGAACAATTTCGTTGTATTTCTTATTGTTCATATCGTGTGATGACTACCATTGTTCGATCGCTTAAATCCATATATATATAACCATTGTATCCGCGACTGCCTTTCTTACCCCCACTTTCCCACTTTCTCTCTCCCTCTCTCGCGCTGTCACTTCATTATGGGGTCTAAATTTGAGTTTGATGCAAGTCAATATGATATCAAGTCTGTGACTGTTTATCGTAATGGCGGTGCCAAAGTACGTTTCTCTCATCTCATTCTCAATATTGAAACCACAAAGTGGTTGACATTATGTTTACACCCATAGGTACACAGAACGACCAACCTTACGTGCAAACGTGGAACATACGAGGCTCGAATCATAAATCTTCCGTCCTGTATTCAGAAGGATTCCGTTCATGTTCAGCTTAATCAAAATGAATGTATGTTTTTGCGAGATTTTGTCCATGATAATAATCGTAAGTATATTAGTGATTCTGCATTATTTATCAGCATGAGTTAAACGATGAACATTTTTAAAGAGGCGAATGATCTCGAAAGTCTGTATAAAAGAAAGAAGCAAATACGTGAGGAACTCGATTCCGTATATTGGCAGGGACAAAACTTGCAGGCAAATTTTGTAGAGCTTTCTCATATGTTCCCGCAGAGATCTCAGCCTTACCACATCACTGAGCAACAAGATAAACTCAGAGGACAGATAAACGAGCTTAATGTTGCATTCTCTGAATATAAGAAAAAGAAGGAGTTGATTGAAGGCGAGATCACCGGAAGGGAGAGTTGTCTTGGTTCGAGTGTAACAGTTTATCTTGAAGCACTTGCAGACGGAGAGGCAACATTGTCTCTCACCTATTTGGTCAATAATGTGTCTTTCAAACCACTCTATGACATCCAAATCCCTCCAGAATTGAGAGTGGGTAGTTCGGAGATGAACACTATGAATGCCGTCTATCGAGCATCTTTACAACAATCAACAGGCGAAGATTGGAAGAAAGTTGAACTGTTAGCGAGCACATTTTATCTCACAGGAAATGTCGTTACTCCAGGCGATCATAGGGCACGGGTTGCATCAACGTCGTACGGTGATAGTACTTTTTATTCCCGACAACGAGAAGTTGTCACACGATTGGGCCAATATACGATCGGTCGTAAAACTACAACACAAGGAACACAAAACATCTTCATAGCGAATCTAAACTTCACTGAGGTGGATATAGACTATGGTTTGCGTAGGATCTATCAAGCGTATATAACAAATACCTCTAGCCATTTCTTGCTTAAAGGATCAGTAAACTTCATGCTGAATGGCAGGTTAGTCGGAATGACAACTATTCCTGTGAGTTCTTACTATTCATTAAATAATGAGTAATCCCTCAAGTAACATATACTAAACTGGGATAAAAACAAGGACGCTCATGAGGGACAGAAATTTGTTTGCTCACTTAGTAAAATACAACATTTATTATGTATAACAGAGGCTATGAGGCCATCTGTGGCGCCTTCCGTGCGAGAACACTGGGTTCGAACCAAGAAAAAGCCCACTTTCCTTAACAAGATACGAAAAGCTTGCTGAAGTATGGGTCGGCACTTCAGACAGGTCTCCAGAATCAGTACCTCCATCGGACCCGACCAGAGGACGAGCAAAGTAATCCAAGATTCGATAATTAATCTCGTATTGATATTCTTGAAGAGGGTGGTGGTACGGCTATTTCAGAGAAAGCCATTGGTTCTCTTAGTCCAAATGGATTTTTTGAACGCACTATAGGGATAAATCCAGGAGAAACTTTAGTATTCCCACGCCTTCCTAATCACAAGATAATCAGACTTCCAATATTTAACATATCGATGTGTGTGCCAATGAAAACACACCGTTCTCCTCATTTCTCATAAATCAATTATTCAAATTGATTATCACTGTCTTTATCTCGTACAATAGTACCGTTTTATAATATAACATTTACTTTCATACATATCCACATTTTCTTAAATTGCTATATCAACTTCAGATCGTGCTGAACTCATAGTTGGAACAGAATCAAATGCAGTAAAGAAACATTGATGATTTGTTATATACGATGCCCAATAATTATTGATGAATATGATCACAAATGATTGATGAGTGGTAAAGAGAAAGAAAAAACGAGGAGAGAAAAAAAAAGAAAAAGAAGAAAGAAAGCAATGAAAGAGGGTAACTTTGAAAGAAGTTCCGGAGAACCCTTATGCAAGAGCGGCAGCAAGGCGTTAAGCAAAGAATATGGTCCGAAATTGGATAGTTAAGCTATTGTTGTAACAGAAAACCTCGCAAAAATAGACATGCCTCTCCAAATGATTCATAATAGCAAAGAAAACATGAAGAATGCACAGTAAACACCAAAAATCAGAAACAGAAGAGTGTAAAGCAGTACGCAGGACCAAAAATAAGATGAAATGTATAGAACAAAGAAACCTGGAGATAGGAGTGCAAGTCTAATAAAATATAATTTGACCGAAATAAGTAAGAAGACCAACCTCCCAGAGATACGTTGAAAATTAACAATGCGAATGAGATGCAGGATAAAGAGATCATAGATTAGAAAAGAGAAAAAAGGAAGATTTAAAAAGAAAGAGGATCATCAGGCAGCGGCAACACCTGCTGTTTTTAATCTGACATGACTTCCGGTTTCATCTGAATGAGTCTTTTGTAATGAAGAAGGACGCGGCTCGTTTTCTTTTTTTGAACCCACACTATTATGTCGTGTAATACCATGTCCAGAAGTAGTGTCCTCTAGGGATGATGATGTCCCTAATGCAGCCGCTGCTGCATACGACGGCATACGATAATTTCCCTCGCCAACTTTTGTAGAGGTGGAGACTTGTAAATTCGCTACTCCATAAGTAATGCCGCTGACGTAATCTCCTCCTTTATCCTGTTCATCAGGCGAATGCCACGAAGTAGCCCCCGAGCTCGAACTTCTAGCCCGACCGTCTTCAATCCCGTTAGTATTTTCGCCACTTTCACTGTTTGTTTGTGCCGAACCTGAATCGTTGCGTGAATGAATAGGGAGCCCATTTTCACCTCTTTCATCATAAGAAGTACCCATATTACTTCCCTCCTTCATAATCTCATTCGCTAGACTGGAATTGTTGAAGGCAGTGATAGGTGGAAAGTAACCCTCCTGACCCTGGCCATGGCCTGCAAAAGTATTGCCAAGAGGAGGAAAGTAGCCATTCGGTTCCTCGCTGTATCCAAAGAACATTGCGGGACTTCCAGGTTGACTACCAGGATGAGGATATGGATAAGGTGGATGTATAAGGACTGGAGAGCCTACTGCAGGGTTAAGGTATGATGCGCGCCCGTTATTGCCACTTCCTGGCCGCCCATAGAAAGCTCCAGGGCTCATTACCGAGCCAGGTGTGAATTGTTGGAATACATGCTGAGGCAGATGCAATGGAGGAGACATCATTGCTGACAAATTCATTCCCGACGTAGTAGGTGTACTATATACACTAGCCTCAATATGTTGATTTAAATGAACGCCTTCGGATGGGGTGGGAGGTATCGCACTACTGCCACCACCAGAAACTATACCAGGGCTAGGCTGAGGGACAAACGAGAAACTTGGCATGCTTGGAGTGATTGGAGGTAAACCGTGTGGGGTCATACTGCTAGGATGATGCTGCATGTGGGGTGGAAGTGCATATACAGGACTCAGGGGGCCTGTATTTGTGTAGGCATGATACGCAGGGGAAACAGGGTGGCCGATAGGAGATATGGGGTTGTGAGGAGAATATACAGGAATAGGGAAGTTACCAACTGCAGGAGGCGGTGGAAGAGAAATGGGGCCGGGATGTGCAGGATGATTTGCCCGTGGGGAAGTGGATGAGGAAGTAACTGATCCTGGGTTAGTAGATGATGTAGTGGGTCTTGATGACGAGGTAGTTGGTCTAGAAGAACTCCCAGCACTAATTATACGACTATGCTTTGGAGACTTTGGCGAGGTGTTGAAGGGGTTGGGAATAGCTGTGCTATTCGAAATCAAGCTGTTTGTGGCTTCCGATAAACCATTGATACTTCTTGAGTTACCAGTGCCCGGTCGACTAGACGAGGCTAATGGTGCCGGGGGACCTTTTGTCTACGCTCCGCAAGACTCGGAGAAACGCCAAGGCTACTAGAAGCAAGGGTTTTGAGAGGCGATGTCGGAGAACCCCCTGTATTAGAGCTCGAGTGAGAAGTATTATTCCCACTACCAAAGACCGTTGAATGGCTTGGATCACTTTGGATGGTATTCATGCTTTCGTGAAGCGCTTGTAAAGCAGAGGCATAACTTGTGCCACCCCCTTCAAGAATGATATCACTGCTTTTGTTCAAATTACTGTATCGCTCTATGCCCTGCCCATTTACGAGCTGATGCAATTGGGCAGCTTGTAGGATGGCTTGCTGTGTTGCGACAGCACTTGGTTGGATAGGGGTAGAAACTGATGAGGATTGAGAAGATTGTAATGAGACATTCGGAGGAGGGAGAGGTGATTGAGCAGAGAATTTGTCGTAGTGCACTTTCAAAATTCTCCCGTTATAATCAAACCTGATATTGCATTAGTTAACATTCATATACGATTAAAAAGAATTTCGAACATACCCGTTGAACATGGCTACAGCTCTCTCTGCATCAATTTCATTAGCAAATGAGACTGTTCCAAACCCCCTTGACCTCCCATCTGGACCTAGAGATACATCTGCCCTTAAAATTGTCCCCGCCTGACGAAATAAATCCTTGAGGTCTTGCCATTGACAATGGAAGGGGAGCTGGCGAAACTGTCAGTTCATTTCGAAATTCTTACAACCTGGACAGGACATGAATACAAACATTTCCAACAAATAAACTACGCATCCCCGACGACTTAGGACGATCGTAATCCCAGTCACCCATAGCCGGGCTTATCGACCCCAGAAAGTGTTCTAATTGACCCTGACCGTTTTGAATAAAACTAGACCTTCTGACCTGTTGTAAAAGTAAATCTTCATGATCCTGTTCTTGCTGTTGCTTTTGAAGAGAGACTAAACCCGAATTGACAGGGAGCAAAGGTGAAACTGAAGGAACATTGCTAGGTAAAGTATTGTTCCCTAGTACACTACTAAGTAAGGCGGGTGAAATCGCAGGTAGGGGATTCGGGCCGAGAGCCGAGCCAGATACATTCGGTGCAACAAAAGGCAAAACTGATTGTGGGGCGGGCACGTGCAGCGTACCGATTCCACCCAAGGGATTCGTCCCACTCAAACTATTTATCATACCTGGAATACCACCTAACCCGTTAATACCCATAGTCATCCCTGAAGCTGTTGCAATCCCAGAAGCATCGATATCTGCACCCGGGATAGCTCCTAATCGATCAAGTCGTACTTCAAGTACGCGCCCTTGCCAACTATAGCCATTAAACATGTCTACTGCACGCCCTGCGTCCTCAGCACTAGCAAGAAGCACCGTGCCATATCCTCGGCTACGATTATCCGGACTAAGTGAAACATCAGCCCGTAAGACAGTTCCCGCACGTCGGAAGAGATCTTTGAGGTCTTGCCACCGTACTCTATATGGAAGCTAGATATAAAATGCATGAGCAAACAGAAGGTAAAAATAATAGGATCAGATGAAAAGTTGGTATTGTAGCCATTTGGTAAATAGAAAAAAAAATGAAGAAGTGAGCTTCTGCTTCCATACTCCACAGCTTCTTTACTTCGTGATGTAAATTTAGCACATGCGTGTGATTTATCCGAAAACATATCGTGGGTTTCAAAGAAAAACACGTATGCGGTAAAATTGGGGATAGTGACCCAAAGCGCAGCATCAACGTAGCATGGCTCCTTTAAGTTTAGACTGGCGCACCAAAAAAAGTGACATTCCAAAAGGGTATAATCGAAAGGGAAAAAGCATCCATTGTGTTGTAAAAAAAAGTGGAATCTTACATTTCCAACAAAGAGTTGAGTTCTTGTGTCTTTTCCTGGAGGTGGTCGACCATCGGGTGTTGGAACAGTAGACGTAGCCATCCGTATAACAGCTTCGACTTCATCATTACTCGGCAGTGGTTTGGTGTCAGATGATGCAGAGACAGGATCCATGTCATTTATGGGTGAAGATTGTGGTTTGGGTGAAGATGCGGGGGAGGCAGGGGTTGAAGTTGGGTTTGGAGCCGGACTAGATTGAACGGAGGATGGATTGTTTTTAGGGTCCGAAACCTGCTTTAGTATTTTAAAATTAGAAAATTTAGTGGAATAATGCATTAGAGAAATATAAAGCACGAACCGGACTCAAAGGGGTCATCGTTTTGTAATGGCTCGTGTCGTAACGACGACGAGAAAAGAGGGATGTTAAAGACTGGGTAGCGAGAAGAGTGGCGAAGAACGATGATTTCTATTCCGAGTTTAGATCCTTTTAGCGGTGACAATAGTAGAGTAGAGAGGACGTTGTGCCAGAGACAGCCGACGCGAGCGGGAGAGAGAGCAGAGACGACGACGAGACGACCGGCGGCGATGTGTCGGGGGCCAAGACGACGAGCAGAGGGAAGACGGCGGTCGTGATGGACGATGGTGGGATGTCGAAGAGCAGCACACCCTGTGCTGCCCCGTTTCGAATCGAGTGTGTCGAGTGTGGAGCTGCGCGCTTGCCGAGAATAGACGTCATTGGCTAATAATCACTGATTCTCTCTTTCTCTTATGAGAACAGCGACTCCCTCCATGCCGCCCGAGTCGTCGTGCACAGCGAGCTCGACCGCACGCCGCCGTCAGTGAGCAATGGCCACCGCATTATAGGTGGAAAAGCAGATGTGCTCTACGTTTAGGCGACTTCTTGCCCTGAAGATCTCTCGCCCCCGCGGTCTAGACCATCCCGCGTTTATACTCTAAATCCAGTCCCATCTCGTGGTACCATCTTCTCAGATGCCTCGGTTAATATCACTGAAGTCTCTTTGCCTTGTACGAATCAGTTGTCGATGTTGAGCTTGGCCTTGGTGATATCGAACATATCATTATTATTATCAACAGATTCTAAGGGTACCCGGCCCCGCCGCTTTGTGGATTCCACTTCATTAGATTAGAACTTTTATTTCATCCATTCAACTGTGCCTTAATAATACGTCTTTGTTTTACTCCATGTAACACCAATGCCACAATATTCCAGATGAGCATTAGAATGAAGCAGTTCTTCAATTACAAATTTGGGCAACCACCGGTGTGAAAGGTGAAACGGATCCAGGATGGCTCGGTAGTTGCCGTAGAGGGCCCGTTAAATGCTACGGACTGTCCATCAGGTAATATAATTACATACGACCGTAATGTCCCGTTGACTTAATCGATCAAGACTCGGCGGTGTTTCGACTCTCGCTTTGTTAGACATCGTAGTGATAAATCGAAGGAAATATGTTCTTACTGCTTTCCTCTATCCTCAAGACCAGAAGCCAAGAATTGAGAAGAGATATGCTCTCAAACGAAGAATAGCAGCAGTAAACCACTTACAGCAACCGCGGATCTGGACCCACGAAGTCGGTGAGAATTGCCCCCGGATTCTTTCTAATCATGTAGATATCATTTAGTATTTCTTCTCTCGAATGCATGGATGCAATTTAAATAGTCTCAAATGATAATTTCAACGGTGGCAAACTTATCACCCCTAACCTCCGGGACAGAAATAACACCAGTGGTTTTGTCATTACCATGAGGATTGGAATGTCTCAGAAATTTTGAAGTTTCATTCACAGTAATTATCATCCGTCATATAATGCATACATCATGCTTTTTTTCATTTGTGCCTTCTCCGTCTTAGTTTGGAAATTACGCCGTTTTTCTCACCCTTGGGTTCTAAATACTAGGGCCACACTTCGGACAACGACAAGGTTTAGTCACCCGTGGCTTGACGGAGACATTTTATACCCCTTGGAGTGTACTTCTTTATATCAAATTTCAAATAACCTACCACACATATGGTCCTAGTGTCCGTTTTGGTCCTACGTAATAGTAGTCGCAAGAGATCCTCGACTGCAAACAAGATCACAACATTTCGATAATCATAAAGCTAGTAGCGTCATCATTATTTTTCCCTTATAATATGACTTATTAAGAGCCTCGTCTTATTTCTGGAGTTGTCCCGTGAACGGAAGCTAAGATAGGTCGACTGGGACTCGATCCTCGGAGTTCTTGTATTCTTGATGACTGTTGCATATTTTTATCTTTTCCATTAGCCCTGTCCATGACCTGATCTACTCTTGGGCTTCTAGGATTGTTTGACATCCTCCCTGACTCCTGTTATTGTTAGGTAATGCACTAAATTTTCCCCGCTAGGACAGCTCTTATTTTAAGTAGATAAGTAATACATTCGCTCTTGCCGAAAATGACACTTCAAAGCGATACTGACGATACTAGACTTCTGACAGACGCTTATACGAAAGTTTATGTTCGCCGATACAAGATATAAAATTATGAAGATTCAATTTCTTAAATCGACCAAGTGTGGTAATGATAGATATTCAACCATATCCCACGCATAATGACTTATAGGACCTTGTCACGTTTCATAATTTTTGATCATCCGATAAGATTGAGGGGTATTCCAGATGGTAATTTCCTTACTATATTGATAAAAGAGGATCAGGGAGATGTTAAAGTTCCTCCATTCTCCAGGGCGAGAAAATGATGAATCTAGAAACAGCAGCAAATAAAGCAAACGCGTTTTGCCGATTCGGATATGTCCAACCTCGCTTGGTTCTTTATCTTTTCCCTATACATCATTCTAATATCATCTTTATGGAAACAATTTGACAGTGCTCGATTTGTTGGCTCCAGAAATAAAATGTTCTTATCCTCTTATTGGAATCTTTTCAAGTTCTGTAAGGAAATGCAGCATCTGAAACCGTGTCTGAAAATACCTTCTGACAACTACAAGACGTGCGATATTGACGGCAGTTCAGAGTTTTAAGGGCTGGGTCCCCCATGAGATGTAATGGCTAGACCTAGGAACAAGATAAACTTGATTTCGTTACTTTCCCTACCATTTATAATGGAAGAATTTCCTCCGACTGGCCAAGTTCTTGTGTGTTCCATGAGTACGTGAATAAGGCTAGATTGACTTCATTTCTGTCCTTCCTTACCGTTATAAAAGGCTCCGTCCTTTTCCCTGTCAGACTTAATCTCCACACACCCTCACTACTCTCCCCTCTGCCGCTGAATACTTTGGTAGAAACAAACGATCCGCGGAGGACAATAATGGATCTCTTCTCTCACTTAAAACTGGTTAACCTCGACGTTGCTATTCTTTCTGTTATCTCCATTTGGGTCGCTTCGATATGGAGTTTAACTAGGAAGAGAGCTACTAGTAAAAATCCAAAGCTTCCGGGGCCGCGGGGTTATCCAATCATCGGAAATATCTTTGATATGCCTACCTCAAAAGAATGGCTGAAAGCTGCGGAATGGAAGGAGACTTATGGTACGGGTCTCTATTGACCTATTTTATCCTAAATATTTATGTTATACCCATATAGGTGATCTTGTGTTTTTGCGGATTTTTGGCAAACAGCTTTTATTCCTTAATTCATATGAGGCGGTTACAGACATCATGGAGAAACGTTCTAAGGCCTGTTCATCCAGACCACATTCGGAAATGGGCGAATTGTAAGTTTTTAAAGGCTATACTTCGTTCTATAGGCCAAGAGTGTCCTATTAAATATCATTGGCAATCACAGGATGGATTGGTATTGGTTCATAGTTAACATGACGTATGGAGACACTTGGAGACTGCACCGTTCCTATTTCCACCGACTTCTCGACCCAAATGCCGTCGTGGAATTCGCCGATCATCAGATCCGTGGTGCTAGGAAGCTAGTGAATAGTCTTATTAGGCAATCCAGCGACTTTACACAAAGCATCCGAAAGTAAGGTTATTATATCCGAATTTGAATTACCTTCCGATTTATTGTTTTATAGTTCCGTAACTTCAACTGTGATGATGTCAACATATGGATATGAAGGTACTAGACTTAATTGGCTAGGGATATTGAATGTTGATCCATAGATATCTAGTTGAGGAAAAGGACGATCCATATGTGGCCCTTGTTGAAGAAACTGCAAGCATTTTCTCTTCAGCTGCCGTACCTGGTGCTTGGCTCGTTGAGGTGTTACCGTGGAGTAGGCCCGTACTTCCTGATGATTGGTCTACTTTACTCACAGTTTATACTATATGTAGTGAAGAAAATCCCTGTTTGGTTCCCGGGCGCTTCATTCCAACGTCTTGCTCGGCTTGGAAGAGAATCATCGACTACCTCACGATCCGGGCCATATAACGACCTGAAAAGGAAAATTGTATGGGAGTATTTACTTTGATGAGAATTCGCTATTGACGACTGTAATTTATTCAGTTTGAGGGCACGGCAAACTCGTCTTTGATAGGAAAACTCATAGAAGAGAATAGACGAGATGACGGGAAAATATCTAATGAGGAAACAATTGAGAGTATTGGGGGTGCAATATTCTTGGCGGGTGCTGATACCGTAATGCTAGACCACATCATTTCTTCAACTCATTGTTAATAATTTCCAAATTTTAGACGGAAGCAACATTAGAAACGTTTATACTGGCTATGTTAATGCACCCAGACGTACAGAAGCGTGCCCAAGAGGAACTAGACCGTGTCGTCGGAACCGATAGATTACCGACTTTGGATGATAGGGAGAACCTTCCATTTGTGAATGCCGTCATAATGGAAGTAATGAGGTTGGAACAGAGATTTGTCATCTAAAGCTATATTCTGATACTAATGCCGACGAATTTAAAATTCAGATGGCAGCCAGTGGCCCCACTAGGTGAATTGAGAAAGTCTATAGCAATTCAATTTCCCCATTAATTAACTTTGATAAACCCAGGTGTCCCACATGCTTTAACTGAAGATATCGTCTACAAAGGATATCGTATTCCCAAGGGCACAGATGTTTTCGCAAACCAATGGTATGCCCAGTAACAAGATTCTTATCTTCAGAACATTAAATTTTCACATCAGGTTGCTTCTTAATGATCCTAATGTATATCCCGAACCTCAGATCTTCAAGCCAGAGCGATTCCTCCCTCAAGGAAACGAAGAGGGATCTAAACAACGAGACCCAACTAAGGTCGTTTTTGGGTTTGGTCGCAGGTATTTCTCATATTTCATCATCTTAAATAACATACATCTGATATGAAGCTAAAGAATATGCCCCGGGAGATTCATGGCATTAAACTCGGTATGCGTTAATTAATTAAGCACGTATGTTTATAGTAACTGGATGCTTTGTAGATCTTTTCATCTATCGTGACTGTTCTTGCCACCCTCAATATTACGAATGCAACAGACGCTTCCGGAAGGCCAATAAAACCAAAATGCGAATATAACGAGAGTTTTATCCAGTAAGTCTTCTTATTTGACAATATCGAAATTTTCTCATTTATGTATTAAATCAGGCGACCTCTGAGTTTTCCTTGTAAATTTGAGTATCGATCCCCAATGAGTGAATCCTTGATCAACGAATACTTTCAAGCTTGACATTTTTGTCAAAAAGAAAGTCGATATCGTGTCAAGCATATAATGTAGCTTGTATTCTGCTTTTTTTACTCGGTGTATCTTTGTGTTTTAGTGTGTTGTATTGCATATCTGTTGCTATACCCCACTTTTTTTTCTAGTGGAGCATGATTAGGGCACTGTTTGCCTATGTTTGTTCTTTATTTAACTCCGTGTTTGTATCGCTGCGGCGGCTTCCTTGATCATGACGCGTTTTCTTTTTCGATTGACAAATTACGACTTAAATGACTGTACTGAATGGAATTCAATAACATATTTTTCCGTATGCCAATACGTTTTATGTTTGATTTCTCCGAAATTATGAGAAAACTGAGTGAATGTTTTTATTATCACTTCTAGTGAAAAGACTTAAACCATACACCGACACTAAAATCTCAGTTGTCAGAGTACAGCTTCATACACGTATATACAAATTCATGCAATTTCCCATAGCAGTAAATGGGCCTATGTTGAAGTATTTTGAACGACATTTTGATTTGTTATAAGTATGAAATCGATCATGGAAGCAACCGTGATCAAGATTCTTGCAACCGGAGCCGCAGCAAAGAACGTTAATCCCATTATCCGATACAAAATCCCGCGCTTCCTTGAGTGACGCATTATTAAATCCTATATTAAACAAAAGGGGTCTTGCAACACTGCGCTCCGGGGACCTTATTAGCTGTGTCGTGGGACGTTGTTCATTAACTTCATGTACAACGTTATATCGACAAGGCGTAGCCGCTCCACTCTGTTATTCAACGAGAAAACCCCTTTTATTCTTCCTCGATACGCTACATCAAATTTTCAGATATTGAACAATGCGCGCGGATGTTGTGCTCCGTAGTAGGGTGAGAGTCAAAAAAAATAGATATAAGTACACCCCCGAACTCACTCGGTATTTCCTCACCAAAGCAAAGTTTTCTCCTCATTTCTACATTCCTCTCAGCCTAGCAAAGAAGTCTAGCACTTTTATTATCATTTGTATCACACAAGCCTTAACTTCATTATTGTAAAAAAATGTTGATGTTCAAGAACCTTTCATTCTTCGCCGTTCTCGCTGTTGTCAGCGCACTTCCGGTGAGTGTAAAATTCCATAACCAAAAAACCGTACGATTGTCGTTATACTCATCAGTACAACTTTTCTCTATTCAGGCTCCTCAAGTTGGTGAGCAATCTACAACGCTCACAGATGGGCCTACTCCGACGGGCTCAGTAGGTGCTCCTGCACCTTCAGGAACTGGAATCCCAAGTGGCTTAGGCTCTGGTTTACCTCCGGCTCCTTCTGGTAGCGCCGTTCCCTCTGGAGGCCTCCCAGGAGGTCAAGGTCAAGACCAAAACCTTTCCTTCTCTGGAGTCCCACCCCAGCCATCTGGAACGGGCTCCTTCTCTAACCTTCCACCTCCCCCTTCGGGTTCTGGTTTACCAGCAACCTTCACCGGAACGCCAACGGGGACTTTCACAAACGTACCAACAGCTACGGCACCTTCAAATAAACTTGTTAAGCGTCAGGATGATACGGATTCTGCTACAGATTCTGCTACGGACTCTACCACGGACTCTGCTACGGACTCTGTCACCGATTCAGCTACAGACTCTGCCACTGCTACATCCATAGATTCAGCTACAGCCACAGACTCAGCTACAGAAGTAACTACTGATTCAGCCACAGCCACAGATGTAGCTACAGATACAGCAACTCTATCTAGCGATCCTACAGACGTAGCCACAGATTCGGCTTCCTTTACACAACCCACAGATGTACCATCGGGTGTTCCCTCAGGATCAGGATCAGGATTATTCCCACAACCCTCAGGCTCAGGATTCCCCGGAGGGGGCCCAGGTCCCCAACCATCCGGTTCATTCTCCTTCTCAGGTACCCCTCCAGCATTTTCCGGTTCCGCAAGCTTCGGTGGCTTTGGCTTTGGTGGTGGCTTCGGCGGATTCCCTGGTGGACCAGGGGGTTTCGGCGCAGCAGCACCATCAGGGTCTTTCAGTATCTCTGATTTCGGAGCATTCCCCACGGGCTCGGCTAGCTTTGACGGTACTTTCCCATCCGGTACCGATGGAAGCTTCGGTGCATTCCCCACTGGAAGTGGTGTTGCCCCCTCTGGTTCATTCGACGGTTTTGGGTCTGGGAGTGCTGCTGGAGCTGCTCCGACTGATTTCCCGGACGTTTCTGGATCGGCGTCAGCTGCGATTCCTTCTGAGTCTGCTTAAGGTTTAAAATGGTTTTTGGTTGGAAGATGTTACGGTGTCTTAAAACAGTTTTAGCCCTGTTGTTTTATACCCTTGCCCCCCTAAGCCGGTCTTTGGATCAAATGTGCGCCTTTGAAAGGCGGCGCTTTGCGTACGTCGTGATTAAGACCACTGGGCTGGTGCTAATTGGGATGGAGAGAGGAGATTGCGGAAGGAAGTGGGTCATATACATATATACACAGTATTTACGTTGATCGTTTATCTGTTTGATTTTGTGTATGTCCCCGAATTAACGCTATCGGGTTACCCGATGTCTCAAAGTTTGTGCACAGCGTGGAGATTAAACTCACAAATCATCCTTTGATTCGTAAGGTCACTAGTTAGGCAATACTCGTACACCGGATACAATTTTAGGCTCCAAGAAGTTTTGGATTAGCATAAATAAAATTACTCGTTAAAACCTTAAATAACGCCTCAAATATTTTCCCTAGATGCAGACCAGTGGATTAAGAGCGATGACTATGGTGACTGTTAGTATTTGGGCCGCATAAGAGTTCGGGAAAACATTACTTTGACCGAAGTATCGAAGATGGGCATCATTGATGAAGGTGGAAGGGATGGAATCGCTACACGTAGGATCTTCGCGCCCAACACATTCCACAACGTTTGATGGATCCGTATCTATTTAGAGATTAAATCAACAGGGAACGCCAGAAAGGGATATAAGAGAAGCTTACTTGGATCCTTAGATACCCAGTACTGTGTACCACTAACAGATATTGTTAGAAAAACAATGGTAGATGTTTATCATAAGGACGAAACGAACTGGTGTTGGTATCCCCAAGATTGGAAGGGGACCGTAACGACGCCATCTGCAACGATTCACGGTCAACTGAGATCCATCAAATATTTTTCATATCAACTTCTTACCATATGTTTCTGTCGCTAGCAAACGTGGAAGAAAATAATTAGTCGCTTCTTGAACAGGAGTTAATCATATTGATGTTATGGTGAACTTACTCCTGAATATATTATCGACGCCGATGACATTCTCAGCTAGAGAAGCATAATCGGGATTACCTGTTCTTGGTTGCCCAAACGTATACAGTTTCAGGGATGTGCTAGGGAAATTTGATTTGAGCGAGACGGCCCCTAGCGAGGCGAGTGCTGCTCCGAGGGAATGTCCCGTCACAACAAGGCTGTACGTTGGATATGCATTGAGTTGTGAGGTAACGGTCGAAAGGACAATGTCGGAAGCACTATTGAAGGCAGTTATGAAACCTTGGTGTACTTTAACCCCTGAAGTACCGGAAACACCCGTTGAAGCGTAATCAACCAGCAAAACCTGAAAGTCTGTGGGTATGCAATAATACGACGCCAGAGTTTAGGTATATAAGAAATATGGTTTGCTTCGCTTCAACTTTCGATGACTTGCCAGTGATGAAATCCTGGATTGAAAGAGTACCCCTGAAGGCAACAATTATCTCCTTCCTTGAATCATCACGGGCGATGTAGCCCTGGGTATCAGTGGAGGTTATCGAGAACTATGTCATGTTGTATCAAAATCGGGGCCTCGCATATACCAAAGTAATATGCTTACAGTCTTGACCATGGTAGTACCCAGAGGGGCTGGACATATGATCTGGTACGCTCCAGATGCAAATTGTACATAGTGCTTGAATTCATCCATAAGAGACTGCGATATTGCACGCTTCTCTATGTGGGCCACAGGAGAGGCGAAAACAGCTACAGCCAATGCTAAGGGGAAGAGGAAACGGAAGGGACGCATATTGACCAGCTTGTAACGCCTTCAGCCTAGATAGACTTGAGGAAAGCCCGATTCCGGATTTTCAAAAGAACAAAGCTTTTATGCTTTTTTTTCCATGAAACGGAGTACGTAAAATCACAATGACTATGATCGAGGGATCGACAAAGCCCCTTCACGCAGTTCTTTGCAAGCGATTTGCGTATTTATTTATCAGAAGGCCCGATGGGAATTGTTCATCCCCCAGAAAAGTGCGGGGAAGCAAAGTCTTGGGCTTGTCCGGACCAGCTGTAATAGTAAATGAGGCACCAAAAAATATCTTGAGAGGCATAATAAGCCCCGAATTGTCTTCTTTGCCACTCGGAACTAGAACTTTGATGATTTTCACACATCAGCTGACAATCCAAATCATTCGCGGAACGTACGTACCTGATTCTATGAGTTTGTGATTGGGAAAACAATTGAATTTAATGCACATTCACATGCATTGGCCGTTGCTCATTAACAAACGGTAACGCATGGTTGGTAGGGCTCAAATATAAATTTTGATGAGCATGAGAGAAAGACCCATGTCAACTAACATGAGATTCTTGAACTGAATTGAAATCAGTCGCGGTAAAGTGTCAGAGCATTGTTACCGTCTGAGTGAGCTGGAAAAAGAGGAAGAGAAGATCAAACATATGACACTGACGACAGGTATGCAGCTTCTCTCCTTTTTTATGCGCTTTGTTGTAGGTTTCAAGTAGCTTCTCTCTGGACTCATTGGTCAAGTCATTGTTTAAGAAAAGGACCTTAAGTTATTGCTAACGAATAATCAATCAAATCAAATTGGTACCATGCTTGTGTTACATATGTCACGGAGCCTGCTGTTGTATGACGTAACGCGTGCTACTTGAATGTCCCGCACCCGTTACATACCTGCGGGGAAGCAGCACTTCCCTTGGTGACTCTGCAATATCATTAGACACCATCTCGTGGCGAATATCAAAGTGATATCGTATTTCAACTGTAATAACAAGCCCTGGAGTATTACTTCTCGGATACATGCCCCCGTTCTACTTGCAGAATCATGGAAATGGCATGATGCTTCTTCTTTTTGGACTCACACTGCTCCCACATTTCGTATTTGGGCTTCAGAAAGTCTTCGACCTTGATTCTAATCAACCAACTAATGACCTCCTTGAGGCTGCTTATAATGCACGGATAATGAAGAGCTGTAGGTCGTGTCAGGCCATTCTCTTACCTCTCAAACAGCTCGCAACTATAGGAGATGACAGTTTCGTTTCTGCAATGGTCAAAATATGCAAAGCCCGTAAGGTAGGCAACCACAAAAGGCAATGTTTTATCTTTTAAATAAAAATTTATTGGGCCCCTTCCAGCTTCAAGATCCAGACATATGTGAGGGTGATATAGGGGCACAAGGCCCTATAATTGCCCATGCATTACGAAGTATCTCACTGACTGGACGTACGTCCAGGCAATTCTGTAATGCACTTTTTGGAATGTGTGATGTCGAGCCCGTTGAACCTTATAATGTAACGTTCCCATCGAGCGGGTCTATGCTTTATGAGTCGAAAGTACGGCGTAAAACGAAGCCGGGAGACCGCAAACCGTTTCATGTTATTCACCTGAGTGATGTTCATATAGACAGGGAGTACTCGGTAAGTACCGCCTGCCCCATGAATGACAAGATATCCTCTGACTCATTCCCCAGGTGGGATCTGAGGCAAACTGTACGAAATACATATGTTGCCGGGATTTCACGGGGGACAGTGACATTGATATCATGGAACCAGCAGAGCCCTATGGCAATAGACGCTGTGACTCTCCAATCAAACTTGCTAATAGTATGCTACATGCAATTAACGAGCTTGTACCTGATGCGAAATTTGCCATATCCAGTGGTGATGTTGTGGATCGTGCGTCTTGTATTAAACATTATTCCTATGTTATGTTAACTTGATGCCCCTCTCTCGCACAGATGCCAACTGGCTACTCACTCGGGAGTAAATACAAGATCATAACTTAAACTCGCTAATCTCAATACTAATAATCGTTATCCCATAGGACTGTTGAACAAGAGTTGCATGAATTTCATAGACAATTATTTGCGAACCTTTCGGAATCGATCCCATTTTATGGATCTATCGGTATGCACCCAAGAGAGCCACTTGCTATATTCATAAGGTTACTCATATTTACATAGGTAATCAGTAAGTGGTACTTAAAGGACTATGATACGTTCTTGACACACTGTTAATAGCGATACTTACCCTACTAATGGGTTCCCACGTTCAACAACGGAGGATTCAGATGGCGCCAAATGGCTATTCGACTTGTTTAGTGATGACTGGAAGGTTGGGTAAACCTTTCCCAATGCTTTTATATACTAACCTTAACCCAGCGTTGGATTGGCCCATCTGGTTCTTCAGAGATTCAACACCAATCGGGCTCGTACTCTGTCGTGCCCACGGGTACAGACCTGAAGTAAGTTATACTAGATATACCATATATGCCAAGAGAATTCACCGACTCAATCAGACTGATTTCGATTAACACACAATACTGGTACAAGTTCAAGTAAATTTTCCTTCTTTGTGGAGTAATAAAGTTTCTGACCGGATCTTTCTATCTGACTTAGTTTTTGGATTTATGATAGTGATGAATTTCAGTATGTATAACACTATCGTCAAAGCCGGAAAGCCTGACGACGATATAAACATAACAATTAGACCAGACCCGAACGGTATATTATCTTTCTTGATCTCAGAACTTGACTCAGCAGAGAAAGCGGGTCAACGTGCTTGGATATTTGGACATATCCCCCCTGGATCTAGTGATATGATGCGTGATCAGGTATGGATATTTCTTTAGTCTATGATTATATCTAGATCCCTAAATTCTGTTGATAATATAGTCAAACTACTACAACCAAATAATACTCCGTTATAAAGACGTAATTTCTGGGCAATTCTTTGGGCATACTCACTGGGACCAATTCCAAGTCGCATATACGGACTACTCCGAACAAAATGCGGAAAATGCAATGAGCTTCGGATTAATTGCCCCTTCTTTAACACCTACGAGTTGGTTCTTTTTTTGAGGGTCCTATACAGAAGTATTCACAACTAAATCTTTATTCTACTTTAGATGGAAATCCAGCATTCACAGTTTATGACGTGGATCCCGATACTTATGACATTATGGATGTTAGGGTCTATTTTGGTTTGTACAAATCTACTCCTTCTGGGATGGAAACTAATTGTCAGTATAGCAAATATGGCAGAGGCTACATATCACCAAGAACGTAGGTCCCGCTCCCTATCTTTTGTTACTAAAGTGCTGAAAATTGTGGTAGCAAAATGGGAGTTATACTACAGTGCTCGTGCTGCCTATGGTCCAGCAGTTGCTTCTTTTGTGTCGTCGAAAGATTCAGACGTCTTTCCAAGCTCATCGCCTTTGGACTCAGCTTTCTGGCATAACTTGACGGAAGTCTTTGAAATTGACAACAATACCTTCGACCATTACATAGACCGAATGGCTCGGAGTGCTTGGTCCCGTCACTGCAATGAGCGTTGTCGTAATAATACAATATGCGATATGCGAGCCATGCGGGCTGAAAATAGCTGCGTGAGTAGTGCCTAATTTATGTGGGACTTATATCCGAGGTGTCTGACACGGCTAGTGATCAGTACCATCAAAGTCTTGATGAAATTATTATTCCCCCACCCAGGCGACAGGCTTCCATGGAGAAAGACAGATTAAACCCTCAAATTAGAAACGAAATAACGTTTGAAGATGAGCTTGATACTCATGACGCGTGTGAAGGCAGTGCTCTCCCATTAATTATGCGACGCTTAGTTTTCTGGTCATAGACAGTTTACAGCTGTATGCTGAATAACAAACTTCAGAGGTGAGTTTTCCCTGTTCATAACACTCATTTTACTGGGTCATTTACTAAATATAGTTACTAGACATTTTTATGATACTTTTGCATTGTAATTTCTGTATCGTAATATGCATAATTTGAGAATTCTATGTCGAATCCAGTATGAGGGTATATGAATGTCTCAAATTAATAACGCAACTTAACTTCAAAATAAGGATTGGACTATGACATATGATTCGACAAAATTTTAAGCGCGATCCGGTGTTGCGGGTAGAGCTAGTTTTCCGAACCAATCAATGGATACGAAGCTCACGGCCGTAACATTATTTCCTTATGGTAAAGTTAAACTCTGTTATCAATTTTTGGTAGAATGTTACTGACCTCTTTTGAGGTTGAGTTTTACTTTAAAGATAAATTGTTAGAATCTAATAAAGCTAAGAATTTCTATTTGAGTCTATTTACCTCGGAGATACATCCCGAGGCGTGCCAAGACATCTCCACAGGATTCTATACCGAATTTGAAGCTTTCACTAACCGTCGATAAGGGATATCTGTTATACCGAATAATCTGGATCCGTGATGTTCGACCTTTTCGATCAACCTTCTTCAATCTGTATGATTATAGACGGTTTTGATCTAAAGTGTGGCGCTCAAGCCATGATGATAACACACGTACTTTACTTATAAATCTTTAAAAATTGATAGTTCATAGTTATGATCTCTATCTTCTGTGCTCTAGCTTGAGTTGCGGGATGAAGTCTTCAAATGTCCTAACACTGAGCCTTTCACGACGTCGAGGTCGGACAGTATCCTTTCTTTTAGTTCTCTTTGCTGTATTATTTCTTTCACTCATTCATATCGGACCCTGTACTATTTCACTATTCAATTCGCCTTTACAATCTACATGCACCGGTAATTCCGAAAATCTCGGAATTTGGAGTGATGTGGAGCAAATGGGCAGGTCAGTTCCTAAAGCATATACCTATATGTTTTCTGACTCTTTCGACATTCCGTAGTGGACTAGATGCGGATAGAATATACGAGGCCGTTGACTTACCCTCCCCCGAAGCAACACATACACCGCATAGTGGCAGCAACAAGTCAGACAATACCTCGACTTCCACTGTACGATTACCCCATCATGAATGGAACAATGATGGCATTTTAAGGGTTAATACCAAAGGCCCCCATCCTATTTTTGAGCTTATGAGAAGAGCAGAAAGCCAGTGGAAAACTAAAACTGTTCGAGCTAGTAAGACGCTCCGGCAGGCCGTATTTGAATACAAACGGCGATA
Organism: Pyrrhoderma noxium; assembly: GCA_002287475.2. Taxonomy (NCBI): domain Eukaryota; kingdom Fungi; phylum Basidiomycota; class Agaricomycetes; order Hymenochaetales; family Hymenochaetaceae; genus Pyrrhoderma; species Pyrrhoderma noxium. The sequence continues at coordinate 1,127,725 of CM008260.1, forward strand.
CAATCGTCCTCCGCCAAAAGGCTTTGACCATTGGTGAGTTGTCTATTCGGGGACTTGGTTTTCTATTACTTACTTAGATATGGAAGGTGGGATTACGTTCAAGAGCATGATGTTCAGCTCCCGGATGAATACGACCAGATTTTCTACGATCTAGAGCCGTACTGGGGTATGGATCCTCACGAATTACAGCAGCTACAGAAAGAACAGGAATTGAATCTAGATTCCCTCACCATAGGAAAGGATGAGGATGCGGATCCTATTACTCTATTGACTATGACCTTGGATAAGAAGAATCTACACAGATTAGAAGCCTTCAAGAAGTCCACTGCTGGAGCGCAAATGGAAATCATAAAGGATGTGCAGCAGTTTATCCCGCCATTCCGAGCAACTCTTAGACCTCACGACAATCCGACACTATTCGCCGACTGGACTTGGAGGAGGCAAGCCCGCGAAGCTGCTAAATATAGATCCTGTATGTTCTCCTACTCGTCGAATTTGTGAATAAGAAACTTATACTCGGTATTAGACATCAGTATCAAGGATTTAAAAAATCCTACTAGGCATGGTTGGGCTTCTGCCTGTCCCCTCGATTCTCCATTGTCTTCAAGACCCGATGGTAGATATGAGAGTTCCTATCGAACATCAAAAACCTTCATTCACGATCATCGCGCAAGTATGGACCCCTGTTTCCACCCCCAACACATAGCTACTCACGGAACCTTCCTGGGACTCGGCGCTGGTCCATCTCCTAAACGATTCGGCTCACCTTTGTTCAGTTTCTGTGCGTCATCCCTCCATGATGACATACGTTTCACGTCTTTGTTCCAATCATCCGGGTATGCAGAGGAAGACCCAACTTGGGAGGAGAAAACAGATAACCGTCTGTTTTGGAGAGGGTCACCAACAGGGATGTTCCATGAAGAAGGTGTAAATTGGCGACAAAGTCAACGGGTTCGATTAGTTAAAATGGCCGCAACGGACAATGATACAAAGTCCGACATCTCATTACTAAGACCAGCACAATCTCCTGACGTTCCAGTAGGTGAGGCCGAAAACCTCGCACGGAGTGCACTCAATGATGCTTTGATGGATATCAGTTTCGCTGGTCAGGTTATCAATTGTGCGGGAGATGTGTGCACGACAATGAAGGACGAGTTTAGCTGGAAGGATAGTGTACCAGCTGGCCGAGGGGGCGCTGGTCAATATAAGTATCTACTAGATGTCGATGGCAATGGATGGAGTGCTCGGTTTAGGAGACTGATGAGTTCAAACTCTCTCGTATTCAAAGCGACGATCTTCCCAGAATGGTGGACGGATCGAGCACAAGCTTGGGTGCATTACATACCAGTGCAGGTTGACTACTCAGATCTGTATGATGCGTTTACGTTCTTTGCTGGCGATGAAATCGGAAAGGGTGGTCACGATGAGATGGCTAAGAAGATAGCTAACTCGGGGAAAGAGTGGGCCCTGAATTATTGGAGACCCGAAGATATTACTGCCTACATGTTCAGGTAAGCTAACCTCCTTTTATTTATGTAACTATAGGCATCTAACAAAAATAATTAAGATTGTGGCTTGAATATGCTCGCGTCACGAGTACAGATCGAGATAGCATGAATTTCGACATTCCTTAAATCCTCTCTCTTCCTATGTTATTTGTACACATTTACCCTACTATTCAAACCTACTCCAATGTACTAATTACCCTAATGTTACCCAACGTCTTGATGACACCTAATGTAATTTGATTTATTTCTTAATCGTTGGCTTTGCTATTTTCCCTCGTGGACTGAACTCGGGGCTAGACATTTCGTAAATCATTATTATGTGCTTGCGTTAGTATTGCCGTTGAATTTCTACTCACACTTCCTCTTCTTCTGGCTCGGGGTCCTCGTCGCGAGCCTCGCTTGGTTCTTCGGCATTAGCACTGAACGCAGATAACGGTGGAAAATATATCATTTGACAAATCCTCCTTACTGAAATTCGCTTTATCCTTTACCTTTCCTCTGTGAGCCCCTTAGCTCTTCTACACAGCTTTGAATCAAAAAAGGGTTGTAAATCACGATGAAGCATGTATCGACGTACTGTTCTTCACTGATCACTTCTGATTCTGAGTTCTGCTCTACGACTTTGTCGTCAGACATCTTTGGTCAAGAGAGGCGATTTGGTTTAAGATGTGGGAAGTAGAAACGGAGTGTCCGACTTGAGGAAGGTCGTGCCCCTCAGTGGTAAATAAAGGGAAAGGAAAGGAGCGACATGGGATCAGGGTTTCAAACTGTCAAAAATCGGAATCTCCGAACCGAGCATTTGATTTTTATTAATTGTATTTAATGTGTGAATTCATCCGACTGACTGGCCCTTTTTTCAAATAAATTCGCGTTGTTATCGTTTTTATCAAAAAATTACAATTACAAAAGGGAATCGATCGATAGAAAAAGGACAATTTATTTCCCTGATGATCGCCGCTTGTTTAGAATCAGAACTCCTATTTCTTGTGTTTCTTTCTGAACGTGTGTTAACGATATCCACAGCTATCGTTTCGTGTTCTATAATTGCTCATCCTCTGCTATTGCCGCTACCATTTCCTTGGTTTTTTACCACTGAAGGTACAGTAATCTTGCCTTTAGGCGAAAAAACGTCACTTCTGGAGCATCATCTATGAGAATAAATAGAAACCGTTTTGTCCCTTCACATTGCTCACCCTATCGTGTCTTTCTCAATTTTGTAATCTTCTTCTCTTTTCTCAGCATTTCTGTCACCGAACACATCAGCTGACAATTAAGGAGTCATGAAGATAATTCACCTATCATCAAATGCTGTTGTCGGCTTAGCCGTTGGTTCTGACTGAGTAAATGTGCTAGAAATGAAATATAAATACCAGGTTGCTTTGTTGCAAGAATACTACTAGGGGACTCTACGTACTCATGCCCTATCGATCCTCTTATATCTTTATCAGAAATTGATCCGCTATTTTCTTCCATGATAAAGTAGTCGACTTGTTAAACGGAAATGTGTTTTCGCGGGTGTACTGGGGGTCTTGTCGTTGCAGATTGTAAGATAAGGTCTAAACTTATATATGTGCCCAATGAAGACAACAGAGAAACAACCATCCGCGGATTCAGTGGTCTGACTCTTGGGAAATGAGTGAACAAATTAGTATCGTGACGCAAGAAAACTAACGATCGCGACGTCTAAACGATACAAAATAGGTCCCGTGGTTCATCTCCGTTGATATATTACACTTCTCATCCTTCATTGGTATCATTTATAGCAAGAAACAGACTCGTTGCAGGATTACTTCCCAAAACCCGACTCGGTAAAGAACTTATGACCGTGAGGGCGCACATTGAGTGCCTCTGCCTCCGCATATAAAAAACGTAAACGTAAGGTTTGTATAACTGGCATAGAGCGAGAGATTATATAGACCCTTGCGCTTCTAGCTCCGCTTATCCATTTTAGAATACATGCCTTTAATAACTATTTCAATTTGGATTTGCTACGTACTCCCGAGATACAGTGGAATTCGAAGAAAGCAGATTAAAATACAACGAAAGACAACCAAGAAAAACAACAAATCGAATACGCGCAGTAGGTTGCGATATGTTGAGTGCTTTGAGTGCTGAAAGTTATATAATAGCTTATTGCTTGTCTCTTTTCGTTACTGTGGGCGTCGGTTTCTTAAGGGAGGAATCCTCCAGACCTTCTCCTCCATCGCTGACCTTCTTATCAGGATCTTTGCCCTTATCCACGTCTTTATCTTTGTGCTTGTCTTTGCCCTTTTTTAACTTAATGACCTCTGTCATCTTCTTAAGCCGGCCTCTCATCGCAAACAACGGGTTGCTTGGATTAAGAAAGGGCAGACAATCAATTTAGGTTTTATTATAAGCTCGAATAAAAGCCAACCTTGGGCTACTTGCTGGCTCCGCTTCCTCAATGCTGACAAGAGACTCATAGTAAGCGAAAGCCCCAAGTATAATGGTAACATGACAAGATTTCATGTAATGGGTTAGAAATCAAAAATACTACATACCCATCTGATGAGGTGCCTAGGGGACTATCCTCCTCCTTAAGTGGCTCGACGTGTGCGACAGTCATTGCAGCCGCTTCCGGACTCTCGACTGTTGATGTACAATCAGCCTCGCTAGTACTTATTGTCAGCTCTAAGGACTCATTCACCACTAGAAGAGAAAACATCAAATCTTCTCACAGGTTGTTCACCAAGCAATCATCTACCGGGGTAGTCATGGTTATGTAGAAGGAAGTGGTCGAGTTTTTCGGATGTTGAACTACTTTAAATCGTATTAAGAACGTGTGAAAAGGCGTTAGAAAGGATAGAAGTCTCTTATGCGCACGAAAGTTTTGGATACTCGATCCTGAGTTACTCTCCGTTTATATGCGAAAGTGCTGACTCGGAAATTTCCTTTTTTAGATAGTTCTCAGGATACCCCTCTTCCTCAATTTGTCATTTGCGGCGGTTCATCTGATGTCGAATTTACATGTGTATGCTATGTCTCTTGCCACACTACGGCAAGAGTGAATGATGAAAAAGAGATGCAGAGCCATGACAACACCACACAGGAAAGAGATTCAGAATCTGAAGATGACGATGTAGCTGCTGTACTTTCATTGCCTATTTCTTGTTACATTCAGGCTCTCGTATATAGTGTATTTGAAGAGTATAGGCTATTTAGTAGGGCTACTTTGGCTTTGGGGGCTTAACTATTGTCATATTCTTGATTTTTCCCTTTGGGAGATATTCTACCTCATGAGTTTCCGTAAGGCTAATACCAAACGAATGCGCCAATGATCGGGTATGCCATAATTATTGGTTCGTTAGCACACTTCGACATTGAACCAAACGAAACTCCCTTCCGCCAAAGGTTGACTTACCTCGCTACCGGGTTCAAAGTTTCACCACCAGTTTGGACGACTTCTTCTTCCCCGTCATCAGATTTTCGTAGCTTCTCTTCCCCTTCAACTTCCTTATTGACATTGTCGATCTTTGTTTGATCATTGTCGCAGATATCTGAAGGCTGCACAGGTAGGGTCGAATCAGAAGAATCGTTTGTAATTGATTGCTCTCTTATTTCCTCTTCCTTATTCAGCCCAGAGCTTGCTATTTCTTTATCGCGGCTGAAACATTATCGTTAGTAAGTAATTTTCTATATCCACAAAAATAGAAAAAAGGAGGGGGGGAAATGAACTAAGGTATTTGCGTAGATATAACAGGAAAGCTGTGGTTGGCGAGAGAAAAACGACCGATACCAGAGTAACGTTGGACTTACTCCTCATTCTCCGAATAATCACCCGTTGTAGCCATGGTTCGTATTGGTGTTTGGATCAATTTAGAAGTGATCGATCGATAAGGGTTTTTGACCTGTATAGTAATAATCAGTACATAATAATGTACAACTTATACTCAACTAAGATACCTTTCTCCCTCTATGACTGTTCCTAGTTAAGGGGAGGAATAGCCACCGGACTGTGAAAGCGTGAGCGTTTTTGTGCCTATTATTGTATATCTTCTTACTTTGGCTAGATGTGTGCCGACTAAGATGAGAGTTTGTGGATGGCGAACGATGATGAGATACAATACGCGCGCGGAAACCTTGATTTGATTACGAAACACTAATATTTGTAGCTTGTTACTCAGTTTGATATGAGTGAAGCCTTTCCAATTTTATTATTAATTAACAATCTCTAACAGAATCCACACGTGGTGCGGAACCAAAGGGCTTCTTCTCCGACCTTTGGTTTTCTCCGATCTTGCTGGATGCAATGCATAATCATGTTCTCTCCCACTGTTCCTAAGCTTCTTCTCAGATCGATCTCTCATTGAATGAAACAAAACTTCTATGTGCACTCATTTACATAAGTTTCTTATGCGATATTTACGTAATATAAACTTCAAATTCAACGTAAATAAATGGTCAAATGAGATAGAATACCAGTAGGTGGAGTCTTGATGGTTACTAACGTCATTTTCTTCTAGTGAAGACAAATATCAAGGGTTTCAGAACCCGTGTACACGCGGAATGAATGTAATAGAGTCTGGATTCGTAATTCGGTAACTTGAATTTTGATTTGAATAGTACTGAAAATAGTCTCAAGCAAGACATTCCTGTTGGTTAAATCACAACTTGCATATTCAAATATTATGGTGCATGTAACATTTCAACAAGATATGCTTCGAGTGTCTCGGTGTCATATAGTGGTATCAAAGGCAAACTAGGTATTGATTCATACTTATAAATTCCGAAAATGAGGGGCTATAAATGTTGTGTATGACGGATAATAGTCTCGTACGACCAGATCATCCATCATTGGGCATTTTTCAACCCGCTTTATTCACCTCAAGCACTACTGAGAGGCTCGGGGAGTCTTCCTAGCTATACTTAATCTAGAAGTAGACCCGAGTTCTTTGCAATAAAACGAATTTTCTTGTTTGATTGTGGATCCGACAGATGACCGCTAATACCGATTTTTCAATCTATATTTTCTCTAGATAAGGTCTCACTAATTTCGATGGAAGCTAGGGTATAGCTAAAAATTTCTTATAATGGACAGATTCAATACTATGTATACTCCCTAGAGTGTGCGGGTCCAACTCAGTTGATATCATAGGCGGGGTTTTATAACCGCGGTAGCCACAGGCTTATACACTAGAAATTCTACAGCACCAAAATTAAGTCCGGTAGCCCCTAAGATCACCAGTTTCGTATTGATGTAATTAACGAAAAAGAGGGAAATTCTCCAACATACGTATATCCGTATTGGAGTGAGGTTACTGTAATTCAACGCGTTCAGGCCTTGTGACTTGAAGTTGCATGATAGTATTCTAGATATCAACTCCTACAAGCTCCATAGCTCATCTCCGAGGAGGCGTCGCTACATTGTCACGGAGTAATTATGTCCCAGTATACAATGGACAACGGATACAGAGTATCTGCTTTTGGTTGTGGCTGACCAAGATGACTGCGGAATGGGAAATTCTGTGTGATTGAAGGACTATCCATAACTTGACATGTTCTCAGAAAGATCCGAGCTCGATTCAACATCAACATCAATTTGGATCTCGGATGAGATAACTGAGACCATAATAAGACTGGGCCTTAGTTCTCAGGAAGTTAACTGTGTCATAGTTGGCGAAGCTGACCAACGAAGGTTCGGGGTTCTCGGCGAAACTTATTCTTTTGATTCAGTTCATGACACATAAGGTAGGGTGAATAGTGTACATCAATAAAATAACGTTATCTCTCGTTGAATTAATTGTGGACGAGTATCGAATATGATTATTGGTTCCCTTCATTCATATAAAAAAAATTGCATCGTATCTCCGTGATTTCCATATGATCGTATGGTCATAAGTGACTGCCGCAGTTTTTGTTAAAACTTTGGTGATAAATCGCTATATTTCCCGAGGCGGATGGATGTAGGTAAAACCACGTCCTCATGCTGTAATTTAATGCCTGTACAAATACTTTGAGTATGAAAGATGATTGTAATCCATCATTTATAGCTAAGCAAATCACTCATATGAGGCCCCATAAGGTTCATAATACTCCACGCAATATATTCTATGGGGGACATCAGCAGCCAGTATCGGTGATCCTTTCTCAGACAACTATATGGTGAGCTTACTGTGTTATGCAAATAGGATACCGAATATCCTCGGGATTGGTATATTCGACTATACAGATCCCAAATTTGTTGTAGACAATAGTTGTGATTCCCTATTAATGGAGTCTACGTATGTTTAATTGTCTCTAGAGCCACCATCAGACGTATCTAAGAGCCAAACCGTGAATGTCATTCTGTATGACCACTAAATTTTAATATGTTTGCTCGTCTCCGTTAGCCACAATAATTTCGGGGGCAGAGTTGGTCTTATATTGCAAATTTGATTATGTAATCACTCGCGTCCCAAAATGAAAATCTATACTGCGTGGCGTGGAAAGCCACCGCCAACTATTTCTCACCAGCTTTCAAGATCCCTCCGACTCTTTCATTCTATACAGATAATTTAGAAAAACGAGCCGTGTCTGATAACAAACAGAAATGGCATGGCACACGATTGCCACGACTTCATTCTTCATGAACTCAGAATACTTATATACATAAATATAATCTCTATTACAAACCAGATTTTATTTATATCTCAGGTGTCTATACCGACACAGGGCTGCTCACTTATGAAGTACAATTTTACTGGATTGATCAAACAAAATGAATCAGATTCAAAACTAACTGCCCTTTTTTTTGACACACCAGATGCGTGTCATAGTAATTCTTCGAACGGAAAAGGGGTGATTATACAGCGGCGTTACTAAAGAACAAGGGTGAAAATAGGTTGTTACAGGTAATGAACTATTTAAGAGTACTTCATGTAGCGGCTCATCTTTCTTATAAAACAAGAGACCGAAGACATTGAGTTCAAGAGCCCTGTGACTAATAGCACAGTGAATTCACACCTTTCTTGAGGGAAAACAACTTTGGTTTACTGAACGAATTAGTAACATATATCTCTGGCAGTCGTTCTAAGGGGTTTAGATCTCTAACATATGTAAAATCCACCTATGTACAAAAATAAAGGAAACTCCTTTTGTCTAACAAAAGGAGTATCCTGAAAATACTTACCCGGGATCAAGGCATCGCACTCCGATAAATCCAACAAGACATTCAACCAAAGTCGATATCAACACGGATCTCTCAAAGAACGTATGAAATGCTGTAAAATTCCCTTACTAAGCAACGTGCAAACTTAACGTTTCTTACACATTTACAATCAAAATTCTCAAACAGTCGAATTTAGAGAGTAATAATCAAAGCCCCAAAACCACTGTCATTACTTTGAATAAGGTTGGACGGTATTACACACGAAAAAGCTCGCAGTAGTAGTAGTAGTAATAGTAATAGTACGACATAGGGAGCATAAAGTATAGAACCTTACGCCTAAAACATAAAGCCCTAGACCATGAAGCCATAAAGTTACAAATGGATAAATAAGTAATACATGCAGTAGAATCCGGAGAGAAAAAGAAGAAAACAAGAGTTGCTTTACACCTCCTGTGAGTCCTTCTTCCCCTTTGAAGATTTGTTGGGCAGAAGTTCGGGGTTGATGTGTGGAACGACACCTCCTTGAGAGATGACAACTGAGCCAAGTAGTTTATTTAATCTAATTATTTAAAAGGTCAGAAGAGCACTTTTTGATAGGAAGAGAGAATAACGTACTCTTCATCATTTCGAATGGCAAGTTGCAAGTGACGAGGAACAATACGTTGTTTCTTGTTATCACGAGCAGCGTTTCCAGCTAACTCGAGAATTTCGGCTGCGAGATATTCTAAAACAGCAGCGAGGTAGACTAAAGAGTAACAAAAAAATCATGTTGGTACTAATTCTATTGTAAAGTAAAGATATCAGCGACTCACCAGGTGCACCTGCACCTACACGTTGGGCGTAGTTTCCACGTTTCAATAAACGATGGATACGACCAACTGGGAACTGAAGACCAGCTTTTGCGGATCGGGATTGAGATTTGCTAGCGTCCCCGGACTTTCCTCCAGACTTTCCAGCTTTTCCTTTTCCAGACATTGTAAAGAAGTTGTGTTGTTGTGAGGGAGATTTAAGGTGTTTTGATGTAGCGACGCTGAGTTGCGTTGAACTTTGTAGTTTGAGTGGATGTTTGCGAATAACGTTCCCCTTGAACGCTTGTCCTCTGTATATATAGGATGCCGGTGGTGGCTGTGCCAAATTAAGCTTTCTTGTTAGTCACGGTCGTGGTTGGGTCACAAACGCGTCGCCCATTTTTCCTTTTCTTTTGTCACAAATGACCACACGCGTCTTGGCCAAATACATACAAACTAATGTTGTTATACATATACTGATCACGTTCACCTTGCTTCTGTCATCGTTTGATTCACTTTCTTTGTCGCCAACCACCACCATCATCGTAAAAGTCATCGTCTTGTGACTTTAGTTTTTTGCTTTAGCACCCATATCTACAAAGAAATAGCTTAGAAATGGCACCCAAACCAGCATCTACCGCCTCCAAGGCCCCAGCTACTGCATCCAAAGCACCCGCAAAGACAACCGTCGCAGAAAAGAAGACCACTGCGAAAAAGTCTACTGGAGGTGACAACGAGAAGCGCAAGAAGCGCAAAGTCCGCAAGGAGACTTACGGATCCTACATCTACAAGGGTGAGCCTCTTGCCGTGTTTATTCTTGGGTTTATACTGACATAGTTGCTTTCTAATCTTAGTCCTCAAACAAGTCCACCCAGATACGGGTATTTCCAATAAGGCTATGGCTATTCTTAACTCATTTGTTAACGATATTTTTGAGCGAATTGCTACTGAAGCGTCGAGTGAGTTTCCTGTTAAACTGAGGATACTTCCCGCATTTATATTGACTTAAATGAAAATTAAAGAACTCGCGTCCTACTCTAAGAAGTCCACTATCTCATCACGAGAAATCCAAACTTCAGTTCGTTTGATTCTCCCTGGTGAACTTGCTAAGCACGCTATCTCTGAGGGAACCAAGTCTGTGACCAAGGTACGCTTATTTTATGGGTTTACTTGTATTTCTTACTAATGTTGTTTCCAACGTGCAGTTCTCCAGCGCAAACCCCAAGTAAATCGTGATTTCGGTGTTTCTGTGTATATCTGTACTATTATCTCTACGTGTATTCGTATTTATAATGCTTATTGTTTCTTGCTTTTTTTCGGGAATTAGTATGGTGTGAATTTTCTTTTGCAGATGCTGGTGCTTGGAAATGCTTTAGTGTCTGTGACTGGCTCAGGTTATGACAAGCTACGAAGGCAATTGTGTAAACGCCATCATACTTAAATGATGTAGCGAGTTAATTTGATTTTACCTGGGTTTTTCGAACTGTTAGTTCTTCGGTAGCTTACCTATGGCATTGTCGGTAAAACAATTTCGCCACTTTGAAGTTCCCAAGGGCTGCGTAATAATTGCCGATTTGTACAAATCCGCTGGTAAAGAATAAAAGGGAGTCGTTGCGAGAAAAGTAATAAGGTGCTTGTCAAGCAGTACTCGTAATTGATGAAGCTATAGACACGAAAGTAGGTTCGAGCTTCAGGTTAGGCCTGGAGTACATGTACATCTAGTTATTCAAGCATCTATGGACTTGAACAACACGATGACACTGAAACATAGAAATTGGTGGTTTGTTACAGATGATCTATACAATGGAGCCGCAATTCCCTAATCACACTATGCTTTCGTGGCGTGTTATTATTGATACGAGGCAATGAGATAGATTTGATAAAAAGGTCAGATATAGGCAAAATCCAAAAATGGAAGAACACAAATTATATTCACGACAAGCACAAGGTCTATATAATCAATGAGATTACTACCGAAGTTCGAATGCATGGTATCATTCATAACTTTGAAAGAATTGGGTTTGATATTGATATTGGCCAGTCCATGAATTCGCCATATTGAACCCCAAGGGTGTGAATGTGTAATACCTGAATATATAATGACCGATCTATCTAAAGTGGCCAGCCAAATGACCGTATGATCATATTGTTGATACCAAGGATAGAATACGAGAAGCTTCTGTGTAAGTGAAGAGAAATGAAGACTTGATTCGGATTAAATATGTATCGCAAATGTGTGGCTGGTAAATAACACACCCTTATCATTACGTCATATCAACCATCCTATCTTTCAGTGTCTCGGATAGAAATGGCAATGATGAGTTGTAGCTTTGTTACCTCCTGGATTGTTTGACTGCCTTGAACCCATACTTAACCTTGTTCTACCTTGAATATTCCAATGAGAATCTGAAGTAATGTTAGCCCGCATGTCAATCATTCTGAAGGCCTGTTAACTTAACTTGTGTTTGGCTCTCCGGCATCTTAGGGTAATATTGTACCCGCATGTAATCCCTATTTATAGCTAATGTAACTTTAATAGTAAGTTCGTATCTTACATCCCTTGTGTAATATATCTAATGTATTCTTTCTGCAATTCTGGGGCACTCAAAGAGGCGAAATGACTAGGATATGATTGAATAGGACGGTAATGAGTGAGAATATTGAGAGTCTTCACTAATTATCGAGATTTACCTCAGATGAATGGGAGTGAAGCTGCCAATGAACGTTCTGCTTGGACACTAGCCTGCTGGATTCCTATTTTGAGATCTTTTTGCGTTACCGATATTATTCTGGGGCCTTTCTACTTTGAAGGGCTGCCATTAGCATAGGGCTGTTAAAAGGTTATGGTCAACTTTTTCTTTGAATACCTAGTACTAGCTTTGCGTTATACAACTTTGTATGAAATACTCATAGTTACGTTGAATAATAAGTTAATGCTTTTATCGATAAAGGCATATTATACTAATTACAGGACCAAGTGTCACATTATCTTCTCTTCAATTATTCACATACTGACCTCCTTCAAGTTCTCATAAATGTCGTAGACCTTACTCTGGGGCCCGATACGATTTAGCACCTCCATCCTTGAAGTACTCCGCCCACCACTCTTCGAATAGGCTATACTCGATTCCACGGCAGAAGGCTTCAGTCGCGGTCGTGTCTAATTGGCAGTTCTTTGGTCTTGAAGTTGCGCTTGCACCAGTTGGAGCCTCGGAGTCAGGGACGATGTGAGAATGAGGAAGTGAGAGAAGCTTGGCGAAGACAAGACACATTTCGTATTTCGTGTATGGTTCTGGGGAGGAGAAGTGGATGATCGGGGGAAGGGTTTGAGAAAGGGCTAGCATTTATGTACCAACGTATCATTGGATGTAAAGAAGGAGACGACAGAGTAAGTAAGTGAACAATGGATACAGAAGAGAGATGCTTACAAGAAAGTCGCACGAGGAAGTTGGCAATGTCGACTACGTTTGTTGGGAATCGGGTAGCATAATGATCCATTTTGTATACTTTACCGGATTGATCCTCTACAACATCAACTAAGATATTCACAGCGGTGTCGGAGTTTTGGGGGGCAGGTCCATATAATACGGGTACTCTCAGAACAGTCGCCTCCAGTCCTCCTTCACTAATAGCTCCAAGTACGGCGACCTCTCCTTCCCTTTTGGTCCTCCCATATAAGTTGACAGGATTAGGAGCGGCTGAGGTAGGGTAGGGAGGCGAAGTTCCGTCAAAGACATAGTCTGTTGAGATGTAGACTAGCTTGTATTTGAGTTTTTTGCCAAGTTGGGAGAGAAACGCGGGGAGGAATGCATTTAGCTATTATCAACTTGCTTGAGTATATGCGCATAGAAATGTTCAACACAAAAATTGAAGATAACCTTTTGTGTACCCTCTGGATCCTGGAAAAAAGTGAGAGACATTTAGATTCTGACTGAACGACTAAATTGATACCCGATTTAATAATCATCTACTGACCTTTTCAGCAACATCTGGTCTGCGTTCTGCAGCACAATGAATCACCCCTTTATTTGAAACATAAACATATGATCAGGCAACATCACTCATCACCACAAAATTCATCCTTACAATCTGGTTTAAAGTCTGCAAATACCTTCTCTACAGCACTCGAATCAAGAAGATCGAGCTTGACAAGTGGGCCCGTCGCGCGCGAATGCGCAAGACCCAGGATCTCTGTGTTGGGTGAATGCTTGAAAGCAACGTAGACTGCACTTCCGAGTACACCTGATGCTCCTGTAATGATCACTTTCATCGTATGTTATCTTCGTCGGCCGCTCGAACGACTTTGAATAGATATTATTAATATGATACGATGCGAAGTGCTAAATGTGAGTTAACTTACTGATCGTTGCACGTGGTCTCTATCTCTCCCAATTACATTTATCTGACCACATCCTTTGACTCCGTTGATGACTTCAACGATGGCCTCCTCTTCTTCCTCTTCCTCAGCACAGGCCTCGGAAACGCCATTCTCAGCCGAGAAGTATTTCGCTACTCAGCCTCCTCCGCCGACTCTTGAGAGTGATGTGAACGCGGTACGGGAATTCGTTGAAAGACACGCTCAGCAGGGACGCAAGGTCGTGCTTGTGACGGTTAGTGTATTCTCTTCTTACTATTCTGATTCGTGTAGTCATATTGTATCATCTATTGCGCAATTAGAGTGGTGGAACTACGGTACCTCTAGAGCTCAATGTGTAAGTACTGTCTTTCGTATCCTTTTTGGGTAGTGTGATGAATGTGGATATATGCAGAGTCCGGTTCTTGGATAATTTTAGCGCGGGTGCGTTTCTTTCTTTTTTTTCTTAACCCAGCCCTAATTTCTTTCTCTGGTTACCTTTATTATTGCCCGGTATACTTTGAACTGACTTCTATTTGATTCATTGATACTTTCTGACACAAACACGTTAATACACATTGGGCATATCAAAACACCTAAATACTAATTTGAATCTACTTTTACGTCTGCATATACCTGGATCCGGTTCTGACATATAATTTTTGAAATTTCATGACACTTGATACCGCATATACGTATATTTTCTTTGATCCATCCTATTCTCTCTCTGCGTACATACAACGATGCTATAGGTACTCGAGGAGCAACCTCTGCAGAATACTTCCTCCGAGCAGGATATGCAGTGATCTTCATGCACAGACAACACAGTCTACAACCATTCAGTAGACACTACTCGCATTCAACTAACCCCTTCCTGGACTTCCTTGAAATTGAGGATTCTGAGTCAGAATCTGAGCTCGAATCTGGGACTAAGTCTACAAGTCCGAGAGACGAGGAAGGATTAGAACAAGTTCAAAAACGACGACGACTTCACCATGCTCATTCTAGCTCTAAACACTCTAATCAGAGAATTGTAGTACGGACTACGGATAATCCTGACCTCACACACCTACAATCCGTGGTATCCGCATACAAATCGGTCAAACACCAGGGAACCTTACACATGCTGACATTTGTAACTATAAACGACTACTTATGGTTGCTAAGAGCTGTTTCGAAGGTATTGAGCGAGGGCGTTGGGAGGAAGGCTATGTATTACCTTGCTGCTGCTGTCAGTGATTTCTTTTTGCCAAGAAGTAGATTGGTAAGTGGTTCTCCTTACTCTTTGTGTCTTTTACCTTCAGTTTACTTACTGAATTTTATTGAATCCAATATCCGCATATCGATATCTATGAATGAAGAGTGAACATAAAATCCAATCTGGGAGGGGTAGTCTAGTGCTAGAGATGGACCAGGTACCGAAGATCTTGAAGCCTATGGTAGATGAATGGACTCCTGAAGGGTTTATTGTTTCATTTAAGGTAGGATTGTTTCTTGCTTCTTATTCTGTGTATGACTCGCTAACTCCTTATCTTGTAACTTATCTCGTACACCATAACCCCCATCCCCTTCATTCAGTTAGAGACAGATCCATCTCTTCTCATATCAAAGGCCCGTACTGCACTGGAACGATACGGGCACCAAGTCGTCATCGGGAACGAACTACACAGGCGGAAGTTTGAAGTAGTATTCGTCTCAAAGAAATCAGGAACAGAAACGGAGGATACTACTACCACCTCCGGAGTTTACTCTGTCCCTCCCCCGAATACTACCCTTCCTCTTCTCCTCTATCAAACACATTCAAAGAATGTTGGTTACGAATAGACGAGAATCCGGCTACTTCCGCTGCATCTGCTACAGGGGTGAAAGAGATCGAAGAAGATATTATTGATGAACTTGTTAGGAGGCATTCACTTTGGATTTCATCTTAGTCCTCGTCTTCGTTGGTTTTCACCGATAATTCTGCTACTAGCACCACGTAACGAGAAAAATGGGAACTGGGGGTTTAAATATCGATATCATAAGTTTTTGGAGTATTTTATCTTTCTATCCAAATCTTCATTTTTTAAGAAACTAGGTTAGTTGTATTGTGTATCGTTGTACAATGTGCAAAGCAAACAGGAAAGAAGTGAAAAGAAAGGAGGGAAAAAAGAAGACGAGACTGATGATTACTCCGGTACTCCATTCCATATGTATAGTATTCGACCCTGTAGATGAATTTAAGGAGTATGTTAGAGCTTATTACTTGGGTGACAAAGAATCAAAGAGACAACAAAGAGAGACGAAAGGGGGGAGATGTTGTTAACTAAATGTAAGAAAAGAGATTCAAGCCCCGAACATAGATAGACAAGAGAGAGGAGGGGAGTGGAAAGAAGGAAGAAAGGAAAATGGATACTGACTGAACTGTTATCCTTCGTGACGATCTTCCTGTTTATCAGTGCAAGTAAACATTTGTTTGCACGAGCTTGACTTAGTTCGGGGGTTTGATGAAGCTTAGGACTAGATGGTGAATAAAATGTCAGATCGTGAAATAAGAAAACTAAGAGCAGGATACGAAGAACTGGAGATAAACTCGTAGGGTGGATAGGAAATGTTTACGTAATATGGGTGGGAGTGGAAGTGAAAGAGATTAGGAATGAAGGAGGAGACACGCACTTTCTAGACCTGCTGGGTTGTCCATTAGGGTTTCTATTACGGATTCAACGTTTCTTCTTAAATTCTGATGGGGTAAGTCAGGAAGTGTGAAGGATAAAGGGAGGAGAGTGAGCTCACTGGATCTTGCCCTCTATACTCCAGAGGCAGGTTCGAAACAACTTTATCAATTTGTAGCTATTGGTATAAGGAAATAAGAGAGACGTATCAGCCGGATCATTACAAGATGAGTCCAAGAGAAACCCAAGAAAGGAAGAGATACATGACATAGGAAATACGTACACTCCTCTCTCTTTTCTCTTTAGCCGTCATCTTTGGTTTAGCCAGTTTCCTCTTTTGTGGGATTGTACTGGTGGTCGCGATAGTGTTTCTGAGTATACCCTTTGATTTAGTTGTCAGATAAGAAACGTCATTAGCAGCAGCTTGGGACTCTTCTGCTGCCGCAGCTTCTAATGCCGCTTGACGTTCTGCTTCTGCTGCAGCCTCAGCAGCAGCTTGTAATGCTGCTTGAGCGGATCGAGCGTCTTCCTCTGCATATTGGATTGAGTTCGTAAGATTATTTGGGATACATCTTACGAAAGGGAAGAGGGAGCACTCACCTGCTCGTCGTTTTGATAATTCATAGGATGCATCCGATGGTGCCTTTTGAAAAATAAGATAAGCATGATGGTTGTATGCGCGGGCAGAGTGTTTAATATATGAGATTTCGACATGACATTCTACGGCACGTTTACATCTGACCCTATATCCTATATACAAGATCCACTAGCAAATGAACCCTTACCTGCGTCCAATCGGTCGTAAGCGCGTTCATCTCCATTGCATACAGATAGGCAGCAAAGCTTTCATTGAAGGTATGTAAAGAGTCACTTAAAGCGTGTAAAGCCGCAAGGTTAGCGTGAAGTGTCTCTGTTTCGTCTGCTAGTTCCGCCATTGCTGGTTCGAGGAATCCAAGGCCAGCTGGTGCATCAGGGAATGAACCTGATCGAGATAAAGCACGAAGAGAGCCTTGAGAAAGACGTCGAAGGGGTGTGCGTGGCAACGGGGGTATGGGTGCCATGATGATAGTTCAGAACTTAGACTGGGGTATGTGCGTGACCGCTAATTGCATTCAACGGTGCAGCATGCGGACGCGTCGCGTTACATCTTTCAGGGACGTGACATCCACCACCTTCAGCACGTTTAAAGCCAATCATCTCCCTTTCGTTTACCCCATACCACCTCCACGTGAGCATACATACTCCCTCCTCTCTCCTCTTGAGGCCTTGAAAACTCATCGTGACGCCGTCGTGAGATCATCTTGGGCCGGTTAGACTTTTGTGTCGGGGTGGTGCATCATGTCCAGTCTTGCAGGCTATGTTGATCGTTAGTAGACTTTTACTTTACATTTTTATAGATACACAGACACTTACATCGATATCTGTCTAATAAAACAATGTGAAAACATGCGAATAGGCCGAGTCTTACTTGTGCTTCAGGACGGACGGACTATCGTGGTAAGTAAATAGCAATAAACTCGTGCATAATGTTTGTCTAACTATTGTCCTTTCCTTGTTTTGTTTGGTCATATACAGGGTGTCCTCGCTGGTTTCGATCAGCGCTCAGATATTGTACTTTCAAACTCAATAGAGCGTGTATACAGTATGGATGAAGGGGTTGAAGAAGTTCCTCTGGGATTATATCTTGTAAAGGGCGATCAGATGTATGCCTTGTCATTATTTTACTCATCCTTATTTTGTGTCAAAATGAGTGCTAATTGACACATTATCAACTAGATTGCTCATAGGCGAACTTGATGAAGCCCTCGACAAAGCGGTAGATCTGAGTAAAGTTCGGGCAGATCCAATCGCACCAATAAGATATTAGAGTCCTTAGGCTCTAAAGGACTTGCCATATTCTTCAAGAATGTGAGATGTTGCTATAGGGCGACTGCTCGTCGATCCATATAGTTCTTCAGCCATTGAAGATTTATCGAGGATTTGTTGGATCGGAGAGAGAAGGCTGTGTCTTATTGCGGGGTGCGTGTATAGTATCTTTGGCTAAAAGTACATGTATGTATGTATTACTGTTACGTTCTTATGGACTCATAGCAGTTATATATATGATTCAAACGATGTAATGAATGATGATGATATTAACCTAATTGCACATCTGCTGTATGTAATCTTCGGATAGCCGGATACTCAATTTAACACCTACCACTTACGCTTTCGACGAGAAATTTCTGGGGTGCATACAAAGAATTTAATTCCATCTTAGCAATACATGAGAATGGGTTGGATCAAGGTTCCTAAAGGGTTAATTAGATCGACGCTTCCATTTATGTATAATCTGACGTATTTTAACATAGCCACCTCACTATACTTGTACTAGAGATCTCTGTGTTAAGATTCCTAAACTATACGCCTACATTTGAATGAACTTACGACACTAGATACAATCGTGACCTTGAACTTTGGCGTCGGTAGCACAACAATGTCCCGGCCATCACTTAATAAAAAGTCCTCCACTATTCTTCATTCACGCAATGGGAGACCTGCTTTAGCGACAATACCAGAGGTCAGCGACCGTCGTCGACCCTCTGGAAGTGTAAGCTTGAGCACCACCGATGGGCGACCGAAGACTCGTGGGTCTAAAACTTCAACGAAACTCGTCATGCTTCCCACGGAGCCACAAACAAAACCACTTCCTGGCGAATTAGAAGACGAGACTAACGAGACTCTTATAACGCAAAAAGGTCATTTTGACTATAAGAATAAGGGTGAACGTATGAGCAAGACGGAGAGAAATCGGGCAGGGTACAGACGGTTGACGGCGTACTGTGTGGCGGAATCATTTAGAATGAAGCTACTTGCCGCTTTTCTTAAACGTGAACATAATGTTCACCCACGGATATTTGACGAGGCTCTTTATGTTGTATGTATCAAACGTTATTTCGATACTCAATCATCCTTTCTCACTCATTGATAATTTCAATTTGAAGATGTACCACTTACCATTACTCCACGGTTATGATCCAAATGTTAACGTTCGTTCATCGGCTCCGAAAGAGATGCCAAGTGGGAAGTCCTTCCTTAACCAATTGTCCGAGGCGGAGGAGAATGGATATGAAGGAACATATTTCCCTTCAGACACGACAACCGAAAACCCATCAGCTGATGGCTTTATCCCGTCAAGCTCTCCTGACGATAACCTAAAAAGAGGTCCACCTGGTACCTCGCCACAACGGAGAACAAGAGGTAAATCGACAACAGATGAACAAGTTGCAGATGTGATTTTCTTTGCGTATGGTGTCGTGGTCTTCTTCGGACTACAGGAGAATCAAGAAAGGTCAATTATAGATGATATCGAAACAGCTGGTATTCTGTCCCGTAAGATCAAGGAGGACTCTTGGGAGATTGAGGAATGTCACTTCACTGTAAGTTTCTGATTTTTATAGGGAAGTTGCCTCTGGTTCTAATGGTCTCCAATAAGTATGACCCTCTTGCAGCATATCCCAGAATATACAATGATCTTTTCAGTAGGTTTTCTCCCTACAGGATTCTAGTCTTAATTTCTCACTTTTGCTTTATAGCCTTCAAATCTCATTCTCACTTATTAAAAATATCCGTCGCTCATGCACTTGCCCAATCAACTCTTCTTGCCCGATATGAATCTAAGACTACTTTAGTACTATCCGAACCCCGCACAGTAGCCATTCCACGCACTCTAGCCACAACTGGTGAACTTAAATTACGCCGTCGAGACGCGCTTCGGCTTACGGGCCGACTTTTTGCTTTAAGAAGAGACGTTAATCTCGTCTCGAATGTACTTGACGTTCCTGAGTTGTTCTGGAGTGAAGCAAGTTTGAAGGGACTTTATGATGCAGTCAGGGAGTATATGGAGATCAGCCCTCGTGTGCAAGTGTTGAATGAAAAGCTTATGGTTGCTTCTGATCTGGTAAGAATTAATGCTTAATTTGATTAATTTGATAAAGAGTTCTGTATTAATACAATTTCCCCCTTACTTCTAGTTGGACTTGATACACAATCACTTAAATGGATCTGCCATGGAACGTATAACTTGGATCATCATTTGGTACTTTTCTCTTTGAAATGGATCATGTACAATTTACTAACTAATCATCTACTTTTTTTTACTCAGGTTGATCGTAGCTGCTTGTCTCGTAGAATTTGGGGAAGTTATCGCTCGTTTAGTGGTACACGCCACGATGCCAGAGAAAACAGTTGATACTGTCATTAATATCTCTAACTTGCCCGTAAATATACCCAGTAGTGTCTCTTCGTCGCTTACCCAAGACCAAGTATTTGTTGCGCTAGAGAATATCATGCGTCAATCGTAGTGGTTCGAGCCAACGAAAGGTGGTCTATTTGTTTGCTTCTTTTGTTCTATCATACATGTATGTAATTTTTATAATTTCTATCTAAGGTTTTGCATTGTGTTATCCATGTAGTCGCATCTTTGAATTTAATTCCAGAGTAAACCAATGATTGTGACCATGCACTGGATATAAAACTTTTAATGAGAACGAACTCAGAAAAGTCAAGAACAAATTTAGTTGACTCCTACAGATAATCGAAGGGTGAAAACAAATATACAGAATACGGATAATATCGTGTTTTGACTGTATATTGAATCCATAAACATATCTCTGGTAGTATATCGGTTAGTACACGCGCCTGTCACGCGCGAAAGCGGGGTTCGATTCCCCGCCAGAGAGCGTCTTCTTTTTTCATCCTTTTTTCAGGGGCATTATCCTAAGACTTCTTGGTATTTGATAAATGAAAAATCTATAATACGTTTTAGGGAGGCACACGCGTGCAATGAACGGACCAAAGTCAATGATAGTCCTTGTTTCCTTGCATATGTTAAGAAGGCAGTCATCTTGGCTTTCACGGTATATTCTCAAATCACACATGCGGGTATCTTTTAGGGTGAAAGGTCCTGTAATTGTGTATACTTGAGAAGGTCTGGTAGTTAAGAGACATTGCCGATTTTTTTTTTTACAACGACTTCAGAGTAAGTAAGCTCCCTACATTGTCCCAGTTGCCAACCGAAGTCTGTGTCTGGTTACCCTAAAAATATTGTGAGAGTTATACATTATAACGTCCAGACCTTCGTCGTCCTAGTGAGCTCATACACAATTTCGAACGAACGAATGTTATACTACAGGCATCATCCTTTTTTAATATATGAGGCTTGTTCCTGAGAGTAGCCTCATAAAGTAATCATCATTCCTCTCGCATGCATCTCCTCTAGCTTATTCGGCGCGTTTTTTTCAACCAGTGACGTGAATCTCTATAAAGTATTTAAAAAGAAAATAGTGCAGCCAAATCCTACACAACCCCCATATCTTCTTCTTTCTTTCTCATGAAGTCAATTGAGTACGACGCGATTAAGAACGAGATCGCTGCCGTGACTGTTTACCAACACGATCGTGCCGAGGTACGTTTTTACCTCTAGTTTCATGCTATAGGTTGTTTTCGACTTGTTAAATTGATGGTATGTATCGAAGGTAAATAGGAGAATCAAGTTCGACCACGAGGAGGGCCAGTATGAAGTCAACATCCGAAACCTTCCATCCTGCATTGACGAGAAGTCTATCCGTGTTGACGGGATAGGACAAGCTACTATTCTGGACGTTGTGTATCGTAAGAGTTCCCGCCTGATATATTTATATTATTTCTTAACTTTCAGTAATTTGTTAGATGTGGATTCACAGGATAAAACGACCCAAGGAAACGACGATAATGTCGAGAAACTATCTGAAGAAGCTTCTCGGATCAAAAGGGAAATTGAGGTTTTAGACTACCAGGGGAAAGTCTTGCAAGATTTCTCAAAGAATCTAGAGAATAGTAATGCTGATATCGAGAAACTCGAGGCATATCTCAACTTGTATGAAACCCGCAAGACGAAGTTGGATAACACGAAGGCGGAATTAGTCAAGAAAGAGAGGGAATTGACGTCTCGGGTTGATGCAATATATGGAAAGGCTCAGGAAGAATTGGTGAATAGACGAAATTATTGCGCGAATGTCTCAGTTATACTTCAGGCAGCGGCGTCTGGGGAAGTGGAACTTTCTTTCACTTACGTAGTCACAAATGCAACCTGGACACCACTATATGATCTCCGAGTATCTCTTTTTACTGAAGATAAAGGTCAAAAGTCGGAGAATACACATTTAAATCTTCAATATCGGGCATCCGTTTACCAATCAACAGGAGAAGATTGGAAGGATGTTGTTTTAACCTTGAGTACAGCTTCTCCTACTCAATTTGTAGGGATTCCTACCTTGAAGCCAGCGAGAATATCCAGTCCATCCAGTCCAAAATGGTCCGTTGCGCAATCCTTTACGTTAGGTGGGCCACCGGGAGATCTTCAACAGGATAGGGAACGAGAAAGTATTGATACTATCCCTAACACCCAAAAGAAAAAGAGATATCGAAAACCGAATGAGCTAGCTCTCCGATTTAGTCAAGTGAATCCTGCCCCCGCCCCTCCACCCCAGTTCTTCCCTTCCAACAACTCTTATTCTCAGTCATCTGGAGGTGCGATAAGTGCAACATTTACAATTCCAGGTCAATCTACTATTACAAGTAGTAAACAGAATGGTCAGGTATCCCACAAAGTCGTCGTCGCAGATCTACACTTCGATTCTGTCAATCTGGAATGGATCACTGTTCCGATCCAGTCTACGGATGTATTCTTGAGAGCAAAGGTCATTAATACATCCAACTATGTCCTCCTCCCTGGAACCGCAAATATCTTCTTGGATGGTAGTTTTGTTGCAAGTTCTACAATTCCTGTAAGTCTAACGAATTAGTTCAATATTTTAACGATATGACTGATAAAATCTATATTTAGTTCACGAACTGTGGAGAAAAGCTTTCATGTTCTCTAGGAAAAGATCCTTCCGTCCGAGTCTCCAAAGTCTCTACAACAAATAAAGTTAAAACAGTAAATGGATCAATTTTACAATCTTCGAATAAGATCAAGACAACGACATACGAGAGAGTAACTATCCTGAAAAATGCACGTCCATTCAAGTTATCTCGATTGATTGTCAAAGATCAAGTATATGTATCGGATGACGATAAGTTGAAGGTCAAAATACTTGAACCAGCATCTCTTTCTGAATCGATCAAAGGAACAATGAATCGATTGAGTAGGCTGGGTGGGACTGTTGCTCGATGGACTTCTCTTGGAGATGATGATGACGATGATGATGTTAAGAGTGTTAGTGAATCTGCTTTCGTTGAAGAAATGGATTCACGACGAGCGAATGGATTATTTGAATGGATTGTTGAAATGAATAAAGGTGGATCAATAGAGTTGCGAACTTGCTGGACTGTTTCTGCTCCTCACGACTTCGAATGGAGTCTCTCAGATTGAACTTTCTTGAAAATCAGGTTAGTTTTCTATACTGAGAGTATATGTACTTTGTTATACAGTAGTCAAGACAAATGTAATGATTATATGATTCTTGGAGAATGTTATATGAAGGAAACAAAGTTGTGTCCGCATCTATACTTCATTCTGGGGGACTAGAACGTTTAGCGCGTGTATATTCTTGTGTGTTGTGTTGTAGTTTCTCAAGCAGCTATTTCACGTATTCAGATGCATACATATTGTTTTGCGTTTCCGCTAGAAAGCGGGGAGTCTCCTAATGCCAACCAACGGAGACTTGGGTCAGATTTTTTTTAAATTAATGTGTTATTGTTATGGTGCTAATGGCTGCAGACAGTGGTTCAGAGTTTGGTACCGTGGCGTTTACTTCGTCTTTGTAGCTCGAATTACTATTCGATGAAGTAGACTATTCATACCCAAAACTATCGAGTTTGTGGTCTCCTGATCCTATTTATTTTTGCTGGTTGGATAAAAACTCTTAAATTACAAGGAAGGAAGCTGAGGCCATCAACGTGCGGGCCTAGACCTGAATGATCGATTATGTAACACTTCTAACATTTTTCACATGAATGCTTATCCATGTCTCAGACGGGGCCTCTTAGTAACCTTATTTCCCATAAAATTGCTCTTGAGATTGTGACAATTTAACGGAGATAAATTCTCAAGATTTCTCAAAATTTACTTCACAAACTTGGGAATTGGACTGCGCATTGGATGCAGCGTGCCGCTACTCAAGTAAATATATCATTAACCCCTCTCTTCTAGTTATAGAATAAACGTATACACGTTCGCATGTTCAGAATTAAATGGAGGGAATGTGGAAATAACTACTCAGGAGGATGAGAGGTGGGGGAGAACCCTTAAATTGTCACCCCAAGACAAGAGAAGGAAGGGATGTCTCAAGTCCAAGTCCGGGCACGCATGCGTGTGTATTACATTCCGAGGTATAAGTGCTTTACCCCTCGTCGCCCTGGAACATGTCCCAGCCAAGACTACGTCTTGATCAGTGTCTACGACGACAGGAACAACCAGCGCGCCAACGAAGGCACTCTTCGTTTATTTCATCTACCATGGTGTTTTTTACATCAAAAGTAGCAGAATATTCTGATTATAATTATACTAAGTGAGTCACAAATTTTTTAAACATTGTCGGGTCCTGAAATATAAAAAATAATCCTTTTCACTGTCTACAGATCGAACACATGGGTTTCTCAATCTAACCTTCCTTATTCTCGTACCTTTCCTTCAGTCCCTGTTCTCCCTTCTACATCGGAGACATCGACACATACCCGTCATTATATAAAGAAAGGCAAAAGAAAACTCGAAGATACTGAGGATATGCCCATATCTTTCCTAATTTCAGAAGATCCTTTCGCAAAAGACGCCTTCGTCACACCTCTTTCTGTTCCGTTCTTGACAAGCGGGTCTAAATCTATTGCTACGGGGGAAGGAGAGTCGAAAAGAAGGAAGAGGCGCAGACAGAATACAGCCAGTTCTATCCCCACTCTTGCCTCCATTTCTGAGCCTTCTCATTCCATTGCGTCATTTTCGCAGGAGAAACAGAGCTCAGAAGGTTTTCACACTTCCAGCCGGCAGAGATCAAGACATACCAGTGTACCTCTCCGCTATAACACTCAGCAGCAACACAACCAAAGTACACTTGAAAGTTCGCTAGCAAATCTTTCTATCAGTAATTGTCCCAGTTCCAGATTCTTTGGTTCAAGTCCTAGCACAAAATCGAATTTGGAACTGAGCTCGAAATCAAATATGAAACTTAGACCCTTACTTCGCCTTTCAACAATTTTCAATGAAGATAGAAATGGTCAAGGTAAATCTCTAGAACAGTATCAGCCTAGATCTCCGCGAAAGCTTAGAAAGCAAAATCACGTTCGGGAATGGAACGGGAAAGGAAGTGTTGTGCGCCCGCAACCGCCAAACGAAAGTAGGGATTTAGAGAGCCCTGCTTCTATTCTTGGTATCAATCCTGGTACTAGGTTGGAAGTAGTTAAGGAAATGGCTGGAGACGACTTTACTACTTGCACTGATTTCTCAGACGCCCTCGGTGCTGCATTGTACGCAGCCGCTATTTCTACACCCGCTTCCTCGTTCTCTGAAGATTCATCTCCATACCCATCATCTTTCTTACATCTCGATGATGAGGATGACGTTATGCAGGGTAACAATAGCTTTGTTCTAGACACCAACATCCCGCATACGCCGTTCAATCCCTTTGGAGATGGACTCGATAAAATCGATGGGGTTGTAATTAGTTCGACGGGTACTCGTCGGGGAGATTTTGATCCCTCTCCCAAACATTTCGCTCCATTTGCTCATGCTTCTCTTCACCCACCGGTCCGTCTTCCTTTCCCCAGTGGAATGACACCCCCTGCTCGCCCTCCACGACGTTTTGTTCCGAGAAATTCGCCATCAGAGAGAAGCCCTATTCGGATGTCATCTTTCCATTCTAGTCTGATCGATTTGCCTCCAAGGCGATCCTTTTCAACACCTGTTTTCGATAATGAGAGAAGTGGAGTTTTAGAAGGCTATAGTCGGTCTGGTAGTGCAGTCTCTACTACATCTTCTGGGGATGAAGGGGAACCAGTAATCGGTCATAGGAAAACGAAAATGGGGAGGGGAGTGTGGATAGGAGGGGGCGGGTGTATGGTCAAGGACTGCAAAGAGGGATTGTTGAGGAGGCCTCTGACCGGAGTATGAGTTCTTTGAGCGATTACAGCGCCAATAATGACTCTCAAGCCACAGAACGCAAGATGGGTGAAGAGTTCATAAAAAACAAAATGACACCAGGCATAGCATATGCGGAAACTCAGAAGGAGAGAAGGCCATTACTAGAACGCGTCAGAACTGCAACAGGGGTTAGGACCGAGACGAACGGCAGCTCTAAGGGTGACCTGGTTTCAGGAAGAGATGACAAGAGGTCATCCCGTTTCATCAATAGAGTTGTGAGGAAGTTCAAGTTGGGAAACTCAAGCCGTTAAGAGATCCGGATGTGGATTCGCAGCAAGTTGGAAGTTCACATCCGCGTTGTTGATGACAATGTGAGGAAAGGTATATGCTAGCGAAACTTCTAACTAGAAGAAAATCGGGAAAGACTGGTTCAGGGGGAGGAGTTCAGGCTAACTTTTACTAGCTGGTGTGGATAGTGGATTTTCACTGTATTTTTGGACCATTTTTTCTTTCTTTCCTTTCCTTTTCTGGACTCTTGGGATTCTATTTCTAGGGCTTTATAACACAGCTAACTTCACTAAATTGTCTCTTCTTCTCCCGAGAAGCCTTAGAGTTTTTTTTCTACGTCTTTTTTCTATCCGTTTTATTTATACATTCGAACTCGGACTAAACTTCTCTTTACTATGTTTTTTTTACTATGCTTTACGTATGCCCCCGAATAAATTGACAAGCGTTTAACTATTTTAAGCGAAGTTCAATACTTGGTTGGCTCCGCACACAAATATCAAGTGTTATTTCGGCCATCGTACTCAGGGTACGAGTGGTTTTGCACAGGATTAACCAAAGTTGATTACGGAACTTATTAACATAAGTATCCTTCCTTAAGATCTTCTCTAGCCTATGCGACATCACCTAAACCAAAACATGTATACGTGCCCTTAAAAATCACAACACGAGTGCTTAATCACATTAAGCTCGTATGTTTATTGTAGGTGTAATTATTTCCGATTTTGGAGAGGATGTCTAGTATGCGTGTTTCAAAATAATAAATCATGATTCACCATTTATTGCTTATATTATACCTACTACGGCATGATACTGTGACTAGCCGAAGTTTGATCCTCAAGAAGGGACAAGGGGGGGAATGTAAGATTACATTCATAATGATTCTATTTAAACAAGCATAAATCCCTTATATGCTATATTTACAGCCAACCGAGGATTAATTATGAATATAAATAAAATAAGGAATTGTACATCAATCGGGAATTCAAATTGTATCACTACTACTACTATAGAAAAACCGAGGGCATTCATATAGTACATTAATGAGGATATTTAAAAGTGGATGTGATACACAAGTGTACCTATGTAAAAGGACGTTGAGTATTTACATATTTACTGGAAGTCCTTCATACTCGGACATATTATAGATGCTTCAATCCTCAGAAGGACCACAAATCCAAATAGCATTAAAGTTCCCGTTAAGGTTGAATTCAAAGACTTCTTCCTTAATATACACTCGCACCAAAAATTACGAACTGTATGCACTACTCTCAGCATCCTTCATAGTGTCATAACCTCAATTATCTCTCGTTCTCACACACGCACGAGGTCGCCGCGTGGTTTTCAACACGTCTAAATTCCTGTATACTTCTAGACACGATGATCTGAGAGACAACCATCCAAAGCAACTTGTTCGATGGAGAAGAGAATTCTCTTATCGTCGAATACCGGAGAGCCGGTTTCGATAGTAGAAAACGCTGTTATGACGAGGAGAAGGATAGAGGGTTGATGACGATAGTAAGAAGACTACGTTTGCATCTCCCACTTGCTTCTTACTCACAGGACTGGGAGGATATAGACCTACGTGAGTTATAGGAAGCTTTTCTGGAATGATTTGTGTGAAAAATTGATATCTTACGGGATGTATACTGTGTACTACTGGATAAAAGAGGTGGGTTGATCTTTAAGAGAATAACTCGAAAGCTTAACTGGCTATGGAAGAGTCCACATGTATTCATACCCAACCACGGTTTCTATTGCACACACTTACACATCATCTGTACGTCTCGGTATATCTTGTTGTCACCAGGGGAAGAGATTCCTGTGTAGTCTTCGAGTCTATGTGGAGGTCTAGAAGAATCACCTGCGATTCAAATAGTATCACCTTCTCTGTTATATTAATATATTGAACCTATTTTTGGGCGATAGAATGGTAAGGCAAGGCAAGAACGGTCATAGGTGAAATTTCTACACCTGTTCCCCATCAGTGTATACACCCCCAACTTATTGCCCAATTGAGATCGAGCAACATGATCCCTATCAATAGAACATGAAAGGTCCTAAGACCAGGTGTTCGGATACAAATATGAAAGTAAAATTTAATTACTTACTCCTTCTTTATTTTACTCTTTCAATAATGATACGAGACAACGGACAAATGGGTACAGGGTGAAAGAAAGAAGATAGCCAAAGAGAGAAATTGACCAAAGTCCGGGTCACAGAATCCTGAGCCTTGAAGTTTTGAAAATGAAGGTACTCCACCGTATTCAAAAATTTAATGATGAAGTTCATGTTTCTATAAGATGATCACACCCTTCTTTTGCCTCTTCCATCTCATCAAATGGATGTCAGAAGAATGAAGTAAAAAGAAAAGGCAAAACCGGGGGAGAAAGGACCGCGTTTAGGAAGGACGGACTGCACGAGTTTGCGGAAAGGAAAGAATATAGACTTCGTGAACGGTAACTTGTGCAAGTGAAGCACTCAACGCGTTGAATGGCTGAAACAAGCTCCTTTTTTTTGTTCTGTCCTGTTCTGTATCCTTCTTCGGAACCTGTCTCTGCCTTTCATGTCGCATAGGAACATAACAATGCTTTATCCTCGGTGTTTTGTCGAGTAAAACAGATCTCCTTTTACCTAGTAGGCTTGGGCATGGGCCAATAAAAGCTTCAGAGAGTGTTTCACCGAGGTATATATTGTAATAGAATGATTGAGGCTTCTAGGTTGCATTTTTTGATTGCACGAAGTTAGGAATTTACTAAAGAAAAATTAGTTATCAAATGCGGATATGTAAGGCGCCTTATCATATAATTTAGTGACAGATATATAGATGAAGTTAAACGTGATATGACTGACATACAGAGATATATCTACACATAAAGTATCAGAAATCCAATGCATACATCCCGGTTTAGTAATAAGATTGACGAATATGATATACCATAAAATCAAGGAGCAAGGTACTGACGATAGACGAGATAAGTGCCTTAATTTTGTTTTCCAATTCACGAGTAATGTATGAGAGTGAGACGTCAAAGCGTGTGTTTTCCGCACCGAATACATATGCGCAATGCCACAGACAAGCACTAGAAACAGCATTGCATGCGTGAATGAAAACACTGCGGAAAGCCCCGCAGATAAGCTATTTCACTAAGCTCGTGTCAATTAACTTGGTGCAGGTTGATTAGTGATGAGGATGGCTTACAAATACTACGAGCTAGTCTATGTAAAGTACAGTGAGTTAGGTCCACCATGCTTTGAACGTTAGATTTTGCTGACTTAGACAAAGCTAGTACTTTCTTGTGGACATGTTCCGAACAAGCGTGCAGGAAGCCCGATGTGTACGTAAGATGGACAGACTATATGGCATGTGTACACGAGTTTTTTTTGACTGGACAAGAATAGGCCTTCCCGAAAGTGCTGACTTATTCGCATACAGTATGCATTGGAGGGTCTGATGTAGCTTGGTCTGATGGAGCATTAGAGGGTCGCGACGAGCGGGTGTAGGGTCTTTGGTTGCTACATCAAATACAACATGAGGTTTTGTTCCATTCCCTATATTTCCTATTGAAGAATATGCGGTAATAGAGGCTTCAATCAAGGCCGGCGACGGAGGCAAAAGTTTTTGCACTACAGTTAGTCATAAGTAGGACATGTAATTATCACATAATTAGTAACAATAGTTTATTCCATCAAATAAAAATGTTAGTGATGGCTCGCGGCTCATGGTATCCAAGTCGGCCACGTGTTGGGAGCCCTAATGAAATGGCCACCTTCGTGGTAAGTGATATAAATTTGGACCCTCAAATATTTTTATAATGATTTATTGGGAATGCGAAAAACAAATAGAAGTAGCGAGGGCGAGGGGCGTGGGGCAGGCATTATGACTAGTCCTGGTTAGAGATGTACGAAAGGTATCCTTAGAAACCAATCTGATTAGGCACGCTCAGGTTCTATTAGCATCTACCCTCGGCTGTGCAGGAAAAGCTAGATGTATAGAGGATACGCCACAAAATCTTGTTCTTGATGAATCACACACACTTCGTAATAATGACTTCACCATTTTATGTATGTTTTCATGGCAGGGTTCTTGATAGCATAGCACGAGAGGAACAACATCCCGCAGAGCATTGTCCATATTAGAGACAATAAGGTCCTTGTAACTTGATAATGGTCAAAATCAAAGTACTGTTCCTCCTAGATAATCTACGGTCAGAGTACTCGTTACATTCCATTAAGTTATTTTGGAGTATACTGACATAACTAGAGCATATAAACAACTTTAAAGCGACACAGGGACCGTGTTGACGAGTCTATTGTAAGGGAACAGAAACATATTAAACTGAGCTCCTTTCACTTTATTTTTGGGCTGAAGTCACAAAGTGGTTGACAGAGGCTCTCATTCCATTAGATATCATAAAGATAGACAATAACTTCTTTCGAAGCATATTGAGAAGTTTTGGCCAAGCGGAACAATTCAGTCGACTGTTTCTATCTAGATTGTTGAAAGAGCCAGGTCCTTGTGCATACAGGAACTAGTACATGACAGGAAGGTAGAGATAGAACGGAAGATCGTGTTGCTTCTGAAAGGCCATGTTGACGGGAAGATCGATGCCCGAAGGTACAAGTGAAGTTTATTTCGGCGTTTCGCAAAGGCCCATCGTGATAGTATTGGAGTTTGGTGTTCTTCATTGATTTCTATCTCTCTCGGCACAAGATGATTGATAACTTTCTCGTCCGAGTTAGTGTCAAATGACTACTCATGGTCAGACGTTACAAGTATATATCGATAGAGAAGATAAGGCTCTGAGCAGCAGACCAGCCATCACAAAGAATTACTAACGCGAATACTTGAGTGTCAAAAACGGGGTTTTCCCAAGCCAAAGGTCAGCAGCCTGAGTATCAACATCCCGAATCAAATTGAAGCCTCTTTTTCCTTATGTAATTCATCAACTTTCAATTTATCCTGTATACAGTAATCCCCTGTTCGTCACAAGTAGCCTTTATTCCGTGAAATGAACCGCTTCATGCCCTTCACTTTCCGACTTTTCTATCGTGTTCTAGTTCCAAGTGTGAATTACCTGATGAGCCCTCAAATCCAAGGGACTTCATAGTCAGAAATGAATAATTGGACCAAGAAGAGTTGTATCATTCACGGAATTTATCTTTAAAGCCCGGTACGATTGTACCGAAAAAGCCCACTTAAGAAAACACGTTTTGAGGGGCCATGTTCCGAAGAGTAAAAAACTTATCGGGGATCACAACGCTCAAAGAATGAGTGTGCCTCTGTGGGGTGAGTGTCTTGATTAGGTACGATTCTTGCATTCTCCTATGATGTGAGCTGAATCACGCCTCGAATCGATTTAGGGTGTCCAAGACAGTAACGAGAGATTGAACAGGGACTCGGAGCAGTTGTTGGTCATCTGCTGCATCGTGATCTTGCGAGATTAGCGTGTTTGTGTGCTTCTCCCCAGGCTTCTATCCTCTCTCGAATGCTGTGTTTTCTCCTACCCGATGCCATCTTCCTGCTCGTGAGAATCTGCAAGTGCCGCGTTGTTTACACATTCCTTCGGATATGTGACTTTAGAACCCTCACCTCTGCCTCATTTTCAAGGTTCAGCCGAATGTGTATATATAATCTAGTCTTTGGCAAGCCAGAATGGTACCTTCAGCTGCCTTCAACGCCAGTCGACTGTCAGGAGCTCCTCTCCAGCGCAAGCCGCTTCTACTACTTTTTCTTAGGAGCTTTTACACGCCTTTACGATCATCATGCCCTCTCCCGATATCCATACTAACGCGGTCACTGGCGCAGGCGCTGCCCCATCAGCACCAACTCCCCCACCTTTGGGTACGATCATTGACGACGGAACGAATGCTGGCCCTCTCCAGCTTGTGCATGTCCGTAAGTCCAATTCAGATACCATCTCCTTTATGCTTCCATCTTATTAATGTTTCCCTTAAATAGTTGGTGTCGGAGGCTACGGAATAGTCTACCGGGCTGCCGCACAATCTGGCAATCTCTTTGCCGTGAAATGTCTTTTACGAAATGCTAACCTAAACAATCCCAAGCAAGCCCAGAGGCAACGTCGCCTTCACATGCGAGAAATCGCACTCCATCGCCTGGCTGGCGCAGGCGCGCACCCAGGAATCGTACGCCTCCACCGTATTATTGAACCGGCTCTTCCCGCAGAAGACGGGAACCCTTCACTCCCATCTCCTTATACTTTTCTTGTTATGGATTATGCACCCTGTGGTGATTTATTTACTCTTATCCTGCATAAGCAGGTTTATCTGGGTCGGACTGGTCTCGTTGCCCAAGTATTTGCTCAGCTTGCTGCAGCAGTTTCTCATTGTCACGCTCTTGGTATCTTCCACAGAGATCTCAAACCCGAAAATGTCCTTTGTTGGGACGGAGGCGCAACTGTTCGTCTTGCTGACTTCGGTCTTGCTACGACGGAGCGCAGAAGTAGAGAATGGCGTACTGGTAGTGTTTATCATATGAGTCCAGGTACGCATATCTAAGATGATTTAATTTAAAGATATGCATATATTAATATGTCCTATTTTTAGAATGTCAGAACGGAAATGCTGCTTCTCCGTCATATTCTCCCTTAGCAAATGATATCTGGTCACTTGCGATCTTGCTCCTTAACCTACTCACCGCTCGTAACCCATGGGCGCGTGCATCCCCGTCCGACCCCACCTTCTCCGCTTATCTTCAATCTCCACGGAACTTCTTACCTCAAGTCCTTCCGATTTCAAGCGGTCTCAATGATGTTCTTGTACGTGCTTTGGATGTTCGGTGGGAACGCCGTGAGCTCTTTGGAGTCGATGGACTCGCCAACGGGGTTGCAGATTTAGCTGCTGATTTCGACGAATATGAAACGCAATCTCGCCGTAGCTTGTCCTTCAACAGACACCGTCTAGGGTCGGGATTATATGCCCCTGATGTCGTTTTCGAAGGTGGTATGGCTCGATGCCCTTGGGAGGTTGGGATGCACATCCCTTCAGGTTCCAGCGAAAGTGAGGAGGCGAATCCTATTCAAATTCCTCAGGAGCTCGTGGAAAACACGGTTCCAGAACATGCAACGGGAACGACTGTTGTACGCAAACGTTCATCGAGTGCGTCATTTGTCCCTTCGCCAACGGCACACTCCCCTACACCCTCCTTTATGATCGAAATACCCCCAGTCACTCCCGCAAAGGATGACATATCTGTAGAAGTCCAGCCCGTAAATTACAGTAAACAGTCTCCTTCAGCATCGGTGCAATTAAATTCAAGGTGGAGCATAAACTCATCTGCCAGTCCGGAAGATTCTACCATCTCGGAGATTCGATTCGCCAATCCTTCAGACGCAGAAGTACTTTCATCATCGTCATCCTCTTCTACATCGGGTGCATCATCATCTTCTGTGTCTAGCGACTCATCGGAGTACTCCGCAACGACCACACCCGGCCTGCGACATACCTCACCAGAGCCTCGTGTCTCCGATGCGGACCTTACTCTCACAGATGCGGAAGGATACGCATACGCTTATGCAGCCAACTCAGAGATACCTGTTGACATGGACTCCATTGAAACCAAAACACCATATTCTGAGGCTTATCCTGAAGCTTACTCTCAACCGAGCTACGCATCAGCACATCGGAACCGTAACCGTGGTCGTAGTCGTGGACGACAACCATACCCTCAAATATCTTCACGAGCTCAACGTGATGGTGTCTCTCGTCGTTCCAAGTTTCATTGGCAGAAGCAAAGACCGGAGCTTCGTCTCAATGTTGACCTTCCCGCGGTCTTACCGCTGAATGTGAATAGCTCTGATGCTAATGGGTCTACAACAGCTCGTACAAACTCACGGTCTAGATCGAGAGGTCAATCCGTTCTGGCTGTTAGAGAGCGTGCTCAAGAGGAACCGGTATCGAGTTGTCCCTTTGCATACAGCGTCTCTCGCTCCGAAAGTATTGCTCGCAGTCCGGATATGGATGTTGATGCTATGCACAGTTCTGACCTGGATGTTCAAATGATGAGTCCTAGTTGCTTTCAAAGCGAATACTCCGAAGCCTACCCTGCGAGGCGGGCCAGTCCTTTTCGTTACTCGGATTCCTTACATACTCGTTTCAGTGGGTTTTCACTTTCTCCCTCTCCAGTCGCTCTTTCGCCAGTTGAAGCAACTGAAGACTACCGTGAAAACCTCTTTAACATATCTCCTACCAGGTGTACGTTGTTCGTCTTATCTGTCTAGTCTATATGCTCGTGCTAACTGAAGAAGTTTAGTAAGGGTTGAACGGAGCTCCTATACAAATGTATCACCTACGGATGTGCTTACTCCACTTTCTGAAAATTATCAAAATGTATTTTATGAGCAAGAATTCGAACGCTCGGCAAGTCCGTCGGCGTCTTCTTCGTTGTATCAGGCTGCGCTTGCAAACAAAAATGCTAATTATGAGACAAGCTACGGGGAATATACGGAGGCTGAAGAGGTTGCCAATGAATTAAGAATAGGGGGTAGCTGTGTAGAAGAAGGCGAGAGTAGCGGAGGTTCTTGGGTGGATGACTTACGAAGAGTTGTGAATGAAGAAATTGCGAGGAGCGATGCTGATGATGACGATGATGACTTACCTTGTATTCCTGGTTCTTATCCCAACTCTCCTGCGACTCCTGATCGGAAAGCATCATATCTAGAAGTACGATCGCGAAAGACAAATCTTTTCGACAATCAAGATTCCAACAACGTAGACGGCTTGGGACTCCGCCTCTTCTCTGAAGAAACCGAGAACATGGATCAAGTCACTTCAGTGAGATATAGTGTTCCGCCCCGAGCATTCGATGTCAGACAGACCCAGCTGACGAGGCACTGCGTGCTTTACATGCCATTGCTGTCGTGAACTCTGCTTTATGGAGTGGCGTTCATAATGATGACCAAATCTCGCGAACCTGTTCGACGGTTTCTACACGGGGAGATCAAACCTTCCTAGCAATTACGACTGATGTACGAGCTGATGCATCCTTGGTTGGTCACACAGCGTTAACAAGTGCAACTACCGAAGACTTTAATGAATACGTTCCCTACCTACGATACGTTGATTCTTCTATAGCTGAAAGTAAGAGGATTACACCTGAGACATCGGTGCATTCCTTTCGTGCCGAACACGTCAATCCCTCTACCTTTCACTCCAACGAAGCCCCATCCGAAGAGACACACGAATCTCACGAACAGCGACAGCGAGGTGCCTCAGCCATCAAGCGTCGTTCAAGGTCTCTGCTCAAGTTCGTTAGTCGTCGTCCCTTCTCATCCTCCGGTTCAGGACTCCTTTCCCAACGGTCATCGCCCAGTTCTACATCACCCAGTCCGGAAACTAGTTTCTCATTTGGCTCAAATGCTGCGTCGCGTATTTCGGCTGCGTTCATGAGTAAGGACGTTAATCGTATCTCAGCAACGATGAGTGCCGGTCATAGAGGGAAGACGGAAGTAACAGCATCATCGACTCGTCCTCGATCTTGTAGTTCTCCTCCAGCCAATGAGCAGACGTTGAGCCAGCGGATTGAGTCTCTGGATTCTCCGCGCCCCGTCGCCAAGGCCTTCTCTCGCGGACCTGGTCTCAGTTCTGGGAAATCTCGTACTTGGTCTTTCACTCGTGCCCACTCTCCGTCTCGTCGACGATCGCGTTCGCTGTCCCCCGCGCCGATGAAGGGCTCCCCGAGGGACGTCCTCTTCCGGCTGCGAAGTGCACGGAACTGGTTCTGGTATGCACTATCTAGTGTGACACCGCGTTCGTCATCTGATGCAAGCGCTCGAGCAAAGAAAGGAACCGGAGCTGCGTCGAAGTGGATCTCACCCTCCCCTTGTGTTGTTGTTGGTGTATGAATCAAACTTTTACTTCCTCCCTTCTTCCCCCTTCTTCATTCCTCTTTAACTTGTCGTTTAGTTTGTTTTTTTCTTTCTTTTTTCACTTATTTTCTCTTAGCGAGGTCGCTGATAAACTGGGTCACCACAATTCAAAAACTTTACATTTTTTTCTATTTCTCTGGGGTTGATCCATAACAATTTTTTTCTAGAGGTTTTTTATACGCATCGGTCGGATTTTTTTATTTCATTGTGCTTACGGCTGGCCAGCCGCTATTTATTACCATTCAAATTTTGTTTTATTTACATGTACTATTAAGTGTACTATTAGCTTACTCCGGAGTACTATATGCATATACACAATTATGCCATATGCCGTATGTCTTAGAAATATGCCACAAAATATGCAACGCGTCTGTCTTCTTTTTCCCTCGCAAAACTATTAGTGTGGAAGTGACTTGGATAGGGTTGCAATTATCCGATTTACCTAATTTTAATTGTCTGTTTTCTTAAGAAAAATGATGCCGGTTAGTATCTAATCAAGATATATCCGTAAACATCATATTACATTTAATTTATTGAAACATAGGCGATGGGTTATAAGGTCCACTACTTTCGTATCATATACTTTTGTACATTGTTTCAGTCAGTGATTAGTTTAAAATCAAGTATTGGAAATGCCTCTACGTGATAAACCCGGTACAAGCCTCGGAGAATCGAGTTCGGAATGTGGAGGATCATTACGGTTTATCATGGAACAATCGTAACGTAACGAGATCTTAAGGCTTCACGGGGCATGTGGGTCGAATGTACTTTTTCAAGTGCGACAATAACCGGATCGGAGGGTTGTTTGTTTCAAACCTACCATCATCAGCAGGTTGAACATTTTCTGAGATCATCTTGATGGTGTGGCTTACACAGCCTTTTATCGACTATATAGGCAGCGTGTCACCCAGCAGGTAAAAGATACTGTGACCAACTGCTTTGGGGTATGGACTCTCAGAAGGACGATATATTGACATTGTCTAACACTTTATCAAAGTCGATCACAGGTACTCTCCTTCGATAATTAAATCTGGGATTGAAAAATAAAAGTTGACGCATCTGATTAGTATCTTCAACCACAGTTTTCTTTTATTATTGTGGTAAGTCTATAATAAGGGTAAAATACATTTTTGATGAACAATAACTTACCACTTGATACTCTTGTACTAGTAACCCATCTTGATGATGAGGTGTGTATAGACATACTCCGCTACCAAATCTCCACCGACTCATAATAACGACCCAGGTAGAATGCATATGGGTAAGAGATGCATGCGTTTTGATGTTTATCTCCTTTTCAAAAAAGCTAAGCTATAAGTAGTCTAGAAGATGGACCGTAGGGAAGGCAATGTACCTAGTTGTGAGTACTACTAATTTGTCCCTAATGGTCCGCTAATTATCACGTATTCGCTCCTGTAGACCCGATGCTACTGGGCGATATACTTAATGTAAGCCCTTTTTGTATAATCGTACTCATGGTTAATAAAACCTTGTTCTAGTCTTCTGAATATAAGCACCATCAATTACAGGTGGTCACATACTGAACCTGACGAAATCGCCCCTGTAAGATATTGCCGACATCTGCTTATATTATGTAATATACTAAACTATCTCATAGGACCTCATTAAGTCTGAGTATCCATGTATGTACAATAACTTTAGACATTTGACCTTATTCTGATTGTATCTTATCAGATTTTCTCTTCTCTTACTCTGCCATTATTTGTGGAATTGCTGTCATATTAGCGGAACGTAAGTCGCATTCTTTTTTTAGTGAATAGTTCAAAAGGTTGTGAATACAAGCGAAAGCAGTTATCTTGCAATTCCGAGTATATGTGATCTATGGAAAGAACAAATGGGTTTTATTGACTTTGATGTGTATGAACGTATTTTCAATTGTTACATGCGTTCTTCAACCATCAGGACATTTTTGTGAGATTTCACATATTTGCATGCAACTTCTACCTGACTTGAACAAGTTATTTTATCCGGCGTAGTCTGTGGCAACAGCACTCCGGGCTGCCGTGAGCTTACAGAGAGCCGAAAAAGAGAAAACTATTTCACCAAAGAAACTAGTGTTTATTGGCCTAATAGAGATCTCCATGCTCCTGCATTGGACTGGATGGTTCTCACTATATTCGAATTATTCCTTTTTATTTTAGTAGTAAAAAAAGCGGACTTTAGTCTATGGCGCAGATGTAGTACGTGCTGTAACAGCTTACGGGAACGGAATACGGATGTCATGTCTATTATTGCCAGAGATTCAAGTATTTACTTTGCAGTGTAAGTCCCAATCTTGTATGAATGAACTAAAGTTGCTTATTTCAGTAAACCAACAAGTACCTTCTCTCTGAGTATCCTCGGAACAGTACTCTCCTACATTGCGGAGTCCAGAAACTACGGATCAGATACCGCTCATGTGCGTGTGCCCATTTATTAACTTATAATCGACCTGCTCATTATCTTATAGGACTTCATTAGTCTTCAACTGAATACATATCATGTTGTCACTGTGACAATTATGGCTATACTAGCGCCTCGGATGTTAATCAATATTAGGCTCGAAGTTTACTATCCGAATGAACCCACACATGCTTCTGCAATGGAGACATTGACTTGGGAAGCAGGTGCCAATGTTGTCTCGGTGACGCGGGCTGATGTCCATCCAACGATTTCAATTGCCTAAGTAAAAGCTGATATTGGTAAAAGAGAATATTGTATAAGAGTTTTGGCCGTATATTAGAGCCAGCCCCTTCCCCTTCCCCTCATCCATAATCCCTTCGATATAATTGACTTTAGGAAAATACTAAATTGAAAAATAAAATACTATGAGGTCAATGTAGCTCTTAATAGCCTATTGTTTTAAATTATAATGATCCTAGATGCATTCTTACCGAGAGTATCACACTTACGAAGGTTATTGGGATTATTCCCGTAAGGTTCTTCATCTTCAAAAGCTTTTGTCAAAGGTATATTCAGATTAATGGACAACCATATCAGATAGGAGAAGTACATCAATTATCTAGTTATCAATTACGTCAGTTGCTGAATTAATGGATCAGGGCAAACAGAATGGAAATTGATAGTAATCCTGATGACCTTGTCCCATACCAAGTGAGCTTCGCTTAGTCTTCGTAACACAGTGCTTCGTTGAGATTCTGTGGGAGGATGGTAACAACATAAATTGGAAATCATCTTCTTTGATTTTTGATGGTATTTAAGGAGATATGTAACGATCTGTTATACTGATGGCCTATTGGAGCGCTCGGGGTACATCCAGGACCTGTGCTTCTTGAAAAATAAGAAGAATCGTTTTGGGGTAGAGATTAAGGCATCAAAATTAAAACGACGACAGATATGATCATTCTCTAGGCACAAGCTTGGTCCGCATATTCATAAAGCAGAAGGGCGGTTTATATTGACCCTATACGGACCACACATTAAGGCCGAGCTTTAACTAAAGCTTTTGAATGGGGGGTTTAGATTTACAAAACGACGAGCGTGTGAAAGAGCAAAGGGTCATAGAAGCAAGGATTATGTCAGAAACTGTTAGAAAAACTAATCGAATGACATAATTCTCTCTGATTCACCTTCTTTCCTTGCTGAAAAGTAAGAAGAACTATCACCGAGTCATCACAAGAACTGACAAAATCGAGTCTGAAAATGACGTTTAGGACCGAGACCAGGTATTCAGGGCTTGAAGCCCAATTTGATATCGAATGTAGAAGACGTATCAAGTTTCATGGGCGAGGTGAGTTCTCTAGAGATTTGGCAAGAGTATCTCCTCTGTTATCAAGAGTCAGGGACAAAGCTGGAGGAAAGAAACAAATATTAGACGGAGATGACCCAGAGAAGATCAGAAATTGTATGCTTCCATAAAGGTAGAAATTACCAAGGGGCGCCGATGTCTTGAGAAAAATATTGAGCATATCACAATCCTTTACTATATAAAGTATAGCGTGAGTATTGAGAGTAAATAGCCGATTTTGAAATGATATGAATATGGTGTCAAAATATCCGATATTACCACAGTCAATGTTTAGACTTCTATAGGACCGGCCCGACCCCTCTGTATCGGCTTAAAATTGACTATATAAAATGCGCTCTATATATTGAGCAAAAATAAGTTCCCCTAGATAGCTTATACTATGAATGTGATTCAACTCGATGGGGCAATACCACTCACAATATCAAAATCAATACTAGGTATGATCGTCCCGCAATTGTCTCATTCCTAAAATATTAAATAACACGTCTGTCTAGTATCTTCAACAACCGCTTTTTTTTACTATTGCAGTGTGTAGACTCTTAATAGGTATTAGACACAAATGGAAATGAACACGATATACTATTTTATCTCTGCAGTCACTCACCTCGATGATGAGGTAAGGACAACATATATCCATATTTTGTTGATCTGGGTCACAATTACTAATTAAGATGTGACGAGAATTAGGTAGAGTTTATATGGGTAAATATTATGTTGCGGATTATCACAAGCAAATCTGAGTCATATAAAGTCTAGGAAATGGACGAAAGGGAAATTTATGTATCTGACTGTAAGTCAAGCTGAGATTTTGATGACATTGATTATATAATTACTAGTGGGAGTAAGAGGACACGTGAGCTGACCTCGGACGAACGTCTGTGACCTGCGTCACTGAGCGGTGGCAGGATCCAACCTCAACTGCGTACAACCATCTGCCACCGCTACTACAAAATTTGACATCCTGAGACACCACCCAAAACTTTCAAACTCAACAAAATTCTGCTATGCCTTCTCGTAGACAAATTCCTCGCAGGAATCCTGCAGACGTGGCTATGCCGAATTTTGCCTCTAATGGCTACGCCCCTTCCCGTGCCCGCAAGAGGCGTCAACTCAATTGTGACAATGCTGAAGCAATCCGAGTTCTCTCTGAAGAATGGCTCGAACGACAGCAGTTAGAGATTCAACTTTGGAATGAACAACACCCTGTACCTGACATTGTTGTTCCTATCAATAATGATATACCTGCTGCAAATATTATGCCACCCAACACCACTCGTGAACAATCACCTACCCTTGATACAACACCAATCCTTCACAATGCACAACCACAAACACATCAACAACAACAACAACAACAACAACAAACTCAATTAGAAAATATGGTTAACCACTTGCAGAACCCCGGGCCTCCCTTTCAAAATCTTTCACTTTCACGACCAAGTTCCCCTATTGTCGGAGCCCAAATTAATGCAGATCTCCCGCAGCAGAGTCTCGCGCCACCTTCCCCTCAACACAACTCCCTTCCTTCTCTAACTAATTCAGCACTCCCTACTACCGACTGGGAAGACCAACTCGTTCGGATTGTCCAACGTCTTCAACAAACTACTAATCCTGGAGCTCCCACGTTAGCGGATCAAAACTCTAATGTTGACCCGCTTGCTTCTTCCGCCTCTTCTACTTCCTCGGCAAACCCCGGGCTCAGTAAAATTAAATTAGGTAGAAATGTTCGTGACGTAATGCAGGATTTCCACCTGCTTCCTCTGCCCATACTCGAAGAATTGCGCAATATGAGGCATGTTAAGCTTTGGTTCTTCTCAAATGAGGGCCTTGACAAAACACAACAAGCCAAACAGAAAACCGGTCGTTACAATTCAACCCGTGTTCGCTTCGACTTTGATAAGCAAACGCTTGTGACGGAAAATGAATATGAAGCAACGTTAAAAAATGCTCCAGAAGATAACAAGCTCAACCCAGACCAGTTGAATCAGGCCATGCCACGCTTCCTTGATAGCATCAAGCACGCTGAATGGCCTAACGATGTCGTCCGTATGTTTACCTCTTTCTTTGATGAAGTCCAACGGCACTATGAGTCTCGTGCAAAACCTATTGGGGGCTTATATACCATCTCCCAAGCCGTCTATGAACTGCGCAATCAATTTCATGCCCATGTTCGTCACCACAAAGAGGCGCTTATTCTTTCTCTTGATCCTTCTGAACTGGACCGGATTCGTGAGCAGCTGCGTGCCCAACGAGATGACTCCACTTTACTTTTTGACTCTTACCGTTCTGCTCAGCGTGATGTAAGTTCTCTCCCCTTTCATTTTTTCTTTCTCTATTTTATTATAAAAGCCTCTTTACTATTGTGCTTTATACAATCTTTTTCCTCTCTTTTCTTGACCTGTTCCCTACCTGCCCCTCTTTTACCTGCCCGCCCACACCCTCACTCTTGCCTAGTGACACACTGTCTTCACTCTCTTCCTGCCCGTTCTCACACCCTAACACCTTTCTTGGCCATACCTGCTCATAACTGCCCGCATCCGCCGATCCCTCTCTTTTTATACCTTCTGCCCGCCCCTGCCTTAATCTCCCTTATACTTCTTCTGCCCGAAACTCACCCCTCCTGAACTTCTTCTGCCCGGACTCACCCCTCCTGAACTTCTTCTGCCCGAAATCCACCCCTCCTGAACTTTTGCAGCTCTGTTGCTGCCTTCTCTTTCTCTTTCCCCGAGTCCTGTTCTCCCCCACTCTCTGTCTATCTTTTTCCC
Source organism: Pyrrhoderma noxium (assembly GCA_002287475.2). Classification (NCBI taxonomy): domain Eukaryota; kingdom Fungi; phylum Basidiomycota; class Agaricomycetes; order Hymenochaetales; family Hymenochaetaceae; genus Pyrrhoderma; species Pyrrhoderma noxium. The sequence continues at coordinate 1,170,933 of CM008260.1, forward strand.
CTCATTAACCTCTACCTCCAGGCCTTCCGCAAACGCGAGCTAATCGTGTCCCAATTTGCAGGCGCTCCCTCCTCTCTCCCTGCTTCCCGCTCTGTTGGGGCCGACATTAAAAACATACCCTCCCGCTCCTCCCGAACGCGTCCCTCTTCCTCTGCCCGCCCCCCATTTTGTATCGTCTGCCTTGGCCGGCACGACCATAATTACCGCAGCTGCACCCACCCTGTCCTCTTCGGCACCTCTATTCCCACTTACTGTCACCGGTCAGGCCCAGACAGCCGCTTGCAAACCAGTGATGGAAGGGACGTCTGTGTCACCTTTCAATTGCAAGGCTGTTAACGCGACCATGGCCCCCTCCACCATTGCAGTGCCTGCGGGCAACGAACTCATGGAGCCACAACATGCCCTCATCACAAGGAGGTCAAAGCCCCTCCATCCTTTTAACTTGTCTTTTCTCCATCGTTTACTTTGCGACACCTCTCTTTTTTCTTCGTATCCTACTGTTCTTTCATCCTTTTCACAAGGTTTTGTCCTTGGCGTTCCTGTTATTTCTTATTCTTTCCAGCCTGATAATTCTGCTTCGGTAACCTCTTTATCCTCTGAGTTTCAAGCAATTGTACATAAAGAATTCCAATCTCAGCGTTACATTGGACCTTTTAATAAATCCGAGTTACAAGCCCTTATTGGGCCTTTCCAATCTTCGCCTCTAAGTCTAGTCCCTAAACCCAACTCTTCCAAGTTCCGCCTTATACAGAATTTGTCTTATCCCCTTACCCCCCATCCCGTTCCTTCTATTAACTCTTTTATTAACTCTCAAGATTTCCCATGCACTTTCGGCACCTTTTTTAATGTTTGTTTCATCATCAACAACTTACCTCCGGGGTCACAGGCCTCCACTCGTGATGTGGCTGATGCTTATCGTACAATCCCTCTGCATCATTCTCAATGGCCAGGGCTAGTCGTGAAACTCCAAGACAACGTATTTGCCTTGAACACCCAAAATTCTTTTGGGCTTGCCAGCGCAGGTGGAGTCTGGGGGCATGTTGCTGACATGTTCGCTGACCTTTTCCGTTCTCAGGGGTTTGGACCAATCACTAAATGGGTCGACGATTTCTTGTTTTTTCGCATTCCAAATACCTGTCTGCCATCAGCTAATCACTACCGCGCCCAACTCAGCCCTCAACTTTCTTCCTCACAGTATAATGCCCGCCGTTTCTTTGAAGGACCTGCGTTACCTGATGGCACTGTTCCTCAATACGATGAAAATTTTCACTTCCCACTAAAGTCGTTACGAGGTGGTCACTTTGCTTACAATGGTTCTGATATTGATTCTTTATCAGAATCCCTTGGACTCCCATGGAAACATGATAAATCAACGTCTTTTTCCAATCATTTTACCTATCTCGGGTTCGATTGGAATCTAACTACTCTTACAGTCTCCTTGCAGCACTGCAAACAGACTAAATATTTAAACGCCATTCTTCAATGGTTACAAAGGCCCTTCCATTCCTTATTACAAGTTCAATCTCTATACGGTAAACTTTTACATGCTACATACATTGTTCCGCAAGGTCGTCTCTATCTCACTGGGCTAGAAAGAATGATCCCTACCTTTTCTGGGAGTCCAAATCGGCCTCATCGACCTGTTAAAAACATCCAGTCTGAACTCGAATGGTGGAAAACAGTCTTGTCAGCCGAAAAAATTACTCGTTCTATTCCCAACTTCCTTCCTTACTCCTACTTTCACGGCTACTCTGATGCTAGTCACTCAGGAATTGCTGTAGTTATTGGCACAGCTTGGGCTACATTTCAATTCACCCCACAGTTCAAACAACGTAACCGTGAAATTGCCTGGGCTGAGTCAGTGGGTTTTCTGCTTCTTTTACATTATCTCCCGTTTTTTCCTATTTCATCACACCGGCTACAACTTCACTGTGACAATTCAGTTGTAGCCGAAGGCTGGAAGATTGGACGAAGTCGAAACCCATTTGTGAACGACGTATTCAAGTTTTGCCACAATCTTCTTGACACACTAGGTTTACAAATACAATTATCTTATATTCCAAGTCACAAAAACCCTGCCGATCCCCCTTCTAGACTTATTCCTCTTTCTGGGCCACCTCTTCCTTTCTATCCCTTGCCCTCTTTTCTTATCAATGATGTCGAGCGAACTGTACCTCCCTTCTCAAGCTATCCCTATTCTAAATTGCGCCCACTACATTCAAAAGAGTTACCTGCCCAACCTGAACCCTTCGAATACCTTAGAGATTACAAATACTTTAACTAATGTAAATCCTAAGTCCTTACGTCCTAATGTTCAAGCTATAGATAGACTTGAATTTTGGCTACCTGCTATCTCTGTTAGGTCTGCTCTACCTCGTGAACTCCAGAAGAAACAAAAGCAGTTGTTATTAGCTGCATATGCTAAAACAACTAGAACTACGTATGGTACTGGTTTACTCAAGTTTCACCAGTTCTGTGACACTATTGCCTTACCAGAAATTAATAGAGCACCCTGTTCCACAGTAACAATAGCTGGTTTTATAACCTACCTCAGCGGTCAATATTCTAAGTCTGCTATCAACAATTTTATTGCTGCAATCAAGGCATGGCATGCAATAAATCTAATACCATGCGAGTTAGATGAACAAATTATTAAACGGCTACTTAGAGGTGCAGCACGTACCCAGCCACTTCCGTTACCTAAAAGAGACCCTTTAACAACTGAGCAACTGCGTTTAATATTGCAACATTTGGATATAACAAAACATGAGCAAGCTGCAGTCGCCGCTTGTCTAACAACTGTATTCTACTCATGCTCACGGCTAGGTGAATTCACAGTCCCAACAGTCAAATCATTCGATCCCAAACTTCATATTACTGTGAAAGGCATATCTTTCCAAAGTGACAAGTTCTTTAATAAAGTAACTGCTTTCAATATTCCAAGAACGAAAACCAAGGAACAAGGGGAAACTGTATTCTGGGCAACTCAAAATAACCCAACGAACCCACTTACATTCCTATTACAACATTTATGCCTAAATGAACCTAGTTCTTCTGAACATCTCTTTACATTTCAAACTCCACAACGAAGAATGCCGATGACAAGAGGTATATTTCTAAGGAATGTATCAATAGCTGCATCTAAGGCTGGATTCTCCTTTAATAATGGTCATAGCTTGAGAATCGGTGCAACACTCGAGTACCTTCTTCGGGGAGTCCCTTTTGAAGTTGTGAAACAACTTGGTCGCTGGAGTTCCAATTCCTTTGCTATTTACCTCAGAGACCATGGCAGAATTTTGGCTCCGTATCTACAAGACAAATCTCACGTAAACAATGAATTCGTGGCAAATATAAATCCGAATCTAATGTAGCTCCTTCATGATACGGGCATCCTACCGCGTCACTACTAGGGCGACTTAATATACGGGTGGTGAGGATGCCCGGGGCAGGTAAACAAGGAGCCCAGGAGACGGGGCAGATAGTTGCCATTACCCATAACCGTGTTTCATTTTGAATATGTTGTAAATTTAACACTACATTATATATATAACGACCTCAGATATATTGTCTACTCTTGTAAGCAAGTGCGTAGATCACAGATGGGAGTAAGAGGACACGTGAGCTGACCTCGGACGAACGTCTGTGACCTGCGTCACTGAGCGGTGGCAGGATCCAACCTCAACTGCGTACAACCATCTGCCACCGCTACTACAAAATTTGACATCCTGAGACACCACCCAAAACTTTCAAACTCAACAAAATTCCCACCCTCCCTTCCCTTTACACTTACTCCATTCTCTTCGGCTCCTCCACCGGCCAGCCCCCTCCCGAGGATGCCCGGGGCAGGTAAACAAGGAGCCCAGGAGACGGGGCAGATAGTTGCCATTACCCATAACCGTGTTTCATTTTGAATATGTTGTAAATTTAACACTACATTATATATATAACGACCTCAGATATATTGTCTACTCTTGTAAGCAAGTGCGTAGATCACAGATATCGTGTCTTTCATAGACGCGATATTTCTGGGCGATATATTTAATGCAAGACAATCATTTTGATGACATTGATTATATAATTACTAGTATCGTGTCTTTCATAGACGCGATATTTCTGGGCGATATATTTAATGCAAGACAATCATAAAAGCAGTGCCATGGTTCTAGTTAATTTTGACCGAGACTTGCTTTAGGTTTTTCAATCTATGTATTATTAATTCTAGTTGGTTGGATCCAGAAAATGGTGTTATTATTGGTAACGTTCGTAACTATCCCTAAATATAAAGAATATACATTCAGAAAATTTTCTAGGGCCAACCCAACTCGCTTAACATATTTTCAAGTGTGACTTAGGGTACTTCTATTACAGATTTTCAACTGATACATATTCACTATGAATAGCTTTTTTTGAATACGCTTCCTCTATATCCTATGAAGTCGCTATAATACTTGCAGAAGGTAAGACTTACATCGACATATTTAACTTATAATAAAATACTCTTACGAGAATAGGGATATTGCAATTACGAGTCTACGCAATTTATGGCGAGAATAAATGGCTTCTCATGGTTTTAATACCTATGAATTTATGCTCGCTTGCTATCTGTATATTATATCCACTAGGATATCTAAGTTAGTCCACCGTTTCATTCATATACATGACTTCTCATGCAAGTTAGTACAGGTATTCTAAACGATCTAGCGTGTGAAAAAGGCATGTTTGGTTGTACCCAAGTAGCACAAAATCAAAAAAGGATGAACTCCTTCACATATGCAACAAGTTTAGACTGGATGAGCTTCTTTTTTCCAATGCCTTCGTTGGGCTGGATCGTTACTTCAATATTTGAACTGGTTCTTTTCGTCTTCGTACTCAAAAAAACGGACTACAATCCTTTATATAAGCGTAGATCGAATTTCGATGTGAAACACCATACTCCAGATGTTATAACTATTCTTGCCAGAGATTCAACAACTTATTTTATAGTGTGAGCCTATACTTCCTTCTCGGTAGACTACCGCATACTCATGCATAGCTACATGTGTAGTATCTTTTCCCTCAGCATTGTAGGGGCCATAATCAGCTTCATGGGACGGGCCGGAGATTCCACGACTTATGTATACCTTTCTTTATCTTTTATATTAATGTATACTTAGCCATCTAATAATTTTACAGGCTGATCTCTACAATCAACTCAAAGCATTTCAAATTGCTACTGCTACGTTAATGGTCATATTGGCACCTCAAATGCTAATCAATATCCGTCATGAAATTTATAACCCGAGTACCCCTTCTCATCCGTCTGCTATGGATACATTGACTTGGGATGTTAATTCTAAGCAAGACTTTAACGATTACTCAGTGGCAGATACGATATTAATAGAAACAGCTTGACGTCATTTCAATTTTGGTAGTAGACGTAACACTGTAAAAAAAGGACATTTGTAGCAACCCCCATGTGATAACACTACTTTAAACATCGAATAAACACCGGATTACAGTGTATTCAGAGACCTTTATCAGTAGTAGGTAAAAAAATCCAGTGTTCTACGGTCCATGCAACCTAAAAGTGGAGATGAGCAGAATGTTTTAAGTCTGTATAAAGTTATTGAATCTTCCGGATTCCTTTGCCTTTAAGTCAAAGATTCATATCCCTCGTCAGATTTGAGTTTCTCGCTCAGAAACAACACCTTAAGCGTGCTCTTACTTCATCAAGACAAATACAAAAGGGATAGAAATTATACAGTGATATGAACAAAAAAGAGTAAAAAGAATAGAATAAGCTGATTCGATTCGGGAGTCAAAGACAAAGACGCAAGGGTCGGTAGCTTAGCTAAGCCGAAAGAGACGTAAGGTCTAGACAGCTTTTGACTGGCGAGTCAATGAATAAAACTATTACTCACTAAATGCCTTACTCCGATACACGTCCGAGCCAACTGACGGAAGAGGCTGTAACCAAGAAAAATAATAACCAACACTCACGATCAGCCGGGTTTTCAGCTTCTCTACTTCAAGTTTTGTAAATATATGGAAGTATGTCGAACGGCAGAAGTATACAGCAGCTTTTGAAAACAAATTTGAATTCAACATGCGCCTTTTGCTTCCCTAGGGATTATCACCTCGGGGAATCATTATAAGTAACTAGGCGCGCCTTTCTTCAAATATGGCGTGATTAAAGAATACCTACGGTAGTCGTACGCTTCTACCATTATGCTATGTTTGATGAGAATTCGAAAAATTCTGAAGATTGGAAGGAAAGACTTTGCATCCATATCACGGACAGAAATTTCTATGTCCCACCCTCCGTCGTCAGCCCCAACTATTTAAGCTACAATCGAAGCCTTTTTAATGGACCCCCTAGCTCTATCTTCAAAACCAAACACAAATGTCTGAAGTAATTACTCAGCTTATAAACGACGAACAAACGGTAGAGCATAATGCGACCGATAGAGAGCAGGTTGAGTCAACCGATTTAGCTATCGAAGGAGGCACCCAACAGGTGCCTGTACAGTTCAAGCTGTACAAACGGAGATTTAGTGGGACGACGAGCATCGTGATATTGAGCCTTGTTTCTGGTATGAGCTTACCATGGTTTGGTCCAATATCTAACAAGAGTAAGTCGACTTAATCTGTCTTTCTTACGCATACCGTTCTACAGTTTCTTCCATACATTTGATTTAAGGCTAAATTCGTACAATCACTGACTTATTGCGATAATAGCGGCAAATACCTTTAACATATCCCTTGACAAGGTCAACTGGCTTGGCAATATTGTAGGGATAGCATATATTTTCTACTCCCCTTTGGTTCCCGTTCTTTGCTCCCGTTCCAACATTTTCATATGTGTGAGTATTGTTACATTACAAATCGGGTCCATTATTACAATTATTCGTGTACTTCTAGAGCTTGATTGCTGCTATCTTTCTTGTCCTGGCATCATGGATTAGATTTGCTGGTACTGCGAAGACTTTAACCTCTAATGAGGCCTATGCTTTACTTATCATTGGTCAAGTGGGCTCTCTTCATATACTACTTGCGTCAAATGGTTCTGACTATGTATATTTTTTAGTTATTTAGTACCGTCCCTCAAGTCACATTTCAAGTTTTAGCAGCAAAATTCTCCGAAACTTGGTTTGACCCGAAGGGTAGAACAACAGCAACAATGTTCATGTCACTGTGTATGCGTGTCGCAAATTTATTGAATTGCATGAAAGTTTCAAACCATTCATATTTTTAGCTGGACCACTAGGCAATGCTATCGGGCAGATTGTATCACCTTTAATCTCAGACATACGTAAAGGGGTATGCTATTGAGTTAATTCACGAGACATATGCTTACTAATTGGATTATTCAAACGAAACAAAAAGATCTTGATTCTGGGTATAGTCTCTACTGTTGTTTCTCCCCTGGTTTTTCTCATCGGAGCAAAGCCTCCAACACCACCTTGTATGTTGTCCTGTCCATTTGATGTTTTTATACTTGGAAAAGTTCGGTTTTGATATTTTTAATAGCACTATCTGGTTCCCAAGTATCCCCATCCTTCTTAACTACTCTTCGCGCGATACTCGGCTTATTACCCGAAGTGACATGTGGAGACTCCGCAGTAAAGTCTCTTGGCTCCTCTGTATCAAAGTCTTCGTCAAAGCAAAATGTGGTTGCATTTCAACTGGGAGCAAGAGATAACTCCGATAAGAGTCTACGACAGCAAAAGACTCAAGAGGAACTAGGGCATGCAGATGCGTATATGACGATGCGCGAACGTATTGATTTTATAATCTTATTTTTTATTTTTGGTGTGCAAGCAGCCAGGTAAGCATGCCACTGATATCCCGACAGTGGACGAAATGATCTTAGGTAATTTATTCTTAGTGGTAACACCTTCTCCATCCTTTCCGATGAATTACTTCAACCATATGGCTATTCTGAAGTCACTGCGGGATTTATGGTAGGCTACTTTAGATTCTTCCATTGCTACATACCACATGATGAACTTTATATTGATATTCCATTCTACTAGGGCGCCGCACTTCTTTTCTCGGGACTCGCAGCTGCGTTTCTCAGTGCGCCGCTACTGGACCGTGTTTTCACACATCACCATGGCTTAGTTGTCAGAAGCCTCAGTCCAATTATAGCGTTGGCATGGCTATCGCTCATCTGGGCAGTTAGACCTAGTAATACAGCTGCTTTATATGTGATATCTGTCATTGTTGGGGCTTGCTCCCTTACTATTGTTCCGATCGCTCTTGAGTTGGGGTGTGAAATCACGAGGAATAGCGAAGCTAGTTCTGCATTATTGTGGCTTAGGTTAGGATATTATTTTTCTAGGAGCAATTTCCTCGCTCTGACTCTTGTATACTTAGCGGTAATTTCTTTGGTATCATCCTCATTCTCGGTTAGATTTTCTTTTTGTGCCCTGTTTGCTCATCATACTAAGCGTCCCTTTGTTGTAGTTATGTCCGCTTTACGAGCCCCGGTAGATGCTTCACCACCATTTAACATGATGCATTCTCTCATATTTCAAGGGACCTTGGTATGTGTCGGTACTGTAGGTGTAGTTTTCTTCCATGGTCAACAACGGCGACGGGAAAGAGATGTGCAAGCGTTTTTGTCTACATCCGAGCCCGTATCTCGTACATAAGCCAGAGATGTTATTGAATAATGTTTATGATGTAACAAGGGAACAACTAAGGCAATATAATACCGTGGTTTTTCAAGTTAGTTCAATGTTGCAGTATCATTAGAATCTGACCTAGAAACTGTTGAGTTCTGATAATATCGGCTGTAAATCAAATAGCATCGCTTCTCTCCATAGGCAGCACAAATGACACTGTAACAGACATGTTTTAATAGTAGCGAGTCTTGTTGAGTAAGCGTCATAGCGACTCATTCTCTGGTTATGTCTATACTTATTCATTTGCGAAAAAGATAGACACATTCGTTCTTCTTAATAGCTCATGAGCGCTCGCTACAAAGGGATCAATTGCAATTGAGAGAAGATATATCTCTGGTGCTATGGAAAAGATAGCTTTTATCTACCTTCAATGCTGTATGTTTATATTATTTTCCAAAGGTGTGATTAGTTTTGTGGCTGGTACCAGCCACAAGTAAATTGACCAATCACTACTTGCACCCTGTTTCGAGTGTCCACTCATTCTATAAGCAGCTCCATCCCCCTTCAGAGAAACACGGGTTAGGAAAGATGTCACCCCACATATGCATGCGCTAAATATCATATCACCACGATGGCCGTAAAACTCTTCGAGCTTAAGTTTTCGGATCTCTTACAATTTCACAATAAACAACTGAATAAACTGGCCCTAGGAAGACGTCAAATACTGTTGGCAGTTAAGTAGTGATTATCCTCTACCTAAAGTAAAGTAGAAGAAGTATATAGGGGAGGAAAGAACAATTAAGCAATGACGAGCACAATCCCGGTTATTATTATTAGTCAAGGGCGAGAGGTGGGAGTGTCTTACTTAGAAAAACCTTTAATATCCCGATCTAACTATTCAGAGACGTAGAAGATGAAAAACTGCAAAACTAATAGATTTTGAAGGTTATGAATAGGATTGAATTTGTACCGTTGTTTTGGCATAATAGGATAACTCTGAAAGTTGAACCAGACAAATAAGGGGATCTATCAGTCCTATTTTAGTATATATGTTATACACAGCAGATAAATATGCATCCCTTCAAACACTATCCCCAGAAAGTTATGCCTGTCATTTCACGGATAAAATCCGAAACTCCCATCATCTGTTATCGATCCCGACTTTTAATCTAGAATTCATGCCTGGATTCCCCCCTAGTTTCATCTACCAAATCAATTTATATCCGACAAAATAGTTAGCTAAACGACTTATAAACTACTAGGAAGGGGCCTGTATCAGATGTGCAACATCAATGAGACAATTAGGAAGAAATTGTGCAATTTTAAGCGGCGTTCTAGTACGTGCAGGTGGTCTCCCCGACAAGCTACTAATCTTTTTGAGTGACCAAAACGTTGTATTATAACAAATTCTCGCTGTTTCACCTCGCTATCTCACCTTGACTATTCCGAGTGATAGTTAAAATTCATCCTGGGCTAATCGTTTTGAGTCTGTTATCAATACATTAGTGCGGAAAACTAGGCAGGACAAGTTGAGATGATAGCTCGGCGTTTATACAAATTATGTTTAGCTTTATTTTGAAACATTTTCTTTATTTAAATTTACCAATACGGTATATCCAGTCACAACTATGCTGTTAACAAAATTGCGGCCCAATTTAATGGTATTATGGGCAAAATTATCGCGGGTTGATTTAAGACAAAAACGGATAAACACGCTAGGTGTAAATGCCGCGCCTCTTGAGTCACAACTCCTCTGGACATTTGATATAAATAGCAAAGCACCCTGTATTCTTGTCAGCAATATTACGGTTGTAGTGATATTACTTGTACAATTACCCTAGAAATAAAGTCAAAATTACAGAAAAAGACCGTAAGGGAAAGAGAAGTGTGCTATAGAATTAGTAAACCGAAGAACCATGACGGAGGTATGATGCGTGTCCGGAGTCTAAAATAATAGTATTTTCAAAATAGAACATTCTGTAGCTCATCTATTAGCTCTACAGTAAGTGAGAGAGACTATGGGTAAGCTTTCACAAAAATAGCTAATGAAATCAAATGAGTTTTGATATTCCAACGAGATAATTTGGTTTTTGAGATTCGATTTTTAAGCTGAAACAAGTGTTAAGGGTATACTAAGTTCTATGGGTAGATGGATGAGACTTTTTTGTATTTGATAAGAGTATTAGCTTTGTTGTCGAACAAGTGGGATGAAGTTGAACACGGGCTGAGAAGGGAAAAAATCATGATAGTCTTACGTGTCACTCATTTGAACTATCTCGGAGACGACTAGCCCAAACATCTCGAGACGTGTTATACAGAAAACAAATACAGAAACGAATGATTTTCTCAGTAATGATAAACAGTTGAGATTATACACTACCTGATATGCACATGTCCAGCTACTGACAGAAAAATGTTGGAAATATCACAATCTGTTTCATTACGGAGTACGAAGTGCGAGTATTTCAGAGAAAATTAGTTGATTTTAAAATACTTGAATCACGTATGATGTCAAAATGTCCATTATCACCGCAATATCCGAGCGAATAGACGACTTCTATGGATCATAGCATAGCCAGACTGGCCTTCAGTCGACTATATAGTCCACATACTACACATTGGGCAAGAATACACTCCCCCCTCTGGATAACTTTTACTTATGAATGAGATTCAACCCGATGGACCCGATGGGGTAATAGAACTTACAATATCAAAATTAATATTAGGTATTATCGCCCCAAAGCCATCTCCTCTCTTTTAAATTAGTATTTAACATATCTCTCAAGCATCCTCGACGTCCGCTTTCTTTTACTACTGTGGTGGGTACATACTCCTAACAGATATCAGACATGACTGACGATGAACATGGTATACAATCCTATTTCTGTAGCCACCCACCTAGATGATGAAGTAAGGACAAATGCATGTTCATGCTTCTTAAAACTGGGTCATTGTTACTCACCAAATGACGACTGTGGATTAGGTGGAATTTATATGGGTAAGAATAGTGTTTTAGTCCACGAAAAGTAATGCTATACTGTTAAAAAAAGTCTAGGAAGTGGACAAAAGGGAAATTATTGTATTTAATTGTAAGTCATGATTGAACTTCTATGCTATAAATTATGAATCTACTAATAATAATTCTTCCTAAAGACTCGGTATTTCTGGGCAATATTTTTAATGCAAGGCACTCTTTAATGTGACGCAACAGTTCAATTCGATTTTGACTGCGTCTTGATACAGTTTTTTAAATATATGTGTGGTCCTTTCCGGTTGGTTGAGTCTTACGAATGATAATCATATTGGTGATGTTGGTAATTTTAACAAAGATTAAGAATATATTCAAAAAGACATTTCTAGAATTGGCTTGACTCGGTAAAATTTTTCTCAAGTACAGCCCGGAGCCCCTATTTTATAGACAATCAACTGAAACATATTTATGTTTTATAGCTTTTTTCGAAATGACTCCCTTCATATACTATGGAATCATCATATGGCTTGCAGAAGGTTAGACTTATACCAACCAATTTAACTCATAATAACATACCTATGGGCATGTAAATAGTGACCTTACAATTACGGGTCTATGCAATTTATGGAGAGAAGAGATGGCTTCTCATGATTTTGGTACTCATGAATTTGTGTTTTTTTGTTATCACTGCCTTAGAACTGTTAGGATATCCGTGTAAGTACTACGTTTCATTCATATACTTTGCTTCTCATACGATTAAGTACAAAATTTTATCCGATCTAGCGTGTAATATCGGCGGGTTAAGCTGTGCTGAGCCAGCACCATTTCAAAAATGGATGAACCCCTTCGCGTATGCAATGAGTTATTACTGGCTAAACTTCTATAATAAGGCACCTTCATTGGGATGGATTGTTGTTTCAATGTCTGAACTAATTCTTTTCACCCTGGTACTTAAAAAAGCGGATTACAATATCTGGTGTAGGCGTAGGTCAAACCTCAATCCGAAGCATCATACTCTAGATGTCATGACCATTCTTGCCAGAGATTCAACAATCTATTTTGTAGTGTGAGCCTATACCCATATCTCGGTGAGCCACTTCATACTCATAAACTATTGCACGTGTAGTATATTTTCCCTCGGTGTCATAGCAGCCATAATCAGTTTCGTAGGATGGGCTGGAGAATCTGAGATAAATGTATACCTCTCTTTATTTTAAAGATATCACATACCTATCCATCTAATAATCTTACAGACCTTTCTCAGGAGTCATTATAACTCATTTCAAATTGTCATTCTTACATCTATGGCTATATTGGCACCTCGAATGTTGATTAATATTCGCCACGAAATTTATCACTCCAACTCTGCTTCTCGTCCGTCCGCTATAAACACATTGACTTGGGATGCTGGCTCTGGGCAAGATATTCATAGTAATCCCGTGGCCTAGCGTCGTTCCACTTTTGAAACTGGGTAAAGATTGTATAGAGATTATAATGTTATTATTAGTAATACAGATCGATGTATCGTTCCATACGTATGCATGAGAACCGTGTCACTGTCCTGTGAATCTTAGGAGACTAGCATCGAGATAGAAATGGGAACGCTTCAACTTTATGCTGCGTATAGATCCTAAGCATTGTAACCATATCGTAAATACAGATACATACATGTTTTGAGTCTATCACAGTATCATGCAATATCGTTTCCTCTTAAACACAACAAATGTCCCCAGGGACCCAGCACTTCTTGGTATAAATTTAAATAATTCAATTCCTTGTATGAGGTATTTTTCAATACGGATGTGTCCAAGAACACTAACATTTTCTGAGCTCTCTAATGGAAGGTCACAGGTTATTACTCAAGAAATACAAGGGCGGTTGTCTACTTTATACCCCAGGAAAAGATACTACCCTTCTCTTACTATTGTGCTAGGGGAATCAGTTATAGATACGAATTAAGTTACTAGATACGGGATCTAGCGCTATAGATTCCAGTCAACGATTGAACTTCGGTTCAATATAAGTCATGATAACCATTTTGGGGCTAGAACGGCCTTTAGAAGAAATAACAACAGTTCTTATTCGATTCGGTATAGGTGCGACCATATATGTAATATGCCATGTGATTTTATGAAAGTGGGAGTGGGAGGGGACGAGAAGAATCGTGGTTTCATTGATACATCAACTATCACAAGTAGAATACAACTATAACAGTTTTTTTATAATTATAAATTTATATTATCCGAAAATAGCTACGAATGAACCATAGTATCTGAATCATCCGATAAAGATAGTAGACGACATCAGAAATCAAGTGCTTTTGCTAAGAAATTTGTTTAGAGATTTGGTTAGAAAATTCCTTTTGTTGTTGTCGAGTAATTGGGATGGAGCCGAATATGGGTGAAAGAGATAGAAGAACAAAAGTTTGACAGCTTCTATCATTCATTCTAGATATCGGATACAACTAACTCCGACATCTTTAGATATTATTAAAAGATGGAAGATGATCAAATTAGAAATACAGCATTTGAAATGCATATGTCCAGCCATTGGAAAAGGTTGGATATTATAACCAAGTACTCTATGAGGTGTGAAACTATGAAAACTTCAATTGTAAATAGTCTATTTCTAGATGAGCGAGTCATATATGATATCAAAACGTCTAATATTATCCAATATTACCACAATCACCTAGTGAATATATCACATTTATCAGACATAGTCCTTCCCGATCAGCCTTCAGTTGGCTATATAATCCACATACTACGTATCGGGCGAGAAAGTACTCTCCTCGATAGCTTTCACTCATGAATGTAACCCAAGATCCCGACGCAGCAATACCACTCACAATATCAAAATCAATATTAGGTATGATCGTTCCGCAATTGTCTCAATACTTGAATATTAAATAACACGTTCGTCTAGTATCTTCGACAACCGCTTTTTTTTACTACTGCAGTGGGTACACTTTCATTAGGTATTAGACTCAAATGACAATGAATACGGTATACGATTTTATTTCTGCAGTCACTCATCTCGATGATGAGGTAAGGACAATACATATCCATATTTTGTCGATCCAGGTCACAATTACTAATTAAGCGGTGATGGCGGATTAGGTGGAGTTTATATGGGTAAAGATCGTATTGAAAATTCTCAAAAGCAAATCTGAGTCGTATGAAGTCTAGAAAATGGACTAAGGGGAAATTAATGTATCTGACTGTAAGTCAAGCTGAGAATTTTATGATATTTATTGTATATGTATTAGTATTATGTCCCTTCATAGACGCGATATTTCTGGGCAGTATGTTTAGCGTAGGATAACTTTTATTACGGTCTCAAGGTTTTGATTGATTTTGACCGATGCTTGCTTTAGCTTTCTTAATCTATATGGTATCAATTCTAGTTGGATGGATCCAGTGAATGGCGTCTTTACTGGCAACGTTCGTACTTCAAACATACCCCTAAAGATAAAGAATATATATTCGGATAAATTTTCTAGGGTCAGCCAAACTGGCTAAACATGTTTTCAAGTATAACTCGACACATTTCCTTAATGGCTATTAAACTAAAACATATTCATCGTTTGCAGCCTTTTTTGGACTTGCTTCCATTATATTCTATGAAGTCGCTATAATACTTGCACAAGGTAAGATCTATGCCAACATTTTCAATGTATGATAACATACTCTCAAGAGAACAGGGATATTGCAATTACGAGTCTACGCAATTTACGGCAATAAGAAATGGCTTCTCATGATTCTTGTACTCATGAATTCGTGCTCGGTTGCTATCTGTATAGTATATCCGTTTGGATATCTAGGTTAATACTATTTATTTCTCACATGGATGACTCCTCATGAGACCTATTACAGATATTCTAGAAAATCTAGCGTGTGATGCAGGCATGTTTGGTTGTCCACATCCAGCACAATTTCAAAAAAGGATGTACTCCTTCGCGTATGCAACAAGTTTAAACTGGACAATTCTTTTTTCTCTAATGCCGTCGTTGGGTTGGGTCGTTACTTCAATATTTGAACTAATTCTTTTCGTCTTAGTACTCAAAAAGGCGGGCTATAATTTCTTATGTAGGCGTAAATCAAACCTCGATGCGAAACACCATATTCCAGATGTTATGACTATTCTTGCCAGAGACTCAACAATTTATTTTGTAGTGTGAGCCTATACCTCCTTCTCGGTAGACTACCTCATACTCATGCATAGCTACATACATAGTATCTTTTCCTTTAGTATCATAGGAACCATAATCAGTTTCATGGGATGGTTCAGAGAACATACGGCTTTTGTATGCCTCCCTTTGTCTTTATACTATCGAATGCTTAGCCATCTAACAACCTTACAGGCTTATCTCTACAGTCAGCTCAAAGCATTTCAGATTGTTACAGTTACATTAATGTCCATATTGGCACCTCAAATGCTAATCAATATTCGTCATGAAATCTATCACCCGAATTTCCCTTCTCATCCATTTGCTATGGATACTTTGACTTGGGATGTTAGCCCCGGGCAAAATCCTAGTAGAAGTGGCACAGTTGTTACAGGAAGTTGTGAAACAGACTGACGTCATTTCAGTTTTGGTCAGGCATGGTTAATGGGATATAAAATTTGTAGTAGGACATTAATAGTAATGATAATAGGCCTGTTCCACACCGAGTATATAAGGCAGAAATTAGTTATTTTAAAGTTACTTATCAAATATCTATGAGTTCTGTAACACTGTTCTAGGATAAAGCCCGTCTAGTAAAAATGAAGAATACACTTAATGACTTACATTTAAAGAGTCTCGGGTAGAAATGCTGCACTTTTCTCTGTACGCGGTCATGTACTCGTAAAGAGATGTAGGCTCACATTGTGAAATATGTTTTGATGCTTAAAACCTTTTCGATGTTTCATTTACTAGTACAGTGTGTCAGGTCACGATTATACCGATCCTACCCGAATCACATATTAAAACTGAAGTTTGGTATTATTCTATACCAGGTCGTAAGAGTAGCTTGAAAGTGGTTAGCATTTACCTCGGTGAGTATTAGAGTCACTTATGTATTAAGATCAGGTGCCTTTCTGTTACATTGGGACTTATCTGAGTTCGTACTGAGTTGATAATTCCCCAGGACCTTTAACCTTATCACGACGAGCACAAATGGCAGAAGTGATTAGCCAAGTAATGTATGGAAGTTGAGGGCTATAAAATAACGCAGATAGTAAACAGCAACAAGAGTCAGATAACTTGGCTCATTAGACGAATTCAAGAAACATTCAAGTAGAACTATCCTAAGTATAAATCAAAATATAACAGGCGGCAGTTTGGTATATTGCTGAGGTTAAGTTTAGCTAAGCCGTGACGGATATAAAGCTATTAAAAGTGACACCATGTCTCCCGGGTTTCTCAGTAAATTAATACATGTCCAACATAGTCTATACCATCTACATGATGAACCTGACTCTCAGCTTTCCCCTTCAAGTCGTGTAGATGTGTAGACATTATTTTCTGCTTCAGTTTTTGTAACATAATTCTTCTATTTATATTTTTTTGTGTGATTTACTCAGCTATATCTTCAGTAAGACCATGGAACTTTGTGAGCAGGGACAATGTCTCAAAGTTACAGTAACTGCTTTTTATGTAAGTGTAGATCAAGCTATAAACTTAGTAGATGCAATTTAAAATTTATCATTCGTTACTGCTAAGGATTCAAAGCTCTAACCCCCAGCGTAGGTTTTACACCTCAGTTCTATGAATAATCATTAGTAATTCTCATGGATTAACTCTTGATTATGAACTACATGGGTAGAAAGGCTTATCTATGTCTCCAACGACTTCATTCTTATATAAAATTTTTTCACCCAAGTCTCTACGCATATCAGGTTCTAGCTATTTTCGGATATGACTAGACTATTAGTAACATCTTTGATATCAGTTAGTATCCATCTAGAGGTTATCAGCTGAGCTTATCTACCTACATGTATTAATGATGACCCGGGCCGGGAGACTAGCCCTGGGGGTAGATAACAATATCAATTAGATCCCGTCTGGTACTTAGTTGGAATGTGGAGTCTAAACTTTCTTTTGCCATAATGATCTTTGCTATATACTAGACAGACTAGTGAACCGTAGGTGGATACACGTCAAAAGTATTGCATCGTATGAGTATATTGTATTTATTACAAGACTTGGCTTTTTTTGACATAGGCCGGATCAGAATTGGATAGGAGTTGAACTTACCTAATCCTTAGGTAATATTGATATCTATATATTCTATATATTTCCACACAAGAAGTCTGACAATACCTTCAATCAAATCATCGGAAGAAGAAGAAGGCGATCGACGGACGTAGTTTTTGAGTATTGCGGTGCTAAAAATATGGAATTCGAGTCTTTTTGTCTATTTGTCATAGTAAAATGTCTCTGAAACTTATGGCCAAGGACAATCAAATAAGGAAATCTACCGGCCGCATGGTTCCGTTCCGACTGGTACAGACCGACTGATACACACACTTTCACGCATTTTCCTCAAGTAGATAGCATTCATCCATGTCACGGACGGAAGCTTCTATCTCCCACCCTCCGTCGTCAGCCTCAACTTTCTAAGTCAGAATCAATGTTCTAAGTCACCGTGCCTTCAAACTCAACATCACAAGTCAAGTATTAATGGACATGGCCATCAACCAGATGATAAACGGCAAACAACCAATAGAACGCAATGCAGCTGATAGAGAGCGGGCTGATTCAACTGACTTGGCTATTGAAGGAGGGGGTAGCCAACAGGAACCGACACAGTTCAAATTATACAAGCGGCGGTTTAGTGGAGTAATAAGCATCGTAATATTGAGTGTAATTTCTGGTATGAGCTTACCATGGTTTGGACCGATATCCAACAAGAGTAAGTAAACTCAGCTTGATTTTCTTACCCGCCTCATTCTGTACTCCCTTCCATACATCAGTCTTTCGAATTTCGATTCATTCAGACAACAGCTAATTGTAATAACAGCGGCAGATACCTTTAATATATCCCTTGACAAGGTCAACTGGCTTGGAAATATCGTAGGGATAACATACATAGTTTATTCCCCTCTGGTGCCCATTCTCTGTTCTCGGTTCAACATATTCATATGTGTAAGCCCCTATTACTTGTCATATTCCTTATTTAGAATCACTCATGTGCTTCTAGAGTTTAATTGCTGCTGTTTTTCTTGTCCTGGCATCGTGGATCAGATTTGCTGGCACCGCGAAGACCTTAACTTCTAATGAAGCTTACGCTTTACTTATCATCGGACAGGTAAGCTCTCGTTGTTTATCGTTTTCGTTTAAAAGTTCTACTTATTATCCTACTTTTAGGCATTTAGTGCTGTCCCCCAAGTTACATACCAAGTTTTATCAGCAAAGTTCTCTGAAACATGGTTTGATCCGAAAGGTCGAACAACGGCAACGATGTTCATGGCAGTGTGTACGCATATCTTTATTCTCGACTTTCTCGGATTACGTGAAAGTTTTAAACTAATCATACTATTTTAGCTGGACCACTAGGCAATGCTATTGGACAGATCGTTTCACCCTTAATCTTAGACATACATGAAGGGGTATGGCATTTTCTAATTTACGAGATGTGCCGAAGACACTGATTAAAGTCCTCAAATAAAACAAATGAACTAAAAGATTTTGATTCTGGGTATAATTTCTACTGTCGTTTCACCTTTGGTTTTTCTTATCGGCTCAAAACCTCCAACACCACCTTGTATGCTATCTTATCCGCTTTGTTTTAATGCACCTCAAAACATTCATTATTAATATCTTTTAAATAGCACTTGCTGGTTCACAGAGATCGCCGTCATTCTTAATTACTCTTCGTGCGATATTCGGCTTATTACCCGAAGTGGACTGTGAAGGCTCATCAAATGAATCTCTTGGCTCCCCTGTGTCAAAGTCTTCGTCGAAACAAGATGTGGTTGCCTTTCAGCTGGAAGCAAGAAATAATTCCGAAGGGAGTCTGCGCCAACAAAAAGACTTAGAGCAAGAAATATATGCAAATGCTTATATGACGATGCGCGAACGTGTTGATTTTATAATCATGTTTTTTGTTTTTGGCGTCCTAGTAGCTGGGTAAGTATATAACATAACATATGCATTGAAAAATCAGAACTGGATGAGAGCGTTTAAATCCATCTATCTTTAGTGCAAACTCCTTCTCTATTCTTTCCAATGAATTACTTCAACCATATGGTTACTCTGAAGACACCGCAGGATTTATGGTAAGTTGAGTTACTTGTGATCTGTCTATTATTATTATCGGAAGTATATTAATCATTCTACTAGGGTGCTGCACTTCTTTTGTCAGGACTTGCAGCAGCATTTCTTACCTCACCATTACTGGACCGTGTTTTCACACATCATCATGGCCTAGTCGCTAGGATTATCAGTCCGGTCATAGCGTTGGCATGGTTGTCTCTTATCTGGGCTGTTAGGTCCAATAACACGGCTGCTTTATATGTGATTTTCGTCATTATTGGGTCCTGTTCTCTTACCATTCTTCCGGTAGCTCTTGAGCTGGGATGCGAAATCACGAGGAATAGCGGAGCTAGTTCTGCATTACTGTGGTTTAGGTAAGGGCGAAATGTTCCAGAAATAATATCGTTATCTTGACTAATGTGTACTTAGTGGTAATCTCTTTGGTATCATTTTCATTCTCGGTCAGACTCTTTTTCTTATTTTTCTTTTAACTGATTATTATACTAAATATCCACTTGGTTGTAGTTATGTCTGCTTTACGAGCTTCGGAAGATGCTTCTCCCCCATTGAATATGCATCATTCACTCATATTCCAAGGGACTTTGATATGTGTTGGAACAGCGGGTATATTTTTCTTCCGTGGTCAACAACGACGACGAGAAAAAGATGAGCAAGCATTTTCTCCCACACCACCCGAAGTTGTATCTCGTGTATAAGCCCTGTATTTGTCTGTAATTTTTAGCTGTTCTGTATTTTTTTCGTCTTTACCCTTGTTGTGTTTATTGTAATGTATTTGTTTGGCCGCCATTCTGACATATAGACAGCGTTGAAAAGTCGTGAGCGGATTTGAGTCATCTCCGCGGATTTCCACCTGTTTCATCAGCGTTTTGGTGCTAACAACCCAGGGACGAAAGAAAATGGAATGTTTACGTGCTATCGACTAAAGATCGAATGTGTTTTATGTATATAATACACTATTTAATTAAACTTGTAAACATTATTTTCTCATTAAAGCTTTGATTAAACAATGCTGTTTAAACTTAAAGTTGGAATAGTTGTGGGTTAATTGATATTTTTGCTTTTTGGTTTAGTTCAAAGATACATCGACACAACTGAAAAAATTGTGAGCTTCGGCATCGGGGACGGAATAGAAAGGCACGCGGATCAAAGCCTAGATAGGGTTTATTACACTCGGTTATTCTGTTACCATTTTATGTTTTGTACCAGATTGTTGGAAGCTCATCCTAGGAGCGGGCTTCTTCAATGGAGAGAAACCTTCCAGCATGGTTGGGGTATGATGAGGCATCCAAATAAAAGGCAAAAATAGTATGTATTCCTATTCTCAATTTCGTGGCGTAAACCTTGGAAAGGGATGGATAATACATACTTCTACTTGTAGAGATGTTAGAAAGGTAGATGAAAATCTGAAGATTTGCAATGATCGGGACCACCATATCTTCCGGTATAGTAACGACAGAAAATTCCACCGTGTGGAGGTATACCAAGATAATTTGTGATCTGTCACGGTATCCCGGCAAAACGTCTAACCCATCTTTCTTCGGTTTGGTTCTCTACCCTCATCACGTTCACTGCACTGTACTCTCTCTTCAAGTGAGGTTGGTTCTTCTGGGCACAATGAGCACTGCTGTGACAGGGATCCACCTTAATGACACGGTATGACTTTTGTGAATACTACTACTAAGATACACTTACAATATTATTTTCTATACTTTGCAGTTAGGATGTCTATACCTCGCCTCTGTGTTAGTGCTCTTGTCTTTCTATCTTGGTTTTTTTACTTATTCCCTTCATGAAACAGTATAACGATGGGGTAAACTCTAGTAACTTGTCCTTCCAATTCGTATTGATCTCGTAAATTTGCGTTTCAGGCTATGGGGAGCTGGATCGGTCCAAACCTATTATTATTTTGACGTGAGTCTCTTTCCCACAAAAGACTTGGATCTTGTTTCATGTTCGCCTTTGCTTATCCTTTTGTCTTAGAAATATGAAGATAGTAACTGGCTTAGGGCGGTTGTCACAGTGGCCTGGGCTCTATGCACCGCACACACAGGATTAATATTATATGGGGCGTATACATATCTTGTCACCCATTATGGCTCTTCAGAGTACCTGGGAACGGTCAATATGTATGCTAAATCGTTGTTACCCTGTATTCATTGATTCTAAGCGATTACTACACAGTTCCTTACGAGACACGGTTATATTGACGGCCGTTGTGTGTTGCATAGTCCAGTCGATTTTTGTTATCCGTATCTACCGCAGTAAGTCAATAATCAATCTATAAGATAATTCCGTAACAAAACTCTTGGTCACCCCTAATAGTGAGCAAAAAAAACCTTTTCTTGTCAGGGGCTGTCTCTGTCCTAGTCGCAGCACAATTTGTTGCAACCATTGTTTACTACGTCAAGTTATACCCTCTTACGACCTTTGATGAGATACATACGATCTACACCATTATTCGTGTTATTAATGCAGTCACGGCAGCGACTGATACTATCATCGCCATCGTGCTTGTGTACCTATTGTACACTACTCGTTCTGGGCTGAAAAGCTCAGATACGATGATGAACCGTATTGTCGCGTTCACTGTAAACACTGGTCTTGCTACGAGTGTCTGTGCAATAGCAGGCTTGATCACTGCCTTGACACTACCCTCGACATTGGTCCATGTCCTGTTTTTCATGTTAATTTCACATTGTAAGTATTTTCTTACCGCCCTGAATCTGTAGATTGTGATTGTTAATCATTTTTGCAGTGTATCTGAACTCTATGCTGGCGGCGTAAGTAATGCACGAAATTCTTACTTTGCATTGTTTTACTTAAAATGAAGCCCTTAGGTTGAATCTTCGTTCGAAAGCTCGACCTTTATTGCAGACTTCCTCTACTGGAGGCCCTGTTAGTATATCAATGAATGATATAAGAGCGAACAATCAACAGGTGAACAGGGTAAGTCAACCTTTTCTTGAAATCATGTTTTTAGGTCTGACACCCTATATCAGACGCATCCTCGAGTGGTAAATATCAAGGTTGACACCGAAACGATCCTTGACAATAGTCCCCAGGATCTCAGCGAGTTGAGAAAGGTCCCATCAGAGCTTGATGGTGAATCGTACTTAACGACAAAAGGAAGGGCGTACTAGATACCATCACTTAAATTGGTTGAAACGCAGCTCCTTCATTAGTCTATTCAATTAAAGAGAAGCACGAGGTATTCTCTTTGATCACTTCATATCCTTCTATTACAAGCTCTTATGTTTGCTTGTTATATGTGTTCATGTCATTTATTCTTTAATTATACCATTAATATGTTTGTTTGTCTTCAGATATTCGGAATTTATATGTACATTCTTATTTGGTGTCTTAAATAGCTTAATACGGTATCAACTCGTTGTACCTCTAGACTGTATACATGGTAATTAAGATTTTAGTATACAACATATATGATATGCTACTGTCTCTCACATCGTCTGTTCATCTTGCCGTGCTCTGCTGACCCGCTGCTCTTTCACGCACCCTATCAATTAAAGAAGAGTCTGCAGCATTTGCTGCAGGAGTTTCGAGTTTTTGCGTTACATCCTTTCTCATTTGGCGTGTCTCTCCTTTGAATCCGATGTAATAAAGCCTTGAAATTTCACCCCCTACAGATTCACCCTACGCCAAGGGATGAGGTAAGAGAACTATTATATTCTTTACTAAATGATACTTACGAAATGTAAAGACAATGAGAAAACGTTTGCGAATACCGCAGCACGGAGTGGGTATTCTGTGGCATCCGTCGCCCCTTCGAGTAGAGTTATGTTCAGATGCGGCCTTGTTGTATCCGCTTCTGCAAAGTCTACAATATTTGTATGATTTGCATATATGCGCAAGTGCCGAGGTGTGAATTCTCCTCTCCCTTTTGACATATGTCAATTGAATACATGAAGGCAAAGCATATGGAAGTAATATGAGGTTACCTAGTTTCAAAATCAATGAACGCACTCGTACATTCTGCGAAAAGGGGACATGAATGACAAGCTGGTCATCAACTCCCGAATCAGCGTGCTTCTCTGTATCTTCACGTTCATTCCAAGGCTTTATGATGGCACGAGCATCCTCCGGGACACTCAAGTTGAGTCCATGTACGCTTCATGTATTAAATATTTATATAAAATTAAGAAAGTCCTGATTACAAGAACAAGAATAGGCATTACGTAGGCAAACTCACTTCTCTCGATCAATGACGCTGAAGAGGCTTGAGGTGTCTACACCTGCCAATTCATCCCGGATTGAGTTGCCTTCATCATAGTGTTCAGAAGACATCAGTGTCTAGAAGCCGGTTCGAAGGACCTACGTACGTATGTATGTGTGTGTGCATGTGTGTGTACACACTAAATATGTCAATTACAAACGCCATCAATCTCATAAATAATTGGCTTACGTCATCTACACGCCGTTATTTCCAGCCCATTCAAATTCGTTGTTCCCTGAATCTGGTTTCAGAGCTCTTCTGAACTTCCTTTGTTACTCTAATCAGATCTCAAGCTCGGGTGGGAAGAAAAAAAAGAGAGAGGAAACTATGGACACGAAACCGATAATTAGGGCGAAGCATTACCACGGAGGGTCAAAAGGCAGAATTGTTGGAAATAATGTCAAACCTGCGCCCGCCTGGCGTGAATCGGCCACAAACGAGGCAGGAAGCAAAGTATTGCTGAGCAATCTTCCCGTCGATGTCTCGGAGACGGAGATAACAGTGAGCCACATTTACTCTTACTTTTCTTATTTCAAGACTGCCTCTTTGTGTTTACGGTGCCTTTGGTCACGAGAACGGGAAGAATAGTTGATATTGTCTCAGTTCATTGACGTCATTGTACTTTTTTAAA
This sequence comes from Pyrrhoderma noxium, assembly GCA_002287475.2. Classification (NCBI taxonomy): domain Eukaryota; kingdom Fungi; phylum Basidiomycota; class Agaricomycetes; order Hymenochaetales; family Hymenochaetaceae; genus Pyrrhoderma; species Pyrrhoderma noxium. The sequence continues at coordinate 1,195,638 of CM008260.1, forward strand.
GAATGCTATATCTAACTACCATGCTTTTTTGTCTAAAACTTCAGGATTTGATGAAGAAGGTCATTGGGCCTGTAGTTTTGAATAAATCATATATGTTCCACAATGTAAAGGGATATCCTTTGGGTATGGCTCTGGTTGCGTTCAAACGAAACGGGGATGCAGCTTTAGCTAGAGAGAAATTCAATGGAAAAGTTATTGACGGGAGTAAGTTTTGAGGTTCTTTAGCTCTTACAACTCTTCTCCCAGTTCATGTAGTGGAGGACTGACGAGATTGATATTGATATACAGAACGATCCATCAAGTTAGAGCTCGTCATCGACGAAGACTTCCATAAAACGACAATATTAACACAACCTCCAAAACCGAAATCTCTCTTTGATAGGATAAGTACACCCAACTCCGTACCAAACAAGCAAGCCAACTCTACGGCAACAACCAAGTAGGACTTTACTGTTGAATCTGCTTAAATACAAGCTAATATAGAAACCTCTATTCTTATTTGACTTCCGTGTCACTTTTATAGACCTATTCCACCAGCGGCTAGAAGACCTCCGCCGCCACAACCAGTACATCATCAAGCAGCCAACTTACCCACTGGCCCAAGGGAAAACGCAGCTGCTCTTGCTAGAAGGCGTAAGAGGAAAGGCCCAAGGCGCATTAAGAAAAAGCCACTCACTGTCGCAGATCTCGATAAGGATATGGAGGATTACATCGCTGGTCGAGGACCGATATAAATTAGAAAATAATTCCCAATATTGGAACGTTCCAATCTGTTTTTTTCCGGTCCTTTCCCTCTATATATCTCATATATCCTTTTCTCTTTCATTTTTTTTCTTTCTTCATAAACTCTTCTGTCTTCTGTTTTCGTCTCTGAGAGAGAAAAAAAGTCTAACTGATTCATATCTGTCGACCTGCTATGACACGTTAAATTCCATTCCGTTACATTTCTTGCGAGCTAACAATACCTTTACCAAAAACTTTCCAAAAAAAAATTGCTTTATTCCCGTCTGTCGTTTCTCCCAACTTTGTAGTCGAATTGTTCTCCTTTCCCAAATTTATATCTTTTGTTCAGATTTAGTCCCAAGTATCTTTCTCTCCCAATCAAACTGTTAATTAGACATCACCGCACTTTTTTTTTTCCTTTTCAACATTTATGAATTGCAGCTGACGCCCCCTCATTCCACTATGTTTTATTTATTCTCTTTATTCATTTTCAGTCAAATTTCGTAGTATATCCATTTTTTTTAAAAAATATAACACGCAAGTTCAGACACGCAAACACTTGTACTCCTTTTCATCGTGCACTCCGTGTGTCATTTCCACTCGAATATCCATTCCAAATATACAAGCTCGTTAAGAAAAGTCTTACAAAAATCATCTATTAACAGGGATGAGAACTGAATAATTGTCTCAGATCTCTTTATGAGAGTGTTTTTAAAGTTTGATGAGGGCATAGAAAAAAAACATTCTACACCACGCTGATAATTATTATGACATATGAAACATAATGTGAATGAGAAAAAATGTGAAAGGGGAATGGAGAGACAAGGAAGTTGAAAGGAGACATGAGATACAGAAATAAAAAGGGGTACGTAAATAAAATGCGCAATTGGTGGATGCGATCAATGAAGTGCATAAGAAAAAAAGAAAAATCAACACATTTTAACATCACAATCATTACCAGATTCTAATAATCCTTGTAAAGAAGTAACCAAACATGCTACTTATCAAAGACGTTACCGCCTCTTTGTAGCTCCACGTCCAGTAGCAGTCGCACCAGGTCCAGCGGTTCTAGTACTTTTCCTGGGTCTTCCGCTCTTCTTTGGAGAATTCAAATTCACGGAGTCCATCATAACTCTCTCAGGTACCCTCAAGTCTGCATGGGGAGAAGTTAGTCTCGATGACCTTCTAACGGGTCTACCAGACTTTTGACCGTCCTCATCACCTGTACCTACATCCACACTTCCCGCTCGTGGTGGTCGTCCTCGTCTCGGCGTCTTTGGAACCGCAGGCGACGGTGGTACCACAGAATTTTTCCGGCGCGATGACCGTTGTCTAAGTGTTGGACCAGCCTCCTCCGTAGCATTCTCGTCATCAGTAGTTGTATATGCACTTCGCCTACTGCGCGTACTCATCCGATGCGCCCCATTTGTTTGCGTTGAAGATTCGTTATCAGTAGCGCCTTGAACGATCTCCTCTTCTTCAAACAATGTACCCGGAATACTAATCCGAGGTCTATCGAAGGCATCATCATCAGGGCTAGCAGCACGTTTACGTGAAGGACGTCGGGTCGAGCTCGAGGGGGTTGATGTTGGTATTTGATGCTTCTTTGCTGTTGACAACGATTCGGGTTCGACTTCAACCTCGACCGTTGCACTCCGTGGACTTGGAAGGTCGTGATCAGGTTCATCCTCGAGGACAAAAGCGCCCGGAACCGAGACCCTTGGCTTCTTCCTCTGAATCTCTACAAACTCCGGCTCAATTGTTGATGCCACAGCAGGAGATTTTCGTTTTCCATTCGGAGAAACGCTACCTGGGGGCGGTGTTACACGAGTTGATTGAGTAGTAGAACCATTGAAGATAGAGAAACCTAAATCTTCTCGGCCATTGGTATCCGTAGGAGAATTGTCTGCTCGTCCCCCGTCTGAAGCCGATCCAGATTTTGATGTTTCTTCCCCCTTTTCCGATTCCTCGTCAGTTAGAATTTCTATTACTGACCCATCCTGAGATTGAGATTGAGATTGGGATTGTTCTTTCTCAGAATCGTCCTGTGGGGGTGTAGGTGGCCTAACCTCCTGTTGAACTTGTGCTCGTTTGGGGCTTATCCTACTCACAGATATGCTCTGCTCAATTGGCTCGGGGCTAGGATCGCGTGCTGCAGGGGGGCGGAAAAATGCATTGCGAGTCATGAAGGCATTTGTCTTCTGAGCAGAATCGGTAAGGCCGTTGAAACTATTTGTAACATTCGAATTGCGTGGTGGCGTCTCTGGTTGAGAAGAAATTGAAGTATAGAAAGAGGGTAATGTTTTGGGAGGAGATGCGCCAGAGGCCTTCGAAGTCTTGGAAATAAGTGGAGATTGCGTAGGAGCCGGTTGAGGTGCAGAAGTAAATGACGCCGACGCACTCGAAGCGAATAAAGGCGCTTTGGCTGAGAGTCCATTAGGCAATGAGGTCCTTGGTGCCCTGGAGGATATAGGCCGTGTGCTAACATTAAGACTCTTCCGTGGTTTAGATACTCTTTTACCAATCTCTTCCCATGATGCGCTCAAATCCGCGGAGCCATTAGCCCATGACCCGCTCGTGTTTGCACTAGAGGAAGTACGAGCTCTAGCATCTTCTCCAAGGGCCTCTAGTTCAGTCTCCAACAATCTACGTTCTACAGCGGGTATAATTGACAGTATTTCCTTGACAATACGTCCTCGTTCGGCACCCCAAGTTCCACGAGCACTACCTCCAGCACTAGGATACTGACGGTCGAACTTGACCGCTTGAACGTATTTACAGCTTTGGATAAGCCGTACACAGACCATATCACGGACCAAGGATACGGATGTTATAGGGAGTTCTTCTGGGGGATGTCTCGCAAACTCCTGAACTACGGCATCTTCATACTTCGAAAACGGCAAGGCCAGAATTTGTGTTAGAGAGTTTTGCTTTGGTTTTGCTACAAAATATTAATTTTTTAGCTTAATAATTTCCATAATAAACTATATGGTAACATACGTGATAACATCCATGTCAAAAGAGCGTGGATCAATAGCTTTTTTGGTGCAAAGGAGTCGGGAAAACTTCTCTGATACTTCCACGCATCCGCAATACTGTGTTCGGCAACCGCAACGATATACCTCTCTAAGTCGCCTATTTCCCGTAAAGATGGTTTGCAGGTTCTAACATATTTTCGTATTAAGGATCCCGAGTTAGATTCCAGACTGAGCGTTTCAATCACTTTTGAAGAGTATTCTTTTACTATTCTCGCGTCGGAAAGCTTAGACAAAGCGTGCTATTTGAGACAATATCAGAAACTGCTCTATAACACCAGAAACGATGAAAGTGTCGCGTACATCAAGTTTAAGACCCATATCCAAGAACCAATACGCGTCTGCGATGGCAACATAGTGGGGCGAAATCATTTTTTCAGATACATACCCCGTTTCCCGGCCATCCTGACCTTGTTTGAGGAGGTAGTATATAAGACAATTGCGTTTCATATCATCATAGGATGCATTCTCAATAGCATCCAAGAGATTTTTTAACGCGTGAGCGTCTTCCGGAGGGTACACAGAAGGCGGATCTAGGATTCCACCAAGCTGGAGTAAGATGTCAAAGAACAGAGTGCCGGACATGTTAGCGCGTCGCGCTCGAA